>OZ037786.1:13670858-13680858 GCA_964035525.1 Porites cylindrica | reverse complement strand
GTTTCTCATTAATAAAAGGTCCGTGAAAACTGTTTAAATTTCAGTGAAAAGTCAGGGAATTTTTAACTTTCTGTTGAGTGGCAACCCCGCTGTTTCTGCACCTACACGCGGGCGTACTTCCATACTGTTTCTGCTTCCAGACCTGCACTTACATCTTTACAACTTCAGCTTCCAAACCTGAATTTCAGTCTATGTAGCTCTCTTCAGCAGCTGTACTTACATATTTACCTCTTCTGCTCCCATAACTGAACTTCTATCGTTGGTAATACTACTTTTGTCCCAACACCTATACGTGTTCTCTTCTGCGTTTTCTTCCACACCTACACGTCACCTCTACTGCCTCTGTGCCCACAGCCTCACCGCGCTTGCACGTTCATCTTTACCACTCTGCTTTAATTAGTACCTACACATTCATATTTATTAAATCTGCACCATCATTGCGCTTTGTATTATACCTGCACTTGCAAATTCATTTATCTCTTTTTCATTTTCATCTGCCCACGAGCTCCTACTTCCACATCGACATTCGTATTTCCATCCTTACGTCAGCGGCTTCGTTAATGGTTTTAACCTTGACTCATGTTACGAAAATCTGTTTAAGAGGTAGTTCTCAAAAACGTTTCGGTCTTTTGTGCGTCAACATCCCTCTTACTACATGTATATTAGTCAAGGGCAGAACTAAGAAAGTATATTTTAAAGACATCCTGTTGAGCAAAGTATGGTCTAAAATACGAATTAAAATAACTTTCGGAATGTCATTTAGAGTAAGGTTGCAAGAATGAAAATAAATTGGTAAGGGCTTCCCAGGTTCCGCTCTATACTAAAGTAAACACATATAGTACGCTCCATTATCACAAAGCCTTGTTAATGGACAAATTGTAATAGTTTGACCTTTTTGCCTGTCATTTACAGGGACAAGAGCCCCGGGAAGCACAGACATTCCGAAGGACAAAGATGACAAAGCTGAAGGTAGTGGACTGTCTGCTGGTGCTATTGCTGGCATTGTTGTGGGGGCAATTGGTTTCATTGTTGTGATGAAGCTATGCGGCTATTTTTACTACGTATACATAGAACGTTTTAGATACAAATAAATCAGGAATCAGGATTTTAAGTAAGGGTAAGACTGATTAGAAGCAGGCAATTAAGCCGGCAAAACCTGAATCTGTATTAATGCTCAATAATTGTGAGACCATCTCATTGAAAACAGCACTGCACTTCCAGAGCCTGTGTATTCTCATATTATTATTATTATTATTATTATTATTATTATTATTAGTATTAATAATGATGTACATTACAGTGTACATCTAACTCTAACTTTACAAAAAGATCTCAAATTATAATTTATAACTTACACCTAATAACAATACTTCTAAAATCGAATGCATCAATAATGGGAAAAGACATCAAAGTTCTGCATGCCTCGAATAGCTTTTGCTAACTGTAGGTAGTGTAAATGTGTTTTTCAACACGAGAAGAGAAATTTCGTATCTCCAGGCGGTCATGTTATGTTCTATTTATTAAATAAAAACCAGTGAAATCCCAAACCACCTCACTTTAACATTTTTTGGCTGCAAAAGGCGAGATCTATCATGTGGTCACAGCAACCGTGATATTTTCACATGTGAAGATAACATGTTATTTTCACATGTGAAGGTATCATGTTTTCGCAACAAATGGTACGCGTACTATTGAGTTATAGTTGCACGCGGGAGGTTGGTACGCACACAGGTTGCAAAAAGGTGTTTCCGTTTCCATTTTTGTAACGGTTACCTCACGGAAACTTGAATATCCGCAGACGGAATTGTAACTAACCGTTGCGGGAAACACGTGTATCCGTCATGTTTCAGTTTCTGCGGACACGCTTAAACGCATCCCTTATACTCGCGTTTCCGTCAGGTTTACTCTTGCGGAAGCGCTAACTGCCGCCATGTTTCCGCAGCTCGTAAATTCAGAGGATACTCAATTATCCGTTGAGTTCCCGGAACAATGAATGGAAACTCAGTTTGATCGGTTTACTTTCTGCAGCCTTCATGTTTCCCCAGATTCCACTTTCGGTGGATTATTCACTGGATTTCCTAAATGTGTTAACTTTACTTAACCATCCAGTTTCGAATCATATGTTCATTCTATCCGGTATATAAAAACGTGGACGTTTGTGAGACAACCCTGGACCGTTTCTTGCATCCACAATGACCCATTTTCGCTGATACACACAAATCAAGAAGAGTCATATTTAGGTGCAGTTTTGGTATTAAAGTTTTTATTAAAATAATTCTCTCTCCATTTTCATATAATATGTACATATGTATATCAAATATTTTCACAATAAAAAAGAGACTCCTTACAATGTATTTCTATTTTCTATATCCAAAACTGTAACTTTTCCATTTCAATAGGCCACTTCCGAGTTCCAAAAACCCTCACTTTCAAAATGAGGCTAGGTGCGCAACCTTTCTTGTGAAAATGAGTTTTATTTGCATGAGAATGAAAAGTGATTTGAATAATATATAGATTTAGCCAGGGCTAAAAGCGAAGCTCTTGTTAATAAAACTTGTAAACAAAAAAAATTAAATCGTCTAATGCTAAACGGGGAGGCCAATGGAGGCATCAATAGATCTAATCATAGTTATTAGAGGAGACTGGTTATGAAAAGCGGCAAACATCAATGATAAAAACAACAGTGCTGCAGTTTATGTTCAAAGCACCGTGAAAGTGCACAATCCTTTGTTTTCTGTTGGCAAATTGTTACGGAATAAATTAATGCAACGTTTTTATTGGTCAATACAGTCAAAATGATAGGAATTCTTTTGAACGTTGTGCACTTTCAGGTCCACAAAAACATATAACAAAGGAGTCTGACGGGTTTCATAACCATTCCACTCAATTAACTATGATCTAATTAGCAAAAAAACAAATTGCACGTGCAGGACGCTTTTTTTCTAATTAGCAAAACAATAAAATTTGCACGTGCAGCACGCTTTTCGTCCTTCTTTGCCGTTGTTTTGCACAACTACAACGCTGTTTTGTAGGACTAAACGTCAAACTTCCTAGTTGTACATTATTTTTATGGAGGAATTCTTACCCAATATTTTGTCTCCTGTGTTCATGTTCGCTTTTAATTTTCAGTGCCGCTCAGTTTCACCTTGCTGGCCACTAGCATTTCTCATTGTCTCACAGCCGCTTTGAATTTTCATGTTTTTCTTCCTACAAAATTCTTCTCTTTTGTTCTCAGAAACTAGCTCTAGCTCAGTTTCTCTGTTATCCACGTGAGTGTAAACATCAAAAATAACGTTGAAAAAGACACGACTTTGTTGTTGTTTTTTCTTTCTTAAAGTCCGGGCGGCCATGCGATTTCTTTCCAAATAAAACCTTGAGTTGCATTTGGGTTGCCATACCTGTTAATTGAATTATTTTACATTGGTATGTCTGTGGTGCGGACGGACGGTCGGGCGGGCGGGCGGTCGGTGTACGGTCACGTGATTACCAAATTTTCTCGGATGGGTAGTTTACCACATTTTTTTACCCATGGTGCTCCGCTGCGCGCTTCGCGCGCGAGAGCTCCGCTATCAAGAGCTGAGCACCTACCCTCGTTTTGAAACAGAGGCCCGGGGGAACTCGGAAATGGCCTTTTAAATAATCCTTTTAGAATTGACAAAATTCAAACTTTTTTCCTCGAAATGATTAAATTAACATAATAATTATAGCGGGGCTCCCGCGCGCGCGAAGCGCGCGTGGGACAGAGCCCCATACCCATGGAATATGGTCAACCTCTTTTCGTTTGGTTGTCACGTGATTGACCGAGCGTACGTACGTACATACGTACGTACGTACGCGTCTACAGATTGTATGGGTGGGGTAGGGGAGACTATCAAAAGGAAATGAGGGGTGTCTCAGGCGTGTCTTGGCAAGTTCACATCTTTAATATAGGACATTAACAATATGGTCAATTGACAGCTGTCCAAACAGGATAGCCACTGACCAGTATCCCATGACCATATCGCGGGCTCATGTGTCAACTCATCGGGGTGACGTGATTTATTTGGAAGCTGTCCGCTGACCACTTAACTGTTTTACTAGATCGCGAACAACGTTCAATCTCATACTTTTACTAGTTTGGGAGCACAGGAAAACTGATAATGCACACATATTGGACATCAATGTTTTGATCAATTGACAGCTGTCAAAACAGAGTACCCGCTGACCAGTATCACTTGACCGTATCGCGGGCTCAGGTGTCGACCCGTCGAGGTCAAGTATTTTTTGAAGTTATCCGCTGACAAGTAAACTAGTTTTCAAGTGATCGCAGGCTCAAGTTCAATTTTTTTTCTTAATTCATATGAAATATGTTGTGTTTATGTGCTGCACAATTAAAATTTTGATTGCAAACTGACCTCGGACGTGAAAATTCAGCCAGCTGTTACAGGCAGGGAAGACAGTTGCTTTTGTTTTTTCTCACAATGGTCACGCGTTGGTCACGCTCTACGTCCAATTTTTATGCTCTGATTGGTCAAAATTTGACAGGTGAGTTCATGCGCAAAATTTATGCAGCATCTTGAATCTTGTTTACTTTAACAGCTGAAGCTGACAGAGTTTTGTGTCAACTTGTGATGTTTTTAACTGTCTTTTTCCACTGGATGTACAAAATGAAATTCAGCTGCTATCAGGAGTCTTCTGTTACTCATGGCTAGTTTGTTTATTGGGTTTTTGGTTGAGAAAACGTCGCTTGTCAAAGTCGGAAATCCGATTTCGGATGGCATCGTTTTCGTTTTCACCTTGCTTGATGCGTAAGAGGATTGCAAAGTCTGAAGCGATACTGGCTTTACCTGATAACTTTCAGGAGCTGCATCTCGAATGGTAAACCAGAGAAATTATTGTATTTCATGTTTGTTTTTTGTATCTAATTTAATGAAGTGGAGCGTAGTTTATGCGGGAATTTAGTTTATGCACGTTTGTAAGATTTGAGACAACGATCTCACCGAGTATCTGGTTTGATATAATCTTACAGAACTTTAAAAAGCCTTTAGACAGTTTCTCACCGCAAATAGAAAGAAAATGTTCCAAAGAATCTTTAGTTATAATTCTAGCCGGAAAAGAAAGCTTTGAGCGATTTTCTTGCCTCGAGTTCGTCTTTGAAAAAACAAACACCGGGAAGCTGGCTTAAAACATAAACTTCAGCAAACTTAAGCTTGAAGCTTGAAGATTCAGGATATTTAGGGACACTTTAATACTTGTCTTCCTGAATGAAAATTGTTGTCTCTGTTTATGTTTCACCGAATTATATTTCTTTTATTGATTGTTAGTAGTCTCTCTTGCAATTTTAATCGCTATGCCGATTGTTTTCATTCGTTCAGTGAACATCGCTTGCAGGAGTTCTCAAAATGCCGCGCGTTAAACCATCAAATAAAAAATAAACATGATAAATTCTTTATTATCTTGGAGCGTAACTCTGTTAATGTTCATTCAAACACTCGCTACAGCTCGCACTACAAAAGTGAGAACCGGATGGCCGTATAGGTGATTTTGGAAAATTTTTTTAACAGTTTATGAATATTGAATGAGAGCAATTTGTATTGTGAAATACTGCTTTCTGTCCATGGTATAAACGGTTGGTTTACACGCACCCAGATTTGTTGGCAAGATTTTGCAAAGTAAACTTGTCGAACGCCAAAACGTTGGCCTGGTTTTTTTTTCTAAGCCTAATTGATCTACGGTGATCAATAGCCATTACGGCTCTTAAATGTGATAAAAGATGATTACCAGTTTTTGAGTGTACATATGAGGCAATCAACTCGATGTAAGATTTGGTTCACTCTTGGGCTGTTTGCAAATTATTTTTCTCTAAAATCAGGTAGCCTTTCCCTCAAAAGTCACATAAATGTGCTCTAAAGTTAACTGAATTGTGGAATTCGAATACAAGTTTATTGTTTAATTTAAATTATAAATTTACTAATGGGAGCCTCGCTTTTAGCCCTGGCTAAATCTATATATTACAGTCTAACCTCTTCTTATGGACACTTCTATAAGACAGATAGTTTGTTTGGTCCCAGAAATGCTAAAAATCATACATTCCCTACCTCTATAATACGGACACCTCTGTAAAGCGGACACTTGGTTTGGTCCCTTTGGTGTCCGTATTAAAGAGGTTTGACTGTGTAATAATTTTAAAGTAACTAACATTATTATAAGCAACGTGCATTTCCATTCCAAAAATAACTCCAAGAAGTATTTCACAGCAAAACTTTTACATAATTTAATATGGACAATATTACAAATAAAAGTCTTACTTAGTTACATGTAAGACTGCATACAATCTCATTAGGAAATCTAAACTGCTGGCTTAATTCTTATACCATATCATACCATAGCAAGTACCAGTACTTGGTGGATCATCCCCAAAAATTATTGTTAAAGCCTATACAAACTGCTGAGAGGCCATCATTGGGGAGTATCAGACTGATGCTACAAAGACGATAGTGATGCAAACAAAACTAGCCATAAGCTTTATATACAAATGTGTAAGCCAACATCTCTACACATGTATCTCACTTTTTGTCGCCACTCTGCTGTAACTGCATGGCTGCAACTTGGACCTGGCTGTGGCATACAAAGTAGTCTTCGAGAATTTGCCTACATTTGAGTTTGAATAATAATGACAAACTGTGCACTTTTAACAAGTGACTCACTTTCACAATGCATCTATCTCACATTCCCTGTTTTATAGTTTTAGGATAATCCATTGACTGTCCTGGAATTTCAGCAATTTTAATGAACACAGTCGAGTAAAGATTGTCTTTAAGAATAAAACTCTTATCAACTTTCCAATAAGATTGTGCAATTTAGTTAAAGCTGATCATCACAGGGTCATCCTGACTAAAGAAGGCACAATAATACATTAGGGACTTTAAGCAAATTGCTACAGTGACCTCTACTATGATGGTCGTGGATCAGAGTCCTAAAGAGAGTATGTCACTGTTGCCCGTCAAATTTCAACTTTATGCAAGTGGCACCCAAAAGTCACGACAGGGCTTCTCGCCCATTTGGTTTTGTTGTTAGTAAAACGCAGGGAAGACTGAATTACTGCCCAGTGAACTAGAAGTGTTAAATACTTTCTTGATTAAGAGTAAAACAATGTGATAGGTTTTAAACCAGTGAAAAATAGGGGAAAAGTAGAATTTTATACTCATGTAGAATCGACTATGCCATCACATTTTGTGCTTCGGCTAAAGGTCATTTTCTGGACATCATGCACACGGCGTCCTTTTTGGACTTTATACTCCCAGTTGCCATAGTAGTGATCACTGTAGCCATTTCACTAATTTGGTATTATTGGCATCTTGCCCATGAGGGGCAGTTATTTGGTACTGGTCTGTCTGACAAGTATTTATCAACCTCTCTGGTTATTTTCCCAGCTGCTCTTTCTTTGCCTCTTTGACATGCAAGCTTCACAAAAGGCGTCAAGAACAGCATTGATGTTTCTTAACTTTGACCTCTCTGAGCACAGTGGCCTGATGTACCTGGGTGGTGGATCACTGCCCCCCTCTTCATTGTGTTCACTCTCCTGGATAGCCTTGTGTAGGTCTAATAAAGCCTTTGTTTTGGCTTTGTCATCCGGAGAAGGGTGTGCCTTGTCCAACACGTCTGTGCGATTCGTCAATTTCTGAACACCAAAAAAACATATTTAGTCACAGTGGCATGACTACTGTGATAAACATTTAATTAACATTTACTTTGTTCTTCAGCAACAGTCTAGTCTGGCAAAATAGTCACCCTGACTATTTTGAATCTTTAGATTTGGTTCTTGCTCTCTACTCTGAGCAATTTACACTACAATGAAACCTTGCGGAAACACGAAACAATGCCTCCATTTTCATCTTACACGTTTCCCGTCGTATCCGTCCTGCGGAAACGTGACGGAATTTTGAACCATCAGGTTTCCGCAACATTTCCGAATTGCGGAAACACCTTATTTCACCATGTGGCATGAAAGAAGCGTAAGAGTCCCACAAGGCGATAGCCAAGTGTGACTCTAGCTTCTTGAGTGCTTAGCAATCCCCCCAAGTGCAACTTTAACTCAATAGTACACGCTGAGCCGTTTACCATTTGTTTTATAACATAATCAAAAGAGAAAAACTTTTAATTTTGTTTACAGATTGCAGGGGAATGAAGTGAGTTCTTTTATCTGCTTGCGCTATGACGTGTGCAAATCATTCATTGCAAATCCTCTTCTTTGCTGAATAAGTAGTACGCTCCTTCTGAATGTGGATTACAAAACCTTTTACGTTATCCTTAAAGGTCTTCAAAAAGCCTTTTTTTTTCAGTATTAAGACAAAAGATCTTTGTAATTTATGACGGGAAAAAATAGAGTCGGATATAAAGTAACGGCTACGGCTTTGAGCGCGTTCTAGCTTTCGTAACCATTCACCCACGGGCAAATAGTAAATGGGTGATTGACCAATCAGAGCGCGTGCTTTACTTTTGTTATGTTATAACACTGGCTTTTATATAATAAAAACGTTTTATATTGGGACGCCCTTTCAACAGGTTAATAATACGTCGTAGCGATTTTGTGTGCATGCGACGGCCTTCGCTTACTGTCAGTAAATACAGAGATCGTGCTGGATTTTAATGGCCACTTAAGTGGCGTTTAATTGACAAAAATCACTAACAAGTTGTGATCACAATAGCACACTGTTATAAATCACTATGACATTTCAACTCAGGAAAAATTAGGTGGGGGCAAATTACGCCCGCACAAAAATAAAAACAAAATTAGAAAACAACCAAGAAGGCGTTGTGTGGGGTGGTGGGACAAAAATGAGTTTCGAGATGTGCTCCCTGAGCTTGTTCGCAGAAAAAGGGCAAGAACGTACTTGTCGCAGCCTTTACATAGCTGATGTCTCTCCACGTGACAAATAAAAGACCGTGTAATAGACCGCAGAGGCCACCCAGAGAACTGCTTATCGCAAGACCGCTCCTTAGCTGTTATCTACTGATAAGCTTATCTTTGGTCCCAACATAAAAACCATTATGTTCCTTCCGTTACATAATGTTGGCCTTTATTCATCTCAATCAGTGAAAGTAATTAACATCAATAAAATTAATGTTGTATAATTTTTTATTTATTTGTGCTTAGCCTCTACAGAAATAAGCCCTTATGTTACTCTATCATAAAAACACCACATCCCAACTATCCAACTGGCAACCACAATTGACTTTGCATAATAGCACGCATGTTTACTACTTTACCGGTATTTTACAAAAAGAAAATGACATTGACAACTTCCACATTTCCGCAAACGGGAAAAATAAAAGTTGATGTACCGATTACTGACTGTCTCTAATATGCTCTGCTTGTTGTATAATCCTACCTCGAAAGTACTTAATAATACTAATACTAATATTAATATTTAAGAAGAAAAAATGTTCAGTCAAAGCACTATTTACAAATCATTTCATTTCATAAGCTCCTCTTCATTTCGATTAAAAAAACTGAATTCATTTCATTTTTTTTTTTTAAACTCACTTCAATTGAAAACAGTTAATTTCAATTAAAAATAAAATAAAAATATTAAAAATATCCTAAAATACTAATAGCGTTTAAGCGGCAGTCATCAATGAAGCCCCCTTGTGGAATTTTGTCGAAGGGTGTCCTGGAGCCTCTTACGCATGTGTGTACCGACCTTAAAATCTCAAAAGAAAGCAATGTTCTAATCCAAGTAATAGTAATGTGATAAGGTTCGTCATTATTTTCTGAGAGCTTCTCGGCTAGGTGTTTGAGAAAGCAGTTGCAGTCGCCTACCATCCCACCGCTGGTTCCAAAAACTAGGGGAGTGAAAGATCCCATTTCAACCTTCAGTACCCTTTGTTGGTACTTCCGCTTTTTCGCCTCCTCCTGCTCCTTAAAGTTTGTGGATGTTGTTTTTCCCTGGTTACACTTGGAGTTAACAAGCGTTACTCTGACATCAATAAAAGCTGTAACTCCACGAGACCAAAAGCC
>OZ037786.1:13593358-13665858 GCA_964035525.1 Porites cylindrica | reverse complement strand
CTTCATCTCTTCTATATTAAAATAACCTTTCTTCCTTCCATTTGCGTAATAAGGAGGAATATTTGAAGACACCATTTCCTTGGCTCTTTTTTTGCACTCTAGAATATCGCTATATAATAATATTTAATATCTATATTACGCATTTTCTGTAAAAAAATAATCAAATGAGTGTAAGAAATTTTTATCACACTATACCGAGCTTCACAAGGTTAGGTATGTGGGAAGCAATGTACTGTACTGGTACAACATCATATATTAGTATATCCACACTCACTAATCTTGGTGATTAAAGCAATCTGATTGGTTCCCTCTCTCGGACTATTCAACAAATTCACCTCCTAGCGAGTGGATAATGTGTGAGCTCGGTGTTTTTCCCATTTTTTTAGAGAACGATCCTTTAAAAGTCGACAAAATCCTAGGGCTGACTTTTTTTGAGGCAAGAAAAGACTTGGAAGGATTCAATACGGCGTTTTAAATTTACTGTAACCGAGTTTTGTTCTCGATGGATTGTTTACAACTCCCGTGTATTCGCTTAGAAGAAGCCGTTTCGTGAACTCAGCGTTTTCTAAGAAGAAAATTTTGGCCCAAAAATCGAAGTTTATTTACGACAAACAAAGTTAAAAGGAAATGTAAATAAATTCTACGTTTCAAGTAAACAGGAAAAAGAATGATACAGGAAGACGACGTCTTACCTCGAGCAACCGAGCCGCAATTTATGTCAGCACTTCATGCGAAGAACGACACAACAAACCTTTTTGGCTGTAAACTTGGCGAGTCAACAGAAAACAACAAAACTCTACTTTTCTTCTCAGGTAAGGAAACAGTTCAAACTGTTAGCCGTTCCATTTAAGCCATTACGCTGTTGTTTGCGAAATGATAAACTTGTGAATTGCCATGTTTGAAAATTCAGCAAAGATCTAACTTTTTAATGATTTCCACTCTAATTTTGTTGAGATCACTTCGGGTGTATATACTAAAACAATTATTCTTTTCAATCTCGGTGAATAGTGACTTTGGGAATACAGCCACTATTCACCTCGATTTCAAAGAATAATTGTTAATTATCCACACTCAAAAAAGGTATCCACGAAACGTATAAAGACCTTAGATACGTATGTACTCCAGGTGAAGAGCAAATTTAAAATTACTTGCAAGATCGGAAACTGAGTAAGCTAACACTACACTCTGTCTACTTTTCAGACTGAACAGACAATTTTTAGTTAAACTTAAGCTTGCCTGCACCATCAAATCCAAAGTGCGCTGAGCCTCTTTCAACAGGCGATTCTTGGACATGACTGAACTGCAAAAACATTTACAAACAGTCTGATTGCAAGAAAAAAAGCAAACAATTTTAACTGACAACTTAGTCCCCTAAAAATTGGCTTCATAAAACTGAAATGTAACAAACTACAGTCCAATTGGCCAGCCTGCCGGGAAGACAACAGGGATGCGAATCCGCTGGAAAGAGCTCGATGTATAAAAAACACCAACAATTTATACAAGTTTGTCGGCTTACTCACCTGCGATTTCACAGTTATATTGCAGAAATTAACTCAGCAATTACATGTATAATCGGTAAAAGCAGTGTTAGTTTTGGATAATAATATCCATGGTAAGAGTACAAGTGCGCCATTTTGTATTTTCTCTCTCCCTCGTCCCCTTGAAGCTCGAGAGGAAGCCTGGCCCAGGCTGGCATTTTGAAACATGCACACGAAAAAACCTTAAGCAGCTTAAGCTAATGTTTTTTTTTCTATTAATAGGCACTTGAGATAACATGTTTGGTAATCGCCCTTTTCAACTGTTAAAAGCTTAAATTAAGCTTATACTAACAACAAAAACAACAACAACATCTTACTCACCTTCTGCCAACACAGTTCGGTTGTTTTGTCGCCGTTGTCTTCGCCTTTGTACATCTCTTTCGCGTTGGTTATTGCCTCGTTGTTGCCTATATAGTCTATTTCTTCCTCTTTCCGCTTCTCGGCGTTCTTCGCTACAATTTTGTCTGTTTTCCGCAGAACGGACTCGGGCTTCTCGGCATTTTTCGCTACAATTTTGTCTGTTTTCCCGAGCCCGGACTCTTTCTGCTTGTCGACGTTCTTCGCTAAAATTTTGTCTGTTTTCCATAGCACGGACTCTTTCCCATTGTCTCCGTTCTTCGCTGAAATTTCGCCTCCTTTCTCTTTGCCGAGCGCGCCTTCTTTGGCGATCTTCTTCGCTCATGCTTCCGCAGTTAATTCTTGCTATCTGCCGCCCTCTTTCCCGTTGCTCTACACCTGAACCCTGTGTTCTGCAAATCATATTTTCTCTGCTATTGTTTCTTGACATAGTAGTAAAACTTTAGGAGTGCAGAGTAATTGTGTCGCAAAACGACAATGAACTGAAATTTTTTTTTTCAATCGTCAATGCAATTTCCTTTCCAAAAATACGCGGGCTACCCCAACTCGAGACTTGAGCCCGCGATCTAGTAAAACAATTGACTGGTCAGCATCACCTTGATGATTTGACACATGAGCCTGCGATATGGTCTTGTGATACTAGTCAGTTGCAATCCTGTTTTGACAGCTGTCAATTGACCATATTAGGGCCATTTATACGAGGAAATATAAGACGCGTCTTACATAAGACGCGAACTGTATCATTTATACGAGCATGTCTTATCTAATAAGACGCGTCTTAGCTAAGCCGCGTCTTATTTTAGACGAAATGAGCCGTTTATACGGAAAGTTCGCGTCTTATTTAAGACACGTCTTACGCGTCTTATTTTTTCTCGTATACCCGACTTTCATAATGGCGGACCGCTCGGGCGGAGTGGGAACGAACCACATCAGAGCGAGGCAAGTAAGGCCACGGTAACCAAAACAATCCAAAACAAATCGAAGCGACGCGACGCCACGGAAGCAATCTTACTACGGATTTATCTACAGCTGGCATCTAGCATGAAATATGTCGAGTGAATCGTTTTTAGAAGAGCAAGATATTCCTGGTGCGTCACTTTGCGGTCGAAAGCCGTCTGAATTTAAGAACGAAGAACTTAAATTTTGGTTGAAATGTAGAGGTGATCCGGGCAAAGGCCTCAAAACCAAAGCTGAACTTGTAAATCTTACTTATATTCTACCAGTCACTTGTAAGATTTGTTCAAGTTTAATAATCACCTGATTTCTTTATCAGGGTAGAAGAGTATATCAAGACTGGAAAGGACAAAAATATCGTGGATCCCGATCCAAATGTTCTGTACACTAAGCGTAAACAGCAAATGTTGACTCCTCAAATGTTGATGCTAACAAACCGTTTGTCAAGTATCCCTCTGATGGATGGAGTACGTCTCTTGAAAAGATGCCTATGTTCACCAGGGCAGAAATGAACGAGCACATAACCAGATCAAGAAAAAGGATTTCCAATATTCAACATCATTCTGTGCCAACCTCCTTAAGAAAAGCGAAGACATTCCTCGAAGATGAATATCTAAGAGAAATAACTGCCGCAAGTGATGACCGCTGTTTTTATTTTCAAGCCAAATGCTGCCATAGCTTTAGAAAGAACGACCCCCCTCATCAATTAGAACTGGCGTTGTGTATTTTCAAGGGAGACGTTTTAGACAGCAGCTGTACGTGTGTCGCAGGAAAGGCTGGATTTTGCAACCATATTTCAGCCTTGATGTTCAAAATTTGCAAGTATACCCTCTTTGAAGCGAAGACTACCAAGGATCTATGTCAAGAAAAGGACGAGAATCCACAGTTGGCGTGTACATCTCAGCTTCAAAGATGGCACAAAAAAGGAGGCGGCGAAAACATAGTTCCCCAGCCAGTTATGGAGGTTTATGTTACCAAAACGAAGCTTGATGAGCCCAGCAGTTCAAGAGGATCAGGTGGTGTGAAATGTCTTCTTTATGAAGCCCGGAAGCAGCCACATTATGACCCCAAGAATGAGGCATCTTTTAAGACAGAACTTGCTACAATTGACCCAAACATGGGTTTTGCTCATTTGAAATGTCCTCATTCCAAGTTCCACGTGACCTCCCTTGAGGCATGCTCGGACCCAAATTTCTTTATGGAGAAGATAAGTGACACACAATGTAGACTTAAAAGGGACCATGCCTACTATGGCCAGGTCCAGGGACAAATGGGTGTGACGGGTGCGAAATGGTGCGATTTTATTGTGTACACTAGCAAAGGGATTTACATTTAACGAATCGCATTTGATCCTGTCTACTGGGGTAACCTTAAGAATGAACTCCTGCGGTATTATTTTGAACATTTCTTAAAATTTGCATCAGCAGATTTTCATAACTCTGCTTAAAGTACTTTAAGTAAAGTTTTTATTGCTTTACATATACTCTTTTTTCTAAGTTCATGGGCTAATTTTAATATTATTTAATCCTTTGAGCCCTAATATTAAATTTGTCCTTAAAATTTTGTGGCTTTATTGAAGAAATAAATTATTATTACCAAAAAATTAAGAAGGAAGTAGTGAAGAATTTCAAATTTGATATTGGGGCTTAAAGGGTTAACTAATTTGTGCCCTAGTTGATGCAATAGGAGAACCAATTTATCAAGGTTCCATTGTGGCTTAATGTTCAAGTGGTTGTAGACATTTTTGCTAAATGCTAATAATTTATAATTTTAAAGGAATGCTGGTAGTCTCATTATTGTAAAACACCATGCATTATTCTACCAGTTTTTACTGTGGGAACTTTATAATCTGAAGACCAGAAGCACTGTTATTTGTTCTTTAATATCCTTTATCGGTGTGTTCTTTCCAACAAGTTTATTAAATATGGAAAGTAAATGTGAATTTTCTAACATGAGCATTAATGGTTACACCATTGTCCAAAATTTCAGAGTCGCATGACAGAAATACCAAAATGTAAATTTGCCAATACACAAAACAGTTTAAATAGAAATGATATTGGATTGGGCGTTGCATAAAATTGCACAAACTGCCCACATTTGATTTACAACACCAAACTGGTGGAGAGGTACAACCCCGTCCCAAATGTGAAAATTTTTTATTTTGTTAATTGCTCGCTCAACATGTATGCGTAGACTGGCAATTTCTTGAGTGCGCACTACATCATTTGCTGGCATTTGTGCAGAGCTACCAAGGAAGGGTTGGATGTTTAGTGATACTCCCAAAGGTAAGGTAAATCCCTTGTCAGCCATGATAGAATCTTTTTCCTGGAATGGGAAATCTAACAATCCACTTCTTACTAATATTTCCCTATCAGAAATGCTCCCAGTATACAATTGGCTAATAAAAGTAATTGCTCCACCAGGAGAAATGCCAATCAACCCTTTCAGGGTTGTGTGGTTTTTGTAGTTGCTAAATAACTCCCCATTTAAGTGGAGACTACTGGGCATTTGACATCTGACCTCAGTACAATCTATGATAACTCTGGTGGAACTGTATTTTTGTTTAAAATCTTCCGGCATGGTCTCATTTACCTCCCCACTGGTGGGCCAAATGTTTATTTGACCAAGTTTCAAATAAATAAAATTGATTCACGTTATAAAAATCCGACTGATTGTCGATAGTGAAACTTGAAAAAGATGTGCCAAATGTTCTTCAGCAAACCCTTGCCTCAGTCTGCACATGACTGCAAAAAACTCGTCAATTGGTCTCAAGGATCTTGATCTTCCTCTTTTTCTGATTAGTTCTTCATTTTCACCCTCATACACTGCTGCTGATACATTCAAATTTAACTTTGAGACCCAGTAAGATATATTTTGCCCTTCATTTCCTGGATTTAAGTATTTGAAAACAGCATCAAATGTATCCCAGTTTGGAAAACCAGTATAAAACTTGATAGAGGAGTCATCACCTCTAAACCTATCGACTGTAAACATCTGCTTTTGACGAGACTCAATGCACTGATTTGCCTTCTCAAGTTTAGATTTTAGGTCAATCAATTGCTGATTCATTTCTGTTTCGCTGTTATCCGTGGACTAATTTCATTTGTTTGCGTCGTCACATCTTGTTTGGTGATAGCATCAATATCACTCGATCTACTTTCTTCATCGCATGTAGCGTTTTCTGTTTCTACCGTTTCTTCTACCGTTTCAATTTCGGAAAGGAGAACTCGGCTTGTTGTGCTAATTTGTTCCTCGATCGGTGGGAGCTTTCCGCTTGCGAGGAGAGGTTCGAGTCCAAGGAAAAAGCTATGGAACGGCATTCGGTCGCAGATCTCTCCTACCGCTGAGCGTCTTGATAAAATCATACTCTCTAAAATGCCTTGAGCAAACTTTAGTCCATTCCTGTATCTGAAAATACACTCCCTCATCTCTTCTAATAGCGTGAATCCATTTTTTCCGTCGAAGCGGATCATCTGGAAACTTAAAGTGAGAAACGTTTCTCCCATTTTCGTCCAGATAACCTTTCTTTGTACATTCAGGAACGCAGCAGCTCGTAGGCATTTTTCTTCCGATCAGCGATTGTTTAGCGATAAATTTCCCTTAGAGATAGTGAAGGTTTACCGAATTTCTACTTTTTTACGCCAAAGAAACTAAAACAACTCGACAAGCCAAATAAATTTGGAAGACATTTGCATGTTTTTCCACACGACCGCTTTCGGAGATAAATATAGTGGCCTTACTTGCCTCGCTCTGATGTGGTTCGTTTCCACTCCGCCCGAGCGGTCCGCCATTATGAAAGTCGTGGCCCTAATGTGAATGTCCAACAAAAAAGATGTGGATTTTCCAAGACACGCCTGAGACACCCCTCCCTTCCTTTTGATAGTCTTCCCTACCCCACCCGTACAATCTGTAGACGCGTACGCTCGGTCAATCACGGGACAACTAAACCAAAAGAGGTTGACCATATTCTGCGAAGCGCTTGTGGGAGTCCCGCCATAATTTCTACATAAACGAACATTTAAATAATATGGAACGCGACAGAAAGTAGGAATGATACACTACCCGGTACAAAAACCCGAAATAAAAAACCCATTGGGACAAAAAGACGTACTCCTCGATCGAATGCAGTGCATCGATTAAAGCTTTAGACTAACTTAGGAACTAATGATAAGTCAGGAGCCGATCAAATGGAGCAGCCATCTCTCATACAAGCCCTTGGAGTCAACCCTTTCCCGAGTAGATTTATAATTAGAACGGTTCCCAGGGGAAACCTCGCGCGCCGACGGTGGGAAGAGCCAATCACAACAACGAAATGACACTGCTATTGTACTTCACCAAAGAGCAGGAAATTTGGTGTTGACAGGCCAGACACAATCATAAGCTAGTGAAACGTGACTTTAGCGTTTTCATCCCTGGGAGATTTTCTTTCTTTTCTTTCTAGTGGGTAGATTATACTGTGGAGAGTTTTATACTCTTAATCTTAATTTTGGTTGCTTGTCTCACATCAGGAGGCCATGAAGCTGGTCTGTTACATGCATAATAATTAACTACTACCTGCAGTCTGTAGTTCTGACAGGATTCGTTTTCTTTAGCCAATTTTTTTGAGCGTTTAGGTTCTCATTTCGGCTAAATGACTCAATATTAATCAAATTTCTAGATTTTCAAGGTTTTTTTTTCCGAAATACGTTTATCTGAATAAATACTTGTAGTCCTTGTGGTTGTTTTGTCCGTCAGCTAGTGTGATGATTCCCCGCTATGTTTTGTAACGTTGGGCCCAGCCATTGTTTTCTCGCCAAAAAGTGATCTACAGATGCGAATTCGGAGGAAAGAATTGAGCCTAAACTTCTACATTAACTGCTGAGAATTGTCCTGTTAGTCAGTCATAATTCTTTTGGCGCAGGTACAATCCATTTTGTTTTTCTTGAGATAAGTGGGTCTTTGGACTTGAGTGCGATGTCACAAATTCCTCCGTTAGCAAATTATTCACGGTCAAGCAACTGTTGTCTTCGGTTCAACTTTTCAAGAGCCAGTTTTATCAGGCAACTCTTATGGTGATACAAGTAAGTTGTAAAGGAAGACTGCAATTTCTCAAATTTCGGAACTGAAGCATTCCTCGTTAGTTGCTACTTAGGTCATCGCTTTTTGACAAAAATCAAATGATCCTGGCACTTTTTCGGCGCTGATCATTGAAAAGTTGCAAATCGTCCCCGGAACGCTTAATCGTCGATTCATTTCAAGGTGCATGCTTAAATGTGGGATGTATGGCGGAAAAAAAAAAAAAAAAAAAACACTCGCAAAGATAACCTTTCCGTGATCCTCAGTTCGCTGCCTTTGTCCCATCGCTTCATGCTCAGTCTCAGTCTCAATCGGGTAATTCATTAACTTTTATTTCATGACATCCAGATCCCAGCAGCTGTAAAATTGTAAAAATGGACGTATAGTAAAAAAGGAAAACGGTCGAAGGACGGACTTCTGAGCTCGACTTCATCCAACTTCATTTTTTTCACGGTGACATACGAGACTCACGGAAATATGACACTTTTCGCGGGAAACAAGCCGTTCTATTTATAAATTTACTCGGGAAAGGGTTGACTCAAGAAATTAATGGAGATCGAGGCTCCATTTGATGGGCTCCTGGATAAGTTTAATTTCGTTAGGGACAAGACAACAGCTGTCCAAAAGACTAGATCGCCAAAAACGCTTCTACGTCAATATTTATACAAATTTTCATAGCGTATAATCAAATGTAGTTACGTAGCCTCTATTAAAAGACTGAGTAATTAAGAACAAAAGGTTGATACAAATGTGAAAAGAATGCTTCGAACCGTAATGAAACAGCTTTCCAACTACGCGTTGTTACGTTGAAAAGCATTTATTCGTCTCCTTAGCGTCTGTACGGGGGGACAGTTACCGATATAGGTTTATGATTTCTGTGGCATAAATAAATTTCTGTCGCATTTGATTGTACCTACAGAGAAATTTGCGCTTTGTAATTGTTTTAATTAATATATTATGTAGGCCGATTTTCAATAGACGATACGATTTGTCGACGCAATTAATTTGTTGCCAGTTTAGGCTGTTACGTTATATGACAGACACCCTTTAGACTAGTTGTTGCTCAGGGTATCAGAATTTCTACAAAGGTAAAAAAACCTCGATTGCAAAACAGGAAGACAGCAGTCATTTCTCTGCTATTGCAGACTTTGTCACGTCAACTGGTCGTCACAAATGCAGGGGCTACTGGATGATATTTTGAAATTCTGGCAAGAGTACGGTCGAACACTACACACTTTCCAAGATAAAGGGGACTCTGATTATTAAGGATCTAAAATCTCCCCTAATTAAAAATGCTAGAAGTGAAAAACTTTCCCTTTACTAGTTTTACGTTTCCATACTTAGTTTATATGCAAATTTCCTGCCATGTGTTACGTGTGAGGAAGCTTTGGCATTAGCATATAGGACGCTGTTTCTTTTCTAAGAGGAAATAATAACAGCCCTATTAACATAAGGCAATCAATTTTAAAATCTACGTCCTTGTCAGTGTTTTCACGGGAGAGAGCACAAGAGAGCTTTCTGACCGCGATTGTGTTCCCTGCTCGTTCCTTGTTTCTCCGAGCTAATCAGGGGCACCTAACGACGGTTTTCTGACTGTAAAATATCTGTTCGGAGAAACAATTATTGCCTAGAATTTTCTATAGCTTGAGGACAACTAAAAATTTCTAAATGATTGTCATTTTCACTATGCAATCTCTGTCGGATTCGTGCAAATCAGAGATTTGACGAAATTTTTTATGGCTTTATTTAAAATGATTGTTGATTTTCACGTTATAATACCAGTTTTTAATACTATAGGTCAGTGTGTATGTGCACTTATTTACTATGTAGTTACTTAATACTCTGGTAGACTGAAACTGTCTATAACATATAATTATTTAAGTTAATGGTTCGAAAAAGAAAATAAAAACAGATAAAAGGGAAAAAAAAAAGCCTGAATCGTTGAATGTTGCGGGATTGTCTTCCCTGCTTTGCTGTTTTGCCCTTCTGTGAAAGCTCTTCTTAGTGAAATCTTCCATCCGGTGACACACATGACTGAAAGTGTTTATGTAAAGATACTGGAATTTTACTAGGGTGAGTCATCAACATTTTATAATTAATCCTTTTCAAACAACTCGAATGAACTTCTAAGGCTCCCTGTTCCCGAGTATATTAGTCTCTAACCAACGTTCTGTTTACTAACGTAAGTGCCGACATTCACGAATATATAAATGCGATGTCATTATCCACTTCCGGTTTCAGTTGACAGGGTAGCCAAACAAATCTTGCTCCGTGATAGTACTGAACGTCTCTTAACTGCATTATGAAATTCTTTACAAGGTTCAACAAGTTAACAAGCTAAACTTTTTAACTTTTTTATAAAAAATCTTAATACATTGTATGTATTAAAAGTTAAAGCCAAAATAATTTGTCCATTTTTAACATCTCAGATGTCACGTATAACAATGGACAGGGTAACACAATCAAATTTAAAAATTTAAATTTCAGTACTTTTACTCTACACAGTATCTGGCTAGAATTTTTATCATAAGCCTGAATCGTTGAAGGTTGCGGGATTGTCTTCCCTGCTTCGCTGTTTTTCCCTTCCGTGTGAAACCTCCTCTTAGTGAAATCTTCCATCCAGTGACACACATGACTATAAGTGTTTATGTAAAGATACTGGAATTTTACTGTAGCATGACTCATCAACATTTTAATCCTTTTCTCACAACTCGAATGAACTTCTAAGGCTTCCTGTTCCCGAGTATATTAGACTCTAACCAACTTTCCGTTTACTACCGTAAGTGCCGACATTCACGAACATCAAATAGGATGTCATTATCACTTAAGTTTCAATAATTGTTGAGAGTGTGGCCAAACAAATCCTGCTCAGTGATAGTACTGAAAGTCTCTACTGTATTATGAAATTCTTTACAACGTTCAACAAGTTAACAAGCTAAACTTTTTAACTTTTTTTAAAAAATATCTTAATACATTGTATGTATTAAAGTTAATGCCAAAATATTTTGTCCATTTTTAACATGTCAGATGTCACGTATAACAATGGCAGGCAGGGTAACACAATCAAATTTAAAAATTTAAATTTCAGTACTTTTACTCTACACAGCATCTGGCTGCAATGCCAGAAGCCAATCAAATCTCCCCATTTATCGTTTTTTTCCAAAATACAGAAATTGTCATTCACATGATAAATAGATAAACACGTCAGATGTGAGGAAGGAACATTCAATGACATAAATGAATAACGTCACATGACAAAAAATCCTAAAACGTTTGTGTTCCTGAGATTAGTTTTTGACGGCAATAATAAGAGCTTCAGCGCAAAGAAAGTATTCATAGCTTTCTCCTCACTGAAGGATGAATTTACTGACAAGTCTACTCAGCAGTATGTCTTTCATGATTTTTCTGCTTTTGTCAACATTGTTTATTCCATCTTCCGTAGCACAACTTGATGTTACAAAATTTAGTAAGACGCTTTCTACACTAGCAAGGGACGGTCTCGGAACAGCCACATTACAAGTAAGTCATCTTCCAAATACTTTGCTTCTTTCTTTTTTTCTTTTTTTACTTAGTCATTTAAAAGTTCACTGCAAGTTCTCTTGTATTATACAGACGACCCCTCGATTAATACGGACTCATTCATTCTTACGGACAGTTCTCTTTGTCCCAGGGGAAAGCACTTACATTTTTCTAAATTCCCGCCAATCCATATAACCTCGTATTTTAGTTTGATCACATATACATGTTAGGTGGAGTGACCTGCCACATGTTACTTCACCTATCTAGGGTCCCCCTCCTCCATGTAAACAGGCCCTTACCGACACCCGTTTATTCAGTTATGTGGACAACGGACACTTGTTTCTTAGTGCCAATGAACAGATTCTCATAGAATCCGGTAAACCTCGTTAATGCAGACACCTGTCAACTGCGTGTTAAACCTTTCCTTTTTCAAAATGATAATAGTAAACAAATAAGAACAATAAAATTTAGAGCGTTCAAGTGACAGCATGTTCAGTGATGTTCCCAGCGCTACAGTGCACTGAATAGGAACATAGACGTCAATTTCAGAGTATGTTGGCATGTTGAGTAATGTAAAAATGAGCGCTTGTGAGCGCTCCATGGACATAGCTCCGCGGAATGACGGTTTGGTGAAGGTAAGACTTGCTTAATCTGACGATGCTGATGTTCTCTTTTACAGTATATCTTTAACTTGTACAAGAAAAAGGTGTATTTGTTTTTACTAGATAACATGATCCGTTTTCAGAAACCCCGGTTATTCACTTTAGAACTCTCATCCTCTCAGTGTCCGTATTAAATTGAATCACTAACCTTAAATTTTCTACAAGGTGATCCCTAAGTTAGAGTAGAAATTCTTTTATATACCTAGCTTGGGAGTAGCCTCACTTGTGCGAATTCGGGGAAAGTTTTGAAATTCATTTTTTCCTAGCTCCGCCGCTAATATATATACCTGACTAGCAAGTTCAGAAACCCTCAGATCTGAAAGTCTTCACCTAAACGTGTTCAACGTCGTATTAAAGACCCGAGCCTTTAGGCGAGTTGAAATTTTAGATAATTTTGAAATATCACGAGTGATATTTATGTCAAATATCACGTACAAATCATGCTATTATTTGTTTATACTACTACCCGCAAAAGGTTTGTAATTTTTACCTGTAGGTATTTCAAATTAAGCTGAAATACCACTGCTCTAAGCCAATCAAACTGCAGAAATTTTCCATGTAGTAGTATGACGTTAGAAACAGACGACGTGTTACACGAGACGATTTTAAGCACGGGAAAGGAAGTGAAAAGGGTTCTACAAAGGCGCTGTGCGGAAGATTGACGTCATGTATGTTACAGGAAACGACCTTGAGCAGTATTTGTGATTTGGCGTTGTTAGTTTTTGAAAATTGTGCAGAAAATCGTCTTAAAACCTTGTTTAAAGTCTTAAAATAGCCGGCTTAGTAATACCAGTAAGCGACTGTTAAAAACGCGACGTTTTCTTTATCTAAAGAAAAGGATTTCCTTGAATCAATGACTAAGCCCAATCGTGATTGGGCACTAGCCATTGTGGCATCACACGAACGTTAGCGTTAGGCCTTCAAAAGCGCGAACATGAAAAAAGGTAACAATAACAATAATAATAATAATAATAATAATAATAATAATAATAATATAAAATAATAATAAGAGTGACTGGGAAATGAGGCACGGCACGTAGGTTTGCGTTGTTCTTCGGGGACTTTGCTAAGTTTATGAACTCCCATTTATATAAGGGTTGTGACTAGAATGGATAATCAGGTTGGACACCTTATGTTTATTACACAACGCTATACTCAATACCACTCTATGCTAGATTTAAGCGAATTTATTGGGCACATTTTTGAGAAAAGTGGGGACATCAGAGTAGGAGACAGTTGTGCAAGGAAAAGAGTTGAATACAGGGTTTGGCACCGAAGTACAGCGATTAGGGGTAAGCACTGTTTAAGAAACAGTTAGCTTTCAATAATGCATTGATCAATGCCACGTAAAGTACGTTAAAATTATCCGGTGTCGTCAGTTAGCCCTTGATGGTGTAGTGGATACGGATGTGGATTATACATCAAATGACGCGGGTTCAATGAAGTCCTACATACTACCGACTGTTTTCTTCTGTTTTCTTTCTTCTCTTATTTACTACTTTAAGTTATAAGACTTCTATCATTTATTTTGAGTGAAGATGACAATCTGACTTTGGGGTATCCATTCTAACCTTTATATAAGTAGCAAGTGATACGAACATAGCCCTGTAGGAAAAACTGAGAATGAAGAAGTGAAAATATTATGGGATTTTCTAAACAAACTGAACAAGACATGAAACAAATCAGGTTAAATGTCCACGAAAAAAAACGACAACATTGCCCACACCATAAAATTTAATGCGCTTCTTAGCTGGAGATCACCAACTATCTATAACTAAGAACCTTCAAAGTTAAGAGAGAAAGAGGAAAACAGTTAAAAGATCTTAAATATCAAGACCTCGCTATCGTGAAATACGGCTTAAAGAGAACAAAGAGATAGTTGAGCCTTTAGATCCATTAAGTGGCCACCTATTAGGCTGCAACCCTTTATTAAGCGGCCAGTAATCAAGTATACCTGGAGTCGTTGTGGAAGCTTTGAGAGAACCGAAAAAATTAATAAGTAGTCATTTGAAGGAGTTAGGAATTCCAAAGAGTGTTAGTACTTTGCAAAAGTCTGCTCTTCTTGGCATCTTGAGAAAGGTCCATGAAGTCTAAGTTTTCGAGACTGGATCAGACTAAAAATGTAACATTTTGTTCCCGGGACAATGAACACTTGATGATCATAATAATAATACTAATAATAATCATAATCATAATCATAATAAATAGATAAACCCTGTCTCTTATATTTAAAATGTTCATCGTTCTGTTAGTATGTATTACGACTAAGCAATATCCAGTTACAGCCTGAGAGACTTACTTATTAGTAGACTTACTACTTTCACGTAAATGGACAATTCACCCGTTGCAAACGACCTAATTTTTCTTAAATTAATTTTTCTAAATTAATAGATATAATATCATGTACATGTGACAAAATTTTCTCGGAGAAGAAACCGGCTACCTGCTATAGTCTCTCTCTATACAAAAGTACATGAATACGTAATGCCAAGGGCCATGAACCAGCATAGCATTATGCGGTAGTAAAAATATACAACCATCCCCCGAAGGGGAATAGAGGTATATATCTAGCGTTATGCTGCTAACCTGAAGGAGGGTAGTTGATTTTCGATGTTTTGGTAAGAATGGAGAGGTAACTTTAATTTGTAAATAATGGACGTCACTTAGTAACCGGTTTGTTTAAGCTTCACTATAACGGTGTGTCGAGGAGTTGCAGAGCGCCTTTTCGCACGATTTTTTAACAAAGTCATTGAAAAAATAATTGCTATACCTACCAATAGATACCAAGAAGCTGGAATTTCTCCTCTTTCTTAGATTTTTTATAACTACTTCATTAGACGCGAAAATACCGGGCCTCGAGAACTGTCGCAAAACGGGACGCCATATTGACGCCCATCCCAATATATTCCCGGTTACTGTAGCCAACGCGCGAAAACTACAATCCACTTGTTTAGAAAATACTAATAATATAACCATTATGGTTGCACTGCAGTGGTTTTATAAGTTGTGTTGTATATTTTCAACTTCATGTCCCTTTGTAACTTGAACTTTGCCATATGAGCTCTCATTTCTTTAACTGTTTTAGTACAATACTCACGAAATTGTATTTCAAATTTCCAGGACGCGTTTGACAATTTGCAGTTCATTGCGAGACCTGTGAATGGTAGTACAGCTATTCCTATCTTGGCTGCAAGCATTGCCAACAAGTTTAAAGAGCGGTTCAAGGTTGTACGAGAACTTAAATTGGCCGTGGAAAGTTCTTGGACTGCAGCACCTGAACGAACACCAACACAATGCTGCCAGGTTAAAAATTCTGGTCAATCAGAATACGATTCAAGATTTCGTTCAAAAGTCGACCTTTCACGAATATGCGTCAAGGTATCTAAAAATGCTCCAGCTTCTCCCACCCATGTTGCGGATTCTGTGGTGGAGAAAATGAAGAAGATTTCTCAAGATTACCCCGTTCTGAAATGGCAGTACTTTGCCTCTGAACAAGGTGTGTTGTCGAGCTTTCCAGCGTTGGAAGATACCGCAGATTGTGGGTCTTATGATCCTCGATTTAGACCTTTTTACGTGGAAACAGCCACCCCTGAACCAAAAGATGTTGTTCTAGTTATTGATCACAGTGGTTCGATGAGTGGTTCACGCATGATAGTCGCGAAGGAAGCTGCAAAAACTGTCCTGAGAACGATGAATCCAAGGGACAGGGTAAGTATTTTCCAACGTTCCGACCGTACGTGCGCAGATGTAGGATAAAATACCAGGTTAACTGAACGTAAAGCATTTGCAAGAACGGCAGGATCATCAAAACATACTTTGAAGGCCATATTAACTCTGAAATAGTGCAAGGGTATTATTTTTCTCTGCCTCGAAAATGTTCGCATTAATTTTGATAAGATATGGTCCTACTATGACTGTAAGCTTAGCGTTAATGTAAGCCTGGTGTGACGTAATTACATAGCTGATTTCGTTTTAAGTTCGTAATGTTCCATTAGTCGCCCCACGTAAGGAAATCCAAGACAGTCTTTGATTCTGGATCCTATTCCATGGATTCCGGATTCCGGGTGCTGGATTCCAGTCTTTTTCAGTAAAGCTTGGATTCTGGATTCCATTTCCTAGTAGGATTCCGGATTCCTTGAGCTATATTCTTGATTCCAAAGCCCAGGATTCTGGATTCTACGTGCCAAAATTTTCTCAGATTCCGGAATCCGGATTCCCTTACATGGGGCGATACTATAGCGACTACATTTAGAATTCATTATTAAATCAAAGTTATGCGCTCAGTTGATAGGTAACCCAATGTGTAGCAAATTTTCGGAAAGATAAGAATCTAGTTCCACACGTTAGAGTTACTTCGTAAGACGCAAAAGGCGAGTACAGTGGATCCTGCATTAAGTGGACCCTATGTTGGCGGACCGAAAATACTTGTTTGTGTTTGCTTAATCGGAAACAGTGAAAATATGGAGTGGGGAGACGGGTGAAGAGGCCGATTTCCATGGTAATACTTTGAAGCAAAATATGCTTAAGATGAATTTACCTTTTGCGTCATAAGTTGAGTAAAGATCTAACAGTCGAGGGTCATAAGTTTGTTGTACATTTAGGTTTTATTAACAGGGCAAAATTTGTGTCGTAGAGTTACGCTAAGCACCTCGTCGCATGCAACAAAGTTTTCCCCCATGCTGCTGGTTCCTATGGCAAAAAAGTAAGAAGGCAGAAGTTTCGAATGTTTGAATGTCATTGCCTCTACTGCCCCCACCCTCCGCCCTCCCCCCCCCCCCAAAAAAATGATAGATGGATACCTAGGCCGGCTTAGTCTTGCCGTTGTCACTCTCAAGTGGCGGGCTAATGCCACGACATAATGCAATGATGCGCTAAGTCATTTTTTCCACCAACATCTAGGAAAGGCGGTGCTAATATGTTTGCTTGGTCTCTTTTATTAGATTGGAATTGTAAAGTTCAATGGAGAAGCCTCCACCCCAGTCGAATATGATGGCGATGGAAGGGGCTGTCATAGCCAACGTTTAGCTGATGCTACGCCAATCAACATTAAATACTTGGAAGAATACGTAGAAACTATCTTTGCTGACGGTAAGGTTAAAATTATTTGAGAGCAATTCAAAATAAGATTTAAAGAGAAAAAAATTCTGCCTCTTTCCGTGTCTCTTTACGTTCACATGTAATTCGTTTAGTTTTTAATGGAATAAGCGGACAAATGCTATTAGGAGATGATGATGATGATGATGACGATGATATAGGGAGCTTCAACACCCACGACGTCGAAGGCAATGCCAGAACATCGACAAACAGACTAGATTTTACAAGCAAAATAACACTATTCCTGCTTGGCCCTATGCATCACACTTTGTTGGAAAATTTTCTATGAGGTCCCACCTCACAACTACGATGCGAAACTTCATGCATATTTCGTCAGCGACAAATTTTTCTTTCTCTTTCTCTTTTTGAACTTAGATATATTCTTTAAGGTTTAACTCCCAGCTATGCTCCTTATCCTCCTTTAAGTTTAAAACACGAATGCAAATTCCCTTTTTTGTTGGCGTTTCTGCTGCTGTTGTCGTCATAGTTGCTTAAGTTCTCGCGTGCGTGCAAAATCCCATTCCAGTTTTGAGGTTTTTTTAAAATTCAGTCTTTCCAAGTCGGTGAGGTGAACAAAGGGGTACTTATTCTGTCTTCTCTCCCATTCCACAGTTGATATAGTCTGGTGAATCCTTTCATTTTGAAGATTCAATTAAAAAAAAAGATTTATATTAACAATAAACAATTGATAATACAATATAACAAATCTATAGGTGAGCAGATTAACAACAAAACTAGGGAATACTACCTATATTTTCCTATATTGGGAGACTCTTCCCGAAAGGTGTACCTTCTTCAGGCTTCAGCTATATGAAAGTGTACTGATTTCAGTGGTTGAAGTATATGAAAGGGTGGGAAAATCTGTCATTTCGAGCTGTAAAAAGGCCCAAAAGGGTTAAAAGAAGTATTTTATGCCTGTGAAAGAGTCAAGAAAAAGTTATAGTTCGGTGATTTATTCCTATTGGAAAGACAGTTTACTTACAACAGTATGGAAGGGATACAAACTTCCAGTAAACTAGGTATGTGGAAGGTGTATCAGCAGAAGGTGCACGAAAGGGATCATACTTTTCCGTCAAAAATGGAATATACAATCAGAAGGAGTTGGACTTCGGACCGAAAATCCCCATGTAAAACTTTCTTGAGTACAATCCCCCCCCCCCCCGTCTTCCGGGACGACAAGTGCAGGGAAAACCAGTCTATGGGGTTGAATTGTTTTCCGTTTGACGCTACAAGTCTCCCTACTAATTTTTTTTTCTGTTCCTAGGAGGCACTGATTATAGTAAGGCATTCATTAAAGCGTTCGATCTGTTCAAAGGCACATCTGGCATAAGCGGTTCTTCCAGGAAAAAGGTTATCATCTTTCTTACGGATGGGAGACCAAATGATAATGAAAAAACAATATTGCAAACAATAAAAACAAAGAATGCGCAGCTGAATAATGAGGTGGTGATCATGACTTATGGAATGCTGACGAACTTGCCAATTCTGCGTTACATTGCTGCACAGGAAGGTCTTGGTGTCAGAAAGCCATCTGATGTCACTGTAAGATTACCCTAATCATTTCAGTCTGCTTTTAGTTTTTAGTTATCTATATTCTTAATCTTGGGAACAGTTCCTGACTAGTCATTTCAGGTATTTACGGTAGCAACTTAAATAAATGATTTCTGAACGCTAAATAAGACCATTGATGTTGAGATATATGAACTTTGTTACTGCATTCACGGCCCAGGGGAAGGGGGGGGGGGGGGGGGGGGAGGGCATTCAAGGGAGAGCGATTTTGGGTAAAGGTGTTTCGCCAAGGCCTTTAAGACCTGAAATGTTCATTTCACAACACCCCATTAAGTTTTGTATAGAGAATAAAGTGATTTTTTAAAGTGCTATCACAGAGATAGCTCTTTTTGGAAAACTAACAAAAAAAAAATTGTGAGTACCACAGGCAGTTCGCTTGTTGCTCGTATTATAACGACCGTGTTGACGCCTTTGAAAATAAGTGCATGCATTATCCATGATAATCGCTAATACCGTCTGCCGACAGACACCGTAGAAACAGCGATTCAGTTGTTAAGTTTTCCATTGCTTATCCTTTTAAGAAGAGTAGAGGAGATGCTGAGGTAATGTTTGCTTATTTGCTTTTTTTGTCGTTTGGTATTCAAATAATGGCAAAAAAGTATGAGCCTCTAGCTAGGTTGCTATCAACTTTTGAGATACATGTACTGGTACACCTTTACCACAGCAATAACTGATGCTATTTTTCTTTAAGGCTGGAAAATTTACATATGTGTCAAACACAAACACCTTGCGGAATGACATGGCAACCTATTACGACTTTTTTTCGTCAAAGACAATTCGCAATGAACCAATCATATCCATTCCTTACGTTGACGCTTTTGGCACAGGTAAGAAACGCTATGATGTAGTTTACAGGTTTACAACTTCGAACCTCTTACATACCACAGGACACTCTTAAGTTAGCTCGTGTAACTGACAATTGTTGGACAACTAAAGCTGTAAATTGGGCTAAGACGTCATAGTGGAGCTCTTGCGCCCTCGAAGCGCGGCCAACAAAGCACCATGAATAACAAAATTTGGTTATCTGTGCATCCAGGAAATACTTGGTTGTGACAAATTCGTCCGTCATTACGTCCGCCATTCATGTTAGCGCATGTAATTATAAGAGCATGTGAAATCTCACTCTTACTACATACTAACTCATTTAGTTGACGTGTTTTTTAAGTTCTCCGCAGACCAGTTATTTGTTTTCAAATGATAACAGGTTCAGGTCGTTTTTTTTCAGAAGGAATTCAGTTTTCGTCGTTCTTATGGCGAAAGTTGGATATCTTCAGAAAGAAATTAATTTCTTAATTTTTTATCTACAATATATATTTAGATGTCAACATATATGCACACTTGCTACTATTCCTATAATTTCCTACTTTTATGGTGTCTCATTGGTTTTCCTATTCCTACAGGTCTGTTAACTTCGATAACACTGCCATGTTATCATCAAGGAAAATTCATAGGTGTTGTTGGGACAGATATTAGCATGGCAGATCTTCTGTCTGAAGTTACATATTTTCAAAGAGGTCAGCGAAGTTATGCCTGGATGGCGGATAGTTCTGGAAGGACCATGATGCACCCTCTTCTCCCAGCCCCTTCAGATGTCTACGGTGACCCAGTTTTTATGGACATTACAGCTTTGGAACCAGAACCTGAATTTAATGAGATTTTCAACTCTATCAAAGTGTAAGTGCTTTCTAGAGTTAGTGCCGAGAAAACTACTTATTCTTAGGGGTACGAGAGGAATCCATTAACTTTTATATCCATTACGCTTTCTATTATGTTATTTTTCGCTTTGATAGCGGTGGATCCGGGGTAAAGTCATTTACGTCAAAGCGGTTTCTTGCTCGTGGTGGGAAAATCAAGGAAGGAGTTTCAGTTTTAGATGTACCATCTACGTACTTCTGGAGAGCAGTTGAAAAAACCAAATTCGCCGTTGGAATTGTGGTGGCAGATGGCGATAAGGATGAAACACTCTCAACTCAAAGTATTCCTTCAGGTAAGTACATCACCATATTATCAACATACAAGTAAAGTTCTAAATATAAAGGAAGACTGATCTTTCGTGTTCATCGATAAAAAGACGAGTTTGTAGAATCGGGAAAATTGAATATAGATCTTAACGACAGGGAACGCAATCAGCCATCAGTTGTATTAGATTTCTCAACAAGTAGAGTATGAAACCGTCTTTAAGGAGTAGGTAAAATACGTTCTAAATGGAAGAGACGGGAAGGGAGATGGCGCAAGACTGCTTAGAGGAGGCCTTACCTTCGCTTTATCTTCGTTTCGTCTTGCCTTTCCCCATTCTCCACGGAAATGCATTCTGCTGAATAAGTTCTCCTCAAATGAACTTCTCCTTAGCCTGGCAATCTCCGTCGTCTTCGTTATAACTATCGTCTCTATTGTTGTCATCATTAACATGACTTATCGCAGTGAACATTCTTGGTTGCGCAAGACGAGAGGAGACCGCAAGCCTAATTTAGCGTGGTGTTTCTGTGCTAAATAAACCTTTCCCGCGTTCCTGCTAACAATAAAGGTACCAAATCAGGAGATGTGATTCGTATGAAATTGTCCACCAAAGCCTAGACCTCATTTCTTCATGTTTTCGAGGTTTGTTCGTATGCTTCTTTGTCACACAAATTTAACTGGTATTTCACAAAAGAGGCACAGAAAAAAAGTCAGCAAAGGGCTCGCGTTTTTTCAGTGTTAATGTTCTTAATAGTACTTCAAGAAATTTTGTCACAAGAATCATAAGTACTTGTTACGTTAAACTAGCTGTAACTTTTTCATCTTAATTTTTATTGTAATTTGCTTGTGCTTCCTAAATTTATTTTCAGATTTTAAATTTCTCTATCATCGCTTGGATTTAGTAAGGCCGGATGAACCCTGCGCTCATTTTACTAGATATGCAGCTAAAGGTAAGTTAAACGAAATAATGAATAAACAAAAACTTGATTGCTGATAAACTACTACGAAGTGAAAAATTCCTGAAAAATATTTTTCTAAGGAACCTTTTATGAATTTGGCAATAATGGTGTTATTGTTTTTGAGAAAGAATTAAAGAGAAACTTCACGAGACCGATCACAGTGGCGATCGTTTAATTGGGAATATTCAAGGCAACATTGTAAACTCTATGACTTGTGATGTTAACGGTGTACTGTTCCCACGATATGTTGTCCGCTCGTTAAGATCTAACTACTTTCAAAGTTCCGTTCAGTAAGCCATGCTTTGAAACTTCTAACCTAAACCTTTTACTCATTTGAAGGAATAACTGTTGTGAAGTTTGGTGCTGAGGCCTTCGCAGACCCTTATTCCTACTTAGGTTTGGACGAGACGGTGTCCCGAGTGAAGTCATACAAATCGTACATGACAAGTTCAAGCGCGATTAATCCTGGGTTCAAACCAGGCGTTAGAGACACAGTGCTGGTTTCCAGCAAGGTCGATGACATTTGGTTACGCGAAAAGGCGGACTATACAAAGTACTTGGTGTGGAGATATTTTGGCACAGCCAACGGTGTGTTTAGACTAACACCTGGGACATTAATTGCAAAATCATTTGATCCAACGAAACGGCCATGGTAATACGATTACTTTAGTCCTCCCTCCTCAAAACTAGGTCTACTTCTCGAGATCTTGGTACTATTAACAAGTTATATTATTTTGGTACAAAGAGCTATGATTATTTCATTTTATATGAGTATACTTCAACAAAAATCTTGGGAAAAAGCCTTTTAATATTCAACATTTGTACATGTAAACTTCCGTAATATTGATTAGTTTAATTTTTCACCTGATATTATACTGTACCCGTCGCCGTAATTTTTACGCCATCTTCGAAAAATTGTAATTGAGGAGGCCTAATTAACATAAGCTCTATAGTTTCTTTTAGGCCTCCTCGCCATCTCTTCCTACATTTTTTTTTTCTTTTGGCATCTTTGAGTAATGTAATTGTGTGGCAAATAAATAAAAATACCTAAAAAAAAAAATTTTTACTTTCATGTTATGATAAACACATGATGGCAAACTCTAATTGACAGTCAGATATAAAGCCATTTTTTAAAATGGCTTAACCTCATACAGTTTATGGCGATAAATCCGACTGTCATTTAGAATTTGCCAAAATGTGTCTATCACAACATAAACAACTCCTAAAGAGAAGACGCCTAGTTAATTTGAAGGATTTAGGATTAGCACGGGATACTGCGCGGCCTTCTGTGCGGGAGGTCCCGAGTTCGATTCCCAGTTGCGACTTCAAATCCCGCCTTTTGGCTTGTTTCCTTTCCGTATAGCTTTAAAAACACTGATGGAGAGAGAGAGAGAGAGAGGGTGGTGGGGGGGAGTGAAGTGAGCGCATCGTGGGCCGCAGCTCTGTTACGGTCAAATGACTATATCGAGCTACAATCGTAAAAGAAGAACTCTTTACCCTTTAAATAATCGCAGACTTTGAGTTACCCACCCTCCACATCCGTTGTAGACCTTAAGGTAATAAACACACCTTTTACGCGAAATAATGTGGAGGACGATACTTCGGCTTTATGACTAGCTGGATATGTTTTTACTTTTACAATAGGTACCATGCCGCGCTCAGAAACACGGGGCGTGTTTCTTTGTCCACTCCTTACATAGACGCATTTGGATCAGGAGTAGTTATAACCGCTTCGCATACTATATACCGCGGTGAAGCTACTCACAAACACAGCGCAAATGACCAGGTCATTGGTGTTATGGGTGCAGACTTTCCTTTGTCTTATTTTCATAAGTAAGTTATTATCTTGCTCTTTTTTCTGTGTGTGTGTGTTTTTTTATGTCAACTAGAAAATTAGTGTAGGTGATTTATCTTTTTTTTTACAGTGTCTTGGCAGAGCCAATAAGGCCTATTGTTAAGAATACCTTTTGTCGAGAAGATAATTGACTTTCACAAGCATACTGAATTAAAATACTTATTTCCCGTCAGACTCCTAACGGACACTTTTCCCAGCTGCAAAGATGGCAACTACGAATGCTTTGTGTTAGACGGAGCTGGTTTTCTCGTCATGCACAAAGACTTTTTGTCGCCAGACATTAAAGCAAAAGATCTGGAGTACGTCCACATAACAGCAAAAGAAAAAGAGATAGCCGAGGACCTTTTACAGAAAGGACATTTGGTAAAGAAAAAATGTAGACACTTGGAAAAGATTCACACGGAAAATTTCTACGAGCTGAGCATCCCGTTTCGAGGCCTCAACACACTGACAACAGGACAGCGATGTAGGCAATACCAGCTTGCTAAAGTTGGTGGAAGTAATGCATTTTTAGGTAAGTTTTCTCTGGAAAATTAAGTGATCTTGAGTAAAATTGTCATTTTACTTTAGAGAGATGATATTCGAAGTAAGAAACCCTGGAAGCATAAGGGGCTGGTGAACACTTAATATTTGCCTTCATCGTGAATGTCGTTCTCGTCTAGGTATCAAAAAGCGGGATGATTCCTGTCCATCTGGAAGTTGCGTCACATGCGAAACCAACAGAGAATGCTCCAGTCCACCGGTGTCAAGTTGCGAGTGTCCATGCATTTCAAGGCTTGACTTTCATTACTGCAGAAATGAATTCCCAGCCAGCAAGTAAGCACATTTAAAAAAATAAGACAATCACGTTGACGATTATTTTACACATACACTAGCTTTATTGACTTTTAATGGTTAAAGGAGCTGTGTCACGAAATTCAGCCAAATTATGAAATTACAAAATGTCCGTTAAATTAAGAGAAACATAAAAATAACCGCTTAAAACTTTAAAGGAAGGTTAAAATAGCATAACAGAAACAACAGATGCCACGGATGGGCAAAACCGAAGAAGATTGAAACGGATTGAAATAGCCCATTTTACAGTTGCAGATGAAAACGAGGCTGGAGTTGACCTTGCTTTGATACAGCCCTTCCTGCTTTATTATGTAAATCACGTCTTTCTTATGCTAACTAATATTTTTTAAGCAAAATTGACATTATAAAAGGAATGAGGTTTGTATCAAAACGAGGTCAACCTCAGCCCCACGTTCTCTCAAAGGCTAGGGCACCAAGCCCACAACTGTAAAATGGCCTATTGGGGTTTTTGAAAACTGTTCAGCCTAACACTTTTTCAAAGTGGATCCCTGCTGCTTGCAGCTTCAAAAATAATGTTCAAGAGACATGTTTGTTTGTCTCGGATCTCTAATTTTGTCATTTACCTTAAATTTCTTTGCTTACTTTAAGTTCCATAGCGATTGAGGGCGAGTAATTGGCAATATTAAACAAAATGAACTGGACTTCCGTGACACAGCCCCTTTAAACGTCGGGTATGTGCCAGATCGAAAGATGAATGGGCTACGAATATTTACCTAGAAAAAAAAACAATAACGAAATGAAAAACAATAACAAAACAAAAAAAACACAAATTAAAAAAAAAAAAAACAGATATTGGAGCTTTAACTAAATTTGGTATTATGTTAAATGTACAGGTGTACTAGGACTAAAATAAGACTATGTGTAACATCTAATCATTTCATAATCATAAGTATGAGGTATACCTATCCAAAGAATTAATAATTACTCGTGAACAGTGGCCTATTTGCTATTAATTAATGGAAAGGCTTCGTGATTTCAGGACATTTATATTTTCTCATCGAATAATTTTTAAGAGATTACTTGGCTTTATGGCCTGTATTTCTTTTCTGGCAGTATTTTATTATATTTCTTTCCTTAGCTTAACCCCGAAATCAAGTAAGTGATCTTTCCGTTAAGGCTTTACCTAAATACTTACCCAGGTCAACCTCTATCCCGTAATATTCAAAATAACACTTAATTTATAGAAAAGGTGAACTTTTTCTCTCTTTTTTTGCCTACAGTGTGTCTATTTGCCCAGTACCAGCGCCTGCTGTCCCTTCCGAACAAGTAAATGATCCTTCCATAAAGGGTTTGTTGAAGTGCTTTGATCCTCAGTGTGACAAAAAGTTAAATTCGAACTCTTGTGATGGAGTTGTGGGCTGTTACTGGTGTGTCCGCGATAAGCACGACGCTCCTCTTAATAAAAAATACTGCGCCAATATCAATTCATGTTACGGAGGAAAGGAAGGTAATACATGCTATCATTATTAGAGAGATAATTAGGAATTATTGAATGAGGCTGTGTAGAATATGAAGAATTCTGCAGATCGAGGAGGGTGTTATCCGGCGAAGGTAGATAACACCCTCCAAGATTTGCAGAATTCTTCATGTTTTGTGATAGCCGAATTCAATAATTGCTTTATTTTTCATTCAAAATAATTCCAACTTTAAAAACAAGCTAAAAATGCTTACCTCGGTCGATGTTAAGTTCACATCGATATTGCATCTTTTTCGGGGAATTTAGCGTATAAGGGACTGTGCAATAATTATCAGGAAGGGGGGTCCTAAAATGAGCTTCACCAAAGGAAAAATAAGATAGGTCCCCCCTTCCAGCAGCGTCAAGATTAGCTCTGACCCCCCCTCACGTTCTCTCAAAATTATGATGTGCCCCCCCTCTCTAACCCGTACCTTTATTCACCGTACTGCAACGCATTCCACTGCGTCGTCAGGGATGAAGAGCACCTCGAAACTTTGTTCTTCATAATCGTCAATTTCCGAATCGTGTGATTGTTCATTATCTTCTTGGTCTTCAGAACTGCTAGATTGCTGCTCATCCGGGTTTTCTTTACCTTGAGCTTCCCCAGCACCTAGAACACGAGCTACGAGTGCTGCTTTCCCTCCGCTGACGGGTAAACCGTGTTCCTTTAGGTAGAGTTTTAGTTTACTTGCAGACAGCGAGTTGACTTCAACCTCGTCGGACCAATTAATGTCTGGAAGTTTGTTCCTTTCCGTTGCCCATTTTTTTGCTTTCATTGCAAGGAATTTTTGGTGCTCTATGAAGTGATGACAACTATGAAACAGAAGCATGTGGCATTCCTCAGCTAGAAACTGTAGGCCTAGAAACCCTCTCGCTGTTTAAATCAAGAACAGACCTGGCATGTCTGCGAGACCTCTTAAATGCCAAATGTTTTATTGTCAAAGCTCACAACGTGGTTTGTGACGTCTGTGCATGAACGATTGTTTCAATCTATCATATGTTGACATTCTAAATAAGTTAAAGCATGTGTTTATGTTGATGCAATATTTAGACATTATGGATAGTCAAAGGAGTGGCATCTGTCTATTTGGAAAATGTTTATTTATTCATTATCGATTTGTGAAATTTAATTAAGACCCCCCTCAACTTACTTGAGAAATCTAATGTAGAGCCCCCCCTCCCTTCCATTATTTTAACTTAAGGTCCCCCCACTGGTTTTAGGGCCCCCCCTCCTGATAATTATTGCACAGTCCCTAAAGGTTTGTTCAGGTCTGCAAGTAATCCAAATTGCAGATGTTGTTCTTGCTATGTTTTTAGACAATATTTCGCCGTGAAACGAGTACAATGTCGGTCCGACAGTTCCGCCATTTTGTTCAAACAACCAAAACAACTCAACCTCGTCCCCAGGTTTCCTCGGTCAACGGTTCAGTATAACAAATTATTGAACCGATGACGTCATTTTGACGTCATTTAGCCGCTGGTTATGATAAATTATGCGTGTGGTTTTACCCAATCAGAACGGGGAAACATTTTCAATGAATAATAATTAGCAATTATTGAATTCGGCTTTCGTAGGATTTGAAAAATTATGCTTTTCTTATTCATTCCAAATAATTCCAAGTTTAAAAACAAGCTAAAATATGCTTACCTCCGTCTATGTTAAGTTGATATCGATAGTGCATCTTTATCGGGAGGGTTAGGAGATAAAGGGCTGTTCACTGGGTCTGCAAATATACTCCAAATAGCAGACGTCGTCCGTCGAGTTGTCTTCTTGCTGTTCTTGTTATGTTTTTAGGCAATAGTTCGCCGTGAAACGAGTAGAATGGTCCGCCATTACTCACTTCGAAAACAACTCAAACTCGTCCCCAGGTCTTCTCGAGCGGTTAACGGTTCAATAATCTGAAACTTTGCTGCACTTTTGACATCATCGGTTCAATATGGCAAAATTCTTCCAAATTTAGTCAACAGTAGCTAGTTATGAAGAATTATGCGTGCAATTTTGGAAGCGGAGGGGATATTCATTACGATATTCGTCACGTTTTTACCTGTTTTTTTGTCTTCAGCCTCAACGGTAGCTGCAACGCACCTTTATCTTTACTGCATCTGCTTCTTTCTCCTCACCTGCCTTTTTACTGCATCTGAACACGAACCTATAGTTGCATCTTAACCACGTTCCTACAATTGTAATTTTGCTACTTCTGCTCCAACCTCTGAAATCAATATGGACTGTTTTTGCTCCGACGCCTGGCCACCCTTCTATCACTACTCCCTCTGCTCCCACACTCCTTCATCTCCCTCCGCCACCTTTGCTCCCACACCTGCACTTCATCCTTTACTATCTCTGCATGCTGCCACATCTCCACTTCTATCTTAACTGTTTGTTTCTGCACCCAAAACTGCACTTCCATCTTTACTGTCTCTGCTACCACACCTGCACTATTTTCCATCTTTACTTTCTCTACTACAGCATCTGTACTTCCGTCTTTACTGTTTGTTTCTGCACCCACAAGTACACCTGTACTTCTATATTTACAATCTCTTTCATTACTCCCGCACTTCTATCTTCACTGTTTGGTTCTGCTCCCACATCCGCACTTCCATTTCTACTGTTTCTGCTCCCACTCCAGCTTTTCCATCTCCGGTCAGTCAAGAGAGAATGAGCTAAGAGAGCGAATCCCTGTGCTCCATGATAATTTTGTTAAATCTATTTAAAGTTCGGGCGCGTGTTGCAAAGGTTATTTTTGTCTGTTGTTTCCGTGACCCGCGCGGTCTACTTTCATGTGAACGTGACATGTTTCGCCGCCAAACATTTGGAGTTTGACAGCCATTATAGTAATTAGCGCCGGGAGCCGATACTAATCGGCTCCTATTGTTGACATGTTTTTGATCAGCGCTTTCCTCTCATTTTCATGAGCAATCAGGGGATTGCAGTATTGGATTCAAAATCCCACTTTGAGATTAAAGATTGAGATTTCCTAACGGCTGGTAGCTGGTAGCCTCATTTAAAGAAAAGAATATTGAATTCTGACACACTGTGAAAGCCAGAGGCAAAGGTTATTACCCGCGAAACAAACAAAAATCAGGTCAGATGCTTCAAGCTCTTAAACAGTCGCTAACCTGGATGCCAGAGAGTTTTGATGCGCGGTCTCCGGTTTCGGTCAATTCTTAATAGTGAGCGGTGTGCCCACATTTTTCTTGCGTCCTCACAAAATTCAAATTTTTGGCGGCCAAACATTCACGTTTGAACCCACTTTGAACCTATTTTCTCGTTACGTGTCCACGGTTGGATCCAAACGACGGTATCACAGCTCGCGGGTGTGCGTGGATGTCGCCGGAAGAGACAGTTGTCGTTTTAATACAGCAGGTTGTTGGTTGTTTATACTGATGTAGCGAAGACCACAATGAGCAGTTTTGGTGGAGTCGGAACCGTTTTCTCTGGCAGACTCCTAGAAGCCAGGACCGTTTTGCTCTTCGGCAGCAACTCTGGCCAGATTATTCCACGCAGAAATCTTTTGACTCGTCGTCGAAAGTAATGCCAAGTTTGCATGTCCTATCGCTTGGTGTGCGTGATCGGTAGTGAAATTAATTACCCGCCAAGTTTAAGATTACATGACGCCACTCTAACCGACCAATAAGGTGGCGTCCTTAAAATAACCACGCAGTATGACACAGAACCAAGAATAGATTGAAAATAATTTTCATGGGAAGAGGGTCATGTATGGGGGATTCGTCTCTTAGATCATTCTCTCTTGGGTCAGTATAAAACACGGACTGCGGACTGCGGACTGCGGACTGCGGACTGCGGACTGCGGACTGCGGACTGGGTATAAAACACAGACTAGGAATAAAATCGGACTAGAAACTACGGACTGAGTATAAAACACGGACTAGGTATAAGACGCGGAATACGGACTGTATATATAAAAACTGCCTTAGAAAGGTAAAATTGAGTAAAAGGGATAGCGACGTAGCATAAAACAGTAGTCCCAGCTCCTTGCCTCATACACAGGCATTCCTTTGGCTGATCCCCAACGTCAGCGTCATGTGGAGAAGGAAAGCATACTACACGGGGAAGGAAGGTTATGCCGCTACTCAAGGCATCTGAAAACGAAACTCTGAATTTTAAAAGTAGGAGGATTTAGTGGAGAATTCAATATACAATTTTAAACCAATAGCAATAGAAGGTATGAAATTGAGAGGCACCAAATACAAAAAGGAAAATAGTATTGGTTTTAGTGAGAGTAAAATGCTTTTAGATGCCACAGTTCCATTTCAAAGCCTTGGGATATGACGAAATGAAGAACTCAGACGAGAAGGTTAATATAGAGGCCTTCCGCGATGCAAAAAAGCTGTATTTATTAAAGGGGAGGGGTTAATCACCTATACGTGGATAATTACCGAAATATATCATCCAACGTTATATATTCTAAGCGACGATGACATGATTTACACCTATGGATGTCAGAGATTGAGACCACGTCTAAAAATGGGCGTCGAAAAAAGCATTTTGGTCGGGCTCAGGATTTGGAGAACCAGGCGGCACTCCTCCAGCAAGAGCTTCTAGGAGTATTTATGAGCAATGGTCAGCAAATATCGACCATCGAGTGGCAAGAGTTAAAAAATCGATTTCCTTCATTTTTTTGTCCATAAATAGCTTTTAGGTAGATAAGTAATCTGATGTAAGTTGCTCTCGCAAAAAGCCGTTTATTTTTGAGAAAAGTAAGAATATTAGTTTTCGTGGTCGGAGTCTCAAAATGGCCGTATTTTCAAGCCGAAATTTGCTAACATCAACTCTCCTCGCGTTTGCAAATAAAGGCGCAAGGAGAAATTTGGACACTTTCCATCAATAGAACAACTCTTCTCCTTTCACTAGAAGATACTTTCAAAGCAATAACAAGACTCGTTGAACTGACATAACTTAAAAACGAAGAACAGGTTTTTACGGTGACAAAAACTTTAATTTAGTAGTTGTTTTCCGCGGCATTATTTTTCTTGTGGTATAGCTCCAAATTTTCCCAGTCCTCGTTTATTCACACATTTAGACATTCATCTAAAACATACCTGAGAATTGGCTTGGGTTCCCGTCCAAACGAAAGCATCGAAGTCCGGTAAATATAGTGAAGAGTGACCAAACTAACTTCTTTAACGGCACCAAGTTTCCTCGATCGTAAAGTAACAAGAAGAAATATCTTCCTGTTCCCTCATCCTTAGCGAATTACCATTGTTAAATTCCTTATTTTTCGATAAAAAGTGAGTACCAAAATACTAGCGCGTTTGACTTGTTCTTCTTCAAAACTGACTGTCGGCATCGAAAATGTTACTCTTTCAAGAATTCCGTTGCGTTACTACCTTGATTCCGTGACCGTCACGTTGACGGCTCCGTCTCTTCAAATGTATGTTATGTCACGTGCACTCACGGAACAGGTTGTCACGCAGAGTCGCCGGCTGGTAGAGTTCAGTGTTTCAAAGTGGCTAAAATTGACCCAGTTTCACCTTTTTACCCCACTCTTTGGTTGAAAAAAGTGACTTTGCAATGGGAAAAGCCACAAGAAGTACGAAAAACGGGCCTTTAGGCTGTAAATATCTACTTTTGTGCGTTTCGAAATTGGGAGTGTTTACACAGTTACCGCCGGCCTACAATGAAAATTCCTGAACTTCGATGGTGTCTTACACAGATTTCCTTTAATAACCCAAGCCAATTCCCAGGTATGTCTTAAATGAATGTCTAAATATGTGATTTAAATAGCATGAAGAGAGTTTGAATTTATACCACATGTCAAATATAGCTGTCGAAAATGAGTAACGAACTTAAGTTTTTGTCATCCTGAAAACCTATCCCTCATTTTTTAATTATTTCAGTACGACGAGCTTCGCTATTGCCCTGAAAGTATCTTTTAGTGGAAGGAGAAGAATTTTTCTGTTCATTGACAGTGTCCAAATTTCTCCATGCGGCTTCGTTTGCGAACGCGAGGAAAGTTGATGTTAGCGAATTTCAGGTTAAAAATTTGGGCAGTCTGAGACTCCGACATCGAAAACCGATCTTCCAATTTTTCTCACAAATAAAAGGCTTTTGGCAGGAACAATCTACATTAGGTTTCTTATATACCTAACAGCTATCTATGAACAAAAAATGAAAGAAATTGATTTTTCAACTCTTGCCACGAAATTAAGATTTTGGTCGATTTTTCCTGACCGTCGCTCTTATAACTTAAACTCAAGTTTTGTGCTATTTTGCGATCTTTTGTTCTTATTTTACCTTACCTGGAACCAATTAGCACAGTCTTTACCAACGTAGTCCGTAGTCCGCATTAAATACCTATTCCTTGTTTTATACCCATCTTTACTGTTTCTGCTCCAACATCAGCATTTCCATCTCTTCTGTTTCTGTTACCACCCCCGTACTTCCATCTTTACTGATTGGTTTTGCTCCCACACCTACACTTCCATTTCTAGTGATTCTGTTCCAACACCTACACTTCCATTTCTACTGTTTCGGCTCCCACACCTGCTCTTCCATCTTTACTGTTTCTGCACCCTCACTTGCACTTTCATCTTTACTGTGTCAGCTCCCACACCTGCACTCAGTCATCCCTGCTGTTTCTGCTCCTAGACCTGCACTCTTCCTTCTCCACTGCTTTTGTTCCTATCCCTGCACTTCCATTTTCCTGTTTCTGTACCCACACCTGTGCGCATTTCCATACTGTTTCTGCTTCCAGACCTGCACTTACGTCTGTACAACTTCAGCTTCTAAAACTGATTTCAGTCTATGTTGCTCTGCTTCGCACCTGTACTTTCATATTACCTCTTCTGCTTCCATAACTGAACTTCTATCGTTGGTAATACTGCTTTTGTCCCAACACCTATACGTATTCTCTTCTGCGTTTGCTTCCACACTTGCACTTTACCTCTGCTGCCTATCTGCTCTGTGCCCACAGCTTCACCGCGCTTGCACGTTCATCTTTACCACTCTGCTTTAATTTGTACCTACACATTCATATTTACTAATCTGCACCATCATTGCGCTTTGTATTATACCTGGACTTGCGAATTCATTCATCTCTTTTTCATTTTCATCTGCTCACGAGCTCTTACTTCCACATCGAGATTTGTATTTCCATCCTTACGTCAGTAAAGGGCAGAATTTAGAAAGTATATTTAAAAGACATCCTGTTGAGCAAAATATAGTCTAAAATATGAATTGAAATTGTTGATAGAGTAATAACTTTCGGATTGTAATTCAGATTAAGGTTGCAAGAATGTAAATTGGTAAGGGCTTCCCAGGTTCCGCTCTCCACTAACGGAAATACAGAGTACACCCCATTATAAGAAAGCCTTGTTAATGAGAAATAATAATAATAGTTTGATAGTAATGATTTGACCTTTTTCCTTTATTTACAGGGACAAGAGCACCCGGAAGCACAGACATTCCGAAGGACAAAGATGACAAAGCTGAAGGTAGTAACAAAAGTGGACTGTCTGCAGGTGCTATTGCTGGCATTGTTTTGGGGGCACTTTTTTTGGAGCTAATTGTTTACTTGCTATGCTGCTATTTGTATGAAAGCCACCTTTGTAGTAAGGATTGTAAGGTGGTGCACTAGGCTGAATTTCACCATAACTTGGCGGAGTCGACTCGATTGATGGTATGCCTGTTACTTGCATATTGTTAAACAATAAAAATGGAAGCGATGGAAAATGTTCGCAGTGCGCACGCTTTTGACTTAAAATTATTAAGGAATTTTATTCGGTATTTGGGATTTATTGCAAAATTCATTCGTTTCGGGAAATATTTATAGGTTAAGGAAAAATATCATAAAAAGCAATTTGACTCATTTTACTTGGTGTTGACTCCTACGCATCAGCACTGATTAAACGACATCCTCTCCCAAAATGAGAAAATGATTTCTGTTCATTCATTCTGTTTGGTCTTGTTGAAGGAAAATGTTGATTGAAGAGTTACGTTAGCCACTTGTGACAATTGTTACAATAGATGTTTGTAGTGGAGTTGTTATAAGCGTTCTTGTTGATTGGTTTGAGTAAGCTACTTCACTACTGGTAGGTTTGGTTGTATAAGGTAATTGATGATCGATAGAAAGATTCTCCTGACATGAATTCGGTACAAAGGAGATGTACCAACTTGGTGCATCTCCGCGGTAACACTTCTGTTCATGAGATATGTTTAATTAGAGCCTTTGGCAGATGACAAAGCCTTGTTGATATTAAGTATTTTGTCTAGTTTGACATCCTTGACCTTAATCTGGTCTCCCTTCGATATTTACCAGGAACTGCTACCCTGCTTGTTTTTTTAAAGAGTTTTAAACGTGTTTCTTTGAGTTTTTAACCGAATTTTTGCAGTGGATAACTTTAATTAGGCTTAGTGATTTTATAGCTGTTTTTGTAATCAAACAACTATTGTTTTAAATTCTGCCCTGTACTTTGAACTGCATTTTTAATTTATCCTTTAAGTTTGCGATCACGTTCATGGTTAAATTATGGAAAAGTTGTAGCCAATCATCTTCGATGAAGAAGCTTAACACCTTCTGTAATTAAATTGACAACAACCTTGGATTTTCAAACTGTAATTTTAGTACTTTCCTATCTGTTAGTATGAAAAGTCTGTTTACTGGTATATACCTTGTAGTTTTTATATTGTTCTCCTAGTTTTATATTGGCCAGTTGACTTAAGCTTAGCAGTGAAAACTTCGGTTGAAGAGTCATTTCGACAAAGCAATTATCTCGAAGGTTTCATGCTAATAAAGCTGTTTTAACCAATCGGATTGGACTTACGTCAGCATTCGGTTTGCGCTAAGCAGCTGGTTTCCTGGCTGATATAAAAATGCGTCTAACACTGATCTTGTAGAGAATTGTAAAATACAAGTTGCGCTAACTTCGTGACACCTTACTGAAGAATTAAAGAGAGTCATTGAACAAGTACTCGTCTGTCTTGCTGTTTGTTGTTAGAACCTGCTAGTACCCCCAGTAAGGTTCTTCAACAAAGTGGTGGAAGAACTTTGGGCTCTTCCCGGCGGAGCTTTTACCCTCCGTGGTGGCGCTCTAGGCGTACTACCTTTCGTCTGGTTGTAAACTGACCGACTGAGACAGAAACGACACGTCTCCGTACCTTGCTACGCGTTTTATCTGCGAAGAGTGTCCCGGCATGGTAAGATGGCTTCCAAGAACCTATTGACCACCTATTTGATACCTGGACACGTCGAGGGAACTATGTGCCTGATCTTCCTGAACTCGAATATGCAGTCCATCACCAAGATCATCAAACCGCCATGGCCGACGCACCTCCTTTCGAAGAATGGTGCCCTCACGAAGGCGTCCCTTCCCAACACCGAAGTTCAGATGTTCCCAAGCCCCTCAAGTCTTCAAGTCCTCAGGTCCTCAATTTCCAAGACGTAAGATTTGTTTCAGCCGTCAAATTATAATTGCGAACTGATCAAACCTGAACTTTTTATCTCTAACTTGCTTTAGTAATTATTTGAGTAATGGTTATAGGTAGATTTTATGTGTTCTTAAAGTATGTCGTCCTCTTACGCTTATTACTGTTTTAACTCAAATCCGTTAATCAATCCTTTTTTTTTTCTGTTTTACGTATTGCCAGGTAGTAGGGAGAATCACCACCTAAATACTTTTACCCCTTAGTGCATTTATCAGTTGAAATCTTTATTTACCGTCACATTGTCAGTAAGAATTCCCATCATACATTTACCATCACACTGCACATCTCCAAATATTTCAGTCATGACGAATATCAGTCCGGCTACTCTACATTAAAACTACAACCGTGACCGACATCAAAGTTCTTTTTGTGATATCCGAAAGTTACAATAACAGTGCACTTATTTTCGCAAAAACATATTTCAACGTTTACAAACATTGAAATATATCTGGGAACTTAAAGAAATATTATATTTAAACGTGCAAATACGTATGTTCAAATATTGTTACAGCGGCACAAGCATATTTCAACGTACGAGCAAATGTGCGTTAAAATTTCAGTTGAACCATAAACGTCAAATGCAATCAACGATATTACCGAAGAATTACCGAATTATATGAAGAATACACGTGTCTCCGATGTTACAAACAATATTATTACGATATATGCCGGCCGAGCTCGAATATGTTGCAACACGATAAATGAAAGTCCTCGAATGAATATTTACAGTGCGCACATCGATATTGAAGTTAGTTTCGCGGAGATGCCATTTTCCTCTGCGATAATCAAATGATAAATGAAGTTAATATTAAAGAATTAAGTTAACGAGACACGATATTACAAAGAAGTACAATGAGTTAAAGAATCAAATGAATATTTACATTGTGCGCATCGATACTGAAGTCAGTAAAATTCGCGGAGATGCCGTTTTCCTCTGCGATATGATATTAAAAGAAGTTAACATTGAAGAATTGAGTAAACCAGACACGATATTACAAAGAAGTACATTGAAAGAATTGAATACACGAGAATTATTTATAAATGAAATTTATATTCGAGGCTTATTCAGAAAATTTAAATCGAATTCGAAATAATAAACTATTGCCGCACATATTATTAAAAAAAAACAAGACGTTTTTTTTCATGAATATGTTCAAACTAAAACAAATTTTCACGTTCCCGCAATCACACGACACAAGCGATTTATCAGAAATTCTGATCAATTAATGCTCATCAAGCCCAGTTCATTGGTTATAAGCGTTCCGTTAAGACAACAACAACAACAACAACAACAACAACAACAACAACAAAACAAAAACAAACCTAAGCACAAACAAGCAGACATTAACAACGACAAAACCTAATTCCGATCACAGAATCACAACATCGTCGCGTAATTAAGTAATATATACTGGCAAATTAAAAGAATCTGATAGGTGTGAGGTACCCTTGCCCTTGAGCCTTCGTCTCGTACTTCTTTCTCGTTGATTTACCCTTCTACTTATTAAAAAACAAAACAAAAAAAAAAACCACACACAGAAGAACAAGAACACGAAACTATAATAAAAGGAGGCGGATTATGTCTCCTAGCCACTTTACGACAAAATTGTTCCCAATAACGTTCAATCAATGTAAGGACACCATACGCTAAGATTAAAGGTATTTACAGAAGTAAAACTTCACTAAGAACAGCAAAACAGTCCGCACGATTGAAATATTATGAAACCTCGATCCTATACTTTTATTATTCAGCATTCTTTCTTTAACGATTTATTCAAACACCTGCTCCTAGTCACATTTGTTTTCAAGACCGAAACCTAAGTATTGGGTTATTGTTGACTGCCTTAGCACATAGATCAGTTCCTTTAGCACTCGCAGGGATGGAGCACACCTACAAGGGTAGTCACATAACTACTACTCTCGCATCACCGCGTTAGGTTCGCAAGCAAACTTTTTTTTTCTTTTACAAATCTACAATAGTTTCACACACTACTTGACAATACTTTTTTTTCCGTTTATTTTGTTGTCTGTAGTTAGCGCTGAGCGTATAATCATTCGGCGATGCATGTCCCTTGGAAATTTCTTAATCTCAGATACAGTGTCATTCCTCGTCCTTCTTGGATGTTATTTTTCTTCGGTTACTAATATTATGATTAAGTCATTTATTTGCTTTTCTTATTCTCAGTACAACTCAGTAATGTTCTAATGATAGTGATTTATCCCACAAGGAAGGGTGGATGAGCACTCAGAACCTCAGTATCATCAGCAAGTGCCCCACTGAGTCGGTTACTGGACTGGACCTTCGTGACGATCATTTAAAGTAACTTAAGTCAGTCACACATGACACTGGCTAAAATTGACCAAGTTTGACCTTATTTACTTCACTCTTTGGTTAGTTTTTTTTAGGTCTTTGATCTCGAGTCACCAACTTCCCGCTGACCTACCCAAAAAATTTCCTCACTTCGATTACAGCGATTTCCTCCGAAAACCCAAGCCAATTCTTAAGTATGTTTTAGATAAATGTCTAAATGCGTGAATTAACTAGAATTTGGAGTTCAGCATACCAAACACCAGGAGGCAAACTCGCTGATATTCGTATTTAACATCAATGAATTTGTTTCATTTCTGCTGCATGTATTGAAAGAAAACGATACAGGGGCACCCAACGAGGATATAGTTCAAAACCACTTAACTTAGCATTGTTGAACGTATTTTAGTATTCAAACGGTAGATATAGGCATATTTTTATCCCCTAAAAACTTTTCATCTGTTCGGATTTCCTAGCTGAAAGACTAGTGATCCGAAGATTATAGGGATAAAACCTTACCTTCTCGAAAATTTCAGCCAGGAAAATTCTCCCGAAAATTCTAGGTGGCCTTTTTTAGGGTCAAAATCCGTTAAAAATGGGTAATTATACCGTTTTGTAGATGTTCGAAAATCCTAGGAGAGGCAGGCAAGCAAGAAATTTTACAACAAATGCTCCGAAAATTCTAGATCTAAAATCGTCTTCCGAACAGATATTTTCCCGAAAATTGCCGTTGGGTGCCCCTGACGATAACATACTCTTCGATAACAATCATGGCACACAACAAAAGAAAAAAAAAAAAAAGGGAGCTACATAAGAGAGTTAATTTCTTCCTATCTTTTAATTGGCTGTTCTTATTAGATACAATTGATGGATTTTGAATGGTAAAATCGAACTTTTTCTAGAAATTGAGCGCCTAACGTGCCTCATGTTCATATTCCCTTCCGCGTCTTGATCATAACTATCACTGTTTTTTTTTTCATGGTTTTTCATTACCCTGTGTTTCCTATTCTTCAGTATTAAATTCCTCAGTTACGTGATTTCTCGCGTTTACAAATTCGGTTGATCATGAGGATCCCTACTTTAGTTTACGTTTTGCCCCATTTCACTGAATATCTTTTGATCATCTACGCTGACGTCCGTCTTGTTTCGCTTTTGTACGATCATACATTGTGTACTCCACTTTTTGTCTTGTTTTCGTTTCCTCGTATTTGGTGTTCCTGTTTTACAAAAAGGGCTATCATAATAATAATTGAGCTTTGAAGACTCGTTTGGTGAGAAAAACCACATGGTTTAGTTAGAACGCGTCACTGAATTTACAAGTTCCTTAAAATAAATGTAGCTGTACTCTGCTCTTGCTACTTTCAGAAAAATAGAGGACTTCCGCCGTACAGTCCTTCTGTGTTACAGATCGTAAATTTCATTTATTGTTCCACTTGAAAACAAAGGAAACATGTAACCTTTTCAGTCCATCACAGCCTACTCTCTCGACTGAAACAAAATGCACGTAAAAAGACTTCGTCCGCAGTTTGCAAGGCTAACCTTCCAAGTTCACGAGCGCGGTATCTCACACTTATCACTTTCTTTTTCGTATTTCAAACAACGTTTGGCATCACACAGCAGCAGTTTCAATTGAGATTGCAATCACTTAATGACTGGTAGAAGTATACATCACCGCTAATAGACGAGTATCTTAAATAAAATAAATAAATATAAAGTTTTATCCACGTTGAAAAACGATGCGACCGTTTTAACTTAATTGTCATCCATCACAAAACACGACGATACACACACCCGAACCACCTACAGATGTACATTCACAATTTTAGTATGGCTTCTAACTATTTCAGATTTTAAACACAATATATGTTTTCAGCACTTATCGTGCGTTTTTTTTATATTGACAATAAACTCAAACACTCTGAAACCAGTTCAATCCCCCGGGTCATTCAGGTGATTCTTCCTACTTACCACAACCATATGCCTTTTCTCGTGACTACAAACCTTACTGGGGGTACTAGCAGGTTCTAACAACAAACAGCAAGACAGACGAGTACTTGTTCAATGACTCTCTTTAATTCTTCAGTAAGGTGTCACGAAGTTAGCGCAACTTGTATTTTACAATTCTCTACAAGATCAGTGTTAGACGCATTTTTATATCAGCCAGGAAACCAGCTGCTTAGCGCAAACCGAATGCTGACGTAAGTCCAATCCGATTGGTTAAAACAGCTTTATTAGCATGAAACCTTCGAGATAATTGCTTTGTCGAAATGACTCTTCAACCGAAGTTTTCACTGCTAAGCTTAAGTCAACTGGCCAATATAAAACTAGGAGAACAATATAAAAACTACAAGGTATATACCAGTAAACAGACTTTTCATACTAACAGATAGGAAAGTACTAAAATTACAGTTTGAAAATCCAAGGTTGTTGTCAATTTAATTACAGAAGGTGTTAAGCTTCTTCATCGAAGATGATTGGCTACAACTTTTCCATAATTTAACCACGAAAGTGATCGCAAACTTAAAGGATAAATTAAAAATGCAGTTCAAAGTACAGGGCAGAATTTAAAACAATAGTTGTTTGATTACAAAAACAGCTATAAAATCACTAAGCCTAATTAAAGTTATCCACTGCCAAAAATTCGGTTAAAAACTCAAAGAAACACGTTTAAAACTCTTTAAAAAAAACAAGCAGGGTAGCAGTTCCTGGTAAATATCGAAGGGAGACCAGATTAAGGTCAAGGATGTCAAACTAGACAAAATACTTAATATAAACAAGGCTTTGTCATCTGCCAAAGGCTCTAATTAAACATATCTCATGAACAGAAGTGTTACCGCGGAGATGCACCAAGTTGGTACATCTCCTTTGTACCGAATTCATGTCAGGAGAATCTTTCTATCGATCATCAATTACCTTATACAACCAAACCTACCAGTAGTGAAGTAGCTTACTCAAACCAATCAACAAGAACGCTTATAACAACTCCACTACAAACATCTATTGTAACAATTGTCACAAGTGACTAACGTAACTCTTCAATCAACATTTTCCTTCAACAAGACCAAACAGAATGAATGAACAGAAATCATTTTCTCATTTTGGGAGAGGATGTCGTTTAATCAGTGCTGATGCGTGGAGTCAACACCAAGTAAAATGAGTCAAATTGCTTTTTATGATATTTTTCCTTAACCTATAAATATTTCCCGAAACGAATGAATTTTGCAATAAATCCCAAATACCGAATAAAATTCCTTAATAATTTTAAGTCAAAAGCGTGCGCACTGCGAACATTTTCCATCGCTTCCATTTTTATTGTTTAACAATATGCAAGTAACAGGCATACCATCAATCGAATCGACTCCGCTAAGTTATGGTGAAATTCAGCCTAGTGCACCACCTTACAATCCTTACTACAAAGGTAGCTTTCATACAAATAAATCAGGCATCAGTTCCATGTAACCCATTACACTGTTTTTTGCGAAGTGATTAACTTGTGAATTGCCATGCTTGAAAATTCTCCAAAGATCTAGTTTTAAACTTTCGCTTGATTTGATCCGTCAATCAAATCTTACTTTTTAATGGTTTCCTCTCAGATTTTGTTGAGATCAGTTCGTGTGCATATACCAAAACAATTATTGTTTTCAGTCTCGGTGAATAGTCAGTGAATAGTAGCCTGCGAACAGCAGACGTATATCCGGTCGTCGTTTCTCTCTCTCCGAAAAACTGAACGTCTGCGAACCCGAGCGGCAACCTTTTGTTTTGATGTTGGCAAATCAGATCAAAGGAAAGAATACAGCTCGAGTGACTCCTCGCGACCTCGAGCGCTGGTGTGTCTTGGATTTTGGCGAGAGTTACCAAATACGCTTTGGAACGTGAATTTCACGACCATAACAAGGTTTCCTGCTACGTTGAATGCTGACTTCTTTATGAAGCAAATGCTTCTTATGCTATGTATGTGATTTCGGCCTTTTTGGTCTCGCTTTACAAAATACAGTAATACGTAACATAAACAGAACATGGACAAAATAACCGCTACAGCGAAAGGAAAGTAACATAGCTTAATCCCGCTCAGACTTCTTTATTTCAATTTAACCAGTCCTGACAAAAGGTGGTGAATCAATTATACAGACACATCCATGACTGATTCAGAAATCTCTGGCAATCGCTCGTTAATAATTCAAGTATCGTCGCAAAGCAATGATCTGAAATATTATAAACCTGGGCCAGACCCAGCATGAAATAAATAGTTACAGCAGTAAATTGATCATAGTCAAGATGACTTTTCGGCTAAGACGTTTCTACTCATCTTATAAAAAAACTATGGAAATTAAAACCTTGAAAAGAACATGTATTTAAGAGCCGATGTCGGGAAATATCGAAAATCTCAAATCAGTTCTAAGAATTCTAATTTTGGCTAATACCACCCAAACAACCCTTTAGGTGAACTATTTCAAGAAATAATATTGAGAAATTCTTAAGCGCTTTACATTTTGAGAAATTTTATTCGCGATGTTTGATGTTGCACATGCATTTACCAGTTACCCAAAGCTTTAAGACTGCATAAAAATGTCTCGTAAAATAACTTTTGTAATATAGTTTTGGGCTTTCATTGTTTGCACCTTGATTGTGTGCTGTTTTGGTTGTCGAATTAACGCCCAACTTTAACCGCAAAAAGTGGATTCTAGTGTGTCTCAAATTTAAAATATGACTACTATATGAACTACTATATGAGAGAGCTGTGAGTCTGTTAACTAGACCAGAAGTTTCAGGTCTGCGAATTTTAATTATAGCCCCTTGGGCCACAGTAAGCGACAAGAACGTGATATGTAGACAAAGCAGAACCGTGTAAACAAAGGAGAAAATCACACCAAAGTTATTTCTAGCCCACCAAAGTGCAAGGAAATGATGGAAATTTCGGTATCTAAATAGGTATTGCCATCTGAAAAGCTAAAAAGGCGAAATTGTCTGTCGGAAATAATAATGAGAAAAAAATACTGAAAAACGAGCAACTGAGAATCGCGTCGGGTGACCATTTAGTATAGGTAATCACATTATTTCGAGTGCAATTTGGAATAAATAAGCACGAGTAAATTTTTTCAAAGATCAACAAAAGTGCACGAGCCCGCAGGAGCGAGTGCACTTTTATGGTCTTTGAAAAATTTACAAGTGCTTATTTATTCCAAATTGCACGAGAAAAATCATGTGAATACTTACTAGGGGTACCTTCCGGCAAGTGCCAACGAGGCGAATTCGATAACCTTTTGTGGGATGTGCCTAACGGTCCTTCGTGAATCGGTGGACAATTTTAGGGGTTTTAAATTGATTTGTCTATTATTAATGAAGCCAAAATAAGAATTAATACAGGAGATTGTAAAGGGACTGTAAAAGGGTGGGGTGGTACGAGAAATAGGAGAGTAGGAGAAAATCACACCAAAGTTATTTCTAGCCGACCAAAGAGCAAGGAAATGATGGAAATTTCGGTATCTAAATAGGTATTGCTATCTGAAAAGCTAGAAAGGCGAAATTGTCCGTCAAAAAATATAACTAGAAAAAAAATCCTGAAAACCGAGCAACTGAGAATCGCGTCGGGTGACCATTTAATTCTGAAATCGGAAGTAAAATTAAATGCTTCCGGCTGGTCAAGTCCAAAAGGCTTCAAGAACTGTTTTCGAAATGCCCCAATAAACTATCGAAAAACTATGCCGGATGATAGATTTACCTTAGTGAAAATGAACATAACAAAAAGTCGGAATCATGATTACAAATAACACTTCTACTGACAAAAGGAGTTTAAAACGAATGTCCTGGATTTTTAAAAAAGTTACCTTTCATGATGCAAGGCTCTGCAGCTCTCCTTCATAACATGACTTAAAAACTAGCAAATAACTGAAATTTAAACATTCCGCTGATTTGTAAAAAGGTTGCGGCTAACATACAAAAGTTGGTTCCTAAAAGAGACGTGTAACTTGGTGTCACGTTACGTGTATGGTAATTTGAATAAATTACCTTGGAGCCCCTTCACCGGCAATCTTTTATAGGGTGCTCGTGACAAATGCTCTCACCTTTAGCTCTGAAGGCGTGTAGAAAAAATGTTAGGTAGTTTTCGACTCTTGTTGATGGCAATTTTTGCCTTCGGTGTTAATGGGGAATGCTTGTGTCTTGTGAATCCGAATTTATCCCTCCTTTTAAACTGCAAACGAGGCGTCTGAATGTCCTGGAAGTACATGGCATAACCGCATCACTGAAAATCTACCGTTGGACAAATGAAAAAATAACTAATTTCGCGCTGGAAAATGACACTTCGTTTAATTTTTACTTTGTTATTACTTACACTGAATAACAAGATCGCTAGAGTTGAACTGGGAAATAGTTGGAAATGCCTATAGTTAAGAGAAACGAGGGGGGGGGGGGGGGGGGAGGGGGCTCGGCACGTGCCCCTCAACGTCCAAGCCCACCTGCACTCGGGTAATTGGATCCGGTGGTTCTTGTACTCGACTTAGCAAATTATGGAGTGGTGGGATACGCACTGCTTCATTTTACAAACTTTGTAAAATGAAGCATCAGATTATACTCATTGCTATTTTACAGCTCATTAGAGCGTAAGTGGCTTGGACGTGCCTGGTTCGAACAGTATGGTATTTCATGGCATGTTTCCGTGCTCCTTCGAAAATCTGGCAGTCGCCTACAGTGTCAAGGATATATCCACGTCATCCCGTCATGTATAGTCAAGACCAAGTCTGCGATAGCAATCATGAAGAATGTGTTTTGTTCAGTCAAAGCCTGACTAAGTACCCAGACGTAACGACAAAGGCATACTTTCTACAGCACAACGCTGGATGCTATTAGCTTTGCAACAATCCTCGATTCCCTGTACGTTAGCAGTCTATGGAAGTTAAAATCATGCGCATTGATTCAGTGGCCCACAGGCTGGTTAGGGAGCTAATTGCAGATTGCCTTGGAGCCACATTTAAAACTCACGTTCGCACATTCATAAATAAAGGCCATGTTGTCAAAAATGTCACTAAATTACCAGCGCTCTGGTTTAATCTGGAGAAATTGCGGTTTTGTGCGCGTAGCTTGTATGGATGCAGACTGCGAGCAATTTCTCCTTTTGGGGAAGTTGCGAGAAGCCACCCGAGAGCAGCACTCAAAAGAAGACGCAAGTGTAAGGGGCGGGGAAAGAGAGGAAGAATTTTCTTCCTAGCGCCGTGGTTCTAAAGGTGCAGCAAAAATTCATGACGGGTCAGCCAGGAGCTCGAGTGTCATCGATTATAATTAATTGTGTGAGTTATTCTTCTGCCAATGGTATTTCGTTTCGTCTAGGTGAAGCAGAATGAAAATTTATTAGGGATCGTTACAAGCCCTTCCTTTTCTCTACCCCTAAGGGCTTTTGCTCCTTCATTCTGTGTTCCCGGCTCGTGGATTCGTTCGGTATCCATAAATGGAGAGCTTGCTGGCAGGCTCAGGTATAGTTGGAAGCACAAAAGCACAAAAGTAACCGCAGTCAGCCAAGCAGCGAAGATCCACACACAGTGTCCATGAACTCAAAATCTTTTTATTTCACAAAAGTTTTTATCAAAGCTTTTGGTGCATATGACATTTGGCAGTAGGAAACTGAAGAAAAACAATACTATCAATTGCTGTCGATTGTTGTCGACAACATTGTCGCTGTTGAATAGTCCGTATTGAACATAGCCAAGTAGCAGGCGCTTGAAACTACTTGGGCGCAAGAAAGAACGGGCGCACATAACGGAGACACGCGTGAATGGATAGATACGCGTGTCTCCCTTACGCGCCTCGTTCTTTCTTTAGCCCATTATTTCCAAGCGCCTGATACGGAGCCTTTAAAACAAAAATAAATAGTACCTTACCACATTTGAAAGCAAATCCACCCAAGCAAGTTTCGCGTCATTTGTGCATCATCTATCATCGGCATGATCTGCGTCGCTTTCAATTACAACACCGCTTAAACATTTTCTAAGTTAAGCACTACCGTCCGGGTCTTAACTAAATACCATAAATCAGCCTATATACGCCCACTTCCAACACCTCTGTTCTTGAGAACGCCCCTCTCAACGCTGTTAAAATTGTATTAGACACCCCCTCTAATAAGCGCCCCCTGTCTAATAGACGCCCCCTACGAGAATTTACTCCAAAGTACTGGGGATTGGAAAAAAGGAGAAAATCATTCAATTCATTCATTTTCTTGCTTGATTGACTGGGGGTTTGAGTGTTTTTAATTTTCATCCTGCTAAAATACTAGGGATGGAAACACAGTAACCCTAAGGGAGGATTCTGACATCGACGGGTTGGGATTTGAGAAGAGCGATATGGGTCTCTAGACGGCCTAGACGTATCAATTGATGGAGTGGAAAAATATCAAAAGTTTAAAAATAAGTTTTGCTGAGTGGTACAGTTATAACAATAAGCACCTATCGGTTGGACCCATAAAGTTCAAAGACGCCCCGGGTGAGTGCGGGTGTTCAATTGTATACATATCTTGCTAAGCGTACTTCCCGAGTGCGGGTGGGCTAGGCCACGTGCCGAGCCCCTCATTCGTTTCTCTTAAGGTACAACCACCTATTTCCAATCCCTGTTCAACCACTAGCGATCTTCTTATTCAATGAAACTAAAAACAAAGTAAAAATTAGGCCAATTGAAATTTACTAGCCAGAGGTAATAGAAGTTATTTTTCTTTTATTTGTCCAACACTGGATCTTCATTGATGCGATTACGCCATGTACTTCCAAGGCACTCAGACGCCTCGTTCGCATTTTTTTTAAAGGAGGGATAACTTCGGATTGACAGGGATATAACCCACTAACGCCAAATGCAAAAAATGCCATCAACAAGAGTCTAAAACCTACACAACATTTTTTCCAGACGCCTTCAGAGCTAAAGGTGATAGTATGTGTCACAGGTACCCTGTGGAAGATTGCGTGAAGGGGCTCCAGGGTAATTCATTCAAATTACTATGCACGTAAAATGACACCAAGTTACACGTCTCTTTTAGGAACCAACTTGTATGAGCCGCAACCTTTTTACAAATCAGCGGAGTGTTGAAATTTCAGTTATTTGCAAGTTTTTAAGTCATGTTATGAAGGTGAGCTGCAGAGCCTTGCATCACGAAAGGTAACTTTGTAAAAATCTAGGACATGCGTTTTAAACTCCTTTTGTCAGTAGAAGTGTTATTTGTAATCATGATTCCGACTTCTTGTTATGTTCATTTTCACTAAAGTAAATCTATCATGTGGCACAGTTTGTCGATAGTTTATTGGGGAATTTCGAAAACAGTTCTTGAACCCTTTTGGAGTTGACCAGCAGGAAGCATTTTTACTTCCGATTTCACAACTAATAATATACACGAAAAAATTACTCAATTCTCATTGGCTGAGAAAGGAGTGCAGCTTTTCTGTAGCACGAGTGCAAAATGTGTGACACGAGTGCAAACTTGTAACACTAGTGCAAATTGCAAATGCTTTCTGATTGGCTGAAAACACAAAAGAAACCAAAAAAAACAATCAGATTAGAGGTGTTTCTATATAGCAATATATTGGCGGAAATTTTGAGATGAGACGCGGAGGAAAATGGCCAGGGTTTTCAGCAAACAACGAGTTGGTTTTGCGAGTGAAACAACGATTGAAGAGCTAAAAAATTTTTCCAAAAACCCAAACATAGTAAAGAGTACGTCTTTCTGGCTGAATGTATGGGAGACGTGGTGCAAACAGAAAAATATTGTCAACAAAATCGAAGAAAACGAGCCAGAAAAACTAAACAAGCTACTTGAAACATTCTACGCTGAAGTAAAAAACAAAAACGGTGACTACTACGAGCCAGATAGCTTAAGAGTGATGATAGCTGCACTTGATAGACATTTAAATGAGAAAGGATACAAGTTTTCCATCATAAGAGACGGGAGTTCCACTCTTCCAAGCAAGTTTTAGAGAGGAAAGCTCGGCAGCTTCGCCAATCCGGTATGGGCAAACGTGCAAATAAGGCCAGCAGTTTAACTGAGGAAGAAGAAGAGGTGCTGTGGGAGGCAGAAAATTTGGCTCCAAAACTCCAGAAGCGCTTATTTCTTCTATGTGGTGGCTATTGACGCAGTTCTTTGGTCTCCGCGGCAGTCCAGAACCCCACGCAATGAAAATGGAAGATTTCTAACTCTGCAAAAATGACGAAGGTATGGAGTTCGTGCAGTTTACCGATGGTCCAACGAAGACCAGACAGGGCGGACTGCAGAGCAAGAACAGAGATTTTCAGCCACGAATGTTCTCTGTTGGAGGAGAAAGGTGTTCGGTTGCTCTCTTCAAGCAGTTTGTCGAGCGAAGACCACTAAACATGCGATGGTCAGGTCCTTTCCACCTTAGTATCAAAAGAAAGCGAAGACTGATCATGAATGACAACATCTGGTTCAAATTTTTTTATTTTATTTCATTTTATTTGCCACACTAATTACAAAAAATATAGGAAAAGAAGAAGAAGAAAAAAAAGGAAGTGGCGAGGAGACCTAACAGAAACTATAGGAGCTTATGAGAGGTTAGGCCTCCTCGAACTATGAGCTAGAGCTGTTTCACATCAATTGAAGAGAAGAAGGCGAAAAGTCGAAGATGGAAAGATTTATAAACTGTTTTCATACTTACTCAATAATTTAATCTTCAGTTTTTTCTTAAAAGAGGAGAGAGATTGAGAGTTGATGATCTTGTTGTCAAGTGAATTAAAAAACTTAGGCCCTTGAAAAAAGGGCGAGAACTTCTTCGTGTTTGTACGACAATACGGTAGACGGTAGGCCTGGGAATTTCTTGTATTGTAAGAGTGGAATTGATTGCTTTGAGAGAAATTGTTATTAAACTTTGGAGGTAAGAATGAATTTTTGCAAGAATACATAAATTGGCCCAGTTGAAGCAAATGGATATCATTAAATTTTAGTATACCGAGGTCCTTAAAGATGGGGTCAGTATGAGCATTAAAATGTGATTTATTAATAATTCTAATAATGCGCTTTTGCAGGATAACAAGGCGGCGGAGATTAGTTTTATAGGTCGAAGCCCAAACGATATTGCAGTAGTAAAAATAAGGATAAATTAAGGAATAGTAGAGCATACGTAAAGACGATTTAGGAAGAAAGAAGCTGCATCTAGATATTATACCGATTGACTTCGCAACTTTACTTGCAACGTGAGATATTTCCGACTTCCAATTTAGGTTTTCATCCAAAATTACGCCTAGAAAATTTGTCTCCTTTACTTTAACAATATTTTGATTATCTATACTTATTTGAATATTACAAATTGAACGCTTTTGTCTTGGTTTGAAGACCATAAATTTAGTCTTTTTAAGATTTCGAGAAAGCTTGTTTGCTTTAAACCAGATTGACAGTTTGTCCATCTCCAAGTTTAACATATCTGAGAGATAGTTCAGATCTTTATGTGACATGAATACATTGGTATCGTCAGCGAACAATATCAGATTTAATAGATTAGAAGCATTGTTGATGTCGTTAATGTACAGTAAGAAAAATAGAGGTCCGAGGATAGAACCCTGAGGGACCCCAAATCTCAACCAATGGGCGAAAACACTATTAACAACATGATCAAAACAACTGTGGCGGGTACTAGCCTTGAAGAAAGTCACACGAATCACAGTGCTAGAAAGACAACAGTCAGTAAGCTAAAGAAAGCAAACGTTGAACGCTCAGATATTGTGAAGGTCACAGGCCACCGAAGCGTACAATCCTTTGACGATTACGATGAAGCCGACGAGGAAGAGCAACGACGACTCTCCAGTTGAAAACCCCAGTGCTGAGAAAAAGCGAATGGCAGTTTCTGACAGCACAACAACTGTGGCTCCACTACCTCCGGTAAACACGAACGTGCCCGTACCACACACATTGGTCGGCCCATAGATGACAGCGTCGAAAGACCAAACCAATTCCCGCCATCGTTCTCAGGTTTTCAAGCTCAGACCATGGTGAACACGTTCAACAACTGTCAAGTGTCTTTCGTCATTGGCCGCTCGAAGCGAGCTCCTGAGATTTCAAAACGACAACCCAGTTCTTGTAAACGCCGAGCTTTCATTATTGAGGATGATTCCGATTGAACGTTGACTTTTCCTGATTGTTGCAAGACGAGTTTTCTTTACATAAATGTAAAACGCTTGAAAGGTTTTAAATCAATCCTCACACGTTTCCAAGTTCTAATTTGAATGATTTTGAAAGTGTCGGTCTTGTAAACGTTTGCATTTGACAAACGTTGTAATCTGTTTCAGCCAATCAGTTGATTGAACTAAAAAAAGCGCGCCCTGTCAAAATGTTTTGTTGTAGTTGTTTTTTTTCGTGTATATTATTAATTGCCAACGAGGCAACCGAGTTAAGAAGCGAGGTTGACTCGGGCAGCAGATTATAACGCCGCGCAATGTGGGCAAAACCCCCTCAAATTCTGCGTAACCCTCTAAAATTTGCATTTTTGACCATATTTGGGTTTTTTGACCCCACATTTGGTATTTTTTGACCCCACATTTGGGCAGTGACGTAATGGTCTTGTATTTATAACTCGTGGTTTGAGATTGCGTGGTCCAGTGTGCAGCTGTTCGTTGTCCATCGGAGATGGTCGATGACCTAACAGGTGAGCAAGTTTTAATACGATTTCTAGTTTGAAAAGGCTATTAGCGGTTTGGTTTGCTTTATAAATTGCGTTTGAAGCAGCAGCTGATCAAGGAACAGGGTTCTACGCTCAAATTTTTGTCAGGGCCAGCTTGTTCTTCGCAGGCTTACATTCGAGCCAGCGTGTTTGCTTTATACATTCTCTATTGAGAACCAGGGTTTGCAGTGCTCTCTTTTCGTTTGTAAACTGAATTTTAAGCGGTAGCTGATCAAGGGATAGGATTATACGCTCAAATTTTTATTAGAACCAGCGTGTTCTTCGTAGCTCGATTCGCATTGAACCAGCGTGTTCGCACCTGTGTGTTTGCCTGTCAATTTCGAACGAGGTGTTCTTTCGTCGACTGAGACGTTCTGAAGACTTACGAGAAAAGAAGCGAAGTGATTCATTTTTACATCTTTTAGCAGAAAAAAATCCTTAAACGCCAGCGTTGGGTATTAAATCAAGACAAACACGTGGTTTCCATTGATCACTGCGAGCGTTCAGTCGCATACCAACTTTGTCATGTTTCAAGTTTACTGCTTCATGCCGATTGTATCACTCATTATTTGTGGAAGCAGTTGCTCCATAATTAAACCTCTGCGTTCTTGCTTAAGTGACGATTTACAATTACACAAAATTAGATGTTGTGGCCCGTGCTTACATACGGTCACCTATTACAAACTGAAATATTTGTCTAGAAGAATTCCGTATGCTTCAAATGGTAGTTTTAATCCTTACATAATACTAAGGAAGCACATTTGGTCAATGGAAATCCAGCACTGTCAAAGGATTCAAACTCCCGTAAATCTTCCCAAACCAAACCACATTTACAAGAACGTTTTGGTAAAGAAATATCGCAGTCTTTCGCTCGTTCATTCCTCCCCGTTGAGCAAATGCATTTCAGGAATTACTGCCTTGATTTTCCAGGAAAATTATCATTTGCAATTGATTGTTTTATGGAGTTAAGCTGTTACATTTTTAAAGATGCTATTGGGTCTGTGGAACGTAATGAATTTTTCGAAGTGTTATACACAGCATGTGTGCAAGTAAATAGTGGTGAAATCCTTTCCAACCAGTTACGTTCAGTCCGAGAACCCATTTGGGCCTGGACGAGACAGCACTGTGCTTCTTTTACAGGTATGTCAGATAATGCTGTATTCAGTGGCATATTCCAAATCAATACATTTGGAGAATTAACGTTTGGTTTAAAATCATTATTTCTTATTCAACATACCAATCATTCCATTTGTTCAGAGTGTAACCAGGAAATCACCAAATCCACAGATGTTTTTGTCTTGTATATTACCTATCGCCATATAAATCAGAATGGTTTTAAAAGTTCTGTATCAGAAGCTATGCTGCCAAACATCAATAGACTTTTTTGTGTTTACTGCCAAAATCATTCTGGAAGTGTTGCTTCACTTCGACACTTTGTGTGCCTGCCAACCTTTTTAATGATAGAATTGTCACCTGATTGTATAACTCAAATGTTTTTTCCACATGATATGGAAACCTTAGGAGTTTCATACTGCCTCAAAGGAATTGGTAGGTGTTTAAATAAACATTTTACTGTTACCTTAAAAAGTAAGAGCGGTTGGATCTATATTGATAATTTGTGTGTTTCTGTAAGGCGTTTCTTATCCTTTCAAGAGTATTGTATAGTTATCCGGATGGCTGTTTTTTTGCCATATTTCAAAAGTCTGAGTCTGTAGACATCAATTTACATGAATTTGCAAATCAGGTTCCCACTTGTATAAAAATATTATAACTTTCTGAGGTGATTCTTCTCTGTGGTGCTTATTTTATGTGTAACTGAAAGATGGGCTTATTTGTAAACTGAGTTGCTAACACGTTATTGTTATTTTAAAAAAATTACAGTTCATGATGTCAGCAAGAAAGAAGTCTAGGGGTAAGTTGTAAAATTTTATTCAAGTTGATGTTCCCTATGAAAGAGCTTATATGTTTGATATGATGGGAAAGTGGGGGCAAAGATGGAAAGCCTTTTTTAGCTCAAGACACTTGACAAATGTTCAAGCAAACTACGCTAAGATAGCATAGCATGTGTTATTGTGTTAACTATAATGATGATAATAGGGTTATTGTTGCTGTCACTGTAAGCGCATTGATGATCATGCATCCTGAATTTGTTTGCTTTTCTTTCGTTTAGTAAACAAGTATGGGTACATCCAAAAAATATCCCCCGTCAAAACCGCTGCAAGGTCCAGACATGATTGGTTTGACTTTCACCTGCAAGTTTCACCGATTAAAGTGAAAAGGGTAGTTGGATTTGACAAAACAAAACATCCCAAGATCAAGCACTTCCAAGAAACCAAGTCTCCCGTCTTGTTAAAGAACCTTCTTATACCAGATGATGAAGACAACGACTGGCTTTTCAACCAGCAATCCTATGTTTCGCAGTGTGCAAATGCTGATGTACCATTCTCCTATGTACCAAATTTTGTCAAATCAGAACGTTCCGAATCAACATCGCAAAGAAATGGCGCCCAATCAGAAAGTCAACGTCCATGCAACTCTGTCAATGGGAGCCCAGGAGCCAAACAAGATAGAAACCAAATCCAGTCAAGCTTTATCTGTCAAAGAAGACTGCATATTGGAAGACGAAACGGGCACAATTGAACTCCACATATGGGAACCGTTATTTACACAACTGAAAAGCAACAAGGCCTATTACTTTCAAACCCTCACACTACGGTATTATCAAGGATCAAAATTCCTTAGCACCAACAGAAATACAACTTACAGTGAGGAAACCACAACTCTCAAGAAATTAGTGGGCCCAGAAATATTGACAAATCCAGAAAGAGAGATCATTGCAAGTCAACTAAAATATGTTGCCAGTTTAAGCATTTTTAGTGCATGCCAACTTTGCAAAAAACGAATTGGGGATGAGTCGGGCGAGTCAGTGAGATGCCAAAACTGCAAAGTGCGACAAAGGATCATCAACTGCAGGCGGGAAGGCTCTGTCAAGCTGTGTATTCAACACAATGATTCGGAATTGTGGCTCACTGCATTTGCAAATGAAATCGAAAACCTCCTGAAGAATGTAACAGCAAGTATGAGCAGCACCATAGATGAAATAGAAGATGCCCTTATGAGCCTAAAGGATGTCAAATTGAAATACAACTCCCAACGGAACATTGTCAAAGAAGTACTAAACTTGTAATTTCCACAGGAAGTACTGTGGTACTAAACAAATCAACCATTTTGTGGACAAAGTTAAAGAATTTCAAAAAAATGACATGTGAACTCCAGTGAAACAAAGTGGAAAAGAAACTGTTATTTAAGTTCGTGAACAGACCAATACAATCAAAGCGTTCATAGTTTTGTTACCTACAATTTTTGCTATCTAAAAGAACGTTATAAAACTTTGATATTTATTACTGAGACGTACTACGAATTTAAAAAAATTCGTTTGTACAAATTCAATTGTTGTATTTGTTGTTTCATACCATGAAAGAAAACAACCATATAGGCACTTAATACATTGATTTCAATAATCTTAAACAAAGTACTGCTGAAGTGTAGACAGTAGACACAGCTTGTTATTAACTTGTTCAAGTTCAATTTTCAAGGATTGATTACCTAACGTTTATCGTTTAAATAAATTGAAATTTGCAGTGAAGATTTGCTACCAAAGACGCTTTAAGATACCGAAATTTCCATTATTTCCTTGCACTTTGGTGGGATAGAAATAACTTTGGTGTGATTTTCTCCTTTGTTTACACGGCTCTGCTTTGTCTACATTTCACGTTCTTGTCGCTTACTGTGGCCCAAGGGACTATACTTAAAATTTTATTTTTCGTAAGCGTTTAAATTCCAAGACCTGAAACTTCAGTTCAAGTTAAAAAAATCACAGCCCTTTCATATAGTATAATCATATTTTAAATTTGAGACATACCAGAATCGACTTTTTGCGGTTAAAGTTGGGCGTTATTTCGACAACCAAAACAGCACACAATCAGGGTGCAAACAATCGAAGCCCAAAACTATACCACAAAAGTTATTTTACGAGACGCAGTCTTAAAGCTTTGGGTAACTGGTAAATGCATGTGTAACATCAAGCCAATAGGAGCTTTTGCGCGCTTGTACTGCTTTCTTGAAAATTGTTGAAATTTGCAGCAATTTCGCGAATAAAAAAAATATTTTTTTATCGAATTTTTTAACTTTTCCAAATATCTCAAAATGTAAAGCGCTTGAGGATTTCTTAATATCATTTCTTGAAATAGTTCACCTAAAGGGTTGTTTGGGTGGTTTCAGCCAAAATTCGAATTTTTAGAACTGATTTGAGATTCTCAATATTTTCCGACATTGGCTCTTAAGGAAATATAAGAACAAATATAAAACGCTTTCGATCTGATCAAGTTCTGTCTGAACCAAGAACTTAGAAGCAACCACGCATGGGAAATCAATTACCACATGTCCTAGCTTTCAAAGATAAAGGATATCTACTTAAAATATCTAAAGCGGCACACGAAAAACTATCGACGAGTTCTCGATAGCATACTTTTGTGCGAGGAACCAGAAAGGAACAGAAACAACAAACAGTATGATGCGTCTACTGTCATTAGGACATTTATCGTTTCGAATATGATCAACTAGGTGTGATAAATCATTGACTCCGTGCAGGGCAAATAGATAAAAAAATGTCCTCTAGTCTTTTCTTCAATATGAATCCTCTTGATGCTATTTCATCAATCAGTTCCACGATCCTGGCAAATTAATTTTCGTAAACGGGTCGTGCTGAGGAAAAAGGGCGGCTATACACATAAGCTACGTCGTCCTTTCATTTTGGACTTATAAACATATCCACCGCACATGATCTTGCGAGAAGTCTCGCGGATTAGTTCTCTGAAAGGCTTGGAAACTAAAATTTCGAGGACTTTTTTGGACTTTTTACATTTAGGGCATGAATTTTTCGTCATTTCAGGTCATGGAACCCAAAAATTAGCCTAGCTAGCTGTAAAAAGGGGCAATACGGAGGTAATACGTCCTATCCGGCATGATCACATGCTGTTTACGGAAAATTCCCTCATCCAAGTAGGGAAATTCTGCACTTTAAAGCCTCCCCCAGGGCATGACTCAGCAACTGAGGACATTTCTGCTACGCTTTCAATGTTGGTTAGCATGCAAGTATTTTTCCCATGCCTATCGTCAATGATTTGCTCACTGGTAATAGAGGGGGTGGCCCAGAGTGGTTTTGCATTGAAATTGGCATGCAACAGAATTTCGCATGCCCTGTAAGCTTAATTTGAGGTTCCGTGACCGTCTCACCCACGGCACGAGAAGCCGAGGTTCTAGTAATAAGTAACTCGTACCCAGCATGCCCAGCATGCCAAAATCTCCGGCATGCCAAACTCTCTGGCATGGCCGGCATGCCAAATTCTCTGACATGCCCGGCATGCCAAATTCTCTGGCATGCCGGGCGTGCCATAATCTGGGTCATGCCAGGTATGCCAAACTCAGTCTCTGGCATGCTCTCAACGCACATGTTATAATTCCTTGAATCTACAGATATTTCAAGCCTGGTTAAAAAAAAAATAAACACTTCACCGTGCTTATATTTTGATGTACGGTTAGAAGATGACGTTGTCCCAGTGAAGTTTAAATAACAAAAGCTCTAATTTTCACAAGAAAGTAAAACCCTGAGGGATTCTGCCGTAGTAATAAAACAGCGTCATCGTGGAGATGACCTGTTGGGGGACTGTAAAAACTCCTCACCCCTTTTAATGAGTCTTTAATAGGATTCCCATTTCACATTGCGAATAAAATGGAGTTGACTGAAATCAGTAAAAATAGAGACAGAGACTATTTTCATTGTATAATAAAATGCATCTATTCTCCATGAAAGCTTTTAAAAATACAAAGTTATAGAATATCTTTCAAAGTTCATTACAAACTGAGCTAAGCTCCAAAATCACTGTCCATTATTCAGTAAATTATGATGTTTGACAATGCAATGTGCTTACCCAATTTTCCCTACATTAGAAAAGCTGTTTTTATCTTGTTTCACATTTTGATAAGGAGTCTGAGTTCCTTTTTCTTGTTTCGTAGGCTTGCCAGGGATTATTGTTCATGTGTCATTACCAGTGTCTGTGTTCTTTGTTTTTAACGCAATTTAAGTCAGTAACAACTGACAGTATCAAAGAATTGCTCTCTAGAAAAGTAATTATCTCCTCGTCATGTCTGAAAGTTACCTGTAACCAAAAAAAATGGAATGTTAACACATGCAAGGACAATATGAAAAAAAAAAAAGAAATAGAACGTGTAGAGCTCAGCTTCTCTTAACATATTTTCATACTGGCTTGTTGAGTCTGTTAAAGGTCGCAACTAATTGTCTGAGGCTAATTTCACAAGAGTGTGCAATTGACTGAGATAAATGCATGGTAAATAAAGTGAAAGAAACGTGGTTTCACTTTAGCCAATTTACATTGCTTTGTTCGATGATGTTTACACGCTTTTCTACTGCGAAATAAACCTTTGCATTTGGGTTTGCAAGTCAAGATTATCCCGAGTTTGACTGACACTTGAACAACAGTTTCATTTTTAAGCAGGTAAGGTGTAGACCCATATAAATCGGGAATATGTAAAGGAAACTCGGCGAAAACTTTCTCGCATCTTTGTGGCGATATTCTCTCACGGCCCGTCAGCTGATTAGCAGTTGTGAAGAAAAAATACATTAGGACCAAAGTTTAAAGCCTGTCTGGTTACATCATTTCACATGTTACCTATAGTTCTGATAAATTGAAAACTTGTCATCGACAATTTTTTATTCGAACCCCGGCTCCCCTGGGGTCGATTTGACAAGAGGGTTCGCATCAAAAATTGTCGATGACAAGTGACGGTGTGGTACCCAGGTGAGGCTTAGTTTGTAGAGGAGGCAGGGTTACGATGACAAGTTTTCAACGGTCGTGTGTCGTGGTGAAAATGTACTCGCCCGTTCGGCGTCGTTGTGTCTTGGATTTTGGAAAACAAACTGCCGCTTGGCGTCGGTTGCAGTGGCCGGATTGCTCGGCTAATGAGATGAAATGAACACACATGTCCAATATACACAAACGGATACGATTCGTCAAACTGATGGTCCATTGGTACCAATGGTACGATTGGTACCAATAGAAAAGCACCCTATTCCAATGGTTCTGTTGGTGCATATGCATCTAATTAAGGAGACTTAGATTATTTTCCCATGTGACCTGGTTGGGTACAGGGCAATTCCAATGGTCAATTGGTACCAATGGTAAGATTGGTACCAATGGAAAGGCACCCTATTCCAATGGTTCTATCGGTGAATATGCATCTCATTAAGGGGACTTAGATTATTTTCCCATGTGACCTGGTTGGGTAAAGGGCAATTCCAATGGTCCATTGGTACCAATGGTACGATTGGTACCAATGGAAAAGCACCCTATTCCAATGGTTCTATTGGTGAATATGCATCTCATTAAAGGGACTTAGATTATTTTCCCATGTGACCTGGCTGGGTACAGGGCAATTCCGATGGTCCATTGGTACCAATGGTGCGATTGGTACCAATGGAAAATGATGCCATTCCAAAGGTTCTATTGGTGTAAAACAAGTTCACTTTTACACCAAGTGAAAACACGCTAATAATTATTATGAACGTTCCTCGTTCTATATCCCAATCACGCAAAACAAGTTCGCTTTTACACCAAGTAAAAGCGCGCTATATTCCTCGTTCTATCAGCCAACCATGCAAAACAAGTTCGCTTTTACACCAAGTAAAAACGCGCTAATAATTATTATGAATATTCCTCATTCTATAAGCCAACCACGCAAAACGAGTTCACTTTTACACCAAGTAAAAACGCGCTAATAATTATTATGAATATTCCTCGTTCTATAAGCCAACCATGCAAAACAAGTCCGCTTTTACACCAAGTAAAAGCGCGCTATATTCCTCGTTCTATCAGCCAACCATGCAAAACAAGTTCGCTTTTACACCAAGTAAAAACGCGCTAATAATTATTATGAATATTCCTCATTCTATAAGCCAACCACGCAAAACGAGTTCACTTTTACACCAAGTAAAAACGCGCTAATAATTATTATGAATATTCCTCGTTCTATAAGCCAACCATGCAAAACAAGTTCGCTTTTACACCAAGTAAAAACGCGCTAATAATTATTATGAATATTCCTCGTTCTATAAGCCAATCACGCAAAACAAGTTCGCTGTTACACCAATAAAAAACGCGCCATAATTCTTATGAATATTCCTCGTTCTATTGGCTAACCACGCAAAACAAGTTCGCTTTCACACAAAGTAGAAACGCACTAATAGTTACAAAGCGAGGGCGACCTATATATCTAGCGCTAATAATATCTCAAGGTGCTGCGAGTATAACAAACATCGTACGAACATTAAAATTGAAAGGTAACGCGTCACTGTCGTGTTCGTTCTGTTTATTGTGATTCACGAGCAAACAACAACATGACATATGAATGTCTTCTTTCCTGTACGCAAGCACTATTTTTAAAAAGAACCCGAAACAACGCGGAAAGGCGCGAAACTAGCAAAGTGGTATTGAGGCAACAGGTTTTAAGAACTGTACTCAACTCACTGTGAAATTAACTTCTGAAATTTCCTAGCGCAATTTCATTATCTACATGGAAGCGTTTAAACCAAAACAAGTTTTCAATGAAGAGTTTCCGAAAAGGGTGGTTATATCATGCTGTTGGTTATGACTTTGTATTGTATTTGGTGGCTCCTAAGAGAGCCGTTTTATATTCAAGTGACTGAGTCACTTTTGACTGTTGACGTGGGGTTTGTCGTGGTAACCCATTGAGGTACACCAGTTTGCTATAATCAACGTCGTAGTAAAACCATTGATGTATTTAATGTCAACGTTGTCGTTGACAAATTGTATTTGCCGTGCTCTTTTCTCGGCTGTAGCTTGCGATGAGGCCCAGGACTGAGCTAGAAGAATCCATCTACTGATGATTTCAGGACTGCACCCGCTGCCGTGGAAAAACAGCAGAAGTTTGAATGTCTCCTTATCACTCATAAACATGAGAATCGACGGAGATTTTTATTTTATAATGGATGCATATTCACCAATAGACCCACTGGAATGACATCATTTTCTATTGGTACCAATCGTTCCATTCGTACCGATGGACCATTGGAATTGCCCTTTACCCAGCCAGACCACATGAGAAAATAATCTAACTCTCTTAATGAGATGCATATTCACCAATAGAATCATTGGAATAGGGTGCTTTTCTATTGGTACCAATCGTACCATTGGTACCAATGGACCATTGGAATTGCCCTGTACCCAGCTAGACCACCTAAGAAAATAATCTAAGTCCCCTTAATGAGAAGCATATTTACCAATAGAACCATTGGAATAGGGTGCTTTTTCATTGGTACCAATCGTACCATTGGTACCAATGGACCATTGGAATTGCCCTGTACCCAGCTAGACCACATGAGAAAATAATCTAAGTCTCCTTAATGAGATGCATATTCACCAATAGAACTATTGGAATATGGTGCTTTTCTATTGGTACCAATCGTACCATTGGTACCAATGGACCATTGGAATTGCCCTGTACCCAGCTAGACCACATGAGAAAATAATCTAAGTCCCTTAATGAGATGCATATTCACCAATAGAACCATTGGAATAGGGTGCTTTTCCATTGGTACCAATCGCACCATTGGTACCAATGGACCATTGGAATTGCCCTGTACCCAGCCAGACCACATGAGAAAATAATCTAAGTCTCCTTAATGAGATGCATATTCACCAACAGATTCATTGGAATAGGGTGCTTTTCCATTGGTACCAATCGTACCATTGGTACCAATGGACCATTGGAATTGCCCTGTACCCAGCTAGACCACATGAGAAAATAATCTAACTCTCTTAATGAGATGCACATTCACCAATAGAACCATTGGAAAAGGGTGCTTTTCTATTGGTACCAATCGTACCATTGGTACCAATGGACCATTGGAATTGCCCTGTACCCAGCTAGACCACATGAGAATATAATCTAACTCTCTTAATGAGATGCATATTCACCAATAGAACCATTGGAATAGGGTGCTTTTCCATTGGTACCAATCGTACCATTGGTGCCAATGGACCATTGGAATCGCCCTGTACCCAGCCAGACCACGTGAGAAAATAATCTAAGTCCCCTTAATGAGATGCATATTCACCAATACAACTATTGGAATAGGGTGTCACCAATAGAACCATTGGAATAGGATGCTTTTCTATTGGTACCAATCGTACCATTGGTACCAATGGAGACCCTTCTTACACTGGACGAAAAAAGGGATTTGCCTAAGTTTGCTAGTTGAGCAAATCTATTGTAAATTTAGGGTACTAATGTTGCTACTTATTTGTTCTTGGTGCAAATATTGCTCGAAAGTGAAAGTTTACTTTTCTGCAAGGGTGGCGTAAATGTGGAGTAAATATCAAGTTTACAGATATTTTGTTTCACTTTTGCTCCCCATAGTAAATTTGGTGTTTAGATTCAAATTTGCCGACATTTTGTTCTCTGTGTAAAAATCGAACGTCAAAAATGAATGTTTGCTTGATATTTTCTGGCATAGCAAAGTTAATGTGTAAATTTATGGTTACTAGAGGCGTAAATTTAAGCAAAATATGATCAAAGAACTATCTTTACGACCACTTTAACCAAGGTTTGCACATTTACCAAACTTCACAGTGTTATTTCACGCAAGTTTTGATTTTCCATTGCCCCGTTTCAATCACCATCACATTCTTCTCAGAGTTTATCGTATTACTTGCTGCAGCTGGTTATTTCGGGTAAGGCCACAACCCTTTTTTTTCGTTTAGCGTCGAATGCGTTTCCTGATATTGGGATATCACAAGAAGTCTCGGAATAGGAGGCCCTGACGTAAAACGTTACCATTTACAATTTGGGTGAGCAAAATGCACAATATGTGAAAGATTTGAACCCAGGAGTCATTTCAATAGTAGATTACAGAGTTTCATCGTCGGGGTGAATGTAGTCCTGTCCTGAATGCACTCGATCGCAAGATCAGCCGCCATGTTTGTTGTTTCCCAGGCTTCCACGTGACTTTGGCACATGCGCGATTTGATTTACATTGTCACGTGCGGCGTTTGAACCAATAGAATAGTGTAAAATAAACTTTCGTTGAACAGTGCAAATTCACGCGGACTTCTCAAGCAATACAGTGTTGCAAAACGAGTAGTTTTGTTATTTTCGGATAATAGAAAGCCTGTCTTTCTATTCAGCTGTTCTATTACGATTTACACCTTTGTTATTTTCGAGAGACAGTGATCAGTTGCGATATTCTTCACATAAAGCCTGTTTTCAAGTCATCAACTCAGCTGGATTGCAGAAAGGTATGTTCTTCTTGATATCGTGGTTCGTTTACTTACTTTGGTTTTCTAATAACTTTGCGTAAGCTTAAAACCTCAAAGATAAATCTTAAAATTGAAGATGCATGCACAGATATGCCATTGATTGATTTCTTTTTGTTTACTGCAGAAATAACTGTACTTTTTGATGCGCATCGTACGTCTTCAATTATCCCCTGGTCTCCCTCCCACTCACCCGGAGACAACAACCACCAGTGAATCCGTTTGGGCATCTTTATTGAACGAGCGAGAGGACCCGAGGCCTCGAGAGGATACCCCAGGGAGGGAGGGAGGGTGCTAAAATTGATGTTACAGCGAACGAGCGAACTGACAAGGATATAAAATGACAACTAGCGCCGTGAAGAAAACAGCTGACGAGCCGCGAGGGCCTGGGTCTAATTAAGTTATTCCTAAGAATATAAACAATTATCCCCTGGTCTCCCTCCCACTCACCCGGAGACAACAACCACCAGTGAATCCGTTTGGGCATCTTTATTGAACGAGCGAGAGGACCCGAGGCCTCGAGAGGAGACCCCAAACCAAGAAAGAGGCCCAAAGGATTCACAGAGGGGGGCGAAGTAAGAGGGGAAGCAGAGGGGAGAGAAGAAGAGGGAGAAGAATCTGAAGAGGGAGAAGAATCCGACAAGCAGGGCGCACCACACAGCTAGATGGGCGGAGTCGCGAACATTAAGATGGTGGTAAAATTGCAGCAAGATGGCTGGGGTCAGAGGTGCTTTCCGATCAGGAAGGTGAACCATAGACTTCTCCAAACCTTTTTGGGTAAGCTTGACATGGATGTCATCGAAGGCGGAAGTCTCGAAATGACAAAACACGTGTAATCGCCGTAGGGCACTCAAGTAGTTGTTGACTGTGCGATGTGACTTAACGGAGAAGCCAAGCAGGGTGATAAACGCAGCGATGGTCAATGAGGAGGCTGGAAAGGGAGTGATGGAGAAAAATTGGCAGAATTTTAAGTAAGTGTTCCAGACGGAATGATAATTTCGCTTGGTGGAATCAGACAGCGAAGGCTTGAATCCTGGTGACGCAGGAGTGAAGGTCATCAAGGTGAAAACCTGCAACCAAATAGAGAGGTGATTACCATTGACAGTCAAAATGGAATAGGTCTGAATGACAAGTGTACTCTGTGAGAGTGTCATAGTGAAGAGAAGCGGCGTCGTAGAAGGTGTCTCGAAACTCAGGATGACTGTCCCAACGACTGAGAGCATCAGCAATGATGTTGGCGTAACCGGCCGGGAATATGGAGTGCTTGCAGCTCAAAATCGTGAAGGGAGGCGTAGAACCATAAGTCGCGTAGGCACGACTGAATAAAAGGCACACGGGAACGGCCAGTGTTGATAGCCAGCTCAGTGTTGAGGTTGTCAGTGCGAACCAAGATGCGTAGACCGCGCAAATCCTCAGACCACAGCTTGATGCTGATGGTGACGGCCAACATTTCGAGCGAAGCAATGGAAAGGGAGGCTGGATCAAAACAGGCCGGGAACGAGGAGTGGAAGAAACGGCCACAAAAGAAGCCGCCAATACCGGTAAGGCAAGCATCAGTACAGAAGAAATGATCGCTTACTGGCCAAGGGGAAGAACGCAAAAGTGAAACACCATTGTAGACAGAGAGGAATTTGTCCCACCAACGTAAGTCGGACAGCATGTCTGAACTGGGCACGAAACGTGCACGTTTTGTGTGAAGCTGGCGGAGTTCCTTAAGCAGACGCTGCATGAGAATCCGTCCAGGGTTGATACAAGCACAAAGGTAGGAAAGCTTGCCGATGAGAGACTGAAGGTCTGACTTAGTGGACCGTGGAGCTGCTAGCCAAGAACGAATGAGATCGGCGGTGTCTTGAAGTTTATCGGGAGGCACTGCGATGGTCAGTGTGACGGTGTCGTAAGTGAGGCCGAGAAAAACCATTCTCGTGGAAGGTGGACAGTCCTTGGACGGAGACGACTGAAGGCCTAAATCAGTGAACAGACGCTCCAGGTCAGAGAAGGCAAGTGAAGCGTCTTCGAAGGTGGATTCGGCCCCGCCGAAGTCATCGATGTAATTGATACAGTCATGGCCAAAGAAAGAGTGAAAGATGTGAGCAATCGCGTTGGTAGTCCGCTGACAGGCAAGGGTTGCAGAACAAAGACCAAATGGGAGGACAACGTCAAAATAAAAGGAGTCACACCAGCGATAGGCAAGAAAGATGTAGTCTCTAGGATCCACTGGAATCTCTCTGTAAGCGCGTTTCAAATCTTTCTTGTAAAGGTAACACCCAGCGCCCTTGGGGAGAATAAGGTCAACAAAATCGGCAGAACGAGGCAGTGAAAGATGGAAAGGCTGATCGAGGTAAGAATCTTTGGGAATTCCGTCATTAACAGAGGAGCCAAGAGGGAAACTGAGGTCCAGTACGACGCGCCTTTTGGTGCCATCCTTTGGGACAGTTAGCAGAGGAGACGTGCGGAGGGGGCTGGGAAAGGATTGCACGTGAATGGCCCAGCAGTGGCAGAATGTTCGATCTCGGTAGATAAGAAGGCGTCAATAACATCCGGAAAATCGGTGGCTGAAGCATGGTTCGGGGGCTGAGATGAAACAGAAACGACGGAGTGACAGTTAATAGGCCATCCAAAGGCTAGAAAATCGGCAACAACAGAATCAGAGTAATGTTCGAGGTATGATCTCCAAACAGGAATGTTCAGCTTCGACGGAACAGGATTTCGAGTGCCAAAGGCGTTCGGGAGCGGAGACTTGGAGCAAAGAATGTGACGAATAACTGCGGCGTGCGAGTGTTCACGAGAGAGTAAAAGTTGGCCAGAAAATGCGGTAGAGGGAGCGGAGACAAGGTTGGGCTGCGAAGGAGGCGACGATAAGGCTGTTGAGGCGGGAGCAGGCGAAGAAACGGCGGGCGAAAACGTGCTGTTCGACGGGAGAGATGTGGGAACTGGAGAAGATAGTCAATCGGCTGTGGTGGGCGGCGGAGGGCGAGTCGAGCAAGAGCCAATGGTGTGGTCTTTGAGCTTGCAATATGCACAAATGTGTTCGACGCCTTCCTGGTGCGAAGGGTTACTGCACGTACCGGTGCGGTTCCATTCGCGGCAATAGGTACGAGGTCGGTCATTGTTGTTACGAAAGCCAGCCGCGTGAAAGACGGGCGAAGTAGCCGGTTTGGATTGCAAGCGATTGGAGTCTGTGATGTTGAAGCGCTCGATTTCGCTGAAATCGTCGCCCCAGCTTGCGAGGCCCGACTCGATGCGATCCAACACGGCAGCATGAAAGGACAGCGCTGCTTCCCAGTCGTATTTGGACGCCAAACGCATTAAAGACATGAGGTGGTGCGTCATGAGCGCTTGCTGAGGGGAAGGCTGAGCAGACAAGATATCGAGATAGCCATACACGAATTCTGCCGTCGATAAATCCTTAAACTTCTTTCGGGACAGACCGAAAGGAACGTGAAGATGAGGCCATTCTTGGGGGTTAACGATGCGTGTATTGTGGTCGAGTTGACCTTGGGACTTACCGGAGTTAACTCCTCCACGAACGGTCTCCAAAGAAGGAATGTTTCGAGGCTTGTTGGCGGCCGGGCTGGATGAAACCAATTCCCGAGCTCTTGATTGAGCTTCAAGCTCAAGGAGGCGAAGCTCCAGCTGTTGCTTTTCAATCTGCAGGTTCAGCAAATGTAAGGAGGGGGAATTGCCGGGCGCGGAAGTAGAAGAACCCGGAGCTGTGGTCTCAACACGTGGCGTTGTGTGAACCTCGTGCGATGGAGATTGGTCTAGCGATGGAGTGCCATTCGTAGCGCTGTTTTGCGGCCTTGCGAGGGAAGGCAAATCGTAAACGAACCCTGCAGGCAGCACAGGTACTCGAGTGCGACGTTTTCCGGCGGCTTGAGACATAATAAGAGGCTAAAAGACTAAAGAAACTGGAGCGAAATGCTAAAATTGATGTTACAGCGAACGAGCGAACTGACAAGGATATAAAATGACAACTAGCGCCGTGAAGAAAACAGCTGACGAGCCGCGAGGGCCTGGGTCTAATTAAGTTATTCCTAAGAATATAAACATTAATGGAATGAATGATCTTAAGTAGCCAGATCTTGAGCTGTGCAGGCAAACATTTCTTTTTCACCAATATAAGTCGGTAATGTGACCTTAGTATGTCCATAATTCAGTAATTTGGCTTGTTGTACAGCTGAGTTAATATGTTAGATCTTTGGGGTTACTGTACTTTTCAGGTGACAGCACTTGACAAAGCAATGGTCACTATAATTTATTATTTAATATTCTACTACATTTCAAATGACAAATGATTTTACCTTTTGAAAGTTTTACAGTCAAAAACTCTTGTTTTACATCTATACATAATTATCGTTCAGTGATATTGTGAAAACTTAATTTGGTTCATTTTGCAAGTGACGGCATAAGTTTGCCAGATCTTGAAGCATATGTGTATTATTGTTCCACATTTAAATGACAAATGATTCTTATTTCATAAATTGTACCATCCAAAACTCTTATGGTTTATACATATGGCTCAGTGATACTGTGAGATCTTAATTTTGGTTCATTTTGCGAGTGACGGCACTTGCCAGATCTTGGAGCCTACAGTATGTGTCATTCTGAGTGACCACTGTATTATTGTTCCAGATTTAAATGACAAGTGATTCTTCTTTCATAAATTGTACCATCCAAAACTCTTATGGTTTATACATATGGTTCAGTGATATTGTGAGATCTTAATTTTGGTTCATTTTGCGTGTGACGGCGTATGCCAGATCTTGAAGCCTATGTGTCATTCTGAGTGACCACCGTATTATTGTTCCACATTTAAATGACAATATTATTGATTCTTCTTTCATAAATTGTACCATCCAAAACTCTCATGGTTTATACACATGGTTCAGTGATATTGTGAGATCTTAATTTTGGTTCATTTTGCGAGTGACGGCGTATGCCAGATCTTGAAGCCTATGTGTCATTCTGAGTGACCACTGTATTATTGTTCCAGATTTAAATGACAAGTGATTCTTCTTTCATAAATTGTACCATCCAAAACTCTTATGGTTTATACATATGGTTCAGTGATATTGTGAGATCTTAATTTTGGTTCATTTTGCGTGTGACGGCGTATGCCAGATCTTGAAGCCTATGTGTCATTCTGAGTGACCACCGTATTATTGTTCCACATTTAAATGACAAGTGATTCTTCTTTCGTAAATTGTACCATCCAAAACTCTCATGGTTTATACATATGGTTCAGTGATATTGTGAGATCTTAATTTTGGTTCATTTTGCGAGTGACGGCGTATGCCAGATCTTGAAGCCTATGTGTCATTCTGAGTGACCACCGTATTATTGTTCCACATTTATAAATGACGTGATTCTTCTTTCATAAATTGTACCATCCAAAACTCTCATGGTTTATACATATGGTTCAGTGATATTGTGAGATCTTAATTTTGGTTCATTTTGCGAGTGACGGCGTATGTCAGATCTTGAAGCCTATGTGTCATTCTGAGTGACCACCGTATTATTGTTCCACATTTAAATGACAAGTGATTCTTCTTTCATAAATTGTACCATCCAAAACTCTTATACTTTATAAATATGGTTCAGTGATATTGTGAGATCTTAATTTTGGCTCATTTTGCGAATGACAGCACTTGCCAGATCTTGAAGCATAAGTGTCATTCCAAGTGACCACTGTATTACTGTTCCACATTTTAAATGACAATACCTCATTATTTATACCGTTTGTACAGCTCAATGATGTTGAGGGATCTTTGTTAGTTCATTTTGCGAGTAAATGCTTTGGCTTTATCATGCCAAATAACCACAATTAATTAATTATTGTTCTAAGCAACATGTGGGTTGCCTTAATGTTATGTTTCTCAGGTTCTGACCGTTTTTACGGTTTATGTGTACAGTTGAGTCATGGCTGTCCTCTGTTAGAGCCTGGTGACCTGTGGGACACTATCAGTTCTGCTCTTGAATGACAGGGGAATTAATTTATTTCAGTTTTTATTTACACTTAAAAGAGTCTTAATGAAACAAATGCAGATTCAACAGAAAGAGGCATTTCTGCTCCCTACTTTAACACCTGTTCCAGAAAACATATATATTTAATGAAAAAGTTAGTAGGAATAAAATGCAGGGAGAAATTATTCTCACAAATATCCTCAAACTGTTCCTTTGATTAAGAGAGTGTTTTCAGCTTTTAGAATCGTGTCATTGTTCTGCAACCCAATCATTTACACTGAGCATGAGCAGTACATGCTTGTTTACCAACTGTGGGTTACTTGTTGGCTGCTAAATCATGGCTCTTCATTTTTCTTTCAGAAAAAAAATTAAAGGGCCAATATGCTCTGAGGGAGTCAACTAGCATCAGTTAGTTAGACAAGGACAAGTACCTTGCATGTATGTTCGTCACATATATGTCATCAGAGGAGTCTTTGTCTGAAACAGCTGTATCAGAGTGGCATGAAGGTAATTCTTCAGGTTCAGATGAGGACCTCCCAAACAGGGAAAATCTCTGTGTAAGGCCACTTTCCTGGCAGAGCATTGAGGTTAATGGTTTAATGGCCCAGTTGGACCGCAAAGTTGCATGGTTTCAAAGCCAATGAAGTGAAAATAATGGTAATAGAGCACACAGTGAGACCAGCATCAAAGCAAGGAGCACCAGGGTTTGAGTTTGAGTTTGAGTTTGCTCTTGCACCCACCACTTACAATAGAAAAAGGAACTTGATCATAAGCATAACACAGATAATTTTTTGAAGAACATTCAGAAAAGAAGAAGACATTTTAGATAAAAACTTACAAAAAAATAACACTCAAGTTGAAGTTGACATGCATCATGATTCAATTCCTTTTCAGTTAAGTTTCTAGAATCATATTTACTCAGTAGGCAATTGCACAATTTTTTGAGTTTTGATGAAGACCTACAATGTAGTAAGTGAATATCCTTTGACACCCATGGGAAGGAGCCACGTTAAAACTAGGTAAATTACCAAATCTCAGAGTGATTTGTCACAATCTAGTGAAAATCTTGCCTGTGTTGCAGACACTCTAAACCTTCTGTATAGAGCATGCCGTCTGAGAATTAGTGCACAATATCATGTTTGAATCCCACAGGATCACAAAGACATGCATGTACGTCAGCGTTTTGTGAATGGCTAGGTTCTTACGCTGTTTGTGATTAGTCCGATTTGAAATAAAGTGTTGACACAAAGTCACATAATCTCAGTGACCTTTGTATGGTATGGTGGAGCCACAAACTTTCCCTTACCAGACAAATGTCTGCAAAATTTGCCATCTTTGCAGAGCTGTCCTTGTTAGTTTGCACCGAATCACTCTGTAACTTGGCAACTTTACTGAATTTTAAAAACCTTCCATCTAGTAGCCTGTAAATGCAGCTGTATTTTCAGTCGTCGTGTCCATTCACCCAACATATGTAATTGGAGATACATCTGCATCCACTTTCCGCAGTGGTGACAGATCCTAGGGCTACCCTAAGCACTGCCTTAAAAAGTGCCACTCCGAGGACTAAATCTAGCCAATACACCCCATAGTAGAGTAATTACTGGACTCCAAATGGCATATTTTATGAAAAAAGAGTGCAGTTATGTTTTATGCAAAAAAAAAAATTACCATGTGTGATAACAGTTTTGATAAACATGGCTTAAATTTTAATCACCTGCATGCCAACAACAATAATAATGATGATGAATTAAAGAAGTTCTACAGAACTTTCACAGTGTATAGATTGTGTTTAGATAATTTGGATATTTAATCAGTCCAATACTACAAGCAAAACAGCTGATCATGTGAATCAGAAACAAATTGCTCAAATTTTTAGCAAATAATTTGATTTTAGTAGAAAAAATAAATGTAATAAAATAATTATTTATGGTCATATAATAATACAAGAATTTCACCAAATCATATTATTTACAGTGATATAATAATAATAATAATAATAATAATAATAATAATAATAATAATAATAATAATAATAATAATAATAATAATACAAGTATTTAACCAAATCAGTGGATAGCAGATTTGCTTTCATAACTTGAAACACTTTTGGCTACCTATAGGATGAGAGTAAAATTGGGGTGTCATTTCATGCTAGTTTTAGAAGTTTAGCAGTAAATGAAGCACCTGTAAAATAAAATACATGTACATGCTAAGAAGGTGACAAAATTAACCTTATAAGTGTTTACTGCTGGGTAAAAATATATCAAAGTCGTACCCAAATCATAGAAATGCACAGAGCTTTCGCATAGTAACTCATTTTATTTACAAGAAATATTTTTATATAACTGATTTGGTTAAAAATGAATCATACAGATGTATCTCCCCTTGGGGTAAGTGAATAGCACTAGGTACACTATATAATATTATTCACTGCCCATTTTGGGTAGTGGATAATATTTATCAGATGAAAACAAGTTCTTATAAATCATAATTAGAGGAATATCGCTTGAGGCTAATTTTATTTCCTGTGGTTGATGTTCTGTTCATTAGTAAGGATGTCACATCTACATTGGGAGTGATGAGTACGTGTTGTCATCGTACAACCATTTGCCAATAGTATCAATTGAATCTAGAAAGAGTATATTTGAAGTATACCACTCAAATGGAGTTACGTTTTATCTGTACCAACCTTAGATAATTATGAACCAGCTAGTGTTGACTTGCACTTTCAAACCCAATGTACATTCTTATACACTTATGAATTTAGATAGTTTCACATTGTATGTGCTTTTTATTTAAAGGCATATATTTTGTGGTACATGCAGTGCCCTGCAGAGGCCAATGGAACTTTCTTTTAATTTATCTTGCTTTTTATTGTACAGTGTATATTAAAGATAATAAAGTCATTTTATTCTTGAAATTTTGTTTGGTGTCTAAATTGTTTGTCAGTCATTTATGGTACCAAATAAAAATAAGAAACATATGGATAATGATGTTTTGATCAAATTTGCTATCTTGAGCGAAAGTGTAAAAAAGTGATATTTTAATCAACTTTGTTTACCTTACTTAAAGTACGGTATGGAAAACTGCTATCATGGCAATATTTGCCATCCTGAGCAAAGATACAGAAGAACTGATATTTGATCAACTTTGCTACAGTGGGGAAAAGTATGAGAAACTACTGTTTTGATCATATCTGCCATCCTGAGCAAAATTGAGAATAAAGTGGTATTTGGCCAAATTTACTACCGTGAGCAAAACAGTGGCAAACGCCTATTTTGATCATATTTGCCACACTGAGCAAAGATACGGAAGAAGTGATAATTTGACCTCATTTACTACACTGGGCGATACACAAATAAGGTGAATTTTTGCTCAGATTTACTATCCTGGGCAAAAATGTTGAAAAATGAGTTTTGGTCACTTTTGCTACATTGAGCAAAAATGTGGCAAATTACTACTTTGACCGAATTTGCTATAGAGAGCAAAAGCATTCAAAATTCATCTTCGATCGCTTCTGCCCATTTGGGCAAAAACCTGACAAATGTCAGTTTTGCTATCAAGTTTGACGCCCCTGTAAATGCCTTGATAAAGTAAAGGTTATCCTTGTTTTTACACACGGGGTAAATTTGAGGCAAATTCGGCATTTACCACCTTTGCCACTAATGCAAAATTATGGCAAAGTTGGTCCTATGTCATGTAGCAAAATTGAGCAAAATTAAGCAAATGTGGCATTTGCAGATGATTTGCTCCAAATTTGCTATAGAGGTAAATCCGTTTTTTCGTCCAGTGTTATCACCACTAACACCAATGGAGTCTATTTGTGAGTATTGGACAACCCTCGAAATGAAACAAGGACATATTGGCTTGGATTCGGCGTTTGATTTGTGGCTGCTTGGCCATTTCAAGCTGAGGATTTTTCGCCTCTCGCATGGGGCATCCCGAACTGGACTGTGAAGCCTTGTCCTTTCTCTTACAGTTGGAAACTCGGGGTTAAAGGAAATCGCTTAAATCGCAATGGATTGGAAAAATAACCACACAGCAAACAAAATAAAACAAAGTAAATACGGTAAGCTGTATTTTATTGAACATTCTAGCGAGTATTTATCGATTTGAATCTTTTACCTGAATTCCCCTGCATACAAATCCTTTACCCATTTTAAATTACGCAATATGAAACTACATGTGTTAATGATTGAACTCACACACTGAGCTTGGGCCGCCAGTGATTTAAGGAGAGCGAATTTGTTTGTCAATCGGTGTATAAAAAAGTGAAGCTATCAAATGAGAAGTTTATGAAGTATCGAAATTTTTAAATTAAAAGGACATATAATTAGGAAAATTCCTATACGAAAACAATGCTAGTGACATTAAATTGATCTGATAAAATTCTCAGAAAATATGTCGTCGATTAAAAGCCTCATTGTGCTGGCTTTCGTTTTTGCGTAAAGGTAAATTTTTCGGCCCACAAAGCAAAGTTGAAAAAGCGAGGGTTAAAAGCGGGTTAAAATAGTACAAAATCATTTCAAAAACCATGTTCATTTAAAGAAGAGCAGACAAACGAGAACATTTTGTAATTCAAAAATCGGACCCAGCCGCGTTGTTTAAGCTCAGAATTTTCTGCATTTTAGCGTCCTATAAATTTACCAGAATCGCCTCTCAGAAAAAACTGGGAATGAATTATGAACCCGGCGAGAGATCTGGGACCTAAGTTCAGCTAGGTCAATTTTGGGATGGGAGAGCATGAACCCATTTTTTCCATGCCTATGAGATGTTATTTCTAAGAACCAATGTTCCCTTCGATTTTGTCATGCCTAAATATATAAAATTTTCCCTCTCTCATTAATCCTTAGACTGGATGCGATTTTTACGCTCGCTAGGCATGTTCAACTGAAAATCATGCCCATA
>OZ037786.1:13578358-13590858 GCA_964035525.1 Porites cylindrica | reverse complement strand
TCTGAAAATCAGCGTAAAACGTGGTAGAGGAAGCACCGAGGTCAGCGAAACAGAGTTTTAACTCTTTAAAAAGTATATTTGTCATGGTTTTGACAAATTAAATAAATTTTAAGTAAACGGTGAAAAGAAATACAGTATTATTTACGCTCAGAATAAAGAAAAAATATTATACTCGACTCAGTTTTTTATTATTACCTCTGTTAACTTTTCCAGTTAACTCAGTTTATTTTACTCACTCTAGTCGCTTACTTACAAAGTTCAACAAAGAATCAGAGCAAAAGAGATTTCAAAGTAAGTCACCCAATAGCTACCCATGCCAATAGCAACATTGTAGCTACATTTTACTAGTGTACTACAATCCTACTGTGCAACAGGCCAAGCAGTACATAAATGACTGATTAACGGCCCGGCCTTTTATTTGCCTACTCATCATTACTTAAAAGCTCTTCATAGCCAATCTCCTGCTACTCTTCTACTACAAGCTGCTACAAGCTCTTCAATCTCGTGTATCGCCACCTGAAATGCGTCATTTTTAATTATAATTAAATAAACCTGTACTGTAGCAATACGCATTTGCCAATCATAGCTTGCAGCCTTCTTATTTTAATGTACTCACATCGCCATAAAGTATTCCAAGTTGGTACGCCTTACAATCAACCACTATCATAGCAGTTTCACATTTCTCCAGCTGAGAGCCTGCTGTCTTGCTCCCCTACACTCACAGCATTAGTTGGCAGAGCTGTAGTTTATTCTTTTCTTTTGCAAGGTCGCTGGTCCCTCTAGGATATACCGCTGGGAGAAACCACTACGGAGTCGTTCTTGTGATTTGATGGAGTCTGCATGGTAAGAATCCGTTGAGAAGACAAAATTCTTCTTAGCCACCATCTAGTACCTGAAGGCATATCTCACCAAACGTTGGTGGTAGGTTCTTCAGGGCACGGAAAAGTGTGTTCCCATCCTGTATGTAGAGGCTCTCCGCTGGATAAATAACTTCTTCAGCAGCATCGTCCATCATATACTGCAGCATAGCAGCCTTGTTTGTCTTGTTGAAAAATTGGTCAGGTGTTCCAAGGCTGTGAGGTACAGGCTTAAGGGAGTAACGCATGTGCTCGTCAATCGATGACACAGTTCAGGAATTTTACAAGGTCAGATGGGAGTAGCTCCTCAGATCGCTTGACTTCAAGATTGTCGGCTGAAGGAGGCCAGGGAAGTGGCTTCGACTCTTTAAAAGCCTGCTTAATCGAGCTGCGTAGGAGGAGAGCGACGTCTTCATATTTGTCTTTGGACCCCAAATTGTATGCATAGGTTAGTGCTTCAGCAACGAACATGGCGGCACTGTAGACCAGATTATAGGTGATACAACCTTTGTCACCTCGGTTGACATTTGCGATAGTGATCAACTCACAAATCTCATGATTGTCAAGTCGTGCTTTCAAATTCTCACTTCTGTACTCTGGATTAGGAAAGCCGTTTTTCTCCAACTCTTGGACGTAGAGAAGACGTAGAGAGGAAAGCAACAGAACTTTTCTCTGCTCAATAACGGAATCTGCAATAAAATCAAGCACGGCAGTGAATGCCTTCAGATGTGCAGATGCCTTCTGACCCTGATCTGTTTCGGTTTTGTCACGTCTTTTGTGGCTCGGGCTGTATCACGCAGATGATTTAAATACTTCAAGTTAAATAAACTGCGACAGAACGGGTGAAACTGGGCCTCTCGTGCAAACAAATCTTCCCCTTGTACTTTGCGATGAAGATGACTATTGCCAAGCTCGAGGGCTCGAGGCTCAATCTGTTTCCCAGTAGGCTCCTTTAGAGCTCCGTCTTTGTCCTTGAACACTGGGAACTTGATGCATTGCTCTGTTTTTCCACACGATTTCAGTTCAAGCTTTTCACAGAAAATGCATTTGGAGGAAACAGCTGCGGAGCAGATGAGGATGATGATTTACGAGGGGAACGTGTTGTTGTTGTTGCTTCACTATTAGGTGTCACACTGGACTTCAACTTATCCTGGTTTTTAGTAAACCTTTGGTAACAGGTGATAGCAGATTGCTTCTAAATTTGCACCCTGGAGATTCTCTGGAATCTGCAAACAAACATCTTCCATGCGATTCGGTGAATCATGAGGTTTCATAACTCGCCTGTCACGAACTTCATGTAATTGGGAAAGCTTCTCAGTAGCAGATCCCTTGACATTACTGAGTGCTGTGAAATCGCCATGGTAAATGCCACTCGCATGTAAAATACGGCGAAGAGCGGGCCGCTTGTGAAGAAAGTCTTGTGTTTTAGCGTTATTACCTTTGCGTTTCATCTCTTAAAATTCTAACAGTGATTTTTTTTGAACGATTTAGACTCTTAAAAGTGCAAAACATAGTTCAAATCTTTCTTAAAATAATATGAAAATATGACTTACCGCATTTTTAATTAGTATCAAAATGAAATCGCAGTTTAAGTACAAACTATCCAAATTTTCACATATATTTTTTTCGTTTTTATATACAGTCGTGTAGAATAAAAGTTAAAGTGAAAAGAAGAAGTAACGATACGTAAAAATGCCCTGCATATTTGATAACCATTTCAAATGAGGTTGTAAATTAAACAGTGGCCCAGTTAATAGTTCATGTGCTGCTTGGACTGTTTCACATTAGGATTGTAGTACTAGAAGCATAGTCTGATTTAAGAAGGCAGTAGGATGACTTATTTAATAGTATTTTCGCTTTGATCCAATTCTGGACTTTATAAGATTCTTTTTAATCTGTGGTTGCCCTTTTTTAAAATGGAAAAATTAATAGAGCTAATCATAAAAAACTGAGTTGAATATAATGTTAAGTTTTATTCTTTATTCTGAGCGTATATCATACTTTATTTGTTTTCACTGTTTACTTCAAATTTATTTAATTTGTCAAAAAAAGGACGTATATACTTTAAAGGTATTCGTTATAGTAAAAGTATACGCAAATACAAGTTATTTGCCTCTTTTGATAAACTAATTGTTCGCAATTAAGTTTCGTTAGAAAACCAAGATGGCTGCCAAGATGGCCGCCACAAAGAGCACGAAAAAAAGGCCTTGGGACAATATTTCGCGATGGGAACATAGGATTTCTTTTTCAAGACATCTTGAGGATTACAAAAATGTAAGTTAGAAAAATATATCCTAGGGGTGCTGGGAACCCTGCCTTCCGACTAGACTATTTCTCTGTTGTAACTTTTTTGCGTTTACTTCACGGTAATTGATTTTATTACCATTTCTAAGGCCATTTTTCAGTATATAACAAATAAACCTTTCGTTAATTTCTGTAAAACTGTAATACTAATTTATCCTGGGTTAATACTTTTTTATCCTGTTGAACAACTTGCTGTATTTTTTTTTTTTTCATGTCCTTTTTTCTGTTGCGCCTCATTTGTGAATAAATAAAAAGAGTGTCAGCTGTGGAGAAACTGTAATCTAATTATGTTTGCCCTTTGCATACGTTCACTTTCGTTTTTACGAACCCTCGGATTTTCATCAAAAACAGTTGCAAAAGAAAAAGAAACTGTCAATACTAATTTAGTTTACTTTTTGGTTCTCATGAAAAGGCTCTTCTGGCACAGATTACTACAACAGGTGTTGCGACAACTTAGAAGCAAAACGTTTGTTTGTACTTTCAATTAGCTTTGCACGCAAAGTTTATGTTGTCAGTAAAATTAGAGTTCAAGGTAAGAAAAAATATTTTAGCGGGGCTTAAGTATGATTTTCCCCATTGGCTTGATGGCAATAAGGTGTCTTTATCACTCGGTACACGCGGTTTGGACACAATGAAACCACCCTTTTTGAGTAAAGCATCAGTCATGGGAAACTGCAATCTGTCGCAAATACTTGCTTACGGGCGTTCGTGTTCCACCCTTTTGATGCAAATCGTGGGAACTACTTTAAGCTAAAAAAGAAAATCTGTAAAAATGAAAGCATTACACTACCCTGAGCCAATAGGAACCACAGCATTGAATAAAACAAAGATTTCCGCTGACATATCAGCGTTTACACGTCTAGGGAGTTTAAGTCCTCTCTTGGTACCTTCATGGTCTGGATAACAACATATTTCGACTTTACGACCCGGCCAGTTAGTCGTACGATTCAGCCTATGCTTGGGACAGATTGTCATGGTCTGCATTTCGTCATTGCTAACAGCACCCAAAAGACCTGCACGGTTTAAAATTAACTCTGTTTCGCTGACCTCGGTGCTTCCTCTACCACGTTTTACGCTGATTTTCAGACTAAGAAGATGAAAGGTCATATCTCTTTTGCAGGCAAGTAACGGCAGAATAACCGTACCAACTCCACGCAAGCCACATGGCGATTCCTCCGATCTGAATGAACAATTCATGTTTTGATCTGTTTTCAACCTGTCGTGACGTCCGATCATTAAATTCGTGACAACTCTAGCGTTCGATGGAAACAGGGTGTCTCTATGAAGTAATTTAATTAGGATAATTCTGAATTTTCTTGGTATTATTTGATTTAAGTTTGTTTTCTGGCCAACGTCAAAAGCTCATGCATAGCCATAGATAGCCGTACACAGCCTTACACAGCCCTACGTAGCCATTCATAGCCCTACATAGCCCTATACAGCCCCACATAGCCATACATAGCCATACATAGTTCTACATAGCTCCACATAGCCCTACATAGCTTTACATAGCCATCCACACCCCATAAGGCCATACATATCCCTACACAACCCTACATAGCCCTACATAGCCATAAATAGCCCTAAACAACAGCCCTACAAGACCTACATAGCGATACATAGCCATACGTAGCCCTACATAGCCCTACATATCCATACATAGCCCTACATAGCCTTACACAGCCCTGCATAGCCCTACATAGCCCTACATAGCCCTACATAGCCCTACACAGCCATACATAACCATACACAGCCCTACGTAGCCCTACAGAGCCCTGCATAGCCGTACATCACCCTGCATAGCGCTACACAGCCATACATAGCCATACATAGTCATACATAGCCATACATAGCCCAACATAGCCCTACATAACCATACATAGCCTTACATAGCCATACACAGCCATACATGGCCTTATATACCCTAACATAGCCCTACATGGCCATACATAGCCCTACATAGCCATAAATAGCCCTACATAGCCATACACAGCCATACATAGCCATACATAGCCCTACATAGCCCTACATAGCCCTACATAGCCCTACATAGCCATACATAGCCATACATAGCTCTAAATAGCCCTACTTAGCCCTATATAGCCCTGCATAGCCCAACATAGCCATACATAGCAATACATACCCCTACATAGCCCTACATAGCCCTACACAGCCCTACATAGCCTAACATAGCCCTACAGAACCCTACATAGCCATACATAGCCCTACATAGCCCTACACAGCCCTACAGAGCGATTCATAGCCATACAGAGGCCTACATAGCCCTACATATCCCTACATAACCATACATAGCCATACATAGCCCTACATAGGCATACATAGCCATAAATAGACCTACTTAGCCCTACATAGCCTTACAAAGCCCTACATAGCCATACATAGCTATACATAGCCATACAAAGCCATACATAGCAGTACACAGCCCTACACAGCCCTAAATAGCCCTACATAGCCCTACACAGCCCTACATAGCCATACATAGCCATACATAGTTCTACATAGCTCTACATAGCCTTACATAGCCCTCCACACCCCTATATAGCCATATATAGCCCTACACAACCCTACATACCCTACATAGCCATACATAGCCCTACACGACAGCCCTACATAGCCCTAGATAACCATACATGGCCCAACATAACCTAACATAGCCCTACATAACCCTACATAGCCACACATAGCCCAACATAGCCCAACCTAGCCTTACATATCCCTGCACAGCCTTACGTAGCCCTACATCGCCATACAAAGCCCTACATACCCATACATAGCCCTACATAGCCTTACATAGCCTTACATAGCCCTATATAGCCCTACATAGCCCTACATAGCCCTACATAGCCCTACATAGCCATACATAGCCCTACATAGCCATACATAGCCCTACATACCCTTACATAGCCCTACATAGCCATACATAGCTCTACATAGCCCTACATAGCCCTGCTTAACCCTGCTTAGCTCTACATAGCCCTAAATAGCCCTCCATAGCCCTCCATAGCAATACATAGCCCTACATAGCCCTACATTGCCCAGCATAGCCCTACATAGCCCTACATAGCCATACATACCCCTACACAGCATTATTTAGCCCTACATAGCCCTACATAGCCATACATAGCCCTATATAGCCATACACAGCCATACATAGCCATCCATAGTCATACGTAGCCATACATAGCTCTACATAACTCTACATAGCCCTACATAGCCCTCCACACCCCTATATAGGCATACATAGCCCTACACAATCCTACATAACCCTGCATAGCCATACATAGCCCTAAACAACAGCCCTACACAGCCCTACATAGCACTACATAAGCTTACATGGCCCAACATAACCTAACATAGCCCTACATAACCATACATAGCCACACATGGCCCAACATAGCCCAACATAGCCTTACATATCCCTGCACAGCCATACGTAGCCCTACATCGCCATACATAGCCCTACATACCCTTACATAGCCCTACATAGCCCTACATGGCCCTACATAGCCTTACATAGCCATACATAGCCATACATAGCCATACATAGCCCTACATAGCCCTACTTAGCCCTACATAGCCCTGCATAGCCCAACATAGCCATACATAGCAAAACATAGCCCTACATAGCCCTACATAGCCCTACACAGCCATACATAGCCCTACATAGCCATACATAGCCCTACACAGTCTTACATAGCCGAACATAGCCCTACACAACCCTACATAGCCCTAGATAGCCCTACACAGCCCTACACAGCCATTCTTAGCCATACATAGCCCTACATAGCCCTGCATAACCATACATAGCCATACATAGCCCAACATAGCCATACATAGCCATACATAGCCCTACTTAGCCCTACATAGCCCTACAAAGCCCTACATAGCCCTACATAGCCCTACACAGCCATACATAACCATACATAGCCATACATTAGCCCTACATAGCCATATATAGCCATACATAGCCATACAAAGCCATACATAGCCATACATAGCCATACATAGCCCTACATAGCCCTACTTAGCCCTACATAGCCCTGCATAGCCCAACATAGCCATACATAGCAATACATAGCCCTACATAGCCCTACATAGCCCTACACAGCCATACATAGCCCTACATAGCCATACATAGCCCTACACAGTCTTACATAGCCGAACATAGCCCTACACAACCCTACATAGCCCTAGATAGCCCTACACAGCCCTACACAGCCATTCTTAGCCATACATAGCCCTACATAGCCCTGCATAACCATACATAGCCATACATAGCCCAACATAGCCATACATAGCCATACATAGCCCTACTTAGCCCTACATAGCCCTACAAAGCCCTACATAGCCCTACATAGCCCTACACAGCCATACATAACCATACATAGCCATACATTAGCCCTACATAGCCATATATAGCCATACATAGCCATACAAAGCTATACATAGCCATACATAGCCATACATAGCCGTACACAGCCGTACACAGCCCTACATAGCCCTACATAACCCTACATAGCCCTACACAGTCCTGCATAGCCCTACGCAGCCCTATATAGCCATACATAGCTTCACATAGCTCTACATAGCCCTGCATAGCCCTCCACACCCCTATATAGCCATACATAGCCCTACACAACCCTACATAGCCCTACATAGCCATACATAGCCCTACACAACAGCCCTACACAGCCCTACATAGCCCTACATAACCTTACATAGCCCTACATAACCATACATAGCCACACATAGCCCAACATAGCCCAACATAGCCTTACATATTCCCGCACAGCCATATGTAGCCCTACATCGCCATACATAGCCCTACGTACCCTTTCATAGCCCTACATAGCCTTACATAGCCCTACATAGCCCTACACAGCCCTACATAGCCTTACATAGCCCTACATAGCTATACATAGCCATACATAGCCATACATAGCCCTACATTGCCCTACTTAGCCCTACATAGCCCTGCATAGCCCAACATAGCCATACATAGTAATACATAGCCTTACATAGCCTTACATAGCCCTACACAGCCATACATAGCCCTACATAGCCATACATAGCCCTACACTGCGCTACATAGCCTAACATAGCCCTACACAACCCTACATAGCCCTACATAGCCATACATAGCCCTACACAACAGCCCTACACAGCCCTACATAGCCCTACATAACCTTACATGGCCCAACATAACCTAACATAGGCCTACATAACCATACATAGCCACACATAGCCCAACATAGCCCAACATAGCCTTACATATCCCTGCACAGCCATGCGTAGCCTTACATCGCCATACATAGCCGTACATACCCTTACATAGCCCTACATAGCCCTGCATAGCCCTACATAGCCCTACATAGCGATACATAGCCATGCAGACCCTTACATAGCCCTCCATAGCCCTCCATAGTCCTACACAGCCATACATAGCCCTACATAGCCCTACACAGCCGTACATAGCCATACGTAGCCCGTCATAGCCCTACACAGCCCTACACAGCCATACATAGCCATACATAGCCATACATAGCCCTACATAACCTTACATAGCCATACATAGCCGTACATAGTCATACATAGCTATTTATAGCCGTACTTAGCCCTACATAGCCCTACATAGCCCTACATAGCCCTACATAGCCGTACATAGCCCTACACAGCCATACATAGCCGTACATAGCCATACATAGCCCTACATAGCCTTACATAGCCCTACATTGCCCTACACAGCCATACATAGCCATACATAGCCCTACATAGCCATACATAGGCATACATAGCCATACATATCCGTACACAGCCCTACACAGCCCTACATAGCCATACATAGCCCTACATAGCCCTACATAGCCCTACATAGCCCTACATAGTCCTCCACACCCCTACATAGCCCTATACAACGTAACATAGCCATACATAGCCCTACACAACAGCCCTACACAGCCCTACATAGCCCTACATAGCTCTACATAGCCATACATAGCCTTACATAGGCCTACATAGGCATTTATAAAATAACTATGATAGTATGCGCGTTCTGATTGGGCGAGAGTAATGTTTGCATGAGACTATGTAAACATCGTTGTGGCGTCAAGATGTTTCGCTCTTCGTGCGGTGATCATGCAGGCACGAATTTCAAAAAGTTTTGGAGGTCAAAACTCGACAAGTTTAATTTATTGACCCTTTTTATTTCTCACAAAGAAGGTGTGTCAATTTCTCTTTGCTTAAGCTGACATTTTAAGCGAGAAAAATCAGTATTTTAGAAAGCATCTTTATGGAAAACGAAAGCTGATTACACGTGCAACACTTCGTGGACAGGACTTTGCGACTGGTAAGAATTTATCTTTTAATCAGTGCCGTACAAACAGTGTTACGTTTTTTCTCGGGAAAGTTATTTTATAAAAGAAATGGAAAGCTTATTTCCTGTGTTTGCATAGCCTGATATAAACACTCGAGGCGTTGGGAGAATTCTCAACAGTCATACAAAGCCGAGACTAATCGTCTCGGGTTTGAATAGCTGTCTCGAATTCTCCCAACCCCTCTCGTGTTTATATGGAACTATGCAAACAGAAAACGTTTTCTGTTGCTTAAATATAGCTGTACATAGACATACATAGCCATACATACGCCGTTGTCTTGATTTTCAAAGCTGGCGCTTTTCGCTAATAGTGGACTGTAACATGTAGCCTAGTAGTAGCGCAACCAATCAATGCAGGATTGATAATAGACCACTAGTTGCATTTTCCAAATAGCCCTATAATCCCTTCACAACCCTACATAACCATACATAGCTCTACATAGCGTTACATAGCTCTACACAACCCTACATAATACTACGCAACCCTACATAGCTATACATAGCCCTAAAATAGCGCTACATAGCAGTACAGAACTCTACGCAATCCCACATAGCCCTGCATACTCGGACATAGTGCTACATAGTCCTAAATAGCCCTGCGTTATCATAAGAGACTACATTACGAGGCTTGGGCACCTAAATCACCAAAGTTAGAAAAATGACAAGAAACCCTCAGATTCAAAAAAATATATATTTTATTGGGATCATGGGCTATTATTTAACTCTGACAAGTACCTTACGACTCGTTTTTGACCTTGCTTTTTTTTAAAACTTTTTTTATCTAATAGTTCTTTTTCCAAACGTGTAACATTATATGTTCTCTTATGTCATAGTAAAAGTAATAACGATTACATAAGGAAAATACAAAGACCTGCGGTTGTACAGTTCTGAAACCACAAACAGAATTTACCTGGTACAGCAAGTGCTGCATTGTTGCGCGAACGCGGTCGCTAAGCTTGAATATTCACGTCGCGTATTATACCTGGTAGTTTGGGGTCATATCGAAGTGTAAAGGTCAACAGTGGTTGTTGATGAGCGAGCAATTATATATTGTGCAGTTGCGATGGGTTTTGTGGAGCCAGCGAGCAAGAAGCAGGAGCACACGTTACCTGCAGATTAGCCGATGGCAATTTGGAGCGGATTCGTCGATTATTCTCGAATTTATAGCACTTCGTGTGAAGGCGCGTGGAGATGGTCCGTTTGTTGTGTAGCCAGCCTTTAATTCTTCTTTAGTAGATAGTACCTACAATTGCAAAACTCAACAAAATGCCACTTAAACCGGCCAGGAAAGACAAGGATACGTTCAGTTGAAGGTATCTTAGCTTTGTTTTGTAGTTTGACTTTTGGACTATTTTAGTTCATGGGAGTTTCGACGACTCATCGCATTAATTTGTCCATGTGAATATTAATACATTCATTCAGTGACACATACTACGTCTGGGCCGCCTTAAATAAATAACCTTTTCTTAAAGTTCGACCATTCTTTATTAAGGATGCCAAAATCATAGAAATCGGTTAATTCATTCCTGCCGAGAAAAGTGATTCAAAAACATAACCAACGCTCATATAAAAAGGTTCGGGCGACCTTAAGAAAGTTGTTAAGAAAGGTTCAGCTTTATAATTGTCATTTGAGTGATGCCTCATACCATTTGAAAGTGTTTTTTTGGCTTAATGCGCTAATTAGGTCACGTGACCTCCATTGGCTGAAAAAGATTGTTCTTGAAAAGGCCAAGCACAGTTTTGTAGGTGCTTGCATTACACATTATCCTAAACTAGTTCGGTTTAATAACTCACAACAAAGAGTGTTGACATTTTTGTTGAAAGATTTTTTATTGTTTTCTGACAGTATGGAGTCACGTGACAACATTTGTATAAATGGAAAACACCAATGTATGTATCTGGCAAAGTTTCATCTTTCTAGTGCTTAAGTGCTCAGAGATAGACCACCCCCATCTTTTTTTCACTGGATCATTTTGGGGCCCATGCCTTAATTTTCCTGAGGATGTTTCTGACGTTATGGCGGACGTTTCAAAGAAGAAACGTTGATATGTTTTGTCAAACTGTAGCACGATTGTGGCAATATTTTGTCACTCAGGATCTATCAATACGCAAACGGATTTTTTTAAGGATTATCTTACAACTTAGTAGTTAGATTGTTGAATAAACCAATAATAAAGCAACTTTTCAAAGCCGAGTTGGTTAATCAAGCCACTTTTGGGCTTCATTCTCGCCATTTTTTCCCGCTCTGTTCCCTTCCCTACCATCTGAACTCAAGAATAATCGTGTGAGAAACCATGCCGCCCAAATTCTATCATAGGGAAGGAAGTTAGCCGAAAACAGTCGTTGGGAGCACCTGATAAATAAAGCAAGACTGGATTTGTTTTTCTGCCACCCCAAGTAGTAAAGTATGTGGTTCGACTGTCAAATGCAAATTTTATAAATAACTATCCACAAGCTGTTTTCCATTTCAACGAGTCACAACTACGCTGTGTAAAAGTAATCGTAACCCAAACATTACAGAGACGACCCCTGGCGGCTCACGCCTCTAAATTCCGAGTTAGTGGAAATACCCCCCTCAGCCTCAGATATAGTAGCCTCCCCGCAAACGTTTTTAGGGGTTCGTCATGCGTTCCTACCCGAGGAACGCGTGAACCTCTAAGGGATTTGAAAGAAAACTACAATTCAAATCTCCCAGTATATACTGAATTTCTTAATACCTGGAATCTGTCGGGGTATGTAGGGTTATGTACGAGAGAGGATGTCCTATCAATCTCAGAGAAAAAGTGGCTGCAATATTTCCAAACTCTTCATTCTAATGAATCTCTTAACCCAGCCCATTATCCGATAAATTAGAAGTGAAATGGTAAAAGCTCTTTTAGAGTCTTGACACTTTGATGCCTGTTTATGAAAAATTATTCAATTCCTTTCCTAGGTACCATGCCTCA
>OZ037786.1:13540858-13573358 GCA_964035525.1 Porites cylindrica | reverse complement strand
GATTCGTGCAAATCAGAGATTTTACGAAATTTTTTATGGCTTTATTTAAAATGATTGTTGATTTTCACGTTAATACCAGTTTTTAATACTATATGTCAGCGTGTATGTGCACTTATTTACTATATAGTTATTTAATACTCTGGTAGACTGAAACTGTCTATAATTATTTAAGTTAATGGTTCGAAAAAGAAAATAAAAACAGATAAAAAGGGAAAAAAAAAGCCTGAATCGTTGAAGGTTGCGGGATTGTCTTCCCTGCTTCGCTGTTTTGGCCCTTCTGTGAAACCTCTTCTTTGTGAAATCTTCCATCCGGTGACACACATGACTGAAAGTGTTTATGTAAAGATACTGGAATTTTACTAGAGTGAGTCATCAACAATTTATAATTAATCCTTTTCAAACAACTCGAATGAACTTCTAAGGCTCCCTGTTCCCGAGTATATTAGTCTCTAACCAACGTTCTGTTTACTAACGTAAGTGCCGACATTCACGAATATATAAATGCGATGTCATTATCCACTTCCGGTTTCAGTTGACAGTGTGGCCAAACAAATCTTGCTCCGTGATAGTACTGAACGTCTCTTAACTGCATTATGAAATTCTTTACAGGGTTCAAGAAGTTAACAAGCTAAACGTTTTAACTTTTTTATAAAAAATCTTAATACATTGTATGTATTAAAAGTTAAAGCCAAAATAATTTGTCCATTTTTAACATGTCAGATGTCACGTATAACAATGGACTGCAGGGTAACACAATCAAATTTAAAAATTTAAATTTCAGTACTTTTACTCTACACAGTATCTGGCTAGAATTTTTATCATAAGCCTGAATCGTTGAAGGTTGCGGGATTGTCTTCCCTGCTTCGCTGTTTTTCCCTTCCGTGTGAAACCTCCTCTTAGTGAAATCTTCCATCCAGTGACACACATGACTATAAGTGTTTATGTAAAGATACTGGAATTTTACTGTAGCATGACTCATCAACATTTTAATCCTTTTCTCACAACTCGAATGAACTTCTAAGGCTTCCTGTTTCCGAGTATATTAGACTCTAACCAACTTTCCGTTTACTAACGTAAGTGCCGACATTCACGAACATCAAATAGGATGTCATTATCACTTAAGTTTCAATAATTGTTGAGAGTGTGGCCAAACAAATCCTGCTCAGTGATATTACTGAAAGTCTCTACTGTATTATGAAATTCTTTACAACGTTCAACAAGTTAACAAGCTAAACTTTTTAACTTTTTTAAAAAAATATCTTAATACATTGTATGTATTAAAGTTAATGCCAAAATATTTTGTCCATTTTTAACATGTCAGATGTCACGTATAACAATGGACAGGCAGGGTAACACAATCAAATTTAAAAATTTAAATTTCAGTACTTTTACTCTACACAGTATCTGGCTGCAATGCCAGAAGCCAATCAAATCTCCCCATTTATCGTTTTTTTTCCAAAATACAGAAATTGTCATTCACATGATAAATAGATAAACACGTCAGATGTGAGGAAGGAACATTCAATGACATAAATGAATAACGTCACATGACAAAAAATCCTAAAACGTTTGTGTTCCTGAGATTAGTTTTTGACGGCAATAATAAGAGCTTCAGCGCAAAGAAAGTATTCATAGCTTTCTCCTCACTGAAGGATGAATTTACTGACAAGTCTACTCAGCAGTATGTCTTTCATGATTTTTCTGCTTTTGTCAACATTGTTTATTCCATCTTCCGTAGCACAACTTGATGTTACAAAATTTAGTAAGACGCTCTCTACACTAGCAAGGGACGGTCTCGGAACAGCCACATTACAAGTAAGTCATCTTCCAAATACTTTGCTTCTTTCTTTTTTTCTTTTTTTACTTAGTCATTTAAAAGTTCACTGCAAGTTCTCTTGTATTATACAGACGACCCCTCGATTAATACGGACTCATTCATTCTTACGGACAGTTCTCTTTGTCCCAGGGGAAAGCACTTACATTTTTCTAAATTTCCGCCAATCCATATAACCTCGTATTTTAGTTTGATCACATATACATGTTAGGTGGAGTGACCTGCCACATGTTACTTCACCTATCTAGGGTCCCCCTCCTCCATGTAAACAGGCCCTTACCGACACCCGTTTATTCAGTTATGTGGACAACGGACACTTGTTTCTTAGTGCCAATGAACAGATTCTCATAGAATCCGGTAAACCTCGTTAATGCAGACACCTGTCAACTGCGTGTTAAACCTTTCCTTTTTCAAAATGATAATAGTAAACAAATAAGAACAATAAAATTTAGAGCCTTCAAGTGACAGCATGTTCAGTGATGTTCCCAGCGCTACAGTGCACTGAATAGGAACATAGACGTCAATTTCAGAGTATGTTGGCATGTTGAGTAATGTAAAAATGAGCGCTTGTGAGCGCTCCATGGACATAGCTCCGCGGAATGACGGTTTGGTGAAGGTAAGACTTGTTTACTCTGACGATGCTGATGTTCTCTTTTACAGTATATCTTTAACTTGTACAAGAAAAAGGTGTATTTGTTTTTACTAGATAACATGATCCGTTTTCAGAAACCCCGGTTATTCACTTTAGAACTCTCATCCTCTCAGTGTCCGTATTAAATTGAATCACTAACCTTAAATTTTCTACAAGGTAATCCCAAAGTTAGAGTAGAAATTCTTTTATATACCTAGCTTGGGAGTAGCCTCACTTGTGCGAATTCGGGGAAAGTTTTGAAATTCATTTTTTCCTAGCTCCGCCGCTAATATATATACCTGACTAGCAAGTTCAGAAACCCTCAGATCTGAAAGTCTTCACCTAAACGTGTTCAACGTCGTATTAAAGACCCGAGCCTTTAGGCGAGTTGAAATTTTAGATAATTTTGAAATATCACGAGTGATATTTATGTCAAATATCACGTACAAATCATGCTATTATTTGTTTATACTACTACCCGCAAAAGGTTTGTAATTTCTACCTGTAGGTATTTCAAATTAAGCTGAAATACCACTGCTCTAAGCCAATCAAACTGCAGAAATTTGCCATGTAGTAGTATGACGTTAGAAACAGACGACGTGTTACACGGGACGATTTTAAGCACAGGAAAGGAAGTGAAAAGGGTTCTACAAAGGCGCTGTGCGGAAGATTGACGTCATGTATGTTACAGGAAACGACCTTGAGCAGTATTTGTGATTTGGCGTTGTTAGTTTTTGAAAATTGTGCAGAAAATCGTCTTAAAACCTTGTTTAAAGTCTTAAAATAGCCGGCTTAGTAATACCAGTAAGCGATTGTTAAAAACGCGACGTTTTCTTTATCTAAAGAAAAGGATTTCCTTGAATCAATGACTAAGCCCAATCGTGATTGGGCACTAGCCATTGTGGCATCACACGAACGTTAGCGTTAGGCCTTCAAAAGCGCGAACATGAAAAAAGTTAACAATAACCATAATAATAATAATAATAATAATAATAATAATAATAATAATAATATAAAATAATAATAAGAGTGACTGGGAAATGAGGCACGGCACGTAGGTTTGCGTTGTTCTTCGGGGACTTTGCTAAGTTTATGAACTCCCATTTATATAAGGGTTGTGACTAGAATGGATAATCAGGTTGGACACCTTATGTTTATTACACAACGCTATACTCAATACCACTCTATACTAGATTTAAGCGAATTTATTGGGCACATTTTTGAGAAAAGTGGGGACATCAGAGTAGGAGACAGTTGTGCAAGGAAAAGAGTTGAATACAGGGTTTGGCACCGAAGTACAGCGATTAGGGGTATGACTGTTTTAGAAACGGTTAGCTTTCAATAATGCATTGATCAATGCCACGTAAAGTACGTTAAAATTATCCGGTGTCGGCATTTAGCCCTTGATGGTGTAGTGGATACGGATGTGGATTATACATCAAATGACGCGGGTTCAGTGAAGTCCTACATACTACCTACTGTTTTCTTCTGTTTTCTTTCTTCTCTTATTTACTACTTTAAGTTACAAGACTTCTATCATTTATTTTGAGTGAAGATGACAATCTGACTTTGGGGTATCCATTCTAACCTTTATATAAGTAGCAAGTGATACGAACATAGCCCTGTAGGAAAAACTGAGAATGAAGAAGTGAAAATATTATGGGATTTTCTAAACAAATTGAACAAGACATGAAACAAATCAGGTTAAATGTCCACGAAAAAAAAACGACAACATTGCCCACACCATAAAATTTAATGCGCTTCTTAGCTGGAGATCACCAACTATCTATAACTAAGAACCTTCAAAGTTAAGAGAGAAAGAGAAAAACAGTTAAAAGATCTTAAATATCAAGACCTCGCTATCGTGAAATACGGCTTAAAGAGAACAAAGAGATAGTTGAGCCTTAGACTGCAACCCTTTATTAAGCGGCCAGTAATCAAGTATACCTGGAGTCGTTGTGGAAGCTTTGAGAGAACCGAAAAAATTAATAAGTAGTCATTTGAAGGAGTTAGGAATTCCAAAGAGTGTTAGTACTTTGCAAAAGTCTGCTCTTCTTGGCATCTTGAGAAAGGTCCATGAAGTCTAAGTTTTCGAGACTGGATCAGACTAAAAATGTAATATTTTGTTCCCGGGACAATGAACACTTGATGATGATAATAATAATAATAATAATAATAATAATAATAATAATAATAATAATAATAATAATAATAATAATAATAATAATAATAATCATAATCATAATCGTAATAAATAGATAAACCCTGTCTCTTATATTTAAAATGTTCATCGTTGTGTTAGTATGTATTACGACTAAGCAATATCCAGTTACAGCCTGAGAGACTTACTTATTAGTAGACTTACTACTTTCACGTAAATGGACAATTCACCCGTTGCAAACGACCTAATTTTTCTTAAATTAATTTTTCTAAATTAATAGATATAATATCATGTACATGTGACAAAATTTTCTCGGAGAAGAAACCGGTTACCTGCTATAGTCTCTCTCTATACAAAAGTACATGAATACGTAATGCCAAGGGCCATGAACCAGCAAAGCATTATGCGGTAGTAAAAATATACAACCATCCCCAGAAGGGGAATAGAGGTATATATCTAGCGTTATGCTGCTAACCTGAAGGAGGGTAGTTGATTTTCGATGTTTTGGTAAGAATGAAGAGGTAACTTTAATTTGTAAATAATGGACGTCACTTAGTAACCGGTTTGTTTAAGCTTCACTATAACGGTGTGTCGAGGAGTTGTAGAGTGCCTTTTCGCACGATTTTTTAACAAAGTCATTGAAAAAATAATTCCTATACCTACCAATAGATACCAAGAAGCTGGAATTTCTCCTCTTTCTTACATTTTTTTATAACTACTTCATTAGACGCGAAAATACCGGGCCTCGAGAACTGTCGCAAAACGGGACGCCATATTGACGCCCATCCCAATATATTCCCGGTTACGGTAGCCAACTCGCTAAAACTACAATCCACTGGTTTGGAAAATACTAATAATATTACCACTATGGTTGCACTGCAGTGGTTTTATAAGTTGTGTTGTATATTTTCAACTTCATTTCCCTTTATAACTTGAACTTTGCCATATGAGCTCTCATTTCTTTAACTGTTTTAGTACTATACTCACGGTATTGTATTTTAAATTTCCAGGACGCGATTGACAATTTGCAGTTCATTGACAGACCTGTGGATGGTAGTACAGCTATTCCTATCTTGGCTGCAAGCATTGCCAACAAGTTTAAAGAGCGGTTCAAGGTTGTACGAGAACTTAAATTAGCCGTGGAAAGTTCTTGGACTGCAGCACCTGAACGAACACCAACACAATGCTGCCAGGTTAAAAATTCTGGTCAATCAGAATACGATTCAAGATTTCGTTCAAAAGTCGACCTTTCACGAATATGCGTGAAGGTATCTAAAAATGTTCCAGCTTCTCCCACCCATGTTGCGGATTCTGTGGTGGAGAAAATGAAGAAGATTTCTCAAGATTACCCCGTTCTGAAATGGCAGTACTTTGCCTCTGAACAAGGTGTGTTGTCGAGCTTTCCAGCGTTGGAAGATACCGCAGATTGTGGGTCTTATGATCCTCGATTTAGACCTTTTTACGTGGAAACAGCCACGCCTGAACCAAAAGATGTTGTTCTAGTTATTGATCACAGTGGTTCGATGAGTGGTTCACGCATGATAGTCGCGAAGGAAGCTGCAAAAACTGTCCTGAGAACGATGAATCCAAGGGACAGGGTAAGTATTTTCCAACGTTCCGACCGTACGTGCGCAGATGAAGGATAAAATACCAGGTTAACTGAACGTAAAGCATTTGCAAGAACGGCAGGATCATCAAAACATACTTTGAATGCCATATTAACTCTGAAATAGTGCAAGGGTATTATTTTTCTCTGCCTCTAAAATGTTCGCATTAATTTTGATAAGATATGGTCCTACTATGACTGTAAGCTTAGCGTCAATGTAAGCCTGGTGTGACGTGATTACATAGCTGATTTCGTTTTAAGTTCGTAATGTCCCATTAGTCGCCTCACGTAAGGAAATCCAAGACAGTCTTTGATTCTGAATCACATTCCATGGATTCCGGATTCCGGGTGCTGGATTCCAGTCTTTTTCAGTGAAACTTGGATTCTGGATTTCATTTCCTAGTAGGATTCCGGATTCCTTGAGCTATATTCTTGATTCCAAAGCCCAGGATTCTGGATTCTACGGATTCCCTTACATGGGGCGATACTATAGCGACTACATTTAGAATTCATTATTAAATCAAAGTTATGCGCTCAGTTGATAGGTAACCCAGTGTGTAGCAAATTTTCGGAAAGATAAGAATCTAGTTCCACACGTTAGAGTTACTTCGTAAGACGCAAAAGGCGAGTACAGTGGATCCTGCATTAAGTGGACCCTATGTTGGCGGACCGAAAATACTTGTTTGTGTTTGCTTAATCGGAAACAGTGAAAATATGGAGTGGGCAGACGGGTGAAGAGGCCGATTTCCATGGTGATACTTTGAAGCAAAATATGCTTAAGATGAATTTACCTTTTGCGTCATAAGTTGAGTAAAGATCTAACAGTCGAGAGTCACAAGTTTGTTGTACATTTAGGTTTTATTAACACGGCACAATTTGTGTGGTAGAGTTACGCTAAGCACCTCGTCGCATGCAGCAAAGTTTTCCCCCATGCTGCTGGTTCCTATGGCAAAAAAGTAAGAAGGCAGAAGTTTCGAATGTTTGAATGTCATTGCCTCTACTGCCCCCACCCTCCGCCTTCCCCCCCCCCCCCCAAAAAAAAAAATGATAGATGGATACCTAGGCTGGCTTAGTCTTGCCGTTGTCACTCTCAAGTGGCGGGCTAATGCCACGACATAATGCAATGATGTGCTAAGTCATTTTTTCCACCAACATCTAGGAAAGGCGGTGCTAATATGTTTGCTTGGTCTCTTTTATTAGATTGGAATTGTAAAGTTCAATGGAGAAGCCTCCACCCCAGTCGGATATGATGGCGATGGAAGGGGCTGTCATAGCCAACGTTTAGCTGATGCTACGCCAATCAACATTAAATACTTGGAAGAATACGTAGAAACTATCTTTGCTGACGGTAAGGTTAAAATTATTTGAGAGCAATTCAAAATAAGATTTAAAGAGAAAAAAATTCTGCCTCTTTACGTGTCTCTTTACGTTCACATGTAATTCGTTTAGTTTTTAATGGAATAAGCGGATAAATGCTATTAGGAGATGATGATGATGATGACGATGCTATAGGGAGCTTCAACACCCACGACGTCGAAGGCAATGCCAGAACATCGACAAACAGACTAGGTTTTACAAGCAAAATAACACTATTCCTGCTTGGCCCTATGCATCACACTTTGTTGGAAAATTTTCTGTGAGGTCCCACCTCACAACTACGATGCGAAACTTCATGCATATTTCGTCAGCGACAAATTTTTCTTTCTCTTTCTCTTTTTGAACTTAGATATATTCTTTAAGGTTTAACTCCCAGCTATGCTCCTTATCCTCCTTTAAGTTTAAAACACGAATGCAAATTCCCTTTTTTGTTGGCGTTTCTGCTGCTGTTGTCGTCATAGTTGCTTAAGTTCTCGCGTGCGTGCAAAATCCCATTCCAGTTTTGACGTTTTTTTAAAATTCAGTCTTTCCAAGTCGGTGAGGTGAACGAAGGGGTACTTATTCTGTCTTCTCTCCCATTCCACAGTTGATATAGTCTGGTGAATCCTTTCATTTTGAAGATTCAATTAAAAAAAAAAGATTTATATTAACAATAAACAATTGATAATACAATATAACAAATCTATAGGTGAGCAGATTAACAACAAAACTAGGGAATACTACCTATATTTTCCTATATTGGGAGACTCTTCCCGAAAGGTTTACCTTCTTCAGGCTTCAGCTATATGAAAGGGTACTGATATCAGTGGTTGAAGTATATGAAAGGGTGGGAAAATGTGTCATTTCGAGCTGTAAAAAGGACCAAAAGGGTTAAAAGATGTATTTTATGCCTGTGAAAGAGTCAAGGAAAAGTTATGGTTCGGTGATTTATTCCTATTGGAAAGACAGTTTATTTACAACAGGATGGAAGGGATACAAACTTCCAGTAAACTAGGTATGTGGAAGGTGTATCAGCAGAAGGTGCACGAAAGGGATCATACTTTTTCCGTCAAAAATGGAATATACAATCAGAAGGAGTTGGACTTCGGACCGAAAATCCCCATGTAAAACTTTCTTGAGTACAATCCCCACCCCCCACCCCGTCCTCCGGGACGACAAGTGCAGGGAAAACCAGTCTATGGGGTTGAATTGTTTTCCGTTTGACGCTACAAGTCTCCCTACTAATTTTTTTTTCTGTTCCTAGGAGGCACTGATTATAGTAAGGCATTCATTAAAGCGTTCGATCTGTTCAATGGCACATCTGACATAAGCGGTTCTTCCAGGAAAAAGGTTATCATCTTTCTTACGGATGGCAGACCAAATGATAATGAAAAAACAATATTGCAAACAATAAAAACAAAGAATGCGCAGCTGAATAATGAGGTGGTGATCATGACTTATGGAATGCTGACGAACTTGCCAATTCTGCGTTACATTGCTGAACAGGAAGGTCTTGGTGTCAGAAAGCCATCTGATGTCACTGTAAGAATACCCTAATCATTTCAGTCTGCTTTTAGTTTTTAGTTATCTATATTCTTAATCTTGGGAACAGTTCCTGACTAGTCATTTCAGGTATTTACAGTAGCAACTTAAATAAATGATTTCTGAACGCTAAATAAGACAATTGATGTTGAGATATATGAACTTTGTTACTGCATTCACGGCCCAGGGGAAGGGGGGGCATTCAACGGAAAGCGATTTTGGGTAAAGGTGTTTCGCCAAGGCCTTTAAGACCTGAAATGTTCATTTCACAACACCCCATTAAGTTTTGTATAGAGAATAAAGTGATTTTTTAAAGTGCTATCACAGAGATAGCTCTTTTTGGAAAACTAACAAAAAAAAAAAAATTGTGAGTACCACAAGCAGTTCGCTTGTTGCTCGTATTATAACGACCGTGTTGACGCCTTTGAAAATAAGTGCATGCATTATCCATGATAATCGCTAATACCGTCTGCTGACAGACACCGTAGAAACAGCGATTCAGTTGTTAAGTTTTCCATTGCTTATCCCTTCTAAGAAGAGTAGAGGAGATGCTGGGGTAATGTTTGCTTATTTGCCTTTTTTGTCGTTTGGTATTCAAATAATGGCAAAAAAGTATGAGCCTCTAGCTAGGTTGCTATCAACTTTTGAGATACATGTACTGGTATACCTTTACCACAGCAATAACTGATGTTATTTTTCTTTAAGGCTGGAAAATTTACATATGTGTCAAACACAAACACCTTGCGGAATGACATGGCAACCTATTACGACTTTTTTTCGTCAAAGACAATTCGCAATGAACCAATCATATCCATTCCTTACGTTGACGCTTTTGGCACAGGTAAGAAACGCTATGATGTAGTTTACAGGTTTACAACTTCGAACTTCTTACATACCACAGGACACTCTTAAGTTAGCTCGTGTAACTGACAATTGTTGGACAACTAAAGCTGTAAATTGGGCTAAGACGTCATAGTGGAGCTCTTGCGCCCTCGAAGCGCGGCCAACAAAGCACCATGAATAACAAAATTTGGTTATCTGTGCATCCAGGAAATACTTGGTTGTGACCAATTCGTCTGTCATTACGTCCGTCATTCATGCTAGCGCATGTAACTATAAGAGCATGTGAAATCTCACACTTACTACATACTAACTCATGTAGTTGACGTGTTTTTTAAGTCCTCTGCAGACCAGTTATTTGTTTTCAAATGATAACAGGTTCAGGTCGTTTTTTTTTTCAGAAGGAATTCAGTTTTCGTCTTTCTTATGGCGAAAGTTGGATAACTTCAGAAAGAAATTAATTTCTTTATACTACTACATGAAAAATTACTGCAATTTGATTGGCTTAGAGCAGTGGTATTTCAGCTTAATTTGAAATACCTACATGTGAAAATTACAAAACTTTTGCGGGTAGTAGTATAAACAAATAATAGCATGATTTGTACGTGATATTTGGCATAAATACCACTCGTGATATTTCAAAATTGTCTCAAATTTCACTCGCCTAACGGCTCGTGAAATTACGTATAACAATTTCGAAATATCAATCGTGGTATTTATGCCAAATATCACTACAAATCATGCTATTACCTATACTAATTTTTTATCTACAATATATATTTAGATGTCAACATATATGCACACTTGCTACTATTCCTATAATTTCCTACTTTTATGGTGTCTCATTGGCTTTCCTATTCCTATAGGTCTGTTAACTTCGATAACACTGCCGTGTTATCATCAAGGAAAATTCATCGGTGTTGTTGGGACAGATATTAGCATGGCAGATCTTCTGTCTGAAGTTACATATTTTCAAAGAGGCCAGCGAAGTTATGCCTGGATGGCGGATAGTTCTGGAAGGACCATGATGCACCCTCTTCTCCCAGCCCCTTCAGACGTCTACGGTGACCCAGTTTTTATGGACATTACAGCTTTGGAACCAGAACCTGAATTTAATGAGATTTTCAACTCTATCAAAGTGTAAGTGTTTTCTAGAGTTAGTGCCGAGAAAACTACTTATTCTTAGGGGTACGAGAGGAATCTATTAACTTTTATATCCATTACGCTTTCTATTATGTTATTTTTCGCTTTGATAGCGGTGGATCCGGGGTAAAGTCATTTACGTCAAAGCGGTTTCTTGCTCGTGGTGGGAAAATCAAGGAAGGAGTTTCAGTTTTAGATGTACCATCTACGTACTTCTGGAGAGCAGTTGAAAAAACCAAATTCACCGTTGGAATTGTGGTGGCAGATGGCGATAAGGATGAAACACTCTCAACTCAAAGTATTCCTTCAGGTAAGTACATTACCATATTATCAACATACAAGTAAAGTTCTAAATATAAAGGAAGACTGATGTTTCGTGTTCATCGATAAAAAGACGAGTTTGTAGAATCGGGAAAATTGAATATAGATCTTGATGACAGGGAACGCAATCAGCCATCAGTTGTATTAGATTTCTCAATAAGTAGAGTATAAAACCGTCTTTAAGGAGTAGGTAAAATACGTTCTAAATGGAAGAGACGAGAAGGGAGATGGCGCAAGACTGCTTAGAGGAGGCCTTACCTTCGCTTTATCTTCGTTTCGTCTTGCCTTTCCCCATTCTCCACGGAAATGCATTCTGCTGAATAAGTTCTCCTCAAATGAACTTCTCCTTAGCCTGACAATCTCCGTCGTCATCGTTATAACTATCGTCTCTATTGTTGTCATCATTAGCATGACTTATCGCATTGAACATTCTTGGTTGCGCAAGACGAGAGGAGACCGCAAGCCTAATTTAGCGTGGTGTTTCCGTGCTAAATAAACCTTTCCCGCATTCCTGCTAACAAAGGTACCAAATCAGGAGATGTGATTCGTATGAAACTGTCCACCAAAGCCTAGTCCTCATTTCTTCATGTTTTCGAGGTTTGTTCGTATGCTTCTTTGTCACACAAATTTAACTGGTATTTCATAAAAGAGGCACAGAAAAAAAGTCAGCAAAGGGCTCGCGTTTTTTCAGTCTTAACGTCCTTAATAATACTTCAAGAAATTTTGTCACAAGAATCATAAGTACTTGTTGCGTTAAACTAGCTTTAACTTTTTCATCTTAATTTTTATTGTAATTTGCTTTTGCTTCCTTAATTTATTTTCAGATTTTAAATTTCTCTATCATCGTTTGGATTTAGTAAGGCCGGATGAACCCTGCGCTCATTTTACTAGATATGCAGCTAAAGGTAAGTTAAACGAAATAATGAATAAACAAAAACTTGATTGCTGATAAACTACTGCGAAGTGAAAACTTCCTGAAAAATATTTTCCTATGGAACCTTTTATGAACTTGGCAATAATGGTGTTATTGTTTTTGGGAAAGAATTAAAGAGAAACTTCACGAGACCGATCACAGTGGCGATCGTTTAAGTGGGAATATTCAAGCTTTTTCAAATTTCTTGTATTTCTGTAAAAACTACTGACATGAACTTAATCCATGCCTAGCGCTAAACATACAAAAAAAAAAGGGATACCATGATCTGTGCGACAGCAATCGACTAAATATGAGGCAGCTGCAAGGTTATCCCGCGTCCAGTCCAGCATTAAGTGATCGAATTTTCCCTCCTGTAATGCTTGTACACCCATTTTTATAATTACGTCTTGTTACGTGGCTGCCCCAGTTGTTAGAAAGGTGAATAATGCTATCCACCGGAAGATTACCATCCACCACATAAATCATTATCCAAAAGATAAGTACTTGGAGAAAACCAGTTGCTTTATCTACTGGATAAATATGACGTTTACTTATTCACCTTTTGAATAACTGGGGCCTGCTTTTTTTCGTTTCTGTTGTTGTTTAATTTTTTAACGACGCGCGTTGTTATCTTTTTCTCTCAGGTCACAAGATATCAAACAATAAAATTTTTTATCCTACAAGAGTCTTTGAGCGGGCAACATTGTAAACTCTATGACTTGTGATGTTAACGGTGTACTGTTCCCACGATATGTTGTCCGCTCGTTAAGATCTAACTACTTTCAAAGTTCCGTTCAGTAAGCCATGCTTTGAAACTTCTAACCTAAACCTTTTACTCATTTAAAGGAATAACTGTTGTGAAGTTTGGTGCTGAGGCCTTCGAAGACCCCTATTCCTACTTAGGTTTGGACGAGACGGTGTCCCGAGTGAAGTCATACAAATCGTACATGACAAGTTCAAGCGCGATTAATCCTGGGTTCAAACTAGGCGTTAGAGACACAGTGCTGGTTTCAAGCAAGGTCGATGACATTTGGTTACGCGAAAAGGCGGACTATACAAAGTACTTGGTGTGGAGATATTTTGGCACAGCCAACGGTGTGTTTAGACTAACACCTGGGACATTAATTGCAAAATCATTTGATCCAACGAAACGACCATGGTAATACGATTACTTTAGTCCTCCCTCCTCAAAACTAGGTCTACTTCTAGAGATCTTGGTACTATTAACAAGTTATATTATTTTGGTACAAAGAGCTGTGATTATTTCATTTTTACTTTCATGTTATGATAAACACATGTTGGCAAACTCTAATTGACAGTCAGATATAAAGCCATTTTTTAAAATGGCTTAACCTCATACAGTGTATGGCGATAAATCCGACTGTCATTTAGAGTTTGCCAAAATGTGTCTATCACAACATAAACAACTCCTAAAGAGAAGACGCCTAGTTAATTTGAAGGATTTAGGATTAGCACGGGATACTGCGCGGCCTTCTGTGCGGGAGGTCCTGAGTTCGATTCCCAGTTGCGACTTCAAATCCTGCCTTCTGGCTTGTTTCCTTTCCGTATAGCTTTAAAAACACTGATGGAGAGAGAGAGAGGGTGGTGGGGGGAGTGAAGTGAGCGCATCGTGGGCCGCAGCTCTGTTACGGTCAAATGACTATTTCGAGCTATAGACGTAAAAGAAGAACTCTTTACCCTTTAAATAATCGCAGACTTTGACTTTCCCACCCTCCCCATCCGTTGTAGACCTTAAGGTAATAAACACACCTTTGACGCGAAATAATGTGCAGGACGATACTTCGGCTTTAGACTAACTGGATATGTTTTTACTTTTACAATAGGTACCATGCCGCGCTCAGAAACACGGGGCGTGTCTCTTTGTCCACTCCTTACATAGACGCATTTGGATCAGGAGTAGTTATAACCGCTTCGCATACTGTATACCGCGGTGAAGCTACTCACAAACACAGCGCAAATGACCAGGTCATTGGTGTTATGGGTGCAGACTTTCCTTTGTCTTATTTTCATAAGTAAGTTAATATTTTGCTCTTTTTTCTGGGTGTGTGTTTTTTATGTCAACTAGAAAATTTGTGTAGGTGATTTATCTTTTTTTTACACTGTCGTGGCAGAGCCAATAAGGCCTTTTGTTAAGAATACCTTTTGTCGCGAAGATAATGTGGCGTTTACCACCAGACTTTCACAAGCATACTAAATTAAAATACATATTTCCCGTCAGACTCCTAACGGACACTTTTCCCAGCTGCAAAGATGGCAACTACGAATGCTTTGTGTTAGACGGAGCTGGTTTTCTCGTCATGCACAAAGACTTTTTGTCGCCAGACATTAAAGCAAAAGATCTGGAGTACGTCCACATAACAGCAAAAGAAAAAGAGATAGCCGAGGACCTTTTAAAGAAAGGACATTTAGTAAAGAAAAAATGTAGACACTTGGAAAAAATTCACACGGAAAATTTCTACGAGCTGAGCATCCCGTTTCGAGGCCTCAATACACTGACAACAGGACAGCGATGTAGGCAATACCAGCTTGCTAAAGTTGGTGGAAGTAATGCAGTTTTAGGTAAGTTTTCTCTGGAAAGTTAAGTGATCTTGAGTAAAATTGTCATTTTACTTTAGAGAGATGATATTCGAAGTAAGAAACCCTGGAAGCATAAGGGGCTGGTGAACACTTAATATTTGCCTTCATCGTGAATGTCGTTCTCGTCTAGGTATCAAAAAGCGGGATGATTCCTGTTCATCTGGAAGTTGCATCACGTGCGGAACCAACAGAGAATGCTCCAATCCACCGGTGTCAAGTTGCGAGTGTCCATGCATTTCAAGGCTTGACTTTCGTTACTGCAGAAATGAATTCCCAGCCAGCAGGTAAGCACATTTCAAAAAATAAGACAATCACGTTGACGATTATTTTACACACTAGCTTTATTGACTTTTAATGGTTAAAGGAGCTGTGTCACGAAATTCAGCCAAATTATGAAATTACAAAATGTCCGTTAAATTAAGAGAAACATAAAAATAACCGCTTAAAACTTTACAGGAAGGTTAAAATAGCATAACAGAAACAACAGATGCCACGGATGGGCAAAACCGAAAAAGACTGAAACGGATTGAAATAGCCCATTTTATAGTTGCAGATGAAAACGAGGCTGGAGTTGACCTTGTTTTGATACAGCCCTTCCTGCTTTATTATGTAAATCAGGGGCGGATCTAGGGGGAGGGTGCAGGGGGTGCGCACCCCCCCCCCCCCCCCCCTGAGATGACCTGCGGTTTTCTAATACAACTGGTATTCTGCAAAAAAAAACTATGTGGTTTATTGGTGTTGAAGTAGAGCAAGAGACGAGAGCACCCCCTCCTAAAAAAAATCATGGATCCGCCCCTGTAAATCATGTCTTTCTTATGCTAACTAATATTTTTTAAGCAAAATTTACATTATAAAAGGAATGAGGTTTGTATCAAAACGAGGTCAACCTCAGCCTCACGTTCTCTCAAAGGCTAGGGCACCAAGCCAACAACTGTAAAATGGCCCATTAGGGTTTTTGAAAACTGTTCAGCCTAACACTTTTTCAAAGTTGATCCCTGCTGCTTGCAGCTTCAAAAATAATGCTCAAGAGACATATTTGTTTGTCTCGGATCTCTAATTTTGTCATTTACCTTTAATTTCTTTGCTTACTTTAAGTTCCATAGCGATTGAGGGCGAGTAATTGGCAATATTAAACAAAATGAACTGGACTTCCGTGACACAGCCCTTTAAACGTCGGGTATGTGCCAGATCGAAAGATGAATGGGCTACGAATATTTACCAAGAAAAAAAAAACAATAACGAAATGAAAAACAACAACAAAACAAAAAAACACAAATTAAAAAAAAAACAAACAAACAAACCAGATATTGGAGCTTTAACTAAATTTGGTATTATGTTAAATGTACAGGTGTACTAGGACTAAAATAAGCCTATGTGTGACATCTAATCATTTCATAATCATAAGTATGAGGTATACCTATCCAAAGAATTAATAGTTACTCGTGAACAGTGGCCTATTTGCTATTAATTAATGGCAAGGCTTCGTGATTTCAGGATATTTATATTTTCTTATCGAATAATTTTTAAGAGATTACTTGGCTTTATGACCTGTACTTCTTTTCTGGCGGTATTTTATTATATTTCTTTCTTTAGCGTAACCCCGAAATCAAGTAAGTGATCTTTTCGTTAAGGCTTTACCTAAATACTTACCCAGGTCAACCTTTATCCCGTAATATTCAAAATAACAGTTAATTTATAGAAAAGGTGAACTTTTTCTCTCTTTTTTTGCCTACAGTGTGTCTATTTGCCCAGTACCAGCGCCTGTTGTCCCTTCTGAACAAGTAAATGATCCTTCCATAAAGGGTTTGCTGAAGTGCTTTGATCCTCAGTGCGACAAAAAGTTAAATTCGAACTCTTGTGATGGAGTTGTGGGCTGTTACTGGTGTGTCCGCGATAAGAACGACGCTCCTCTTAATAAAAAATACTGCGCCAATATCAATTCATGTTACGGAGGAACGGAAGGTAATACATGCTATCATTATTAGAGAGATAATTTGCAATTATTGAATGAGGCTGAGTTAAGGATATGAAGAATTCTGCAGATCGAGGAGGGTGTTATCCACCGAGGCCGAAGGCGGTGGTCGATAACACCCTCCGAGATCTGCAGAATTCTTCATATCCTGCGATAGCCGAATTCAATAATTATTTTATTATTCATTCAAAATAATTCCAACTTTAAAAACAAGCTAAAAATGCTTACCTCGGTCGATGTTAAATTCACATCGATAGTGCATCTTTTTCAGGGAATTTAGCGGATAAAGGTCTGCTCAGGTCTGCAAATATACTCCAAACAGCAGATGTTGTCCGTCGAGTTGACTTCTCGCTGTTCTTACTATGTTTTTAGACAATATTTTGCCATGAAACGAGTACAATGTCCGTCCGACAATTCCGCCATTTTGTTCAAACAACCAAAATAACTCAACCTTGTCTCCAGGTTTCCTCGGTCAACGATTCAATATGACAAATTTTAGAACCCATGACGTCATTTTGACGTCATCGGTTCAATAAGACAGTTCAGCCGCTGGTTATGGTGAATTATGCGTGTGGTTTTACCCAATCAGAAACGGGAAAAAAAAAACTTTTGAATGAAAAAAAAATTTTGAATGAATGATAATTAGCAATTATTGAATTTGGCTTTCGTAGGATTTGAAGAATTATACTTTTATTATTCATTCCAAATAATTCCAAGTTTAAAAACAAGCAAAAACGTGCTTACCTCCGTCGATGTTAAGTTGATATCGATAGTGCATCTTTATCGGGAAGGTTAGGAGATAAAGGGATGTTCAGGTCTGCAAATATACTCCAACTAGCAGATGTCGTCCGTCGAGTTGTCTTCTTGCTGTTCTTACCTTGTTTTTAGACAACAGTTCGCCGTGAAACGAGTGAAATGTTCCGCCATCACTCACTTCGAAAACAACTTAAACTCGTCCCCAGGTCTTCTTGGTTAGCGGTTCAATAATCTGCAATTTAGCTGCACTTTTGACCTCATCGGTTCAATATGGCAAATTTCTTCCAAGTTTGGTCAACAGTAGCTGGTTATGAAGAATTATGCATGTGATTTTAGCCAATTAGAAACGGAGATATATTTTGAATGAATAATAATTTGCAATAGAACGAGTTGATATACAATAATGAAAGTAACAAATGTGTCATCATCATTAGGATGTTCGTTACGTTTTTACCTGTTTTTTGTCTTTAGCCTCAACGGTAGCTGCAACCGCACCTTTATCTTTACTGCATCTGGTTCTTTATCCTCACCTGCCTTTTTACTGCATCTGAACACGAACCTATAGTTGCATCTTAACCACGTTCCCACAATTGTAATTTTGCTACTTCTGCTCCAACCTCTGAAATCAATATGGACTGCTTTTCCTCCGACGCTTGGCCACCCTTCCATCTCTACTCCCTCTGCTCCCACACTCCCTCATCCTTAGCCCCATCACCTGCACTTCATCCTTTACTGTCTTTGCATGCTGACACATCTCCACTTCTATCTTAACTGTTTGTTTCTACATCCAAAACTGCACTTCCATCTTTAATGTCTCTGCTACCACACCTGCACTTCTATCTTTACTGTCTCTACTACAGTATCTGCACCTCCGTCTTTACTGTTTGTTTCTGCACCAACACCAGAACTTCCATCTTTACTGTATCTGTTACCACGTCTGCACTTCCATCTTAACTGTTTGATTCTTCACCCACACGTATACTTACACTTCTATAAATACAATCTCTGCTATCACGTCCGCACTTTTATCATTACTGTTTCGTTCTGCTCCCACATCTTCACTTCCATCTCTACTCTTTCTGCCCCCACACCAGCATTTCCATCTGCGGTCGGTATAAAACGCGGACTGCAGACTGCGAACTGAGTGTAAAACACAGACTAGGTATAAGACGTGGACTATGAACTGTGTATATAAAAACAGCTTTAGAAAGGTAAAATTGAGAGAAAGGGATAGCGAAGTTGCATAAAACAGAAGTCCCAGCTCCTTGCCTCACACACAAACATTCCTTTGGCTGATCACGCAGTCTATTCTTCCCAACGTCAGCGTCAAGTGGAGAAGGAAAGCATACTACAAGAGTAAGGGAGGTTATGCCGCTACTCAAGGCATCTAAAAATGAAACTCTGAATTTTACAAAAAAGGAGGAGTTAGTATATAATTCAATATATAGTTTTAAGCTCATTGCAATAGAAGATATGAAATTGAGAGGCACCGAATACAAAAAAATAGTATTACTAGTACTGGTGTTAGTGAGAGTGAAATTCTTTTAGATGCCACAATTCCATTTGAAAGCCTTAGGATATGAGAAAATGAAGAACCCAGACGAGAAGGTTAATATAGAGGCATTCTGCGATGCAAAAAAGCTGTATTTAAAGGGGAGGGGTTACTTACCTATACGTGAATCGAATAATAACCGAAATATCATCCAATGTTATATATTCTAAGCGACGATGACATGATTTACACCTATAGATGTTAGAGACCGAGACCACGTCTAAAAATAGGTGTAGAAAATAGCATTATTTGGTGAAGCTCAAACTTTGGAGAACCGAGCGGCACTCCTCCACCAAGAACTTCTAGAAATGAAAGTGCAGGTGTTGGAGCAGAAACAGGAAACTCAAGTGTTGTTAGTATTTATAACTTAAAAATACACCTGCACTTCCATATTTACTGTTTCTGCTCCAACATCAGCATTTCCGTCTCTACTGTTTTTGTTACCACCTCTGTGCTTCCATCTTTACTGACTGGTTCTGTTCCCACACCTGCACTTCCATTTCTACTGTTTCTATTCCCACGCCAGCTTTTCCATTTTTACTATTTATGTTTCCACACCTGCTCTTCCATCTTTACTGTTTCTGCACCCACACTTGCACTTTCATTTTTACTGTGTCAGCTCCCACACCTGCACTTTCATTTCCACTGTTTCTGCTCCAACACCTGCACTTACATATTTACTGTTCCTGCTCCAACATCAGCATTTCCATCTCTAGTGTTTTTGTTACCACCCCTGTACTTCCATCTTTACTGACTGGTTCTGTTCCCACACCTGCACTTCCATTTCTACTGTTTCTATTCCCACGCCAGCTTTTCCATTTTTACTATTTATGTTTCCACACCTGCTCTTCCATCTTTACTGTTTCTGCACCCACACTTGCACTTTCATTTTTACTGTGTCAGCTCCCACACCTGCACTTTCATCTCTGCTGTTTCTGCTCCTATTCCTGCACTGATTTCTCCACTGCTTCTCTTGCTACTCTTGCACTTCCATTTTTCCTGTTCAGGGTTTCCACGGTCACGGAAAAGTCAGGGAAAACCAAAAATTTTTCAAGGTCAGGGAATTTTTTAAAAAGTCAGGGAAAATTTTAGATATTGTCAAAGTCAGGGAATTCTGTTTTCCGCTTTATAGTTCAAAACTTCTCTTCAAGACTTCAAATGCATTTTCTTTGGAAACGATTAAACGTATGCTGCAAAGCAAGCAAAGCAAGCAAAGCGATCAGTTTGACACTCTACGCCTGACTTCACTGTAGTAGTAATTTTGTGGTCATTGGTTTTCGTTGTATATGATTTCTTGCAAATTCCTTCCTCTCTTGCCGCGAAAAGCGGAAAAAGGTTAAATATGAAGAGAAAAATGTCGATGGCCTGCAAAAAGAACCGTAAAGCGAATGTAAACATCGATTGTTTCTCATTAATAAAAGGTCCGTGAAAACTGTTTAAATTTCAGTGAAAAGTCAGGGAATTTTTAACTTTCTGTTGAGTGGCAACCCCGCTGTTTCTGCACCTACACGCGGGCGTACTTCCATACTGTTTCTGCTTCCAGACCTGCACTTACATCTTTACAACTTCAGCTTCCAAACCTGAATTTCAGTCTATGTAGCTCTGTTCAGCAGCTGTACTTTCATATTTACCTCTTCTGCTCCCATAACTGAACTTCTATCGTTGGTAATACTACTTTTGTCCCAACACCTATACGTGTTCTCTTCTGCGTTTTCTTCCACACCTACACTTCACCTCTACTGCCTCTGTGCCCACAGCCTCACCGCGCTTGCACGTTCATCTTTACCACTCTGCTTTAATTAGTACCTACACATTCATATTTATTAAATCTGCACCATCATTGCGCTTTGTATTATACCTGCACTTGCAAATTCATTTATCTCTTTTTCATTTTCATCTGCCCACGAGCTCCTACTTCCACATCGACATTCGTATTTCCATCCTTACGTCAGCGGCTTCGTTAATGGTTTTAACCTTGACTCATGTTACGAAAATCTATTTAAGAGGTAGTTCTCAAAAACGTTTCTGTCTTTTGTGCGTCAACATCCCTCTTACTACATGTATATTAGTCAAGGGCAGAACTAAGAAAGTATATTTTAAAGACATCCTGTTGAGCAAAGTATGATCTAAAATACGAATTAAAATCACTTTCGGAATGTCATTTAGAGTAAGGTTGCAAGAATGAAAATAAATTGGTAAGGGCTTCCCAGGTTCCGCTCTATACTAAAGTAAACACATATAGTACGCTCCATTATCACAAAGCCTTGTTAATGGACAAATTGTAATAGTTTGACCTTTTTGCCTGTCATTTACAGGGACAAGAGCCCCGGGAAGCACAGACATTCCGAAGGACAAAGATGACAAAGCTGAAGGTAGTGGACTGTCTGCTGGTGCTATTGCTGGCATTGTTGTGGGGGCAATTGGTTTCATTGTTGTGATGAAGCTATGCGGCTATTTTTACTACGTATACATAGAACGTTTTAGATACAAATAAATCAGGAATCAGGATTTTAAGTAAGGGTAAGACTGATTAGAGGCAGGTAATTAAGCCGGCAAAACCTGAATCTGTATTAATGCTCAATAATTGTGAGACCATCTCATTGAAAACAGCACTGCACTTCCAGAGCCTGTGCATTCTCTTATTATTATTATTATTATTATTATTATTATTATTATTATTAATAATGATGTACATTACAGTGTACATCTAACTCTAACTTTACAAAAAGATCTCAAATTATAATTTATAACTTACACCTATAACAACACTTCTAAAATCGAATGCATCAATAATGAGAAAAGACATCAAAGTTCTGCATGCCTCGAATAGCTTTTGCTAACTGTAGGTAGTGTAAATGTGTTTTTCAACACGAGAAGAGAAATTTCGTATCTCCAGGCGGTCATGTTATGTTCTATTTATTAAATAAAAACCAGTGAAATCCCAAACCACCTCACTTTAACATTTTTTGGCTGCAAAAGGCGAGATCTATCATGTGGTCACAGCAACCGTGATATTTTCACATGTGAAGATAACATGTTATTTTCACATGTGAAGGTATCATGTTTTCGCAACAAATGGTACGCGTACTATTGAGTTATAGTTGCACGCGGGAGGTTGGTACGCACACAGGTTGCAAAAAGGTGTTTCCGTTTCCATTTTTGTAACGGTTACCTCACAGAAACTTGAATATCCGCAGACGGAATTGTAACTAACCGTTGCGGGAAACACGTGTATCCGTCATGTTTCAGTTTCTGCGGACACGCTTAAACGCATCCCTTATACTCGCGTTTCCGTCAGGTTTACTCTTGCGGAAACGCTAACTGCCGCCATGTTTCCGCAGCTCGTAAATTCAGAGGATACTCAATTATCCGTTGAGTTCCCGGAACAATGAATGGAAACTCAGTTTGATCGGTTTACTTTCTGCAGCCTTCATGTTTCCCCAGATTCCACTTTCGGTGGATTATTCACTGCATTTCCTAAATGTGTTAACTTTACTTAACCATCCAGTTTCGAATCATATGTTCATTCTATCCGGTATATAAAAACGTGGACGTTTGTGAGACAACCCTGGACCGTTTCTTGCATCCACAATGACCCATTTTCGCTGATACACACAAATCAAGAAGAGTCATATTTAGGTGCATTTTTGGTATTAAAGTTTTTATTAAAATAATTCTCTCTCCATTTTCATATAATATGTACATATGTATATTAAATATTTTCACAATAAAAAAGAGACTCCTTACAATGTATTTCTATTTTCTATATCCAAAACTGTAACTTTTCCATTTCAATAGGCCACTTCCGAGTTCCAAAAACCCTCACTTTCAAAATGAGGCTAGGTGCGCAACCTTTCTTGTGAAAATGAGTTTTATTTGCATGAGAATGAAAAGTGATTTAAATATCAAGAGCTGAGCACCTACCCTCGTTTTGAAACAGAGGCCCGGGGGAACTCGGAAATGGCCTTTTAAATAATCCTTTTAGAATTGACAAAATTCAAACTTTTTTCCTCGAAATGATTAAATTAACTTAGTATAAGTAACGTGCATTTCCATTCCAAAAATAACTCCAAGAAGTAGTTCACAGCAAAACTTTTACATAATTTAATATGAACAATATTACAAATAAAAGTCTTACTTAGTTACATGTAAGACTGCATACAATCTCATTAGGAAATCTAAACTGCTGGCTTAATTCTTATACCATATCATACCATAGCAAGTACCAGTACTTGGTGGATCATCCCCAAAAATTATTGTTAAAGCCTATACAAACTGCTGAGAGGCCATCATTGGGGAGTATCAGACTGATGCTACAAAGACGATAGTGATGCAAACAAAACTAGCCATAGGCTTTATATACAAATGTGTAAGCCAACATCTCTACACATGTATCTCACTTTTTGTCGCCACTCTGCTGTAACTGCATGGCTGCAACTTGGACCTGGCTGTGGCATACAAAGTAGTCTTCGAGAATTTGCCTACATTTGAGTTTGAATAATAATGACAAACTGTGCACTTTTAACAAGTGACTCACTTTCACAATGCATCTATCTCACATTCCCTGTTTTATAGTTTTACGATAATCCATTGACTGTCCTGGAATTTCAGCAATTTTAATGAACACAGTCGAGTAAAGATTGTCTTTAAGAATAAAACTCTTATCAACTTTCCAATAAGATTGTGCAATTTAGTTAAAGCTGATCATCACAGGGTCATCCTGACTAAAGAAGGCACAATAATACATTAGGGACTTTAAGCAAATTGCTACAGTGACCTCTACTATGATGGTCGTGGATCAGAGTCCTAAAGAGAGTATGTCACTGTTGCCCGTCAAATTTCAACTTTATGCAAGTGGCACCTGTAACAATTATTACCGGTGTATTAAGCCGGACAAGAAGACGAAGTGAATTGAGCAACTTCAAGATGGCGGTTCAACAACAACTCTTTAATCCATGAAAGCGAGGCTAATACGTCACGACTTACAATATCTCAATGTTAACCAATGTTAACCAATATTGTCACATCCTCCCCTTTTTTTTTTTTTTTGATAATGGCAAAACCGGTTGTAATAACACTGCTGCCTCTTTTGGTTTAACTGGAGTTGTTCCATCTCATAGAGATTTGGTGGGTTTCTGGGTTCCAGGAGTGATCTTGTGGATGGTAGCAGACTTCTTGTCCTTCTTCCCAGAAGACGCTGTGCTGGCCTAGTTGCAACACCTTGAGTTGGTGTGTTCGGGATATTGAGTATAGCCAGGTACTGGTCTTCTCCTGACTTTGATGTCTTGCGTAACATTCTTTTCGCAGTTTTCACAGCCGATTCAACCTTTCCGTTTGCTTTGCTGTGGTACGGTGATGTGGTAGTGTGTTCAATGCCCCATTTCTTTGTAAAAGACTTGAATTCGCTGGATGTAAACTGGGGACCATTATCTGTGACCAGTTGCCTGGGAATACCATACCGCGCCAGGTGTGACTTCAACTTTTTGATCACAGTTGATGACTTGGTGTTGGTGAGTGGATCCAACTCCCAGAAGTTAGACTTGTAGCAGACGGTGACGAGGTACTCTTTGTCATGATAAGTGAAGAGGTCTGCTCTAATTTTCTCCCATGCTCCTTCAGGGATTTCATGAGACATAAGCGTCTCTTTGCAAGGTGTCAGTTCATTCTCTCTGCATGTCTCACAGGTGCGAATCCACGCTTTTAATTCCTTGTTCATTCCTGGCCAATAGACATGTTCCCTTGCGCGGCGCAGGCAGGCTTCAATTCCTTGGTGTCCGCTATGGATGTCTTTCTTGACTGCTGCTCGCATTCCTTTAGGTATCACAAGTCGCTCGCCGCGGAATATCAAGCCGTCTGTAACTGCAAGTTCATCCCTGACACTGAAGTAGGGGGTAACGAGGGGTGGTAGTGATTTCTCGTCTGCTGGCCAACCTTCTTGTATTATGCGTTTCAGCTGTTGAAGAGAGGTATCGTCACTGGTGTGCTGGCGGATCTCATGAATCTTCTCTTCAGGCATGATCAGATAGGAGAGGGCATTTATGGTCTCGAACTCTTCTTGTCCACAATCAGAGGTTCTTTGCAGGTGAGCTCTGCTGAGCGTGTCGGCTAGGTACATTTCTTTACCATTTAGGTATCTAACTTCGATGTCATATGCCAGGGCGCGCATTAACATTCCCTGTAAGCGCTTAGGAGCTCTGTCCAGGGGCTTCTTCACGATGCTTGCAAGTGGTTTACGATCTGAATACACAGTCACAGGACGACCAAACGTGTACTGCTGCCATTTTTCTAAGGAAAACACAATCGCGAGCATCTCCTTCTCTATGGTGGCATATCTGGCTTCTGCTTCACTCAAAGCCCGGCTGGCGTATGCTAGTGGCTGGCCGTCTTGAAGGAGGGCGGCTCCCAGCCCCTGTCCACTAGCATCACATTGGATCGTTAGGCTTTTACTTGGATCAAGGAAGGCTAGTACAGGTGCTTGTGTCAGCAAGCGCTTCATCTCTGTAAAAGCTTTCTCGTGCACAGCATCCCACGTCCACTCAGAGGTGGGGCGAGCTAGGTCATAGATTGGACGCATCACATCAGACAGGTTTGGAACAAATTTAGACAGGTAATTCACAGTTCCTCTTAGTCTTTCCACTGCTGCTTTGTCTTGAGGAGGTGCCATGTTTTGGACTGCTTCAACTTTGGAGGGGTCTGGCTTGAGGCCATCACTGGTTAACACGTGGTCCATGAACGGGATCTCGTTGAGACCAAAACGACACTTCTCTTCGCTCAAGGTGATACCCTTATCGACACAGCACTTGAGGAAGGTACAGACACGTGCATCGTGTTCTTCATCTGTTCGACCCCAAATAATCACATCGTCAGCGATACAGCGGACTCCCTCAAGGCCTTCAAGAGCATGATGTAGTCGTTTTTGGAAGATTTCACTGCTGACTTTCAAACCAAATGGGAGACGTAGCCACCGATAGCGTCCGAAAGGCGTGGCAAACGTGGTCAACAAGCTTGATGCATGATCGAGCTCACAGTGAAGGTACCCAGACTTGAGATCACAAACAGAGAATACTTTCGCCTTGGTAAGGTCTGGAAGAACATCTTCTAGAGTGGGAAGCTTGTAGTGTTCACGTTTCAGTGCTTCATTAAGAGGTCTTGGGTCAATGCAGATACGAATTCCAGCTTTCTTTTCAGCAACAGACATTTGACTGACCCAGTCAGTAGGTTCATCCACAGGCACAATGATTCCTGCATCCACTAAACGCTGAAGTTCATCTCTGACAACTTGTTTTCTAGACTCAGGCAGAGTGCGGGCACAACGGACGACAGGAGTGGAACCTTCAATGGTTGTTAAGTGAACTTTCTTCCCAGGTAGGGTACCAGGGGTGTCTTTAAAGGCATCAGGAAACTGTTTGAAGTATTGGCTACCATGGGTGACAACATTAACTGCTTTAAACTTGTCATAATGGACACTCATGAGATTCATCTTCTGTGCAGCAATACTGCTGAGGAGAGGTGTGAAGTGGTTGTCAACAATGACAAAGTCCACCTTGTACTTCTTCTTAGTGGTGGGGTTCTTGACTTTGACCTCACACTTGCCAAGGGCAGGTAAAGACGTTTTGTTCCACATCTGAAGATGAACCCTCTCAGGACGAATAGCGTGCTGATCCCCCAGGTAGTGCTTTGGAAGAATACAAACTGTAGCCCCACAGTCAATTTGCATTCTGACAGGCCTTTTGTTGATTTCCATTTCGCAGAAAATAAGCTGGTTGCCAGGGTTTACTGAATTGACAACCTGATCTTCAAAAGCTGTTACAGTGCTAATTGTTCCAGTGCTGCTTTCAGATGAATCAGAGAAGTAACCAACAGCAAGAGAGTTGACACCTTGGTGTTTACACTTCTTTGAGGCTTTGAAGTGATTTCTTTCACCACAGGCTGCACAGGTTTTTCCCCAGGCAGGGCACAATTCTTTTTTCATCACATGAATTTGAAGACAGTATAGACACTTCTTCTTTGCAGGTTTCTGATCATCACTTTGAGGAGGTTTCTTGGTTTTATGCTGGTGTTTATCTAGGCCTGACTTCTTTGTTTTCTTCGATATATCCTTGATCTTATTAATTTCTTCACTCTTCAGGGCCTTCATGTGAAGAGAAGCAGCTTCCATTCCTCGACAGATGTCAATAGCTTTATTCAGAGTCAAATCATGAGTAGAGAGTAGCTCTTCGCGTGTTTTGTCATCCGAGATGCCTAAGAGCAGGCGGTCCATAATCAACAAATCTCGCATGCAGTCACAGAAACCACAAGTTTTAGCCATGTTTCGCAGAACTGAAAGATACTCATCAACTGACTCACCAAAAGCTTGATCTCTACGGTTGAACTGAAAACGTTCAAAGAATTCCTGAGTTTGACCGAGAAAATGCTGATCGTACTTGACTAGAATATCTGCCATCTTGTTACGGTCCTCGCCTTCGGAGAATTTCATGCCGTTGAAAATTCGCATGGCTTCTATTCCAATGCTATGCAGTAAAATGGCGCACTTGTAGTCTTCTGGCTGGTTGTTTAAGCCCGTGATGATACAGTAATTTTCCCATCGTTGTTTCCAGATTTTTCAGTTGTCGGCCCGATCGCCTTCGATCTCTAGAGGTTGCGGAGGAGAAACTTGTGGCCGACGAAAAGCAGGAGCTGAAGCTTGCGGTGCAGAAGCTTGACTGTCAGAATCAGTAGGCATTGTTTACCGCTGCCACCATGTAACAATTATTACCGGTGTATTAAGCCGGACAAGAAGACGAAGTGAATTGAGCAACTTCAAGATGGCGGTTCAACAACAACTCTTTAATCCATGAAAGCGAGGCTAATACGTCACGACTTACAATATCTCAATGTTAACCAATGTTAACCAATATTGTCACAGCACCCAAAAGTCACTACAGGGCTTCTCGCCCATTTGGTTTTGTTGTTAGTAAAACGCAGGGAAGACTGAATTACTGCCCAGTGAACTAGAAGTGTTAAATACTTTCTTGATTAAGAGTAAAACAATATGATAGGTTTTAAACCAGTGAAAAATAGGGGAAAAGTAGAATTTTATACTCATGTAGAATCGACTATGCCATCACATTTTGTGCTTCGGCTAAAGGTCATTTTCTGGACATCATGCACACGGCGTCCTTTTTGGACTTTATACTCCCAGTTGCCATAGTAGTGATCACTGTAGCCATTTCACTAATTTGGTATTATTGGCATCTTGCCCATGAGGGGCAGTTATTTGGTACTGGTCTGTCTGACAAGTATTTATCAACCTCTCTGGTTATTTTTCCAGCTGCTCTTTCTTTGCCTCTTTGACATGCAAGCTTCACAAAAGGCGTCAAGAACAGCATTGATGTTTCTTAACTTTGACCTCTCTGAGCACAGTGGCCTGATGTACCTGGGTGGTGGATCACTGCCCCCCTCTTCATTGTGTTCACTCTCCTGGATAGCCTTGTGTAGGTCTAATAAAGCCTTTGTTTTGGCTTTGTCATCCGGAGAAGGGTGTGCCTTGTCCAACACGTCTGTGCGATTCGTCAATTTCTGAACACCAAACAAACATATTTAGTCACAGTGGCATGACTACTGTGATAAACATTTAATTAACATTTACTTTGTTCTTCAGCAACAGTCTAGTCTGGCAAAATAGTCACCCTGACTATTTTGAATCTTTAGATTTGGTTCTTGCTCTCTACTCTGAGCAATTTACACTACAATGAAACCTTGCGGAAACACGAAACAATGCCTCCATTTTCATCTTACACGTTTCCCGTCGTATCCGTCCTGCGGAAACGTGACGGAATTTTGAACCATCAGGTTTCCGCAACATTTCCGAATTGCGGAAACACCTTATTTCACCATGTGGCATGAAAGAAGCGTAAGAGTCCCACAAGGCGATAGCCAAGTGTGACTCTAGCTTCTTGAGTGCTTAGCAATCCCCCCAAGTGCAACTTTAACTCAATAGTACACGCTGAGCCGTTTACCATTTGTTTTATAACATAATCAAAAGAGAAAAACTTTTAATTTTGCTTACAGATTGCAGGGGAATGAAGTGAGTTCTTTTATCTGCTTGCGCTATGACGTGTGCAAATCATTCATTGCAAATCCTCTTCTTTGCTGAATAAGTAGTACGCTCCTTCTGAATGTGGATTACAAAACCTTTTACGTTATCCTTAAAGGTCTTCAAAAAGCCTTTTTTTTTCAGTATTAAGACAAAAGATCTTTGTAATTTATGACGGGAAAAAATAGAGTCGGATATAAAGTAACGGCTACGGCTTTGAGCGCGTTCTAGCTTTCGTAACCATTCACCCACGGGCAAATAGTAAATGGGTGATTGACCAATCAGAGCGCGTGCTTTACTTTTGTTATGTTATAACACTGGCTTTTATATAATAAAAACGTTTTATATTGGGACGCCCTTTCAACAGGTTAATAATACGTCGTAGCGATTTTGTGTGCATGCGACGGCCTTCGCTTACTGTCAGTAAATACAGAGATCGTGCTGGATTTTAATGGCCACTTAAGTGGCGTTTAATTGACAAAAATCACTAACAAGTTGTGATCACAATAGCACACTGTTATAAATCACTATGACATTTCAACTCAGGAAAAATTAGGTGGGGGCAAATTACGCCCGCACAAAAATAAAAACAAAATTAGAAAACAACCAAGAAGGCGTTGTGTGGGGTGGTGGGACAAAAATGAGTTTCGAGATGTGCTCCCTGAGCTTGTTCGCAGAAAAAGGGCAAGAACGTACTTGTCGCAGCCTTTACATAGCTGATGTCTCTCCACGTGACAAATAAAAGACCGTGTAATAGACCGCAGAGGCCACCCAGAGAACTGCTTATCGCAAGACCGCTCCTTAGCTGTTATCTACTGATAAGCTTATCTTTGGTCCCAACATAAAAACCATTATGTTCCTTCCGTTACATAATGTTGGCCTTTATTCATCTCAATCAGTGAAAGTAATTAACATCAATAAAATTAATGTTGTATAATTTTTTATTTATTTGTGCTTAGCCTCTACAGAAATAAGCCCTTATGTTACTCTATCATAAAAACACCACATCCCAACTATCCAACTGGCAACCACAATTGACTTTGCATAATAGCACGCATGTTTACTACTTTACCGGTATTTTACAAAAAGAAAATGACATTGACAACTTCCACATTTCCGCAAACGGGAAAAATAAAAGTTGATGTACCGATTACTGACTGTCTCTAATATTCTCTGCTTGTTGTATAATCCTGCCTCGAAAGTACTTAATAATACTAATACTAATATTAATATTTAAGAAGAAAAAAATGTTCAGTCGAAGCACTATTTACAAATCATTTCATTTCATAAGCTCCTCTTCATTTCGATTAAAAAAACTGAATTCATTTCATTTTTTTTTTTTAAACTCACTTCAATTGAAAACAGTTAATTTCAATTAAAAATAAAATAAAAATATTAAAAAGATCCTAAAATACTAATAGCGTTTAAGCGGCAGTCATCAATGAAGCCCCCTTGTGGAATTTTGTCGAAGGGTGTCCTGGAGCCTCTTACGCATGTGTGTACCGACCTTAAAATCTCAAAAGAAAGCAATGTTCTAATCCAAGTAATAGTAATGTGATAAGGTTCGTCATTATTTTCTGAGAGCTTCTCGGCTAGGTGTTTGAGAAAGCAGTTGCAGTCGGCTCCCATCCCACCGCTGGTTCCAAAAACTAGGGGAGTGAAAGATCCCATTTCAACCTTCAGTACCCTTTGTTGGTACTTCCGCTTTTTCGCCTCCTCCTGCTCCTTAAAGTTTGTGGATGTTGTTTTTCCCTGGTTACACTTGGAGTTAACAAGCATTACTCTGACATCAATAAAAGCTGTAACTCCACGAGACCAAAAGCCCCCTGCCTTGAAGTCCAGTCTTGACTCCGGGCTTGTTACCGCCCTTCTGAGGTTGAATCGCTCATTATCGAGAGGTTGTAGTTGTAGTTCGACTTCAACGTTGGTGCAAACCTTACCAATAAGTGAGGTAAGTAGGTTGCGAATACCATCGTGTCTCTGTGCCACGAACCCTCCATTTTTGCATGACATGTACAGGGCATGGCAGACGGTATACTTCTCACCACAAACACACTTGCTTGGTAAGTCGGACAGGGGCGTATTTAGCAATTAATGAATCAGGATGAGTAGGATATGAAGAATTAAGCAGATCGAGGAGTGGGCGAAGGGGCACAATAATACAAAGCATTTTTTGTGCCAAATTAGGAGCCAGCATTTGCTTGACCGTTTGGAAATGGTCTGGTGAGAGTCGGTACCCAGGGGCTCTTCCGCTCGTGCTTGAAAACGTTCGTCGCGCCTTTTCTTCCAACCCGACTGACTGCCCCTGGGTCTCCGAGGATGGAAATAGGTAAACTTGTATTTGCTTGCTATCTCAGATAGTGCTTTGAGTTGTCCTTTCCATCCACGGACCTTTTCCCGACTGTATTGACCTTTGAACTTATGAGATCCGATGACGGCCCCTAAGAGGCGCTTACCTTCAGTTGTAATATTGACCTCATCTCCAAACACCCTCTTTGCCTCATCTCCAAGTACTTCCGACTTGACAATCAGCCAGCTCTTTGATCCATTCACTAGATAACCATATTTCTTTCCTTCCTGACTCAGGTGATTGTACCAGTTATACAACACGGCACAAATTGTACACCCCCCGCAGAGCCCTCGGCTAGCCATACTTGTTTAACACCTGGTGTGCTTGTCCTTAAGCTCTGGATCATGGCATGGCCAAGGGATCTCTCTGCGTTGTACCCTCCTGTGAAAATATCCCACCTCCGCCGCAAATGAAGTTCCTCCAGGGGCTTCTGTAGGTGTTAATAATGTAAAGTGACATTTCCTTGCACGTTATCTGGATGTTATGTAAGGCGATGGATCTGTTCATTTGGTTTAAGGCGTTGCTTGCATCTATATCAGTCAAATGCCATCTTTTCCTTCCCCTACAAACACTTGACTCATAGCAGGTATCGCGGGCCTCTAAGCCTCCGCTATGGCCTGCGCAAACCTGAAGGGGGCCCGCTGCCTCTTTGATCTCTTCCTCCAAAAATCCAGCAATAGTTTTTCCAGCTATTCGCCTCAGGACCTCACCAACGCCAGTAGGTCGTATTCCAGGATTTTTGTCCAAGAGGTATAGCCTTCCAGCAAAAATGGATGGTAAGCGATCTTTAACAGATTTCTAGTGAAAACGGCTATCTCCTCTCTCAAAACCTTGCCCTCAGCTTTGAAAT
>OZ037786.1:13388358-13538358 GCA_964035525.1 Porites cylindrica | reverse complement strand
CTCAAGGACTCCCCAAGATCTCGGGGGGAAATGGATGTGATTTTGAACATTAGCTTTAAAATAACAGAGAAATCGAGATAAGAAAACATTAGCTTATGTTTTGCGTCCTACTTCGCGGAGGAGTTGTGTTGGCTTTGTATCGCATATGTTCTTTCATTGCCATGTAATGCGTTTACATTGTTTTTTACTATCAGTAGCCTGGTTTCAATTAGCCTTAATTTCATCCGATTGCTTCGAGTCCTTTTTTCAATCGGTTAAGTATGGCTCGATCCTCAATGGCGTATGTAGTGGCTATGTGAGGTCGGGTCAACCCGAAGGTACCGGGTTCATATTCTGCTAAGGACCTTCTTTTTCCCTTCTTCCATTTTTGTTTTGTTTTGTTTTGTTTGCTTATTTGTTTTGCTGATGTTTTTGTTTTTGTTTGTTTTTAAAAATATACCTAAATAAATAAAGTGCAATAAACAGCAAGAAAAGTACTGTGTTTCCAGAACAAGGATAGTATATTTATAATCTGAATTTCTATCATTTCCTAAAATTTACTGTGGGAAAACCAGACGTGATAACCAACTGATTATTTTCTAAACAACGTTCCCACGAGTTGACGATAGTCTTTCTTTGATTTGATTCACTTCATTACTTGCTAGATGAACCACATCCGAACCACATCCAAGTCAATCACCGACGTATGCAAATCCAAGTTCATAGAGTTCAGGGCCGTAGCCAGGAAGAAACTACAACCGAGGCGAACACACGGTCCGTTGTACGAAATCAGCCGTATGAAATCTTCTAATATTATCAGTCTGATAAAAAAAATAAAAATCGACAGTATTTGGTAAAATTTTACCGAGGCGAGTGCCTCGGTTCGCCTCATACTGGCTACGGCGGTGGAGTTTGCAAAATTAGCATTTTCAACTTGCCGGGGAACATTGTTTTGATAAGCAGATTGACTATTTTCTTCGAAAACTTCTCTTTTACTAGACTCAGGTTCTCCCTCGTTTCCGTCCGCTAAACTGAAGTTCCCTTTGTTCCTCGTACAATCCTTTTCCAATCTTCAGGCCTGATCTCTCAGGTTTTGACTCTTTAACTCAAGATATCCATAACCTTTCTCCTCCCATAGATCCTTCATCTCTTCTATATTAAAATAACCTTTCTTCCTTCCATTTGCGTAATAAGGAGGAATATTTGAAGACACCATTTCCTTGGCTCTTTTTTTGCACTCTAGAATATCGCTATATAATAATATTTAATATCTATATTACGCATTTTCTGTAAAAAAATAATCAAATGAGTGTAAGAAATTTTTATCACACTATACCGAGCTTCACAAGGTTAGGTATGTGGGAAGCAATGTACTGTACTGGTACAACATCATATATTAGTATATCCACACTCAGTAATCTTGGTGATTAAAGCAATCTGATTGGTTCGCTCTCTCGGACTATTCAACAATATTCACCTCCTAGCGAGTGGATAATGTGTGAGCTCGGTGTTTTTCCCATTTTTTTAGAGAACGATCCTTTAAAAGTCGACAAAATCCTAGGGCTGACTTTTTTTGAGACAAGAAAAGACTTGGAAGGATTCAATACGGCGTTTTAAATTTACTGTAGCCGAGTTTTGTTCTCGATGGATTGTTTACAACTCCCGTGTATTCGCTTAGAAAAAGCCGTTTCGTGAACTCAGCGTTTTCTAAGAAGAAAATTTTGGCCCAAAAATCGAAGTTTATTTACGACAAACAAACTTAAAAGGAAATGTAAATAAATTCTACGTTTCAAGTAAACAGGAAAAAGAATGATATAGGAAGACGACGTCTTACCTCGAGCAACCGAGCCGCAATTTATGTCAGCACTTCATGCGAAGAACGACACAACAAACCTTTTTGGCTGTAAACTTGGCGAGTCAACAGAAAACAACAAAACTCTACTTTTCTTCTCAGGTAAGGAAACAGTTCAAACTGTTAGCCGTTCCATTTAAGCCATTACGCTGTTGTTTGCGAAATGATAAACTTGTGAATTGCCATGTTTGAAAATTCAGCAAAGATCTAACTTTTTAATGGTTTCCACTCTAATTTTGTTGAGATCACTTCGGGTGTATATACTAAAACAATTATTCTTTTCAATCTCGGTGAATAGTGACTTTGGGAATACAGCCACTATTCACCTCGATTTCAAAGAATAATTGTTAATTATTCACACTCAAAAAAGGTATCCACGAAACGTATAAAGACCTTAGATACGTATGTACTCCAGGTGAAGAGCAAATTTAAAATTACTTGCAAGATCGGAAACTGAGTAAGCTAACACTACACTCTGTCTACTTTTCAGACTGAACAGACAATTTTTAGTTAAACTTAAGCTTGCCTGCACCATCAAATCCAAAGTGCGCTGAGCCTCTTTCAACAGGCGATTCTTGGACATGACTGAACTGCAAAAACATTTACAAACAGTCTGATTGCAAGAAAAAAAGCAAACAATTTTAACTGACAACTTAGTCCCCTAAAAATTGGCTTCATAAAACTGAAATGTAACAAACTACAGTCCAATTGGCCAGCCTGCCGGGAAGACAACAGGGATGCGAATCCGCTGGAAAGAGCTCGATGTATAAAAAACACCAACAATTTATACAAGTTTGTCGGCTTACTCACCTGCGATTTCACAGTTATATTGCAGAAATTAACTCAGCAATTACATGTATAATCGGTAAAAGTCTGAAGTCTGGGGAGAGCAACATGGAGTGAAGACGCATTTTCGGAAGCTCCGTCGGCCACTTTTCTTACTACGGTGTTTATGGAGGTTTCCTCTGTTTTTGTTACTCCTAAGAGAAAATACAGCAGAAACTCATCCTGTAGCTCAACTGAAGCGTCACCTGAAGAAAAACGAGCTAAAGGGGCCTCATCTCCGGACGTGACACTTTCAAGCGACGCCGAGAAAACAATGGCCGCCAAAACTCCTGTGGAAGGCGTCGAGGGAAAACTAGACCTTATAATCGCAAGACTGGATAGCATGGATTTAAAGATGGAAGATATAAGCTTAACTGTTAAAAAGCTGCAAAGCAAGATTACTTCCGTGGAAGTAGATGTCATATCAGTCAAAGATAAACAGGAAAAGCTCGAAGGAAAATTTACACATATGGAAACCAACTCCCAATTTGTCGACAGCGAACTCGACCGACTTCAATCAACTCTCGACGAGCGTAAGAAGGAACTAGGTGAATGCCGAAAGAAAATCCTGTATTTAGAGGCCTATAGCCGACGCGAAAATCTAAAATTCGAAGGAATTCCAGAAGTTTCCCAAAACGCTGAAGAAGGGAAAACTGCAAACGAAGATACCAAAGGCGTTCTTGTGAACTTTATAAAAAATACGCTTGGAGTTGAGAACGCCGAACATATTGAATTCCAGAGGGTCCACAGGCTAGGCAAGCCAAAAGATGATACTGGTAACGACGGCCGCACGATTATCGCTCGGTTTCTACGATTTTCAGACAAGGAGCGAGTCTTCAAACAAGGGCGAAAGCTAAAGGGCACAAACTTCAAAATGTTTGAGGACATTCCAAAGGAACTACATCAACTGAGGAAAGCGCAGATGGAGAAATTAAAACAGGCAAGAAAAGAAGGTAGACGGGCCAACTTTAGCAAGTCTGAACCAGACAAACTTTACATCGATGGTAAATATATTAAATTCTGACTCTAAAAGAATCCTTTGAGTTTGAGCTTTATTCATTAGTTTGCCGAACGGCGATTACAATATTTTCTGGCGAAGTTATAAGTTTCTTTTCTTCTCAATATTATGTATGATTTTTAATTATTCGCTCTTTTGTATCAAAACAACATCAGATAAGATCATCATCCTTTTGTTAGATTTTTGCTCCATGGACACCTTTTATTTTGATTATATGTTTTTTTTTTTTTTTTTTTTTGGCGGAGGAGCTTTCTTCTGTGTAGGATCTAGGTTGTTAGTAGATGGATATTAATCTGGAACACGAGGTAGGTGTATTATCGTGTTTTTCCCTCTTGTTCCATTTTTGTGTAGTGTACGTAAAAGGCAATAGAATCTATTATTCTAATATATATGTACTGATGAAATTTTTCGCGTTAATTTCCTCTAATTTGAGGAACGGTCTATTCTTATCTAAATATTGCAAAAACCAAGCGGAGCGCTCTTTAATCATATCTCATGTTTTCTTCTGCAATCACAGTTTTACTGGTATTTTACTACTACTGAAATGTGCGCTAGCACGTGCAAATTAGTTTCCTTAAATGTAAGGGGCATTGGAAATTTTAAGAAAAGGAGAACGATATTTACTTGGTGTCGAAAGCAAAAAGCAGATTTCATCTTCTTACAAGAAACCCACTCAAAAATGGACTCAGAGACGTGTTGGAGAAATGAATGGGGGAGTGACATTATTATGGCCCACGGGACCTCCAATTCACGCGGGGTGGCAATTCTTGTTAAAAAGGATGTTGATTGCACAATTCACTCAAAAGTGTTGGACCCCTCAGGACAATATGTTATAATAAAAGCAGAATTTAATGACAAAATGTATGTTCTAATCAACATCTACGCTCCGAATAAAGATTCGAATATCGTGAGCTTTTTCAACAATCTACTTCTGATTTTGCGAAATAATAATTTTGATGAAGAAGAAAACATTATTATGGGAGGGGATTTCAACTGCCCTCTTAATCCACTTATGGATAAGAAAGGAGGCCAATTGAGTCCAAGAAAATCTGTTGTATCAACCATTAGCAACCTACAAGAAGAGTTTGATCTCGTCGATATATGGAGAGTTAAGAATCCTCAGAAAAAGAGCTTTACATGGAGTCAAAATTTGCCTACGATCTTTTGTCGTTTAGACTATTGGCTGATCTCAAATTCTTTACATGATCTAGTTAAAGCAGCAGATATAATCCCGGCAATTAGAACAGACCATGCAGCTATTACTCTTGAACTTGTATACAAATCTGATGACATCAAAGGTCCAGGTATCTGGAAAATGAATTGCTCCCTTTTAGATGATGAAGACTACGTTAATGGCATCACGGAGAGGTTACCTATCTGGTTAGCTGAAGGTCGTAAGGACCTTTCGAACTGTCGAAGTATTTGGGACTGGTTAAAATACAACATAAGAGCGCACACTATACAGTATTCCAAAAGAAAAGCTCGAGAAAGAAGTGAAAGAGAAAAGGAACTCCAAGAACAACTCGCTAATGCAAAGTGTGCTTTCGAAACAGAACCTAGTATTTTGAATGCAAATCTTCTTAACTGTGCTAAAGATATGCTCGAATTGTTTTATGAAGAAAAGGTTAAAGGAATAATTATTCGAGCGCGAGCCCGCTGGCACGAGCATGGCGAGAAAAGCACCAAATACTTTTTAAACCTAGAAAAAAGAAATCATGTCAAAAAACATATGAGAAAATTAAATATCAACGGCTCGTCTACCACGGATCCGTCAAAGATCTTGTCCGAACAACAACGTTTTTATCAAGAATTGTACTCGAGTAAGAACATGAATAATGAAAATTTGCACGAAATTAAATCCTTTTTAAAAGATTTAAACATTCCTAAACTGTCAGAAGAACAAAAAATGTCTTGTGAAGGTGAAATTACTCCAGAAGAATGCGCACTTATCTTGGATAGTTTCCAAAACAATAAAACTCCAGGGAACGATGGAATTCCCATCGAATTCTGCAAAAAATTTTGGCCTTTACTTTGTGAGCCTTTCATTCTCTGTGCTAACGAATGCTTCGAAAAAGGTGAAATGTCGCGCTCTCAAAAGCAAGCAGTAATTACGCTCATCGAAAAGAAAGGAAAAGATCGATCCTTTCTGGAAAACTGGAGGCCGATATCTTTGGTAAATGTGGATGCGAAAATTATGGCTAAAGTTATAGCTGCTAGAATACAAAATGTTCTACCAAGCATCATCCATTACAATCAAACTGGATTTATAAAAGACCGCTATATCGGCGAAACAGTACGATCGATTTTTGACATAATGAACTTCACTGTTGAAGAAAACATTCCTGGTTTGTTGATCTTTATCGATTTTCAGAAGGCTTTCGATAGTTTAGAACGCAGCTTTTTACAAAGTTGTCTAGAATCTTTTAATTTTGGCCAGAGCTTTATCAGATGGGTTTCTTCTTTTTACAAAAATATACAAAGCTGTGTTATCAACAATGGCATAATCTCTGATTACTTTACAGTCGAACGAGGAGTTAGGCAAGGAGATCCTCTTTCTCCTTATCTCTTTGTAGTAGCTGTTGAAACCTTGGCTATCGCAATAAGACAAAATCCAATGATAAAAGGTATTACTATTGACAAGAAGGAAACAAAATTACTTCAATACGCGGATGACACAACTGTGGTTCTGTCAGACATCGACTCAGCCCAAACCCTTTTCAGGTTGTTAGACGATTTTAAGAGGATTTCAGGTTTAGCCGTTAATCCCTCAAAAACTGAAGCAATGTGGATCGGATCATTAAAGGAAAATAAATCAAAACCTTTTGGTATTAAATGGCCAAATGAACCAATTAAAGCTCTCGGAGTCTATTACACCTATGATCAAAAATTACTACACGAGAAAAATTTTATAGAAAGACTAGACAGCGTGAAAAAATTGGTACACATATGGTCTGCGCGAGGTCTTTCCCTTTATGGAAAGGTTACTGTTATCAAATCGTTGATTGTTCCAAAATTTGTTTACGTGGCATCATTATTAACAATTCCAAAGTGGGCGGTTCAAGAATTGAACAGATTGATATTTAAATTCCTATGGAGAGGTGTTGACAAGGTCACACGTTTGTCAACAATAAATGACTACCAAAAAAGTGGCTTGAAAATGATTGACCTAGAAACGATGGTCAAATCTTTAAGACTTGCCTGGCTAAAGAGAATCTTCAGCGAAAACGACAGCACATGGAAGAATTACTTGCGTTTTCAACTTAAAAGTTTCGGGGGCCTCTTTCTATTTCATTGTAACTACGATGTAAAAGACGTTCTAATCAAATCACCTTTTTACTCCGAGCTGCTTCAATGGTGGGCTGATTTTCGTGACGACTTTTCTACAGATAAAATGCGGTATAATATTATTTGGAATAATAAAGACATTAGGATAAATAATAAGCCAATTTTTTACAAAACATTTTTCGACAATGGTTTTCTTCTGGTTTCCGATCTTCGATTTGATTTAAGTATTGCAGAGTCACATAGTATCATTATAAGAAAGATTGAAAAAACCAATTTCTTAGTATGGGCAGGTCTCAGATATGCTGTACCGTCCCACTTAAAAGCTAATCCTAGAACATCTGATCACACCTTTTTAACAATGCCACCCTCCGTGATAATTAAGAATAACGACTTTGATATTTTAAAGAAGAAATCAAAAGATTATTATTCATTGCTCATAAGTAAAAAGGCACAGCTTTCTAAAAATACCTCAGCTTTAAAACGGGATTTTAATCTGACGGAAGATCAGATAGAAAAAGCATTTCTTTTACCGCACATCATATGCTCTGAATTCTATGTTAAGGCCTTTCAGTACAAGGTCCTTAACTCCATATTATATACTAACACTAAGTTATATAAAATAGGATATATTACCGATGATAAATGCTCCTTTTGTATGTATAAACCGGAAACCCTTATCCACCTTCTTTTTGACTGTGTATATGCAAAACTTTTCTGGAAGGATTTTGAATTATATTATTACTCGTTGTCAAATGAATTGATCAACCTTAGTCTACAGGATGTGCTATTAGGTATAATAGCCGTACAATGCCCTTTACTGAACTACTTTCTACTAATAGCCAAACTATATATATGGGATTGCAGAAGATCACAAACTCGTCCAATTATTGCTGGGTTTAAGTTAAGGATTAATATTAAATTCGAAACAGAAAAATATATTTGTACCAAAAATAGAACTTTAAGTGACTTTTATAAAAAATGGGCGATATTGTGCACCGCGTAACGTTTTATTATTATTAGTATTATTATTATTATTATTATTATTATTGTCTTTTTTTATTATTATTATTATTTTTGTAATACACGTAGTTTGAATTTCCGTTGACAATTTTTCACACAGTCTAGGCCGTTCAGTTCTCTTTACTTATCCTTCTAAATAAAAAGAAAAACACTTATACTTAATCTATATATAATCCTCTTATACTTTTCTGTTGCCATTGTGTTTATAGTGTTAGTATTGTAAATTATGTTAGTAATCACTTTAGTTTAAGTTATTAGTCGTCAATAATTGTAATTGTAACTTTCTTTTCTTCTTTCTATGTAAAAAAAGTAATGAGTACGGTGTTGTAAGTAGTGTAAGCACTGTAAGTTGTGTTAAGTAACATTTTGTAAGTAGTGCTTGTGTTGTAAATAAATAAAAAAATTATAAAAAAAAAAATAAAAAATAAAAAAAAAATGTATAATCGGTAAAAGCAGTGTTAGTTTTGGATAATAATATCCATGGTAAGAGTACAAGTGCGCCATTTTGTATTTTCTCTCTCCCTCGTCCCCTTTAAGCTCGAGAGGAAGCCTGGCCCAGGCTGGCATTTTGAAACATGCACACGAAAAAACCTTAAGCAGCTTAAGCTAATGTTTTTTTTTCTATTAATAGGCACTTGAGATAACATGTTTGGTAATCGCCCTTTTCAACTGTTAAAAGCTTAAATTAAGCTTATACTAACAACAAAAACAACAACATCTTACTCACCTTCTGCCAACACAGTTCGTTGTTTTGTCGCCGTTGTCTTCGCCTTTGTACATCTCTTTCGCGTTGGTTATTGCTTCGTTGTTGCCTATATAGTCTATTTCTTCCTCTTTCCGCTTCTCGGCGTTCTTCGCTACAATTTTGTCTGTTTTCCGCAGAACGGACTCGGGCTTCTCGGCATTTTTCGCTACAATTTCGTCTGTTTTCCCGAGCCCGGACTCTTTCTGCTTGTCGACGTTCTTCGCAAAAATTTTGTCTGTTTTCCATAGCACGGACTCTTTCCCATTGTCTCCGTTCTTCGCTGAAATTTCGCCTCCTTTCTCTTTGCCGAGCGCGCCTTCTTTGGCGATCTTCTTCGCTCATGCTTCCGCAGTTAATTCTTGCTCTCTGCCGCCCTCTTTCCCGTTGCTCTACACCTGAACCCTGTGTTCTGCAAATCATATTTTCTCTGCTATTGTTTCTTGACATAGTAGTAAAACTTTAGGAGTGCAGAGTAATTGTGTCGCAAAACGACAATGAACTGAAATTTTTTTTTTCAATCGTCAATGCAATTTCCTTTCCAAAAATACGCGGGCTACCCCAACTCGAGACTTGAGCCCGCGATCTAGTAAAACAATTGACTGGTCAGCATCACCTTGATGATTTGACACATGAGCCTGCGATATGGTCTTGTGATACTAGTCAGTTGCAATCCTGTTTTGACAGCTGTCAATTGACCATATTAGGGCCATTTATACGAGGAAATATAAGACGCGTCTTACATAAGACGCGAACTGTACCATTTATACGAGCATGTCTTATCTAACAAGACGCGTCTTAACTAAGCCGCGTCTTATTTTAGACGAAATGAGCCGTTTATACGGAAAGTTCGCGTCTTATTTAAGACGCGTCTTACGCGTCTTATTTTTTCTCGTATACACGACTTTCATAATGGCGGACCGCTCGGGCGGAGTGGGAACGAACCACATCAGAGCGAGGCAAGTAAGGCCACGGTAACCAAAACAATCCAAAACAAATCGAAGCGACCCGACGCCACGGAAGCAATCTTACTACGGATTTATCTACAGCTGGCATCTAGCATGAAATATGTCGAGTGAATCGTTTCTAGAAGAGCAAGATATTCCTGGTGCGTCACTTTGCGGTCGAAAGCCGTCTGAATTTAAGAACGAAGAACTTAAATTTTGGTTGAAATGTAGAGGTGATCCGGGCAAAGGCCTCAAAACCAAAGCTGAACTTGTAAATCTTACTTATATTCTACCAGTCACTTGTAAGATTTGTTCAAGTTTAATAATCACCTGATTTCTTTATCAGGGTAGAAGAGTATATCAAGACTGGAAAGGACAAAAATATCGTGGATCCCGATCCAAATGTTCTGTACACTAAGCGTAAACAGCAAATGTTGACTCCTCAAATGTTGATGCTAACAAACCGTTTGTCAAGTATCCCTCTGATGGATGGAGTACGTCTCTTGAAAAGATGCCTATGTTCACCAGGGCAGAAATGAACGAGCACATAACCAGATCAAGAAAAAGGATTTCCAATATTCAACATCATTCTGTGCCAACCTCCTTAAGAAAAGCGAAGACATTCCTCGAAGATGAATATCTAAGAGAAATAACTGCCGCAAGTGATGACCGCTGTTTTTATTTTCAAGCCAAATGCTGCCATAGCTTTAGAAAGAACGATCCCCCTCATCAATTAGAACTGGCGTTGTGTATTTTCAAGGGAGACGTTTTAGACAGCAGCTGTACGTGTGTCGCAGGAAAGGCTGGATTTTGCAACCATATTTCAGCCTTGATGTTCAAAATTTGCAAGTATACCCTCTTTGAAGCGAAGACTACCAAGGATTTATGTCAAGAAAAGGACGAGAATGCAGTGTTGGCGTGTACATCTCAGCTTCAAAGATGGCACAAAAAAGGAGGCGGCGAAAACATAGTTCCCCAGCCAGTTATGGAGGTTTATGTTACCAAAACGAAGCTTGATGAGCCCAGCAGTTCAAGAGGATCAGGTGGTGTGAAATGTCTTCTTTATGAAGCCCGGAAGCAGCCACATTATGACCCCAAGAATGAGGCATCTTTTAAGACAGAACTTGCTACAACTGACCCAAACATGGGTTTTGCTCATTTGAAATGTCCTCATTCCAAGTTCCACGTGACCTCCCTTGAGGCATGCTCGGACCCAAATTTCTTTATGGAGAAGATAAGTGACACACAATGTAGACTTAAAAGGGACCATGCCTACTATGGCCAGGTCCAGGGACAAATGGGTGTGACGGGTGCGAAATGGTGCGATTTTATTGTGTACACTAGCAAAGGGATTTACATTTAACGAATCGCATTTGATCCTGTCTACTGGGGTAACCTTAAGAATGAACTCCTGCGGTATTATTTTGAACATTTCTTAAAATTTGCATCAGCAGATTTTCATAACTCTGCTTAAAGTACTTTAAGTAAAGTTTTTATTGCTTTACATATACTCTTTTTTCTAAGTTCATGGGCTAATTTTAATATTATTTAATCCTTTGAGCCCTAATATTAAATTTGTCCTTAAAATTTTGTGGCTTTATTGAAGAAATAAATTATTATTACCAAAAATATAAGAAGGAAGTAGTGAAGAATTTCAAATTTGATATTGGGACTTAAAGGGTTAACTAATTTGTGCCCTAGTTGATGCAATAGGAGAACCAATTTATCAAGGTTCCATTGTGGCTTAATGTTCAAGTGGTTGTAGACATTTTTGCTAAATGCTAATAATTTATAATTTTAAAGGAATGCTGGTAGTCTCATTATTGTAAAACACCATGCATTATTCTACCAGTTTTTACTGTGGGAACATTATAATCTGAAGACCAGAAGCACTGTTATTTGTTCTTTAATATCCTTTATCGGTGTGTTCTTTCCAACAAGTTTATTAAATATGGAAAGTAAATGTGAATTTTCTAACATGAGCATTAATGGTTACACCATTGTCCAAAATTTCAGAGTCGCATGACAGAAATACCAAAATGTAAATTTGCCAATACACAAAACAGTTTAAATAGAAATGATATTGGATTGGGCGTTGCATAAAATTGCACAAACTGCCCACATTTGATTTACAACACCAAACTGGTGGAGAGGTACAACCCCGTCCCAAATGTGAAAATATTTTATTTTGTTAATTGCTCGCTCAACATGTATGCGTAGACTGGCAATTTCTTGAGTGCGCACTACATCATTTGCTGGCATTTGTGCAGAGCTACCAAGGAAGGGTTGGATGTTTAGTGATACTCCCAAAGGTAAGGTAAATCCCTTGTCAGCCATGATAGAATCTTTTTCCTGGAATGGGAAATCTAACAATCCACTTCTTACTACTATTTCCCTATCAGAAATGCTCCCAGTATACAATTGGCTAATAAAAGTAATTGCTCCACCAGGAGAAATGCCAATCAACCCTTTCAGGGTTGTGTGGTTTTTGTAGTTGCTAAATAACTCCCCATTTAAGTGGAGACTACTGGGCATTTGACATCTGACCTCAGTACAATCTATGATAACTCTGGTGGAACTGTATTTTTGTTTAAAATCTTCCGGCATGGTCTCATTTACCTCCCCACTGGTGGGCCAAATGTTTATTTGACCAAGTTTCAGATAAATAAAATTGATTCACGTTATAAAAATCCGACTGATTGTCGATAGTGAAACTTGAAAAAGATGTGCCAAATGTTCTTCAGCAAACCCTTGCCTCAGTCTGCACATGACTGCAAAAAACTCGTCAATTGGTCTCAAGGATCTTGATCTTCCTCTTTTTCTGATTAGTTCTTCATTTTCACCCTCATACACTGCTGCTGATACATTCAAATTTAACTTTGAGACCCAGTAAGATATATTTTGCCCTTCATTTCCTGGATTTAAGTATTTGAAAACAGCATCAAATGTATCCCAGTTTGGAAAACCAGTATAAAACTTGATAGAGGAGTCATCACCTCTAAACCTATCGACTGTAAACATCTGCTTTTGACGAGACTCAATGCACTGATTTGCCTTCTCAAGTTTAGATTTTAGGTCAATCAATTGCTGATTCATTTCTGTTTCGCTGTTATCCGTAGACTAATTTCATTTGTTTGCGTCGTCACATCCTGTTTGGTGATAGCATCAATATCACTCGATCTACTTTCTTCATCGCATGTAGCGTTTTCTGTTTCTACCGTTTCTTCTACCGTTTCAATTTCGGAAAGGAGAACTCGGCTTGTTGTGCTAATTTGTTCCTCGATCGGTGGGAGCTTTCCGCTTGCGAGGAGAGGTTCGAGTCCAAGGAAAAAGCTATGGAACGGCATTCGGTCGCAGATCTCTCCTACCGCTGAGCGTCTTGATAAGATCATACTCTCTAAAATGCCTTGAGCAAACTTTAGTCCATTCCTGTATCTGAAAATACACTCCCTCATCTCTTCTAATAGCGTGAATCCATTTTTCCCGTCGAAGCGGATCATCTGGAAACTTAAAGTGAGAAACGTTTCTCCCATTTTCGTCCAGATAACCTTTCTTTGTACATTCAGGAACGCAGCAGCTCGTAGGCATTTTTCTTCCGATCAGCGATTGTTTAGCGATAAATTTCCCTTAGAGATAGTGAAGGTTTACCGAATTTCTACTTTTTTACGCCAAAGAAACTAAAACAACTCGACAAGCCAAATAAATTTGGAAGACATTTGCATGTTTTTCCACACGACCGCTTTCGGAGATAAATATAGTGGCCTTACTTGCCTCGCTCTGATGTGGTTCGTTTCCACTCCGCCCGAGCAGTCCGCCATTATGAAAGTCGTGGCCCTAATGTGAATGTCCAACAAAAAAGATGTGGATTTTCCAAGACACGCCTGAGACACCCCTCCCTTCCTTTTGATAGTCTTCCCTACCCCACCCGTACAATCTGTAGACGCGTACGCTCGGTCAATCACGGGACAACTAAACCAAAAGAGGTTGACCATATTCTGCGAAGCGCTTGTGGGAGTCCCGCCATAATTTCTACATAAACGAACATTTAAATAATATGGAACGCGACAGAAAGTAGGAATGATACACTACCCGGTACAAAAACCCGAAATAAAAAACCCATTGGGACAAAAAGACGTACTCCTCGATCGAATGCAGTGCATCGATTAGAGCTTTAGACTAACTTAGGAACTAATGATAAGTCAGGAGCCGATCAAATGGAGCAGCCATCTCTCATACAAGCCCTTGGAGTCAACCCTTTCCCGAGTAGATTTATAATTAGAACGGTTCCCAGGGGAAACCTCGCGCGCCGACGGTGGGAAGAGCCAATCACAACAACGAAATGACACTGCTATTGTACTTCACCAAAGAGCAGGAAATTTGGTGTTGACAGGCCAGACACAATCATAAGCTAGTGAAACGTGACTTTAGCGTTTTCATCCCTGGGAGATTTTCTTTCTTTTCTTTCTAGTGGGTAGATTATACTGTGGAGAGTTTTATACTCTTAATCTTAATTTTGGTTGCTTGTCTCACATCAGGAGGCCATGAAGCTGGTCTGTTACATGCATAATAATTAACTACTACACGAGGAGCCGCAAGGAGTAAAATTTCTGTCCCGTAATTTAATCAGTTAAATCATCAAAGTTGACAGGTCTTTCTGATGATCAAAGCGACCGTTCGGTTTACCATTTACACCTTCAGTGCGAAGACTGTCACGGGAACATTAACACCTTCAGGATAATTGCTTGCCATAACAGTGGTAGGTCGCGTGCGTCTGGTCGGTTTCGAAGAACGTGATCGTGACTGTTGTTTTCATTCAGTGACTGTACGCATTGATATGCCAACGTTTAAAACAGACTGCAACATTAAATTTTTGTTATAAAAGCAAAGAAGCTGCCGAGTAGAAACTAAACCGTTCCAGACTTATTCCGTTTCATTCGTGTACTTTCATTTTGATGGGGTCTGTATGATGAATTTACTTCTGCCTTCTAATCCGGCACGTAAACAACATAGAGATAAAACATTCATTTTGCCTTTGTGGAGTAAATTCATCTTAAAAAAGTTAAACTAGTGGACCACTTTCTCCGCGTACTTGTAAACATAGGCATTTAATATGTCGCGCTACAGTGCGAAAATCTTCTTGTCGTGGATTAGATTTCAGTATACCTATTGTTAATCTTCATTTCGCGCCAGAATAAATTAGTTTGCGCGCAAAGGGCGACTAAAAAAATTCACAAGGTTTGTCTCACTTCGAGTCCACCTTCTGGAAATACGCCGGCATGGTAGCTGGAATACATTGCCCAGGCGAAGATCTGGCATTTTTTCCTCCTCGTCTTTTTTTCCCCGCAACGTTTGTTTATATTTGTAGTGAGAATGCCGTGCATATCGGTGGATTTTACTTCAGTCAAGCGGCTTCAGTTCCTGCGGCTTGCTACTCATCATAAAGAAGAGTGCCGGAATCGCTTTGTTCGCCTTTAACAGATTTGTTGCCGAATGCAAGGTAAAAGAACGGACTACTGTAAGGTAAGAATTGAAGTTTAAATTTGTTTCTCGGCGAAAAATAGTGCATACAACTCGTGAAACCCGTGAGTATTACCTCTGTTTAATATACCGGATGTCATGCGATGACCCCTCGCTTTTACGATGGATAAGACGGATACGAACAATAATTTCTTTCGCAACGTTTAGTATAATTTATTTAATATGGAGATCATCTGAGAACGATTTTTCGTTATATATGCTTCATTTCTTGGCTTATTCCGGCTACGTGCGAAAAATTAGATGACAATGTTTGTGTGCTATAATTATACTGATAATTTCTTGCACCTTGGAACTCATGAAAGCCAAACTTGTTTAACCCTAGCAAAAAACTCTTTTAATGGAGGAACTCAACCTGATAGTTGCACTAAAATCTAATAATTGTCACTGCATTTGCAGGCTCTCTGTAACCTCGTGGGTAGAACATACCTGAAGGTTACGTTAATAATAATCACTGCATTTGCTCTCTGTAACCTCGTGGGTAGAACATACCTGAAGGTTACGATAATAATAATCTTTGCATTTTCTCTTTGTAACCTCGTGGGTAGAATATACCTGACGGTTACATTTAATAATAATCACTGCATTTGCTCTCTGTAACCTCGTGGGTAGAACATACCTGAAGGTTACGTAAATAATAATCATTGCACTTTCTCTTTGTAACCTCGTGGGTAGAACATACCTGATGGTTACATTAATAATATCACTGCATTTGCTCTCCGTAACCTCATGGGTAGAATATACCTGACGGTTACATTTAATAATAATCACTGCATTTTCTCTCTGTAACCTCGTGGGTAGAACATACCTGAAGGTTACGTTAATAATAATCATTGCATTTTCTCTTTGTAACCTCGTGGGTAGAATATACCTGACGGTTACATTTAATAATAATCACTACATTTGCTCTCTGTAACCTCGTGGGTAGAACATACCTGAAGGTTACGTTAATAATAATCATTGCATTTCTCTTTGTAACCTCGTGGGTAGAATATACCCGATGGCTACATTAATAATAATCACTGCATTTGCTGTCCGTAAACTCGTGGGTAGAGTATACCTGATGGTTACATTAATAATAATCATTGCATTTTCTCTTTGAAACCTCGTGGGAAAAAAATTAATGCCTCTCTCCTGGAAATTTTGCCCTGTCCTTTGAGCATAGTGATCTTTGGGTAGCGAATTCACGTAAACAAGTAAAACGCTTTTTTTTAACAACAGCATTTATATTACTTGGCTTTTTGAGGGAGGTTAAACATTAATGGAATAGAATATAAAAAAAGCTCATAAAGAGGAAAAAGGTTATCTTTACAAAATGCGCTTTGACAATGTCAAGGAGTGAAATAAGCTGAGGTTTTGTAGTTAGCCCGAAGAAAACATGTTCCTGCATGAAAAGCAGTTCTGATTCCCGTCTCTTAACTAGAAGAGATGCATATCCCTGTGAACCAGTTTTTTAACCAGGAGCGATTCCCGCTCACTTCTGATACTTTATTGACACGAGTTCCTATTTCAATATATGTCTAATTCAAGCTTAGCCGCGTGATAGCTCTTCATTAGAGCGAAAAGGTCCAAGTGATATTTTGATTGACGTGTTGTTTTGGATCCTGAGGTTTTTTAACACCTTTTCTCTAGCTTAACTGGCGAAGATATTCTAGGAATTTGCCCTTCAATTCCAAATTCTTTGATGTGCCGCCAGATGCCGTGCAAAAATATCACCCCTTGCGGCTCCTCGTGCTGCAGTCTGTAGTTCTGACAGGATTCGTTTTCTTTAGCCAATTTTTTTGAGCGTTTAGGTTCTCATTTCGGCTAAATGACTCAATATTAATCAAATTTCTAGATTTTCAAGGTTTTTTTTTCCGAAATACGTTTATCTGAATAAATACTTGTAGTCCTTGTGGTTGTTTTGTCCGTCAGCTAGTGTGATGATTCCCCGCTATGTTTTGTAACGTTGGGCCCAGCCATTGTTTTCTCGCCAAAAAGTGATCTACAGATGCGAATTCGGAGGAAAGAATTGAGCCTAAACTTCTACATTAACTACTGAGAATTGTCCTGTTAGTCAGTCATAATTCTTTTGGCGCAGGTACAATCCATTTTGTTTTTTCTTGAGATAAGTGGGTCTTTGGACTTGAGTGCGATGTCACAAATTCCTCCGTTAGCAAATTATTCACGGTCAAGCAACTGTTGTCTTCGGTTCAACTTTTCAAGAGCCAGTGATCCTCAGTTCGCTGCCTTTGTCCCATCGCTTCATGCTCAGTCTCAGTCTCAGTCGGATAATTCATTAACTTTTATTTCATGACATCCAGATCCCAGCAGCTGTAAAATTGTAAAAATGGACGTATAGTAAAAAAGGAAAACGGTCGAAGGACGGACTTCTGAGCTCGACTTCATCCAACTTCATTTTTTTCACGGTGACATACGAGACTCACGGAAATATGACACTTTTCGCGGGAAACAAGCCGTTCTATTTATAAATTTACTCGAGAAAGGGTTGACTCAAGAAATTAATGGAGATGGAGGCTCCATTTGATGGGCTCCTGGATAAGTTTAATTTCGTTAGGGACAAGACAACAGCTGTCCAAAAGACTAGATCGCCAAAAACGCTTCTACGTCAATATTTATACAAATTTTCATAGCGTATAATCAAATGTAGTTACGTAGCCTCTATTAAAAGACTGAGTAATTAAGAACAAAAGGTTGATACAAATGTGAAAAGAATGCTTCGAACCGTAATGAAACAGCTTTCCAACTACGCGTTGTTACGTTGAAAAGCATTTATTCGTCTCCCCAGCGTCTGTACGGGGGGACAGTTACCGATATAGGTTTATGATTTCTGTGGCATAAATAAATTTCTGTCGCATTTGATTGTACCTACAGAGAAATTTGCGCTTTGTAATTGTTTTAATTAATATATTATGTAGGCCGATTTTCAATAGACGATACGATTTGTCGACGCAATTAATTTGTTGCCAGTTTAGGCTGTTACGTTATATGACAGACACCCTTTAGACTAGTTGTTGCTCAGGGTATCAGAATTTCTACAAAGGTAAAAAAACCTTGATTGCAAAACAGGAAGACAGCAGTCATTTCTCTGCTATTGCAGACTTTGTCACGTCAACTGGTCGTCACAAATGCAGGGGCTACTGGATGATATTTTGAAATTCTGGCAAGAGTACGGTCGAACACTACACACTTTCCAAGATAAAGGGGACTCTGATTATTAAGGATCTAAAATCTCCCCTAATTAAAAATGCTAGAAGTGAAAAACTTTCCCTTTACTAGTTTTACGTTTCCATACTTAGTTTATATGCAAATTTCCTGCCATGTGTTACGTGTGAGGAAGCTTTGGCATTAGCATATAGGACGCTGTTTCTTTTCTAAGAGGAAATAATAACAGCCCTATTAACATAAGGCAATCAATTTTAAAATCTACGTCCTTGTCAGTGTTTTCACGGGAGAGAGCACAAGAGAGCTTTCTAACCGCGATTGTGTTCCCTGCTCGTTCCTTGTTTCTCCGAGCTAATCAGGGGCACCTAACGACGGTTTTCTGACTGTAAAATATCTGTTCGGAGAAACAATTATTGCCTAGAATTTTCTATAGCTTGAGGACAACTAAAAATTTCTAAATGATTGTCATTTTCACTATGCAATCTCTGTCGGATTCGTGCAAATCAGAGATTTTACGAAATTTTTTATGGCTTTATTTAAAATGATTGTTGATTTTCACGTTAATACCAGTTTTTAATACTATATGTCAGTGTGTATGTGCACTTATTTACTATATAGTTATTTAATACTCTGGTAGACTGAAACTGTCTATAATTATTTAAGTTAATGGTTCGAAAAAGAAAATAAAAACAGATAAAAAGGGAAAAAAAAAGCCTGAATCGTTGAAGGTTGCGGGATTGTCTTCCCTGCTTCGCTGTTTTGCCCTTCTGTGAAACCTCTTCTTTGTGAAATCTTCCATCCGGTGACACACATGACTGAAAGTGTTTATGTAAAGATACTGGAATTTTACTAGAGTGAGTCATCAACAATTTATAATTAATCCTTTTCAAACAACTCGAATGAACTTCTAAGGCTCCCTGTTCCCGAGTATATTAGTCTCTAACCAACGTTCTGTTTACTAACGTAAGTGCCGACATTCACGAATATATAAATGCGATGTCATTATCCACTTCCGGTTTCAGTTGACAGGTGGCCAAACAAATCTTGCTCCGTGATAGTACTGAACGTCTCTTAACTGCATTATGAAATTCTTTACAGGGTTCAAGAAGTTAACAAGCTAAACGTTTTAACTTTTTTATAAAAAATCTTAATACATTGTATGTATTAAAAGTTAAAGCCAAAATAATTTGTCCATTTTTAACATGTCAGATGTCACGTATAACAATGGACTCCAGGGTAACACAATCAAATTTAAAAATTTAAATTTCAGTACTTTTACTCTACACAGTATCTGGCTAGAATTTTTATCATAAGCCTGAATCGTTGAAGGTTGCGGGATTGTCTTCCCTGCTTCGCTGTTTTTCCCTTCCGTGTGAAACCTCCTCTTAGTGAAATCTTCCATCCAGTGACACACATGACTATAAGTGTTTATGTAAAGATACTGGAATTTTACTGTAGCATGACTCATCAACATTTTAATCCTTTTCTAACAACTCGAATGAACTTCTAAGGCTTCCTGTTTCCGAGTATATTAGACTCTAACCAACTTTCCGTTTACTAACGTAAGTGCCGACATTCACGAACATCAAATAGGATGTCATTATCACGTTTCAATAATTGTTGAGAGTGTGGCCAAACAAATCCTGCTCAGTGATATTACTGAAAGTCTCTACTGTATTATGAAATTCTTTACAACGTTCAACAAGTTAACAAGCTAAACTTTTTAACTTTTTTTAAAAAATATCTTAATACATTGTATGTATTAAAGTTAATGCCAAAATATTTTGTCCATTTTTAACATGTCAGATGTCACGTATAACAATGGACAGGCAGGGTAACACAACCAAATTTAAAAATTTAAATTTCAGTACTTTTACTCTACACAGTATCTGGCTGCAATGCCAGAAGCCAATCAAATCTCCCCATTTATCGTTTTTTTCCAAAATACAGAAATTGTCATTCACATGATAAATAGATAAACACGTCAGATGTGAGGAAGGAACATTCAATGACATAAATGAATAACGTCACATGACAAAAAATCCTAAAACGTTTGTGTTCCTGAGATTAGTTTTTGACGGCAATAATAAGAGCTTCAGCGCAAAGAAAGTATTCATAGCTTTCTCCTCACTGAAGGATGAATTTACTGACAAGTCTACTCAGCAGTATGTCTTTCATGATTTTTCTGCTTTTGTCAACATTGTTTATTCCATCTTCTGTAGCACAACTTGATGTTACAAAATTTAGTAAGACGCTTTCTACACTAGCAAGGGACGGTCTCGGAACAGCCACATTACAAGTAAGTCATCTTCCAAATACTTTGCTTCTTTCTTTTTTTCTTTTTTTACTTAGTCATTTAAAAGTTCACTGCAAGTTCTCTTGTATTATACAGACGACCCCTCGATTAATACGGACTCATTCATTCTTACGGACAGTTATCTTTGTCCCAGGGGAAAGCACTTACATTTTTCTAAATTTCCGCCAATCCATATAACCTCGTATTTTAGTTTGATCACATATACATTGTAGGTGGAGTGACCTGCCGCATGTTACCTCACCTATCTAGGGTTCCCCTCCTCCATGTAAACAGGCCCTTACCGACACCCGTTTATTCAGTTATGTGGACAACGGACACTTGTTTCTTAGTGCCAATGAACAGATTCTCATAGAATCCGGTAAACCTCGTTAATGCAGACACCTGTCAACTGCGTGTTAAACCTTTCCTTTTTCAAAATGATAATAGTAAACAAATAAGAACAATAAAATTTAGAGCCTTCAAGTGACAGCATGTTCAGTGATGTTCCCAGCGCTACAGTGCACTGAATAGGAACATAGACGTCAATTTCAGACTATGTTGGCATGTTGAGTAATGTAAAAATGAGGGCTTGTGAGCGCTCCATGGACATAGCTCCGCGGAATGACGGTTTGGTGAAGGTAAGACTTGTTTAATCTGACGATGCTGATGTTCTCTTTTACAGTATATCTTTAACTTGTACAAGAACAAGGTGTATTTGTTTTTACTAGATAACATGATCCGTTTTCAGAAACCCCGGTTATTCACTTTAGAACTCTCATCCTCTCAGTGTCCGTATTAAATTGAATCACTAACCTTAAATTTTCTACAAGGTGATCCCTAAGTTAGAGTAGAAATTCTTTTATATACCTAGCTTGGGAGTAGCCTCACTTGTGCGAATTCGGGGAAAGTTTTGAAATTCATTTTTTCCTAGCTCCGCCGCTAATATATATACCTGACTAGCAAGTTCAGAAACCCTCAGATCTGAAAGTCTTCACCTAAACGTGTTCAACGTCGTATTAAAGACCCGAGCCTTTAGGCGAGTTGAAATTTTAGATAATTTTGAAATATCACGAGTGATATTTATGTCAAATATCACGTACAAATCATGCTATTATTTGTTTATACTACTACCCGCAAAAGGTTTGTAATTTTTACCTGTAGGTATTTCAAAGTAAGCTGAAATACCACTGCTCTAAGCCAATCAAACTGCAGAAATTTGCCATGTAGTAGTATAACGTTGGAAACAGACGACGTGTTACACGGGACGATTTTAAGCACAGGAAAGGAAGTGAAAAGGGTTCTACAAAGGCGCTGTGCGGAAGATTGACGTCATGTATGTTACAGGAAACGACCTTGAGCAGTATTTGTGATTTGGCGTTGTTAGTTTTTGAAAATTGTGCAGAAAATCGTCTTAAAACCTTGTTTAAAGTCTTAAAATAGCCGGCTTAGTAATACCAGTAAGCGATTGTTAACAACGCGACGTTTTCTTTATCTAAAGAAAAGGATTTCCTTGAATCAATGACTAAGCCCAATCGTGATTGGGCACTAGCCATTGTGGCATCACACGAACGTTAGCGTTAGGCCTTCAAAAGCGCGAACATGAAAAAAGGTAACAATAACAATAATAATAATAATAATAATAATAATAATAATAATAATAATAATAATATAAAATAATAATTAGAGTGACTGGGAAATGAGGCACGGCACGTAGGCTTGCGTTGTTCTTCGGGGACTTTGCTAAGTTTATGAACTCCCATTTATATAAGGGTTGTGACTAGAATGGATAATCAGGTTGGACACCTTATGTTTATTACACAACGCTATACTCAATACCACTCTATACTAGATTTAAGCGAATTTATTGGGCACATTTTTGAGAAAAGTGGGGACATCAGAGTAGGAGACAGTTGTGCAAGGAAAAGAGTTGAATACATGGTTTGGCACCGAAGTACAGCGATTAGGGGTATGACTGTTTTAGAAACGGTTAGCTTTCAATAATGCATTGATCAATGCCACGTAAAGTACGTTAAAATTATCCGGTGTCGGCATTTAGCCCTTGATGGTGTAGTGGATACGGATGTGGATTATACATCAAATGACGCGGGTTCAATGAAGTCCTACATACTACCTACTGTTTTCTTCTGTTTTCTTTCTTCTCTTATTTACTACTTTAAGTTACAAGACTTCTATCATTTATTTTGAGTGAAGATGACAATCTGACTTTGGGGTATCCATTCTAACCTTTATATAAGTAGCAAGTGATACGAACATAGCCCTGTAGGAAAAACTGAGAATGAAGAAGTGAAAATATTATGGGATTTTCTAAACAAACTGAACAAGACATGAAACAAATCAGGTTAAATGTCCACGAAAAAAAAACGACAACATTGCCCACACCATAAAATTTAATGCGCTTCTTAGCTGGAGATCACCAACTATCTATAACTAAGAACCTTCAAAGTTAAGAGAGAAAGAGAAAAACAGTTAAAAGATCTTAAATATCAAGACCTCGCTATCGTGAAATACGGCTTAAAGAGAACAAAGAGATAGTTGAGCCTTAGGCTGCAACCCTTTATTAAGCGGCCAGTAATCAAGTATACCTGGAGTCGTTGTGGAAGCTTTGAGAGAACCGAAAAAATTAATAAGTAGTCATTTGAAGGAGTTAGGAATTCCAAAGAGTGTTAGTACTTTGCAAAAGTCTGCTCTTCTTGGCATCTTGAGAAAGGTCCATGAAGTCTAAGTTTTCGAGACTGGATCAGACTAAAAATGTAACATTTTGTTCCCGGGACAATGAACACTTGATGATAATAATAATAATAATAATAATAATAATAATCATAATCATAATCATAATAAATAGATAAACCCTGTCTCTTATATTTAAAATGTTCATCGTTGTGTTAGTATGTATTACGACTAAGCAATATCCAGTTACAGCCTGAGAGACTTACTTATTAGTAGACTTACTACTTTCACGTAAATGGACAATTCACCCGTTGCAAACGACCTAATTTTTCTTAAATTAATTTTTCTAAATTAATAGATATAATATCATGTACATGTGACAAAATTTTCTCGGAGAAGAAACCGGCTACCTGCTATAGTCTCTCTCTATACAAAAGTACATGAATACGTAATGCCAAGGGCCATGAACCAGCAAAGCATTATGCGGTAGTAAAAATATACAACCATCCCCAGAAGGGGAATAGAGGTATATATCTAGCGTTATGCTGCTAACCTGAAGGAGGGTAGTTGATTTTCGATGTTTTGGTAAGAATGAAGAGGTAACTTTAATTTGTAAATAATGGACGTCACTTAGTAACCGGTTTGTTTAAGCTTCACTATAACGGTGTGTCGAGGAGTTGTAGAGTGCCTTTTCGCACGATTTTTTAACAAAGTCATTGAAAAAATAATTCCTATACCTACCAATAGATACCAAGAAGCTGGAATTTCTCCTCTTTCTTACATTTTTTTATAACTACTTCATTAGACGCGAAAATACCGGGCCTCGAGAACTGTCGCAAAACGGGACGCCATATTGACGCCCATCCCAATATATTCCCGGTTACGGTAGCCAACTCGCTAAAACTACAATCCACTGGTTTGGAAAATACTAATAATATTACCACTATGGTTGCACTGCAGTGGTTTTATAAGTTGTGTTGTATATTTTCAACTTCATTTCCCTTTATAACTTGAACTTTGCCATATGAGCTCTCATTTCTTTAACTGTTTTAGTACTATACTCACGGTATTGTATTTTAAATTTCCAGGACGCGATTGACAATTTGCAGTTCATTGACAGACCTGTGGATGGTAGTACAGCTATTCCTATCTTGGCTGCAAGCATTGCCAACAAGTTTAAAGAGCGGTTCAAGGTTGTACGAGAACTTAAATTAGCCGTGGAAAGTTCTTGGACTGCAGCACCTGAACGAACACCAACACAATGCTGCCAGGTTAAAAATTCTGGTCAATCAGAATACGATTCAAGATTTCGTTCAAAAGTCGACCTTTCACGAATATGCGTGAAGGTATCTAAAAATGCTCCAGCTTCTCCCACCCATGTTGCGGATTCTGTGGTGGAGAAAATGAAGAAGATTTCTCAAGATTACCCCGTTCTGAAATGGCAGTACTTTGCCTCTGAACAAGGTGTGTTGTCGAGCTTTCCAGCGTTGGAAGATACCGCAGATTGTGGGTCTTATGATCCTCGATTTAGACCTTTTTACGTGGAAACAGCCACGCCTGAACCAAAAGATGTTGTTCTAGTTATTGATCACAGTGGTTCGATGAGTGGTTCACGCATGATAGTCGCGAAGGAAGCTGCAAAAACTGTCCTGAGAACGATGAATCCAAGGGACAGGGTAAGTATTTTCCAACGTTCCGACCGTACGTGCGCAGATGTAGGATAAAATACCAGGTTAACTGAAGGTAAAGCATTTGCAAGAACGGCAGGATCATCAAAACATACTTTGAATGCCATATTAACTCTGAAATAGTGCAAGGGTATTATTTTTCTCTGCCTCTAAAATGTTCGCATTAATTTTGATAAGATATGGTCCTACTATGACTGTAAGCTTAGCGTCAATGTAAGCCTGGTGTGACGTGATTACATAGCTGATTTCGTTTTAAGTTCGTAATGTTCCATTAGTCGCCCCACGTAAGGAAATCCAAGACAGTCTTTGATTCTGAATCACATTCCATGGATTCCGGATTCCGGGTGCTGGATTCCAGTCTTTTTCAGTGAAACTTGGATTCTGGATTTCATTTCCTAGTAGGATTCCGGATTCCTTGAGCTATATTCTTGATTCCAAAGCCCAGGATTCTGGATTCTACGGATTCCCTTACATGGGGCGATACTATAGCGACTACATTTAGAATTCATTATTAAATCAAAGTTATGCGCTCAGTTGATAGGTAACCCAGTGTGTAGCAAATTTTCGGAAAGATAAGAATCTAGTTCCACACGTTAGAGTTACTTCGTAAGAGGCAAAAGGCGAGTACAGTGGATCCTGCATTAAGTGGACCCTATGTTGGCGGACCGAAAATACTTGTTTGTGTTTGCTTAATCGGAAACAGTGAAAATATGGAGTGGGCAGACGGGTGAAGAGGCCGATTTCCATGGTGATACTTTGAAGCAAAATATGCTTAAGATGAATTTACCTTTTGCGTCATAAGTTGAGTAAAGATCAAACAGTCGAGAGTCACAAGTTTGTTGTACATTTAGGTTTTATTAACACGGCACAATTTGTGTGGTAGAGTTACGCTAAGCACCTCGTCGCATGCAACAAAGTTTTCCCCCATGCTGCTGGTTCCTATGGCAAAAAAGTAAGAAGGCAGAAGTTTCGAATGTTTGAATGTCATTGCCTCTACTGCCCCCACCCTCCGCCTTTCCCCCCCCCCCCAAAAAAAAATGATAGATGGATACCTAGGCTGGCTTAGTCTTGCCGTTGTCACTCTCAAGTGGCGGGCTAATGCCACGACATAATGCAATGATGTGCTAAGTCATTTTTTCCACCAACATCTAGGAAAGGCGGTGCTAATATGTTTGCTTGGTCTCTTTTATTAGATTGGAATTGTAAAGTTCAATGGAGAAGCCTCCACCCCAGTCGGATATGATGGCGATGGAAGGGGCTGTCATAGCCAACGTTTAGCTGATGCTACGCCAATCAACATTAAATACTTGGAAGAATACGTAGAAACTATCTTTGCTGACGGTAAGGTTAAAATTATTTGAGAGCAATTCAAAATAAGATTTAAAGAGAAAAAAATTCTGCCTCTTTACGTGTCTCTTTACGTTCACATGTAATTCGTTTAGTTTTTAATGGAATAAGCGGATAAATGCTATTAGGAGATGATGATGATGATGACGATGATATAGGGAGCTTCAACACCCACGACGTCGAAGGCAATGCCAGAACATCGACAAACAGACTAGGTTTTACAAGCAAAATAACACTATTCCTGCTTGGCCCTATGCATCACACTTTGTTGGAAAATTTTCTATGAGGTCCCACCTCACAACTACGATGCGAAACTTCATGCATATTTCGTCAGCGACAAATTTTTCTTTCTCTTTCTCTTTTTGAACTTAGATATATTCTTTAAGGTTTAACTCCCAGCTATGCTCCTTATCCTCCTTTAAGTTTAAAACACGAATGCAAATTCCCTTTTTTGTTGGCGTTTCTGCTGCTGTTGTCGTCATAGTTGCTTAAGTTCTCGCGTGCGTGCAAAATCCCATTCCAGTTTTGACGTTTTTTTAAAATTCAGTCTTTCCAAGTCGGTGAGGTGAACGAAGGGGTACTTATTCTGTCTTCTCTCCCATTCCACAGTTGATATAGTCTGGTGAATCCTTTCATTTTGAAGATTCAATTAAAAAAAAAAGATTTATATTAACAATAAACAATTGATAATACAATATAACAAATCTATAGGTGAGCAGATTAACAACAAAACTAGGGAATACTACCTATATTTTCCTATATTGGGAGACTCTTCCCGAAAGGTTTACCTTCTTCAGGCTTCAGCTATATGAAAGGGTACTGATATCAGTGGTTGAAGTATATGAAAGGGTGGGAAAATGTGTCATTTCGAGCTGTAAAAAGGCCCAAAAGGGTTAAAAGATGTATTTTATGCCTGTGAAAGAGTCAAGAAAAAGTTATGGTTCGGTGATTTATTCCTATTGGAAAGACAGTTTACTTACAACAGGATGGAAGGGATACAAACTTCCAGTAAACTAGGTATGTGGAAGGTGTATCAGCAGAAGGTGCACGAAAGGGATCATACTTTTTCCGTCAAAAATGGAATATACAATCAGAAGGAGTTGGACTTCGGACCGAAAATCCCCATGTAAAACTTTCTTGAGTACAATCCCCACCCCCCACCCCGTCCTCCGGGACGACAAGTGCAGGGAAAACCAGTCTATGGGGTTGAATTGTTTTCCGTTTGACGCTACAAGTCTCCCTACTAATTTTTTTTTCTGTTCCTAGGAGGCACTGATTATAGTAAGGCATTCATTAAAGCGTTCGATCTGTTCAATGGCACATCTGACATAAGCGGTTCTTCCAGGAAAAAGGTTATCATCTTTCTTACGGATGGCAGACCAAATGATAATGAAAAAACAATATTGCAAACAATAAAAACAAAGAATGCGCAGCTGAATAATGAGGTGGTGATCATGACTTATGGAATGCTGACGAACTTGCCAATTCTGCGTTACATTGCTGAACAGGAAGGTCTTGGTGTCAGAAAGCCATCTGATGTCACTGTAAGAATACCCTAATCATTTCAGTCTGCTTTTAGTTTTTAGTTATCTATATTCTTAATCTTGGGAACAGTTCCTGACTAGTCATTTCAGGTATTTACAGTAGCAACTTAAATAAATGATTTCTGAACGCTAAATAAGACAATTGATGTTGAGATATATGAACTTTGTTACTGCATTCACGGCCCAGGGGATGGGGGGGCATTCAAGGGAAAGCGATTTTGGGTAAAGGTGTTTCGCCAAGGCCTTTAAGACCTGAAATGTTCATTTCACAACACCCCATTAAGTTTTGTATAGAGAATAAAGTGATTTTTTAAAGTGCTATCACAGAGATAGCTCTTTTTGGAAAACTAACAAAAAAAAAAAAATTGTGAGTACCACAAGCAGTTCGCTTGTTGCTCGTATTATAACGACCGTGTTGACGCCTTTGAAAATAAGTGCATGCATTATCCATGATAATCGCTAATACCGTCTGCTGAGAGACACCGTAGAAACAGCGATTCAGTTGTTAAGTTTTCCATTGCTTATCCCTTCTAAGAAGAGTAGAGGAGATGCTGGGGTAATGTTTGCTTATTTGCCTTTTTTGTCGTTTGGTATTCAAATAATGGCAAAAAAGTATGAGCCTCTAGCTAGGTTGCTATCAACTTTTGAGATACATGTACTGGTATACCTTTACCACAGCAATAACTGATGTTATTTTTCTTTAAGGCTGGAAAATTTACATATGTGTCAAACACAAACACCTTGCGGAATGACATGGCAACCTATTACGACTTTTTTTCGTCAAAGACAATTCGCAATGAACCAATCATATCCATTCCTTACGTTGACGCTTTTGGCACAGGTAAGAAACGCTATGATGTAGTTTACAGGTTTACAACTTCGAACTTCTTACATACCACAGGACACTCTTAAGTTAGCTCGTGTAACTGACAATTGTTGGACAACTAAAGCTGTAAATTGGGCTAAGACGTCATAGTGGAGCTCTTGCGCCCTCGAAGCGCGGCCAACAAAGCACCATGAATAACAAAATTTGGTTATCTGTGCATCCAGGAAATACTTGGTTGTGACCAATTCGTCTGTCATTACGTCCGTCATTCATGTTAGCGCATGTAACTATAAGAGCATGTGAAATCTCACACTTACTACATACTAACTCATGTAGTTGACGTGTTTTTTAAGTCCTCTGCAGACCAGTTATTTGTTTTCAAATGATAACAGGTTCAGGTCGTTTTTTTTTCAGAAGGAATTCAGTTTTCGTCTTTCTTATGGCGAAAGTTGGATAACTTCAGAAAGAAATTAATTTCTTAATTTTTTATCTACAATATATATTTAGATGTCAACATGTATGCACACTTGCTAGTATTCCTATAATTTCCTACTTTTATGGTGTCTCATTGGTTTTCCTATTCCTATAGGTCTGTTAACTTCGATAACACTGCCATGTTATCATCAAGGAAAATTCATCGGTGTTGTTGGGACAGATATTAGCATGGCAGATCTTCTGTCTGAAGTTACATATTTTCAAAGAGGTCAGCGAAGTTATGCCTGGATGGCGGATAGTTCTGGAAGGACCATGATGCACCCTCTTCTCCCAGCCCCTTCAGACGTCTACGGTGACCCAGTTTTTATGGACATTACAGCTTTGGAACCAGAACCTGGATTTAATGAGATTTTCAACTCTATCAAAGTGTAAGTGCTTTTTAGAGTTAGTGCCGAGAAAACTATTTATTCTTAGGGGTACGAGAGGAATCCATTAACTTTTATATCCATTACGCTTTCTATTATGTTATTTTTCGCTTTGATAGCGGTGGATCCGGGGTAAAGTCATTTACGTCAAAGCGGTTTCTTGCTCGTGGTGGGAAAATCAAGGAAGGAGTTTCAGTTTTAGATGTACCATCTACGTACTTCTGGAGAGCAGTTGAAAAAACCAAATTCACCGTTGGAATTGTGGTGGCAGATGACGATAAGGATGAAACACTCTCAACTCAAAGTATTCCTTCAGGTAAGTACATTACCATATTATCAACATACAAGTAAAGTTCTAAATATAAAGGAAGACTGATGTTTCGTGTTCATCGATAAAAAGACGAGTTTGTAGAATCGGGAAAATTGAATATAGATCTTGATGACAGGGAACGCAATCAGCCATCAGTTGTATTAGATTTCTCAATAAGTAGAGTATAAAACCGTCTTTAAGGAGTAGGTAAAATACGTTCTAAATGGAAGAGACGGGAAGGGAGATGGCGCAAGACTGCTTAGAGGAGGCCTTACCTTCGCTTTATCTTCGTTTCGTCTTGCCTTTCCCCATTCTCCACGGAAATGCATTCTGCTGAATAAGTTCTCCTCAAATGAACTTCTCCTTAGCCTGACAATCTCCGTCGTCATCGTTATAACTATCGTCTCTATTGTTGTCATCATTAGCATGACTTATCGCATTGAACATTCTTGGTTGCGCAAGACGAGAGGAGACCGCAAGCCTAATTTTGCGTGGTGTTTCTGTGCTAAATAAACCTTTCCCGCATTCCTGCTAACAAAGGTACCAAATCAGGAGATGTGATTCGTATGAAACTGTCCACCAAAGCTTAGTCCTCATTTCTTCATGTTTTCGAGGTTTGTTCGTATGCTTCTTTGTCACACAAATTTAACTGGTATTTCATAAAAGAGGCACAGAAAAAAAGTCAGCAAAGGGCTCGCGTTTTTTCAGTCTTAACGTCCTTAATAGTACTTCAAGAAATTTTGTCACAAGAATCATAAGTACTTGTTGCGTTGAACTAGCTTTAACTTTTTCATCTTAATTTTTATTGTAATTTGCTTTTGCTTCCTTAATTTATTTTCAGATTTTAAATTTCTCTATCATCGTTTGGATTTAGTAAGGCCGGATGAACCCTGCGCTCATTTTACTAGATATGCAGCTAAAGGTAAGTTAAACGAAATAATGAATAAACAAAAACTTGATTGCTGATAAACTACTGCGAAGTGAAAACTTCCTGAAAAATATTTTCCTATGGAACCTTTTATGAACTTGGCAATAATGGTGTTATTGTTTTTGGGAAAGAATTAAAGAGAAACTTCACGAGACCGATCACAGTGGCGATCGTTTAAGTGGGAATATTCAAGCTTTTTCAAATTTCTTGTATTTCTGTAAAAACTACTGACATGAACTTGATCCATGCCTAGCGCTAAACATACAAAAAAAAAAGGGATACCATGATCTGTGCGACAGCAATCGACTAAATATGAGGCAGCTGCAAGGTTATCCCGCGTCCAGTCCAGCATTAAATTAAGTGATCGAATTTTCCCTCCTGTAATGCTTGTACACCCATTTTTATAATTACGTCTTGTTACGTGGCTGCCCCAGTTGTTAGAAAGGTGAATAATGCTATCCACCGGAAGATTACCATCCACCACATAAATCATTATCCAAAAGATAAGTACTTGGAGAAAACCAGTTGCTTTATCTACTGGATAAATGTGACGTTTACTTATTCACCTTTTAAATAACTGGGGCCTGCTTTTTTTCGTTTCTGTTGTTGTTTAATTTTTTAACGACGCGCGTTGTTATCTTTTTCTCCCAGGTCACAAGATATCAAACAATAAAATTTTTTATCCGCCAAGAGTCTTTGAGCGGGCAACATTGTAAACTCTATGACTTGTGATGTTAACGGTGTACTGTTCCCACGATATGTTGTCCGCTCGTTAAGATCTAACTACTTTCAAAGTTCCGTTCAGTAAGCCATGCTTTGAAACTTCTAACCTAAACCTTTTACTCATTTAAAGGAATAACTGTTGTGAAGTTTGGTGCTGAGGCCTTCGAAGACCCCTATTCCTACTTAGGTTTGGACGAGACGGTGTCCCGAGTGAAGTCATACAAATCGTACATGACAAGTTCAAGCGCGATTAATCCTGGGTTCAAACTAGGCGTTAGAGACACAGTGCTGGTTTCAAGCAAGGTCGATGACATTTGGTTACGCGAAAAGGCGGACTATACAAAGTACTTGGTGTGGAGATATTTTGGCACAGCCAACGGTGTGTTTAGACTAACACCTGGGACATTAATTGCAAAATCATTTGATCCAACGAAACGACCATGGTAATACGATTACTTTAGTCCTCCCTCCTCAAAACTAGGTCTACTTCTAGAGATCTTGGTACTATTAACAAGTTATATTATTTTGGTACAAAGAGCTGTGATTATTTCATTTTTACTTTCATGTTATGATAAACACATGTTGGCAAACTCTAATTGACAGTCAGATATAAAGCCATTTTTTAAAATGGCTTAACCTCATACAGTGTATGGCGATAAATCCGACTGTCATTTAGAGTTTGCCAAAATGTGTCTATCACAACATAAACAACTCCTAAAGAGAAGACGCCTAGTTAATTTGAAGGATTTAGGATTAGCACGGGATACTGCGCGGCCTTCTGTGCGGGAGGTCCTGAGTTCGATTCCCAGTTGCGACTTCAAATCCTGCCTTCTGGCTTGTTTCCTTTCCGTATAGCTTTAAAAACACTGATGGAGAGAGAGAGAGAGGGTGGTGGGGGGAGTGAAGTGAGCGCATCGTGGGCCGCAGCTCTGTTACGGTCAAATGACTATTTCGAGCTATAGACGTAAAAGAAGAACTCTTTACCCTTTAAATAATCGCAGACTTTGACTTTCCCACCCTCCCCATCCGTTGTAGACCTTAAGGTAATAAACGCACCTTTGACGCGAAATAATGTGCAGGACGATACTTCGGCTTTAGACTAACTGGATATGTTTTTACTTTTACAATAGGTACCATGCCGCGCTCAGAAACACGGGGCGTGTCTCTTTGTCCACTCCTTACATAGACGCATTTGGATCAGGAGTAGTTATAACCGCTTCGCATACTGTATACCGCGGTGAAGCTACTCACAAACACCGCGCAAATGACCAGGTCATTGGTGTTATGGGTGCAGACTTTCCTTTGTCTTATTTTCATAAGTAAGTTAATATTTTGCTCTTTTTTCTGGGTGTGTGTTTTTTATGTCAACTAGAAAATTTGTGTAGGTGATTTATCTTTTTTTACACTGTCGTGGCAGAGCCAATAAGGCCTTTTGTTAAGAATACCTTTTGTCGCGAAGATAATGTGGCGTTTACCACCAGACTTTCACAAGCATACTAAATTAAAATACATATTTCCCGTCAGACTCCTAACGGACACTTTTCCCAGCTGCAAAGATGGCAACTACGAATGCTTTGTGTTAGACGGAGCTGGTTTTCTCGTCATGCACAAAGACTTTTTGTCGCCAGACATTAAAGCAAAAGATCTGGAGTACGTCCACATAACAGCAAAAGAAAAAGAGATAGCCGAGGACCTTTTAAAGAAAGGACATTTAGTAAAGAAAAAATGTAGACACTTGGAAAAAATTCACACGGAAAATTTCTACGAGCTGAGCATCCCGTTTCGAGGCCTCAACACACTGACAACAGGACAGCGATGTAGGCAATACCAGCTTGCTAAAGTTGGTGGAAGTAATGCAGTTTTAGGTAAGTTTTCTCTGGAAAGTTAAGTGATCTTGAGTAAAATTGTCATTTTACTTTAGAGAGATGATATTCGAAGTAAGAAACCCTGGAAGCATAAGGGGCTGGTGAACACTTAATATTTGCCTTCATCGTGAATGTCGTTCTCGTCTAGGTATCAAAAAGCGGGATGATTCCTGTTCATCTGGAAGTTGCATCACGTGCGGAACCAACAGAGAATGCTCCAATCCACCGGTGTCAAGTTGCGAGTGTCCATGCATTTCAAGGCTTGACTTTCGTTACTGCAGAAATGAATTCCCAGCCAGCAGGTAAGCACATTTCAAAAAATAAGACAATCACGTTGACGATTATTTTACACACTAGCTTTATTGACTTTTAATGGTTAAAGGAGCTGTGTCACGAAATTCAGCCAAATTATGAAATTACAAAATGTCCGTTAAATTAAGAGAAACATAAAAATAACCGCTTAAAACTTTACAGGAAGGTTAAAATAGCATAACAGAAACAACAGATGCCACGGATGGGCAAAACCGAAAAAGACTGAAACGGATTGAAATAGCCCATTTTATAGTTGCAGATGAAAATGAGGCTGGAGTTGACCTTGTTTTGATACAGCCCTTCCTGCTTTATTATGTAAATCAGGGGCGGATCTAGGGGGAGGGTGCAGGGGGTGCGCACCCCCCCCCCCCCCCGAGATGACCTGCGGTTTTCTAATACAACTGGTATTCTGCAAAAAAAAACTATGTGGTTTATTGGTGTTGAAGTAGAGCAAGAGACGAGAGCACCCCCTCCTAAAAAAAATCATGGATCCGCCCCTGTAAATCATGTCTTTCTTATGCTAACTAATATTTTTTAAGCAAAATTTACATTATAAAAGGAATGAGGTTTGTATCAAAACGAGGTCAACCTCAGCCTCACGTTCTCTCAAAGGCTAGGGCACCAAGCCAACAACTGTAAAATGGCCCATTAGGGTTTTTGAAAACTGTTCAGCCTAACACTTTTTCAAAGTTGATCCCTGCTGCTTGCAGCTTCAAAAATAATGCTCAAGAGACATATTTGTTTGTCTCGGATCTCTAATTTTGTCATTTACCCTTAATTTCTTTGCTTACTTTAAGTTCCATAGCGATTGAGGGCGAGTAATTGGCAATATTAAACAAAATGAACTGGACTTCCGTGACACAGCCCCTTTAAACGTCGGGTATGTGCCAGATCGAAAGATGAATGGGCTACGAATATTTACCAAGAAAAAAAAAAACAATAACGAAATGAAAAACAACAACAAAACAAAAAAACACAAATTAAAAAAAAAACAAACAAACAAACCAGATATTGGAGCTTTAACTAAATTTGGTATTATGTTAAATGTACAGGTGTACTAGGACTAAAATAAGCCTATGTGTGACATCTAATCATTTCATAATCATAAGTATGAGGTATACCTATCCAAAGAATTAATAGTTACTCGTGAACAGTGGCCTATTTGCTATTAATTAATGGCAAGGCTTCGTGATTTCAGGATATTTATATTTTCTTATCGAATAATTTTTAAGAGATTACTTGGCTTTATGACCTGTACTTCTTTTCTGGCGGTATTTTATTATATTTCTTTCTTTAGCGTAACCCCGAAATCAAGTAAGTGATCTTTTCGTTAAGGCTTTACCTAAATACTTACCCAGGTCAACCTTTATCCCGTAATATTCAAAATAACAGTTAATTTATAGAAAAGGTGAACTTTTTCTCTCTTTTTTTGCCTACAGTGTGTCTATTTGCCCAGTACCAGCGCCTGTTGTCCCTTCTGAACAAGTAAATGATCCTTCCATAAAGGGTTTACTGAAGTGCTTTGATCCTCAGTGCGACAAAAAGTTAAATTCGAACTCTTGTGATGGAGTTGTGGGCTGTTACTGGTGTGTCCGCGATAAGAACGACGCTCCTCTTAATAAAAAATACTGCGCCAATATCAGTTCATGTTACGGAGGAACGGAAGGTAATACATGCTATCATTATTAGAGAGATAATTTGCAATTATTGAATGAGGCTGAGTTAAGGATATGAAGAATTCTGCAGATCGAGGAGGGTGTTATCCACCGAGGCCGAAGGCGGTGGTCGATAACACCCTCCGAGATCTGCAGAATTCTTCATATCCTGCGATAGCCGAATTCAATAATTATTTTATTATTCATTCAAAATAATTCCAACTTTAAAAACAAGCTAAAAATGCTTACCTCGGTCGATGTTAAATTCACATCGATAGTGCATCTTTTTCAGGGAATTTAGCGGATAAAGGTCTGCTCAGGTCTGCAAATATACTCCAAACAGCAGATGTTGTCCGTCGAGTTGACTTCTCGCTGTTCTTACTATGTTTTTAGACAATATTTTGCCATGAAACGAGTACAATGTCCGTCCGACAATTCCGCCATTTTGTTCAAACAACCAAAATAACTCAACCTTGTCTCCAGGTTTCCTCGGTCAACGATTCAATATGACAAATTTTAGAACCCATGACGTCATTTTGACGTCATCGGTTCAATAAGACAGTTCAGCCGCTGGTTATGGTGAATTATGCGTGTGGTTTTACCCAATCAGAAACGGGAAAAAAAAAACTTTTGAATGAAAAAAAAATTTTGAATGAATGATAATTAGCAATTATTGAATTTGGCTTTCGTAGGATTTGAAGAATTATACTTTTATTATTCATTCCAAATAATTCCAAGTTTAAAAACAAGCAAAAACGTGCTTACCTCCGTCGATGTTAAGTTGATATCGATAGTGCATCTTTATCGGGAAGGTTAGGAGATAAAGGGATGTTCAGGTCTGCAAATATACTCCAACTAGCAGATGTCGTCCGTCGAGTTGTCTTCTTGCTGTTCTTACCTTGTTTTTAGACAACAGTTCGCCGTGAAACGAGTGAAATGTTCCGCCATCACTCACTTCGAAAACAACTTAAACTCGTCCCCAGGTCTTCTTGGTTAGCGGTTCAATAATCTGCAATTTAGCTGCACTTTTGACCTCATCGGTTCAATATGGCAAATTTCTTCCAAGTTTGGTCAACAGTAGCTGGTTATGAAAAATTATGCATGTGATTTTAGCCAATTAGAAACGGAGATATATTTTGAATGAATAATAATTTGCAATAGAACGAGTTGATATACAATAATGAAAGTAACAAATGTGTCATCATCATTAGGATGTTCGTTACGTTTTTACCTGTTTTTTGTCTTTAGCCTCAACGGTAGCTGCAACCGCACCTTTATCTTTACTGCATCTGGTTCTTTATCCTCACCTGCCTTTTTACTGCATCTGAACACGAACCTATAGTTGCATCTTAACCACGTTCCCACAATTGTAATTTTGCTACTTCTGCTCCAACCTCTGAAATCAATATGGACTGCTTTTCCTCCGACGCTTGGCCACCCTTCCATCTCTACTCCCTCTGCTCCCACACTCCCTCATCCTTAGCCCCATCACCTGCACTTCATCCTTTACTGTCTTTGCATGCTGACACATCTCCACTTCTATCTTAACTGTTTGTTTCTACATCCAAAACTGCACTTCCATCTTTAATGTCTCTGCTACCACACCTGCACTTCTATCTTTACTGTCTCTACTACAGTATCTGCACCTCCGTCTTTACTGTTTGTTTCTGCACCAACACCAGAACTTCCATCTTTACTGTATCTGTTACCACGTCTGCACTTCCATCTTAACTGTTTGATTCTTCACCCACACGTATACTTACACTTCTATAAATACAATCTCTGCTATCACGTCCGCACTTTTATCATTACTGTTTCGTTCTGCTCCCACATCTTCACTTCCATCTCTACTCTTTCTGCCCCCACACCAGCATTTCCATCTGCGGTCGGTATAAAACGCGGACTGCAGACTGCGAACTGAGTGTAAAACACAGACTAGGTATAAGACGTGGACTATGAACTGTGTATATAAAAACAGCTTTAGAAAGGTAAAATTGAGAGAAAGGGATAGCGAAGTTGCATAAAACAGAAGTCCCAGCTCCTTGCCTCACACACAAACATTCCTTTGGCTGATCACGCAGTCTATTCTTCCCAACGTCAGCGTCAAGTGGAGAAGGAAAGCATACTACAAGAGTAAGGGAGGTTATGCCGCTACTCAAGGCATCTAAAAATGAAACTCTGAATTTTACAAAAAAGGAGGAGTTAGTATATAATTCAATATATAGTTTTAAGCCCATTGCAATAGAAGATATGAAATTGAGAGGCACCGAATACAAAAAAATAGTATTACTAGTACTGGTGTTAGTGAGAGTGAAATTCTTTTAGATGCCACAATTCCATTTGAAAGTCTTAGGATATGAGAAAATGAAGAACCCAGACGAGAAGGTTAATATAGAGGCATTCTGCGATGCAAAAAAGCTGTATTTAAAGGGGAGGGGCTACTTACCTATACGTGAATAATAACCGAAATATCATCCAGTGTTATATATTCTAAGCGACGATGACATGATTTACACCTATAGATGTTAGAGACCGAGACCACGTCTAAAAATAGGTGTAGAAAATAGCATTATTAATTTGGTGAAGCTCAAACTTTGGAGAACCGAGCGGCACTCCTCCACCAAGAACTTCTAGAAGTATTTATAACTTTTAAGTTATAAATACTAACAACACTTGAGTTTCCTGTTTCTGCTCCAACACTTGCAGTTTCATTTTCCCTGTTTCTACTCCAAGACCTGCACTTCCATATTTACTGTTTCTGCTCCAACATCAGCATTTCCGTCTCTACTGTTTTTGTTACCACCTCTGTGCTTCCATCTTTACTGATTGGTTCTGTTCCCACACCTGCAGTTCCATTTCTACTGTTTCTATTCCCACTCCAGCTTTTCCATTTTTACTATTTATGTTTCCACACCTGCTCTTCCATCTTTACTGTTTCTGCACCCACACTTGCACTTTCATTTTTACTGTGTCAGCTCCCACACCTGCACTTTCATTTCCACTGTTTCTGCTCCAACACCTGCACTTACATATTTACTGTTCCTGCTCCAACATCAGCATTTCCATCTCTAGTGTTTTTGTTACCACCCCTGTACTTCCATCTTTACTGACTGGTTCTGTTCCCACACCTGCACTTCCATTTCTACTGTTTCTATTCCCACGCCAGCTTTTCCGTTTTTACTATTTATGTTTCCACACCTGCTCTTCCATCTTTACTGTTTCTGCATCCACACTTGCACTTTCATTTTTACTGTGTCAGCTCCCACACCTGCACTTTCATCTCTGCTGTTTCTGCTCCTATTCCTGCACTGATTTCTCCACTGCTTCTGTTGCTACTCTTGCACTTTCATTTTCCCTGTTCAGGGTTTCCACGGTCAGGGAAAAGTCAGGGAAAACCAAAAATTTTCAAGGTCAGGGAAAAGTTAGGGAATTTTTTAAAAAGTCAGGGAAAATTTTTGATATTGTCAAAGTCAGAAAATTCTGTTTTCCGGTTTATAGATCAAAACTTTTCTTCAAGACTTGAAATGCATTTTCTTTGGCAAAGATTAAACGTATGCTGCAAAGCAAGCAAAGCGATCAGTTTGACACTCTACGACTCAATGTAGTAGTAATTTTGTGGTCATTGGTATTCGTTGTATATGATTTCTTGATAATTCCTTCTTCTCTTTCCGCGAAAAGCGGAAAAAGGTTGAATATGAAGAGAAAAATGTCGATGGCCTGCAAAAAGAACTAAAGCGAATGTAAACATCGATTGTTTCTCATCAATAAAAGGTCAATGAAAACTGTTTAAATTTCAGTGAAAAGTCAGGGAATTTTTAACTTTCTGTTGAGTGGCAACCCCGCTGTTCTGCACCTACACCTGGGCGTATTGTTTCCATACTGTTTCTGCTTCCAGATCTGCACTTACATCTTTACAACTCAGCTTCCAAACCTGAATTTCAGTCTATGTTGCTCTACTCAGCAGCTGTACTTTCATATTTACCTCTTCTGCTCCCATAACTGAACTTCTATCGTTGGTAATACTACTTTTGTCCCAACACCTATACGTGTTCTCTTCTGCGTTTTCTTCCACACCTACACTTCACCTCTGCTGCCTCTGTGCCCACAGCCTCACCGCGCTTGCGCGTTCATCTTTACTACTTTGCTTTAGTATCTACACATTCATATTTACTAAATCTGCACCATCATTGCCCTTTGTATTATATCTGCACTTGCAAATTCATGTATCTCTTTTTCCACATCGACATTTGTATTTCCATCCTTACGTCACAGGCCTTGTTAATGGTTTTAACCTTTACTCATGTTACGAAAATCTATTTAAAGAGGTTGTTCTTCAAGCATGCTAGCGAAGGGCAGAATTTAGAAAGTATATTTAAAAGACATCCTGTTGAGCAAAATATAGTCTAAACTACGAATTAATATTGGCAATAGAGTAATAACTTTCGGATTGTAATTTAGAGTAAGGTTGCAAAAATGCAAATTGGTAAGGGGTTCCCAGGTTCCGCTCTACACTAACGTAAATACATAGTACACCTCGCTATAATATATCGATTTAGCTAGGGCTAAAAGCGAAGCTCTGGTTAATAATACGTGTAAACAAAAGAAAATTAATTCGTGTAATGGTAAACGGGGACGACAATGAAAATGGCTTCAAGACTAATACATCTAATTAGCAAAAAAACAAAATGCACGTGCAGCACACTTTTTCTTCTAATTAGCAAAAGACAAATTTGCACGTGCAGCACGCTTTTTTGTCTTTCCCTTGTTGTTGTTTTGCACGACTACAACGCTGTTTTGTACGACTAAAACGTCACACTTCCTACAGTAGTTACACATTAGTTTTTATGGAGGAATTGTCGTATGTGCTTACCCAGTATCATGATTTTGTTTCTTGTGTTCATGTTCGCTTTTATTTTTCATTGCCGCTCATTTTCACCTTGCTGGTCGCTAGCATTTCTCATTTTCTCACCGCCGCTTTGAGTTTCCATGTTGTTTTTCCTACGAAATTCATCTCCTTTGTTTTCAATAACTCGCTCTAGCTCTTTCTCTGTTGTCCACGTTAATGTAAACATAAAAAATAACGCCGAAAAAGGCACGACTTTGTTGTTGTTTTTTCTTCTAAATAAAACCTTGAGTCGCATTTGGTTTGCCATACCTGTTGATTGAGTTATTTTACATTGGTATGCCTGTGGTGCGGACGGACGGTCGCTCGATCGCTCGCTCGCTCGGTGTACCGTCACGTGATTACCAAATTTTCTTGGATGGGTAGATTACCACATTTCCTTAGCTATGGCGCTCCGCCCACGGGCGGCGCCTCGCGCCGCGCGAGGAGCTCCGCTATAAATGCTACATGGGCAAATTGTAATAGTTTGACCTTTTTTCCTTTTATTTACAGGGAAAAGAGCCCCCGGAAGCACAGACATTCCGAAGGACAAAGATGAAAAAGCTGAAGGTAGTAACAAAAGTGGAATGTCTGCTGGTGTTATTGCTGGCATTGTTTTGGGGGTAATTGGTTTCATTGTTGTGATTATTTTGATTATTTTGATTGCGGTGAAATTATTCAAGAGGGAAAGAATCCCAAAGACCACTGCAAGGACTGAAGGCTTTGGACGAGGAATTCCACCAACAGCACCCAGCTCAATAGTGCATAGCCCGCAACCTCAACCCTACAAGGCTCCTTACGTCCTTGAACCTGGCACCTCTATGCAGCTGACGGGCATACCCCCACGTTACGAATCGCCTCCGCCAAGCTATGGTGAAATTCAGCCTAGTGCACCACCCTACAATCCTTACTACAAACAAAGTTTTAGATACAAATAAGTCAGGCATCAGGATTTTAAGTAAGCGTAAAACTTACTAGAAACATCCGATTAAGCCGGCAAAACCTGCATCTGTATTTTATGTTCTATAATTGTGAGACCAAATTTGATCGAACATCCTTTTAAATGCCCATATAATCTAAGACGGAAAAAAATTATTACTGTTATCTATTACATTTAAGACCACAGGTATTTACATCGTTCAACAAGGCATCCAAGAGATTAATGAAAAGATCGAGAAAAAAAGCAATTAACTTTTATTAGTTTATGAACTCTGTCAGTCAAATCATTCTTAACTCTAATCATAGTTAATTGAGTGGAATGGTTATGAAACCCGTCAGACTCCTTTGTTATATGTTTTTGTGGACCTGAAAGTGCACAACGTTCAAAAGAATTCCTATCATTTTGATTGTATTGACCAATAAAAACGTTGCATTAATTTATTCCGTAACAATTTGCCAACAGAAAACAAAGGATTGTGCACTTTCACGGTGCTTTGAACATAAACTGCAGCACTGTTGTTTTTATCACTGATGTTTGCCGCTCTTCATAACCAGTCTCCTCTAATAACTATGCTCTAATGGTTGATCAGGGACGGCGCAGTCTCTTAGTTGTTGGGCCAGGCCAGGGCTCGCCTCTCTGATCTCTTCTTGTGACTAACGCGTGGGTTCTATTATTGAGGACCCATTAAGTACATATGCGAAGTGAGTTTGTTGTCAGTTCTTTTCCCTCAGTTACGTTCGATTTCGTTCCTCCTGCGCTAACTTACATTTTTTAACCCTTTTACTGCCAGAGTGTTTGATGGAGTTTTTTGAGGTGACTCTACCGTTTGAGTCTGCGGACAAAATCCTATGATATGATCACATTCAAATGAAATCTCTCTGACTGTACTTACACTTGGTGCTATTTGATTTTCAAAATTTGAGAAAATGAAATTGGAACATCTGGTTGAAATTTGCTTTTGGCTAAATTGGCAGTGAAAGGGTTATATAAAAGTTCGTTTTTCAAGGTTGGCTACACTTTACTGAATTGTTTGTTTATTTGTTTGTTTTTTCTTAAGTTACCTGGTGATTAAAAAGCGTAAAGAAGTAAACTATGTACAATTTTGGCTTTGATAAATGAGAGCATTGTTTAATTATTTTGTGTTGTTTACAATTCAATGAGTGATTTTCTGGTAAAATGTAGGCGCCGCTTTTTTACAATACTCAAGGTAAATTATAGTTAATCTTTTCGTGGAGTATATTATCCAATGACCAAACACTAACCAAATTATCTGCAAATATATTTTTCACGAATATGAGCCCATGACACCTATGAGACTTATTAGCTTGTACGTTTGCTTTCCCACAGATCATGTGATGGCACCCTAGAGAACTGTTTCGTTCAAATTTGGCGCTTTCCGCGACACAGGGCCAAACTCCCATGGCGTAAATCACGTGGTCTGAAATGCAGAGAGGGGGCGGGGGGTGGGGGAGTATTAAAACTTACAAGTGTATTGGTTTGAAAAGGGTTGATTCGACCACTACTGCGACGTCGTTTGGGACAATTTATCAACGATCTTAGTACATCTCGCTTTAAAACGATCTTTTAAGCGAGAGCTAACATATGCAGTGTCGCGCTTGGCCTATCGTGCCCTTTTAGAATATTATTTTGCAGTTAACGATTTGTATCCTTTCGGCTACACTAGGTCGGGGACCGCGGAGCAAAATTTGGAAGGGGGAGTCAGCAGGTATTCTTTGTCGTAAAATTTTGAAATAGCGACTCTCTGGGAGGGCCTAGGGTAAGTCAAAGATCATTCACTAACTCGATCGGTCAGAAGGGAATGGCTGTCATACCTCGTATTCTAAAATAAAAAGCATCAGCTATTCTAGGGTCTCTCGCCAATTTATTATTTTATTTATTTTTACTTGAGCTCTACCTACCATATAAGGCTTGGCAGGTCAGAGCAGCCAGTTTTTCTGCGCTTTATGACAAAAAAACAACAAAAACACAAGAGTTTGTTTAGCAACCTTTGTGGCATTACATTATGGAGTCCCTAATGAAAGCGTTCCCAAGTCTCCACTAAAATAGTGGTTAGGGTGGGGAGGGAGGATGTGTGTAAATGGGAGTGTTGTAGGCATAAACCTCTTCCTTATTGAAATCTTCCATCCTGTGAAGTGTGGCACACATGACTGAAAGTGTTTAGGTAAAGCCAATACTGGAATTTACTAGAGTGACTCATCAACAAATAAATCCTCTTTGCACAATATCTTTGTACAGTAATTTGCCCAAAAAAAAATTAATGCCCACAATGTGTTTGAAGTCACTGGACTTTGTCGCACCCGAGCTGATGTTTCAAAACCCACGCTCGATCGGACACTTGTAGCTTCGCAGATCACCGAAATGTAAACAAAAGCCTTAACGTAGAAGGTTTGGCGTTGCTATGTGGGGCAGTAAAAGAGACAATCTTGTAGTTTCAAAATCTTCTCCAAAATCGGTCTCAAAGTAACTATAGTTTTTTAAACTTGATCATTTCGAGCAGATAAATCAGTGTGCTTAGTGTTGTCAAGTTGAACATGCATAACACCTGTCAAAAACCTACGCGTGAGTAGAATTTTTCTTCAAACAAAGTTAAAGGTTTCATTATTGCAAACATTTCTTTCCAGTTATTTTTTTTAGTATATGATTTAATTACCGACTGAGGTCACTTTTAGGAACAGAGGCCACTTTAAGCACACAAAGAGATACGACAAGCAAAGAACAATTCCATAAGGCACAATATTCAGCTTAAGTGAACTAAAAAAAGCTTCAACAAGGTTGCAAAACAACAAATTATCATTAAAAAAACATAAGGGCTCTTATACTTGCTGACAATGAGGAAATGAATGTCTATACAAAAACAAACTACCTAAAGATCTTTAAAGCAAAAGATCAATTGCAAGCTTCGCAGCCAAGCCATGATTCACCATTTATGACATTTAGTTATTTTTAATAACTGGTTCTTGCGAGGGTCTTCATTCAAGCAACTTGAACTCAGCAAATCATTAGAAAACACAGAAAACTGCACAGAAGGGTTTGCTTTGCTCGCTTCAGTCAAATCCAGCTCCAGCAATTGTTTACGGGCAAAGCCAATTGTTTTAAAGTCACTACCGGCAGTTGTCGTTCTCTACTTCACAGCGATTGAAAAGGACAATTTGGGTACAGAAAGTTATTTCTTATAAAGCACAGAAACTTTCACAGTGCACGAGAAAGAAAACTATGTAATTAAAAATGACAAAAATACTCTGACTATTATTACTTGAGCAACAAAGAAATGATCAAAGTAGTCTTTTCTTCTCGAGTAAGTTTGCTGGCCTTCTATTTCCGAGAAAGTTTTAAGCGCACAAGTTTGTTCACTCGCATGCGCTAGCAATATATGGTTCTTTGACTGAAGAAAAGGATAATAAAAGGTAATAAAACTAGGCATGTAAAACAAGTAACTCTAACTACTAATGATAGTGTGATATTGCTGTCGTATATTTAGGAAAACGGAGTGCCCCTTAACTTCAGTACTTGTTGTAGCCAGTAAGTAAGAGACCCAAAAGTCACTTAGTGAGCGGTCACTGTGAAAGGTACCATCAATTTCGTTTGAGCACTTAGAGTGAACTGACATTTCCAATATTTAGAAATACTACGCAGAATTATCTCATCATTATCATTATATGCTTAAATTGTCTTGCCAATATACACAGGTGGATTAATATTTACGTGAGTCTCTCAATTTAACTCAGGGAAATAAGAACAGTCATATTAACATATGACGATCAATTTAAAAATCAAGATCCTTGCCAGTGTTTTCACGGCGACGTAAATGGGGGGAGCACTAGAGAGCTTTCTGACCGCGATTGTGTTCCGTGCTCTTTACTTATTTCTCGCTAATCCAAAACCTTCTGCAAAAATAATAAATTTCATAACCCTTCTCAAGTGAAGTCGTTGAAAGATTGTCATTTTCACTATGCCATCCCTGTCGAATTCTGCGCAAATCAGTGATTTTACGATTATGTCTTATGGCTGTATTAAAATCAATGTTAATTTTCACATTAATATGTGCAGTAATTACTATATAGCTACTTTTATCTGTGGTATACAGAAACTGACTATATTTAGGTTAAAGGGACGAGGAAACAATTAAAAGCGAACAAAAAAAGGAAGGAAAACCGGAATCGTTTGAATTTGTGGATTGTCATCCCTGCTTTTTGCTTTGCCCTTCCATTAAACCTCTTCCTTAGTGAAATCTTCCATACGGTGAAGTGTGTCACACATGACTGAAAGTGTTTAGGTAAAGATACTGGAATTTTACTACAGTGACTCATCAACAAATACTTCCTTTTCACAAAACTGGAATGAATTTCTAAGACTTCCTGTTCTCGAGTATATTGGACTCTAACTTTCTGTTTACCGACGTACGTGTCGAATAAAACGCGGTGTTACCATTTAAGTTCACCAATTGTTGACAGTGTGGCCAAACAAATCCTGCTCAATGATTTTAGTACTGAAAGTCTCTACCGCATTATGAAATTCTTTACAAAAAATAGAGAAATTGTCATTCACATAATAAATAGAGTTTTCACATGACGTCACGGCGGCCATATTGGTTTCCCAAAACAATGAAACGTCGGCCAAGCTGGTGTCCCAAACCAATCCACAGGGAGTTGAACTCTTTTCTTATGCAAACGCTCTCTTTTGTTCCAATAAATTTGCATGGATGCTGGCCACGTGAGTGAAAACTCTCTATAGATAAACACGTCAGATATCATCAAGAAACATTCAATGACATAACGTAACAGGACAAAATAATACTAAAACGTTTGTGTTCCTGAGATTAGTTTTTGGACGGCAATAATAAGAACTTCATCGCAAAGAAAGTATTCGTAGCTTTCTTTCCACTAAAGGATGAATTTAACATGTCTGCTGAGGAGTGTGGCTTTCACGATTTTTCTGCTTTTGTCAACATGTTTTATTCCATCTTCCTTGGCACAACTTGATGTTACAAAATTTAGTAAGACGCTTTCTACACTAGCAAGGGACGGTCTCGGAACAGCCACATTACAAGTAAGTCATCTTCCAAATACTTTGCTTCTTTAATTCATTTTACTGAGTCATTTCCCAGATCGCTGCAAGTTCACTTACATTTTACAGTCGAAGCCCTGCTAGCAGCAAGCAGTAAGAACTAGCCCAGTACGAAGGAAAAACTGATAATGAAGAAGTGGAAATAAGAATATGGGATATCTCATAAAACTGATCATTAAGTAAATCGGGTAAAATTTCCACGAGTAAAACGGCAAAATCTTCCTCACCATAAATATTGCGCTCAGCAACAACTAACTATAACTAGGAACCTTCAAAGCGAAAACAGAAAGAGAGAAAACAGTTAAAAATCTTAAATTTCAAGACCTTGCTAGTGAAATATGACTTTAGAGAGCATCGCGCAGAATGCCTATTGTTCTCGGGGCATTTACTTCCACTTCAAAAAAAGTTCATAGATTTGTCATATTACGCGCAATCACGCAGAGACTCTATGAAAGTGCTTCAACCATTGGTTGCCAAGAATGCACGACGATGCTCACTAATATGATGTAGGTGGCAAACTAAACAATGAAAATCGCGAACGTGCGCATATTTCACAGTGAACGCTCAAATACAGAGACTTTGCTTTATTTTGACGGAATGTTATTTGTTCAAACGTTAAACCATCATCTTTCTGCGTGAACCCCTTTCAGTGCCTCGTACAGTTGTTCTGCTTGTTCCACTTGGGCACCTTGAAGTGGCCAGTGATCAAGTTTATCACTCGTTGTAGAGAACCGAAAAACTTAAAGAGTCATTTAAAGGAATTAGGAATTCCAAATAATGTTAGTACTTTGCGAAAGTCTGCTCTTCTTGGCCGGAATAGCCACCATCTTGAGAAAGGTCCTTGAAGTCTAAGTTTTGGGGGCTGGACCAGACTAAAACTTTAACGTTTTTTGTTCCCAGAACGATGAACACCTGTGTAAATTAGAGATAATAATAATTATTATTATTATATAATAATAAATACATAAACCCTATCTCTTATATTTAAAATGTTCCTCGTTGTGTGAGTATGTATTACGACTAAGCAATATCCAGTTACAGCTTGGGAGACTTACCTAGCAGACTTACTACTATCACACAAATGGACAGTATATGTCTGGCGTTTGCCCCTAACCTTGAAGGGGGAGGGGGGAATTGTTTTTCAATGTTTTAGTAACTAAAGGATGAAGAAGTAAAGTTTGTAAATAAAGGACGTCACTTAGTAACAGGTTTGCTTACGCTTCACTAACGTTGTGTCGCAGAGTTGGAGTGCCTTTTCGCGATTTATTGACAAATTCATTGAGAAAATAATTTATCTTGCTGCCTACCAATAAATGCCGACAAGCTACTTTTATATATATATAACTGTTTCATGAGTCGCGAAAATGCCGGGCCTCGAGAACTGTTGCAAAACGGGACGCCATATTGACACCCGTTTCACAAAATTCCCAGTACTGATTTGGAAAATACTAATAAAATTACCACTATGGTTTTAATGCAGTGGCTTTATGAGTTGTGTACTTTATTTTCAATTTCGTTTCCCTTTATAGAATGACCTTTGCTATATCAGCCCTCATTTCTTAAACTGTTTACTATAATAGTCATGCTTCAGCAAATTAAGCCCCTTTAGTGTATCCCCTGTCTTCCCCTGTCTTTCCTTTATTAATATGCATAAGTGTCTTCCTCCATACTAATGAGGGTCTTCCCGCATACTTATTTGGTATAGGTTTACTAATATGCGTCTCCCTTATTCAATAGAAACAATAGACATGCCCAAACTTGCCCGTTAAGTAACTTGAGCCCGGTTTTCGGACCGTCTATTAAAAGGAAATAGGAATAAGAGAAGCGATCACCTAGTAACGCGAGAAACGGTTTCCTATATCTTATGTAGCACTAAAACTCAGATATATAAACAAAACACATGCGCAAAGTAGAACTGAAAACTCTCTATTTCAATTTTGTCTGACGTTTTCTCCTATCTATCTCGAGGAAATGAAAAACTATTACAGTCTCAGCGTTTCATGCACCGTTAGTCAGTTAATTATGCGAGTTCCCAAGCCCAAAGTTGCATACAAATTTAGCTCTACAGGAAAGACCCAAGGGAGCACCTTGACGTATTATTGCCCCCGCAGGGATTTCGCAAAGCCCGAAGAGGCACTCTAGTAACTCGCGCGTATATTAAGGGAAGTGCCTACTGTTGAAATATACAGTCAAGGGATGGCGCAGTGGTGAGAGCGCTCTCCTCCCACCAATGTGGCCCGGGTTCAAATCCCGGCGTCGACGCCATACGTGGGTTGAGTTTGTTGTTGGTTCTCTCCTTTGCTCCGAGAGGTATTTCTCCGGGTACTCCGGTTTTCCCCTCTCCTCAAAACCCAGCGTCCAAGTTCCAATTCGACCAGGAATCAGGTACACGACGAACCTCTTTGTGGATGTGCTATCTCCAAATCATTATTTATTTCTTTATTTCTTTATTTCTTTATTTTATTCATACAGTCAATATAGAAAAAATATCGATTTGCTTGAATAAAGGCCGCGAGGAATCGGTAGGTAAGGATCACGTTTCTATTGTTTGCGCCCGCAAGTACGAAATGGTTAGGATGACGTAAAGACAGAACATCCCAAAGGGACCGCTTAGGTAGATTTTGTGACATTTATTGTGCAGTCATACTTCGATACTCTTTTGCGTTACGTGTTATCAGTGACATTCTGTGGAGCAGTTGTCTCAGTGAAAGTTATGGACCAAAATTTTAACGACACTCGTTAAGCGCAGAAGAAGTTATAAGGTGCGTATAACTGTGTATATATAAACACTTGTGAGAGTGCTAGACACGAGTTCACAAATCTTTCATTGGAAACCTTGCCAGACACTCTTTCCCTCTCTTTGACCGGAATAAGACTCAGCCCCGAACAAGCAAGACGAGTGAACAACGGCTAGCTTCTCACTAGCAGAACGACGGACAATTACAGAAATTCGCCGACAATTAAATTCTGTGCTGACTTATTCCCTGCTCACAGATGTCCTTCCGCTGTAAAGTTTAAAATAAGACTAGAATGCGCGAATGTGAATTGATCAAACGTCCTTTTAATTTCAAAGGCTTCCTTTCCGGCAAACAAAGTGAACTGAATGTAAAAAGTGAAATAGAAATAGCAAAATATTCAAAATCTAATTAAATCTTTTCTTATGGTTTAGAATAAACTCTTGTCGAAACTGAGAATGTTTTGATCAAAGCTGTGTAAATCGGCCTGAAACTGTGCATGGTGGAACCTTGCGTTTCCTGTATTTATCGCACCTATTGTATGGAATATGTGTGAAAATCTTCCTTATGAATCGGTTTATTTCGAAGAGCTACACAACGAGTAAGAATGCTATTGACCAAGCGGGGGCAGCTGTAGTGTCAACTATTACTTGTTATATAAGCACAAAACAATAAAAAAAACTTAACAAGGATCAATTAAAACACCCGACTAATAATTGCTAGCAATAAAACCACAAGAGAGATACCGTTTTAAAAACTTATTAAAAACAATGACAAAAACAGTCAAATACACAGCCATTTGTAAGGAATGGAAATTAATTAATCTTCATCTTCGCCCTCCTCTTTAGAAGGGGAATAGGAATTGGTTTCCAACGTCTTCGCGTTTTTGTGTGTAACTGCTCCACAATCGTGACACCGACGAAAGCCCTCTTTCATGTAATTTCTCCCCTCGGGAATCTGGTGATCGCATATGGGACAAATCTTGTAGTAATCGTGCCAAAAGTATTTAGGACATTTCATGATCAATGTCCAGTACACATCAGAGTTACGTTCTCGCAATGTTCACAGGTCGAACTTTTAGAGTGAAAGGTGGTGGACGTTTCAGGGCTACTTCTTTCTGTTTCCTGACTGTCGTTTTCAGTGTCGTTTTCGCTCTCTTGGGTGCCTTCAGTTTCAACGCCATTCTCAGAAGCCACTTCCTCTTCCTCCTCCTGATTTTCAATATCCGATGAACTTTCCTCATTATTACTCTCGGTATCGGAAGTATTTTCTACATTTTGGTAGCCTTGTTCCTTTTCTATTAAATCACTTAACAACTTTTTGTTCTTGATTAAACCTTTATCAGTTCCTAACTCTGCAAGTCCATCTAGAAACTTATTCAGCGCACGAGTCTTGGTAACATCATTGTTATGAGGGAGTAACACATACTCAACTAACTCAGCGATGTTTATGACGGGAATAGTGCCTTTATTTCGTTGTAATTGTCCGCTGGGAGTCCAGAAAAGAATATCTTTGGCCTCGGCCATACTATGCAGCAAATCAGAAGCACGCTTTTCCGACACTGCGCGAGAAAGATTACTCTAAACATCTTTTATTCTTGGTTCTTCTTTTATATTCTCGGTTCTTCATCCTCGCTTTCATCACCAGGACTTTCGCTTTCTTCATGTTCACTCTCGTGTTCTTCTTCAACCAAATCTATCTTTCTCTTCAGTTTTGATGAGTATCCGTGAAAGACTTAGCTTCGAATGATCAACCTAGTGATGCGTCACCTCTTTTATAGCATTAGAAATCCTAAGCTTGAAACAACAGGGGCTAATACATCTTCAATAAAACCACTACCCTCTTGTACAAGGACTCGCTTCTTTGTTTTGTAAGGGACATTTGGAATGGCCAGGTTAAGTAAGGCATCCTTATATGGCAGCAATGTCCGCTTATTTTCTTCGGAGATAGGAATGTGTCCCATGAGTATATTGTATAAGACTTGAACTAGTGCATGTAGTTGTTGTGGAGTAGCTGTCTTTAAAAGAAACTGGCACTGATAAGCAAGGCAATCAGCTAACAGTTAAAGAAAACCACGATTGTTGTTCACTACACGTGACATTGCTACAAAATAAACTAAGAATGGCAGTTGGTGGTCTCTTATAGAATCTCGTGGAGGGAAAACAGTGGGAATGAGGTGGTTGTGGTGGTGGAGGGAAAACAATAGAAATGTGGTGGTGGTGGAGGAAAAACAATAGAAATGTGGTAGTGGTGGTGGAGCAGGAAAACAATAGAAAATGTGGTGACGGTGGTGGTGGTGGTGGTGGAGGGAAAACAATAGAAATGTGGTGGCGGTGGGAAATCAGTAGAAATGTGGCGGTGGTGGTATATAGTTTCACTATTTACGAAGCAGTGTTGAAAAACAAGTTGAGTGTAGGGTCGATGTGGGATCGATGTAGGGTCGAATTAAGGTCGATGTGGTCGTGGATGGAAAATGAGAAGGAGGAGGGAAAATAATAAAATTGTGGAGGAGGGAAACGTAGTAAAAAAAGATAGCTAGCTTTCTTTGACCATTTTAATAGAATCGTTAATCTAATCTTTTTGCAATTATTTTTAATATAGGGCCGTAAAGTTGATTTCTTGTGTCTTAAGAAACGTGTCTGATTTTATTGCTGCAATTATTAGTCGCATGTTTAATCAACTGATCCTTGTTAAGTTATTAATTGTTTTATAATAATACGTCAAGTTTCTCCCTTGGGGCTTTTACTGCAGGGCTAATTTGTTTTCAACGGTGGGCTTGCGAAATCGCATAATTACCTGACTAACGGCGCGTGAAACGTTGAGACTTTAATAGTTTTTCATTTCCTCGAGATAGAAAGGACAAAACGGTTCTGTATTAGTCATACAGAATTGAAATAGAGAGTTTTCAGCTCCATTTTGTGAGTGTGTTTTGTTTATATAACCGAGTTTTAGCGCTAAATAAGAAGAAGGCATAACCTAGATTGAAATAAAGACTTTTCAGCTTCACTTACTCCTTTTTTTCTTTTAATAGACGGTCAGAAAACCGGGCTCAAGTTACTTAACAGGCAAGCCGAGGCAAGCCTATTGTGCCTATTGTAGCATTCGCTCATTAGTAAACCTGTACCGAATTAGTATGCGGGAAGGCATGTGAATATAAATGATTTACCTATACCTATACCTATACCGAATTAGTATGCAGGAAGGTATGTGAATATTAATGGCTTACCTATACCTATACGTATACCTATACACCAACGAGTCTTATCTTTGACTCTCTAGGACTACTTACTATAATCACGGTATTGTATTTTAAATTTTCAGGACGCGTTTGACAGTTTGCAGTTCATTGAGAGACCTGTGAATGGTAGTACAGCTATTCCTATCTTGGCTGCAAGCATTGCCAACAAGTTTAAAGAGCGGTTCAAGGTTGTACGAGAACTTAAATTAGCCGTGGAAAGTTCTTGGACTGCAGCACCTGAACGAACACCAACACAATGCTGCCAGGTTAAAAATTCTGGTCAATCAGAATACGATTCAAGATTTCGTTCAAAAGTCGACCTTTCACGAATATGCGTCAAGGTATCTAAAAATGCTCCAGCTTCTCCCACCCATGTTGCGGATTCTGTGGTGGAGAAAATGAAGAAAATTTCTCAAGATTACCCCGTTCTGAAATGGCAGTACTTTGCCTCTGAACAAGGTGTGTTGTCGAACTTTCCAGCGTGGGAAGATACCACAGATTGTGGGTCTTATGATCCTCGATTCAGACCTTTTTACGTGGAAACAGCCACGCCTGAACCAAAAGATGTTGTTCTAGTTATTGATCACAGTGGTTCGATGAGTGGTTCACGCATGATAGTCGCAAAGGAAGCTGCAAAAACTGTTCTGAGAACGATGAATCCAAGGGACAGGGTAAGTATTTTCCAACGTTCCGACCGTACGTGCGCAGATGTAGGATAAAATACCAGGTTAACTTAACGTAACGCATTTGCAAGAACAGCAGGATCATAAAAACATATTTTGAAGGCCATATTAACTGGGAAATATTGTAAGGTGTTATTTTTCTCTGCCAAATGCCTCGAAAATGTTCGCATTAATTTCAATAAGGTATGGTTCTACTATGACTGTAACCTTAGCGTCAATGTATGAGTCCGTGTGTATGCCTGGTGTGACAGTATTCCACAGCTGATTTTGTTTTAAGTTTGTAATGTCCTACTAGAGCGACTACATTTAGAACTCAGTATTAAATTTAAGTTATGCGTTCAGTTGATATGTAACCCACTGTGTAGCAAATTTTCGGAACGATAAGAATTTAATATTTTCTCGGTAAATTCCCCTTTATTTCCACACCTTAGAGTTTCTTCGAAAGACGCAATAGTAGAATACAGTGGATATTACATTCAGTGGACCCTATTTTATACTTGTTTGTGTTTGCTTAATCGGAAACAGGGAAAATATATGAAGGGGGAAACAGTAAAAATATGGAGGGGGCAGACGCGTGAAGAGGTCGATTTCCATGGTAATGCTTTGACGCAAAATATGCTTACGATGAATTTACCTTTTGCGTCACAAGTTGTGTAAAGATCTAACAGTCGAGAGTCACAAGTATGTTGTACATGTAGGTTTTATTTACACAGCACAATTTGTGTCGTAGGGTTCCGATAATAAGAACGTCGTCGCATGTAACAAAGTTTTACCGTGTAATGGGCCTAAAAGAAACTCTACTTTTTTCCCCCACGATGCTAGTTCCTATGGAAAAAAATGTTTGAATGTCATTGCCCCCTACTGCCCCACCCTCCCCCCCCTCCCACCCCAAAAAAGATGGATCAGCTAAGTTGGCCTAGCCTTGTAAATTGCCACTCTCAAGTGGCGGGTTAATGCCACAACATAATGCAACGATGTGCTAAGTCATTTTTTCTACCAACATATAGGAAAGGCGGTGCTAATATGTTTGCTTGGTCTCTTTTATTAGATTGGAATTGTGAAGTTCAATGGACAAGCCTCCACCCCAGTTGAATATGATGGCGATGGAAGGGGCTGCCATAGCCAGCGTTTAGCTGATGCTACGCCTATCAACATCAAATACTTGGAAGAATACGTAGAAAGTATCTATGCTAACGGTAAGGCTTAAAGCATTTGGAAGCAATTGAAGATAAGTTTTATTTAGAAAAACAATTCTGCCCCCCGGTTACGTGGCTGTGGTGTCTTTGATTCGTTCAGTTTTTAATTTAAAAAGTTTGGTATACGAAAATGACACTTTTTCTGACAAAAATGGAATATACAATCGGAAGGAGTTGGACTTCGGAGCGAAAATCCTAGCCTGCGAAAACAGCCGTTTAATTTATCCTCGCTCTTCACCGCTGGGGAAGTTTCGCACGGAGGAACGTCTGCGACTCAGCGACAGAAATTCCATACTGATGACGTAAATTAATGTTTACACAATATATCCGGTAGTCATGAGGTTCCACATCCAAATTGTTTAGTTTTACGTTTCTCCTGGTCAATTTCACCAAAGTGTTGTGTTCATCTGCGAACGAGCTCATCAGTGTGGAATTTTCAACGCGAAAACGCGAAACGTCCTCAGCGGCGAAGAGCGAGGAGAAACGGCTGTTTTTGCGCGCTACGAAAATCCCCACGTAAAACTTTCCTGAATACCACTCCCGTCCTCCGGGACGACAAGTACAGGAAAAACTTGTCAATAGGATTGAATTGTTTTCCGTTTGACGCTACAAGTCTCCCTACTAATTTTTTTTCTGTTCATAGGAGGCACTGATTATAGTAAAGCATTCATTAAAGCCTTCGATCTGTTCAATGGCACATCTGGCATAAGCGGTTCTTCCAGGAAGAAGGTTATCATCTTTCTTACGGATGGCAGACCAAATGATAATGAACAAAAAATATTGCAAACAATAAAAACAAAGAATGCTGAGCTGAATAATGAGGTGGTGATCATGACTTATGGAATGCTGGCAAACTTGCTCATTCTGCGTTACATTGCTGAACAGGAAGGCCTTGGTGTCACAAAGTCATCTGATGTCACTGTAAGATAAACCTAATCATTTCAATGCGCTGTTAGTTTTTAGTTATCTATTCTTAATCTTGGCAACAGATCCCGACTAGTCATTTCAGGTACTTAAAGTATAGAAGTTTTTTACAGGAGCAACTTAAATAAATGGTAGATTTCTGAACGCTAAAACCATGGATGTTGAGATATATAAACTTTATTACTGCATTCACAGCCCAAGGGGATGGGGTGCACTCAGGGGAAGTTTGGGTAAAGGGGTCCTGCTGCCAAGGCCTTTAAAACCTGAAATGTTCATTTCACTACACTCCATTAAGTTTCGTATACAGGATAAAGCGATTTTTTAAAGTGCGATCACAGAGATAAGTCTTTTTGGAAAAAAAGTTGCCTTCGAGCAAACTCTCTCTCAGTGTTTTATATTGGATCTGATTGTCCCCCAGGGAAAGCCCAGAAATCGCTAATAGGGACCTTAAGATACCCTGGACGCGGCGGTAAAGAGAACGGAGAAAGGCTGGAGCGAGGACGCCGCCACCTTCGCGGGAAAAACAAATTAAGATTGAGCAGGTTGGGTTGAGTGCTCGCCTGACGAGACAGGATAAAGTAATGCTTTCGTGTTTTAATTCCATGACTTTCAGAAAAACTCGTGAAGTCTTCCTTGATTGATACCTTAACGATCTTTTATTGGAGGAGAAATTTGTGCTGCCGGCTATGACTCCAGTTTCTCTAAACAAAAGCAAATTTCTTCGAGGGAAACTTGAGGGTATGATCGGAGTTCAGGTTATCAGCTATTTGTTGCCAGACTTTTTCGCTTTCCGTTGTTCTAGATCTTGCTTTAAAACGATATGGTTCTGTTATGAGAACTTCCCGTACTAAGGCGAGATTTTGATCTTGATTTTTGATCTTGATTTTGACCGCTCCATCGCTGAACTGAAAGTGAACAAAATAAAATTATAAAAGTTAATAAATGAACCATGGCGTCTTGTTCAAGATCTCAATTTTCTCCGACATGCATCTTCAAGTTTATTCGACTTCTCGTCTCTTAAATTTTTCAAATACTATCCTAAAGCGAGAACGTTGTCCCCTTAAAACAAGCAGTTATAGTGTTACATTTATGTCGAAAGACTCAGCGCTTTCATTCTCGGTTGCCGCCAAAACACTGAACCCAAAAGGCTTGATAGCAAAAAAATAAGAGTCAATCTTGAGAGAACACCACACTAAAAAACACTTAAATGTGTCTCTTGGAGTAAAATGGATCGAAAATCCTGTACGAAAAGCAATTTCTGCACTGAAAACAAGAAAACCAACTCACCGTTTTACGAGGCGGCCAAACTTCTAGTTTTCACCGTCGCGACTTCAGGTCGACGCTGTGGCATTATGCTAATTATTCCAAAAATTGAACATTTCACTTCCGGCTAACGTCCTCCTCGGCCGCGCCCAGAGTATCTTAAGGTCCCTAATACCGTTTGCTGACAGACACCGTAGAAACAGCGATTCAGTTGTTAAGTTTTCAATTACTTATCCCTTGAAGAAGAATAGGAGAGATGCTGAAGTAATATTTGCTTAATATTTGCTTTTTTTGTAGTCTGGTATCCATATAATGGCAAAAAAGTATGAGCCTCTAGCTAGGTTGCTATCAACTTTTGAGATACGTGTAATGGTATATACCTTTTCCACTGCAACAACTGATGTTATTTTTCTTTAAGGCTGGAAAATTTACATATGTGTCAAACACAAACACCTTGCGGAATGACATGGCAACCTATTACGACTTTTTCTCGTCAAAAACAATTCGCAATGAACCAATCATATCCATTCCTTACGTTGACGCGTTTGGCTTAGGTAAGAAACGCTATGCATGTAGTTTACAGGTTTACAACGTCGAACTTCTTACATACCACAGGACACCCTTAAGTTAGCTCGTGTAGCTGATAATTGTTGGCAAACTAAAGCTGTAAATTGGGCTATGACGTCATAGTGGAGCTCTCGCGCTCTCAAAGTGCGGGAAACAAAGCACCATGAATGACAAAATTTAGTTATCTGTGCATCAAAGACAGGGGCGGATCCAGGTTTTTTTTTTAGGAGGGGGTGCACTCGTGTCTTGCTCTACTTCAACAACAATAAACCACATAGTTTTTTTTTGCATAATGCCAGTTGTATTAGAAAACCGCAGGTCATCTCAAGGGGAGGGGGGGGGGGGGGGGTACGCACATGATCCCCCTAGATCCGCCCCTGAAAGAAATATTTGGTTGTGACAAATTCGTCCGTCCATACGTCCGCCATTCATATTAGCGCATGTAAGTGTATGTGAAATGTTACACTTACTACCTTACTAACTCATTTAGTTGACGTGTTTTTTAAAGTTCTCCGCAGACCAGTTATTGGATTTCAAATGATCACAGGCTCAGGTCGATTTTTTCAGAAGGAATTCAGTTTCGTCTTTTTTATGGCGAAAGTTCAGAAAAAAATTTCCTCAACGATCCCACGAGAGTCTCGCTTGGCCTTCCCTGAATCTACAATATATATTTGGATGTCAACATATATGCACACTCGTTATTATTCTCATATTCCCTACTTTTATGGTGTCTCATTGGTTTTCCTATTCCTACAGGTCTGTTAACTTCGATAACACTGCCATGTTATCATCAAGGAAAATTCATCGGTGTTGTTGGGACAGATATTAGCATGGCAGATCTTCTGTCAGAAGTTACCTATTTTCAAACAGGCCAGCGAAGTTATGCCTGGATGGCGGATAGTTCTGGAAGGACCATGATGCACCCTCTTCTCCCAGCCCCTTCAGACGCCTACGGTGACCCAATTTTTATGGACATTACAGCTTTGGAACCAGAACCTGGATTTAATGAGATTTTCAACTCCATCAAAGTGTGAGTGCTTTGGAGCATTTAGTGCCGAAAAACACTATTCATCCTTAGGGATACGAAAAGAATCCATTAACTTTTATATCCATTACGCTTTTTATTATCTTTTTTTTTTCGGCTTTGATAGCGGTAGATCCGGGATGAAATCATTCACTTCAAAGCGGTTTCTTGCTCGTGGTGGAAAAATCAAGGAGGGAGTTTCAGTTTTAGATATACCATCTACCTACTTCTGGAGAGCAGTTGAAAAAACCAAATTCACCGTTGGAATTGTGGTGGCAGATGGCGATAAGGATGAAACACTCTCAACTCAAAGTATTCCTTCAGGTAAGTACATTACCATATTATCAACATACAATTAAAAGTTCTAAATATAACTGAACATTGAACTTTCGTGTTCATCGATAAAAAGACGAATTTGTAGAATCGGAAAATTGAATATAGATCTTAACGACAAGGAACGCAATCGGCCATCAGTTGCTTTAGATTTCTTAATAAGTAGAGTATTAAACCGTCTTTAAGGAGTAGGTAAATACGTTTTAAATGGAAGAGACGGGGAAGCAGATGGAGGAAGAGAGGGAGGAAACCTTACCTTCGCTCTCTCTTCTCTTCCCCTTGCCTTTCCTCATTCTGTACGGAAGTGCATTCTTCTGAACAAGTTCTAAATGAACTTCACGTAAGTCTGACAGTCTCCATCATCATCATAATTTAATTATCATTATCGTCGCTATTATTGTCATCATCATATCTTATCGCGGTGAACATTCTTGGTTGCGGTAGACGAGAGGAGATCGCAAGCCTCATTTAGCTTGGTGTTTCTGTGCTAAATAAACCTTTCCCACGTTCCTTTTAACAAAGGCACCAAATCAGGGCATGTGATTCGTATGAAATTGTCCACCATAGCCTAGACCTCATTTCTTCATGTTGTCGAGGTTTGTTCGTATGCTTCTCTGTCACACCAATTTAACTGGTTTCACAAAAGAGGCACAGAAAAAAGTCAGCAAAGGGCTCGCATTTTTTCAGTCTTAATAGTACTTCAACAAAATTTTGTCATAAGAATCACAAGTGCTTGTTGCGTTACGCTAGTTTTAACATAAACCCTTTAATTATTGTAATTTGCCTGTTCTTCCTAATTTTCAAACAGATTTCAAATTTCTCTATCATCGTTTGGATTTAGTAAGGCCAGATGAACCCTGCGCTCACTTTTCTAGATATGCAGCTAAAGGTAAGTTCAACAAAATAATGAATAAACAAAAACTTGATTGCTTGTAAACTACTACGAAGTTAAAAGTTCCTGAAAAACATTTTTCTAAGGAACCTTTTATGAATTTGGCGATAACGGTGTTATTCTTTTTGGGAAAATTTTGAAGCGATTAACTACAGGAGACAAAAGAAACCTGGCTAACGACTAGTGGCGAGCGTGTACGTGGAAATATTCGAACTTTTTCATATTTCTTGTTTCTGTAAATACTACTGACACAAACTTAATCCATGTGATAGCCTAGCGCTAAACATACTTAAAAGCTAGGATACCATGACCTGTGGGACAGCAATCGACTAAAAGATGAAGCAGCAAGCTTATCCCGCCTCCATCCAGTCCAGCGTTGAGCGATCGAACTTTTCCTCCTGTAATGCTTGTACACACATTTCTATAACTAGTAATAGTTGACACTACAGCTGCCCCTGTTCTGTATATTGTCAGTCAATAGTATTCTTGCTCGTTGTGTAGCTCTTTGAAATATGCCGATTCACAATGAATATTTTCACACATATTCCATACAATAGGTGAGATAAATACAGGAAACGTAGGGTTCCATACACAGTTTCAGCTCGATTTAAACAGCTTTGATCAAAACATTCTCAGTTTCGACAAGAGTTTATTCTAAACCATAAGAAAATATTTAATTCGAAGTTGAATATTTCGCTATTTCTCTTTCACTTTTAACATTCAGTTCATTTTATTTGCCGGAAAGTAAGCCTTAGAAATTAAAATGACGTTTGATCGATTCACGCTCGCGCATTCTAGTCTTATTGTCCCCGCAGGGATTTCGCCCAGAAGGCGAAATTCTGAGGAGGCACTCTAGTAACTCGCGCGTATATTAAAGGAACAGTATCCCGTTACTGCGCATGCACCAAACTTTGATTTTTGGACAGGATGTCCCGAAATCAAAAGATGCGAGGAGAGTAAGAGAACCTTGAAAAATCCGTTTGCATCGCGCTTGGCCGAGTTCAATACTACACTAAAACTTCTCAGGATTACAGATCAATGATATATTGTTCCTGTTAAGTTTCGATTTGGGCGAAATCTGGATTTTTTGGCGTTACTTTTATTGCCGTTGGCCGGGGGACCAAAAGATGGGAAGCGCTTTGATGCCGATTGAAGGCTTATCTCTTCTGCTAGCTTCCATACGCTCAGATAATTGTGAAAGGAATACGCAGAAATGAAACAACCACAAGAAAGACTGTGCGAAAGAAACCATTGAGACACTGATGTGACTGAGGAGATCTTGTGGAGCGGATCGTGAAGCAGAATGTTTTGCAACGACGCGTTAGTAAACTTTTAAATGAACCTCCCTACGGCCGACAAAATCAAACAAACAGGCGCTACATGTTTAAAAAAACTAGTTCCATGAAATCATAATATAATTTCTGACTAACCTTTGCGATGACTCATAGCGTTGAGATTGCATTTTTATTTATGTCTTTCAAACGTTTGAGGCTAGAACGCGAGCAAATCAGGCAGATATTACTGGACTTAGAACAATTGACCTCTGACACGAGTTTCACATAAGAAAACTGTTTTTAAAGCGAGCCGGAGCGGAAAGAGATTTTCGGGTCGCGAGGAGGCCCTGCTGGCGATAAAATCGCGATGAGTCTTCGTTCCGCGAGCCAAATTTTAAATAAGAAGAAAGACTTCTTCGAAAGTCTAAAATATTACTTGAGAATATAAACAACAAATCTCCGTCGGCGGTGCGGTCCGGAAGGAAATCTTGTCGAGTCAATATGACAGTTCTATTGTCTTTTGAAGAAAAAACAGATGACGCTCGCGCGTGCGCATAATCGGGACACTGTCCCTTTAAGAAAAAATTCTCGATTTGCTAGAACAGGGTCCACCAGGAATCGGTAGGTAATGTTGACGTTTCTATTGTTTGCGTCCGCAAGTACGAAATGGTTAGGATGACGTAAAGACAGAACATCTCCAAGGGACCGCTTAGGTAGATTTTGTGAAATTTATTGTGAAGTCATACTTCGACACTCTTTTGCGTTACGTGTTATCAGTGGCATTCTGTGGAGCAGTTGTTTCAGTGAAAGTTATGGACCAAAATTTTAACGACACTCGTTAAGCGCAGAAGAAGTTACAAGGCGCGTATAACTGTGTATACATAAACACTTGGAAAGTTTGCCAGACACGAGTTCACAAATCTTCTATTGGAAATCTTGCCAGACACTCTTTCTCTCTCTTTGACCGGAATAAGACTCTGGCCCAAACAAGCAAGACGAGTGAACAACGGCTAGCTTCTCACTAGCAGAACGATGGACGATTACAGAAATTCTCCGACAATCAAATTCTGTGCTGACTTACCCTACTCACAGATGTCCTTCCGCTATAAAGTTTAAAATAAGCCTAGAATGCGCGAGTGTGAATTGATCAAACGTCCTTTTAATTTCAAAGGCTTCCTTTCCGGCAAATAAAATGAACTGAATGTAAAAAGTGAAAGAGAAATAGCGAAAAATTCAACTTCTAATAAAATCTTTTCTTATGGTTTAGAATAAACTCTTGTCGAAACTGAGAATGTTTTGATCAAAGCTGTGTAAATCGACCTGAAACTGTGCATGGAACCTTGCGTTTCCTGTATTTATCTCACTTATTGTATGGAATATGTGTGAAAATCGTCCTTATGAATCGGTATATTTCAAAGAGCTACACGACGAGTAAGAATGCTATTGACCGACATTATACAGAGAGGAGGCAGTGGTAGTGTCAACTATTTCTAGTTTTAAACTTTATAACGGAAGGACATCTGTAAAGCAGGGAATAAGTCAGCACAGAATTTAACTGTCGGCGAATTTCTGTAATCGTCCATCGTTCTGCTAGTGAGAAGCTAGCCTTTGTTCACTCGTCTTGCTTGTTTGGGGCTGAGTCTTATTCCGGTCAAAGAGAGAGAAAGAGTGTCTGGCAAGGTTTCCAATCTAAGATTCGTGAACTCGTGTCTGGCAAACTCTCCAAGTATTTATATATACACAGTTGAAGGCACCTTATAACCTCATCTGCGCTTAACGAGTGTCTTTTGGTCCATAACTTTCAAAACAACTGCTCTACAGAATGTCACTGCGTCACGCAAAAGATTATCGAGGTATGATTGCACAATAAATGTCACAAAAGCTACCTGAGCGGTCCCTTCGGGATTTTCTGTCTTTAAGTCATCCAAACCATTTCGTACTTGCGGGCGCAAACAACAGAAACGTGATCATTACCTTCCGAGTCCTCGCGGCCCCTGTTCAAGCAAATCGACATTTTTCTATATTGACTTTATGACTGTATTTTTCAACTGTAAGTACTTTCCTTAATATACGCGCGAGTTACTAGAGTGCTTTTGCGGGGCAATTACTGCTTGCAGTAATGTGGCTGGCGCCAGTTGTTAGAAAGGTGAATAACGTTACCCACCGAATGATCACTATCCACCAGATAAATCATTATCTATGCAGTGGGTAAGTATTTGGGGGAAACGAGTTGGGTTATCTACTGGATACAGATAACGCGGTTTACTTATCCACCTTTTGAACAACTGCAGGGGCTTGCTTTTTTTTTTCCTTTTTGTCGTTGGTTAATTTTCTAACGAAGGGCGCTGCAGTTATCTGTTTCTCCCAGGTCACATGATATTAAACAATAAAAATTTTTATCCGCCAAGAGTCTTTGAGCGGGCAACATTGTAAAATCTATGACTTGCGATGTCAACGGTCCACTATTCCCAGGAAATGCATGTTGTTCGCTGGTTGAGATCTAACTACTTTCAACCTTCCGTTCAGTGAACCATGCTTTGAGACTTCTAACCTAAAACTTTTACTCATTTGAAGGAACAACTGTTGTGAAATTTGGTGCTGAGGCCTTTACAGACCCTTACACCTACTTAGGCTTGGACGAGGCGGTGTCCCGAGTGAAGTCATACAAATCGTACATGACAAGTTCAAGTGCTGTTAATCCTGGGTTCAAACCAGGCATTAGAGACACTGTGCTGGTTTCCAGCAAGGTAGATGACATTTGGTTACGCGAAAAGGCGGAATATACAAAGTACTTGGTGTGGAGATATTTTGGCACAGCCAACGGTGTGTTTAGAATAACACCTGGGACATTGATTGCAAAATCATATGATCCGACGAAACGACCATGGTAATACTTTTATTTTAGTCCTCCTTCCTCAAAACTGGGTCTACTTCTCGAGATCTAATTGGTACTATTAACAAGTTATATTATTTTGATACAAAGAGATGTGATGATAGCATTTTTACTTTCATGTTATGAAAAACACATGTTGACAAACTTTAAATGACAGTCGGATATAAGGCCATTTTTTAAAATGGCTTAACCTAATAAGATTTATGGCGTAATATCCGAATGTCAATTTGCGTTTGCCAAAATGTGTTTATCACAATGTAAAAAACGTTACTAGAGAGAAACCGCCTAGATAATTCGAAGCGAGGATTAGCACGGGTTAGTGCGCGACCTTCTGTGCGAGAGGGCCCGAATTTGATTCCCAGGTTCAACCTCAAGTCCTTCCATTCGACTTGTTTCCTTTCCGTACAGCTTTAAAAAGCACTGATGGACAGAAAGGGGTAAAGTGAGCGTATCGTGGGCCTCAGGTCTGTTAGTCAGATGACTATTTTGAGCTACCGACGAAAATGAAGGACACCCTTTACTCTTTAAATAATTACAGGCTTTCCCACCCTCCCCATCCGTTGTAGACCTTAAGGTAATAAACACACCTTTTACGCGAAATAATCTGGAGGACGATACTTTAGCTTTATGACTAACTGGATATGTTTTTATTTTTACAATAGGTACCATGCCGCGCTCAGAAACACGGGACGTGTTTCATTATCCACTCCTTACATAGACGCATTTGGATCAGGAGTAGTTATCACTGCTTCCCACACTATATACCGCGGTGAAGCTACTCACAAACACAGCGCAAATGACCAGGTCATTGGTGTTATGGGTGCGGACTTTCCTTTGTCTTATTTTCATAAGTAAGTTATTATATTGCTCTTTTTTCTGTGTTCTTTATGTCGACTAGCAAAATAGTGGGGTGATTTTTTTTTTACAGTTTTGTGACAGAGCCAGTAAGGCTTTTTTTTAAGAATGCCTTTTATCGAGAAGATAATGTTGCTTTTACTACCAGACTTTCCCAAGAACTAAATTAAACACATATTTCCTGTCAGACTCTTAACGGACACTTTTCCCAGCTGCAAAGATGGCAACTACGAATGCTTTGTGTTAGACGGAGCTGGTTTTCTCGTCATGCACAAAGACTTTTTGTCGCCAGACATTAAAGCAAAAGATCTGGAGTACGTCCACATCACAGCAAAAGAAAAAGAGATAGCCGAAGACCTTTTACAGAAAGGACATTTGGTAAAGAAAAAATGTAGACACTTGGAAAAGATACACACGGAAAATTTCTACGAGCTGAGCATCCCGTTTCAAGGCCTCAACACACTGACAACAGGACAGCGATGTAGGCAATACCAGCTTGCTAAAGTTGGTGGAAGTAATGCATTTTTAGGTAAGTTTTCTCTGGAAAATTAAGTGATCTTGGGTAAAATTGTCATTTTACTTTAGAGAGATGACATTCGAACTAAGAAACCCTGGAAGCATTAAGGGTATTAAAATATTAAAATATTTGCCTTCATCGTGAGTGTCGTTCTCGTTTAGGTATCAAAAAGCGAGATGATTCCTGTCCATTTGGAAATTGCATCACATGCGGAACCAACAGAGAATGCTCCAATCCACCGGTGTCAAGTTGCGAGTGTCCATGCATTTCAAGGCTTGACTTTCATTACTGCAGAAATGAATTCCCAGCCAGCAAGTAAGCACATTTAAAGTAATAAGACAATCACGTCTTGACGATTATTTTACACATACACTAGCTTTACTGAATTTTAATTGTTAATCTGTGTACAATGCCACCAATAGAGAACTTACCGCAGCACACTGTTTTCTAGATCGTCGCTTCAAACGTCGGGTTGTGCCAGATCAAAAAGTTCATGGGCACGAAAGTTTACCAAGAAAGAATAAACCTAAACTGAAATCGCAAAGAAAATTGAAAAAGAGAACAAAACAAACTAAAAAGAAAGAAACAAATTGAATGGTAGATCTTTAACTAAATTTGGCCTTTATCGAGAATATACACCTTTATTTTTTTCTGAGCTTGCGAGCGGCCAGAATCCTCCAAATCCTGCAATTATATTGGTTCCGAGAGCGGACGGTTTTTTCCGATCTTGCCCGCTAATCCGGCCGGAATCGTTGGCAGCTTTATTCACAAGTTTGTTTATTGTTTGTGAACGAGCAAAACCGGTGATTTTAACCATTTTTATTTTAAAACTTGTGCTATTATTAGCGTTAGCTAGCGAAAAGTGAATTTGGTTATCCAGACAAAACATCGGAAGTGAGAATCAAGCAAGTCGGCAAGGAAAACCACTAAAGTAAAGCAAAACGGGCGGCTCGTGATGTCGCTTCACTAGCTTTAAAACTTACGCTGTAAGTACTGCAATCTTGCTCTTATGCACCGTTTATTCGACATTTTTCCTCTGTCTGTAGGTTTGTTTTCCATTTTTGATGATGAATCTAGATTCAGAGCCGTTTTTCATTGAATTTTGCCTCGCTAGTGTTTTTTTACTTTAATTTCAGAAAAGGTTGTTGTCAACGATTGCATGTAGCTGTCAATCTTGAATCAACAACACGAACAACTTTTCCAGCTGTCTGTTATCTCCGTTTTTATTTCTTTGTTTATATAATTGTTTAGTTACCCACATCGCCCTCTTTTATTTGAATTCAATTCAAAACCGTGCTGAGATTGGTATGTGCAATTTTTATCCCGCTCGATTGAATTACTCTGAAAGGAAAAATTCAAGGGAAGAAACTCTTTGCTGTATTTTCTTTCCTGTGACTTTTTCAATTCTTTTATCCTTGTTTGACACTCAGATTATGAATTGTCTACAAAGACCTCTCTCCTTTATTCTAAAGAGAGCTTAATTGTGATAATATAAATTACAAGATAAAAATCATGTTGTAAGGTTTTGTTTTGGTTTGCAATCGATCGCGCGCTTTGAATAACATCAACACGAACGCGCCCTTCTTCAACATTCATAGGTTGGAGGCTGAAGTAAAATTTCCCTTAAACTTTTAAATCTCAGTGGAAAAAAATAAAAATGTCATTTACCGCCTTAGGTCGGTCCGTATTGGGAGGAACTGTGCCCTCGGTCTGAGTACCGCCCGAGGCCGTACTCAAGACCTCGGGCACAGTTTCTCCCAATAGGGACCCCCCAGCCGGTGAATAACATATATGTACTGGGACTAAAATAAGCTTGCGCGTGACATTTTATCAGTTGATATGATACACCTAAAATAATATAGCGGGATTCACAAATCTCTGTAAGTATGGCGTGGGGGGGGGGGGGGGGGGGGGGGGGATTACAGTATTGCACCTATCCAAAGATTAATTTATTATTTAAGCAATAGAAAACGTTTTCTGTGTTTGCATAGCCTGATATAAACACGAGAGGGGTTGGGAGAATTCGAGACAGTTATGCAAAACCGAGACGAAGTCGAGGGTTTCCATAACCGTCGAGAATTCTCCCAACGCCTCGAGTGTTTATATCAGGCTATGCAAACACAGGAAAAAGTTTTCTATTGCTTTTATAAAATAACTTTCACGAGAAAAATCGTAAAACTTAATGTATGGCACTGATTAAAAGAGAAATTCTTACCAGTCGCAAAATCTTGTCCACGAAGTCTTGCATGAGTAATCAGTTCTTGTTTTGCAAAAAGATGCTTTGCAAAATACGGATTTTTCTCGCTCAAAATGCCGGCTTAAGCAAAGAAAAATTGACTCACCCTCTTTGTAACGATTTTCCATGTTTCAGCCGACGAAGGAATGGGTAAAATTCGTGCTTGCGTGATTGGCGCGCGAAAAGCCAAACAACTTGACGCCACAACCATGTTTACATACTCTCATGCAAACACTTCTCTCGGCCAATCAGAGCGCGCGTACTATCTTAGTTATTTTATAATCGTCAATTGTGGCCTATTGCAGCTATTAAATAATGGCAAGGCTTAGTGAGTCCAGCACCTTGATCTTAGTTCGTCACCTAGTCAAGTCTTATGACTTATATTAAATTTCGGCCAGTATTTAGCTCAACCCCTGTATCAAGTAAGAGATCTTTCCATAAAGGATTTCCAGAAACACTTGTCCGAGTCAAAAGTCATCCCTGATATTCAAAATAATAGTTTATTTACAAAAACGATGAAATCTTTCTGTTTTTTCCTGCAGTGTGCCCATTTGTCCAGTACCAGCGCCTGTTGTCCCTTCTGAACAAGTAAAGGATCCTTCCATAAAGGGTTTACAGAAGTGCTTTGATCCTCAGTGCGACAAAAAGTTAAATTCAGATTCTTGTGATGGAATCGTGGGATGTTACTGGTGTGTCCGCGATAAAAACGAGGCTCCTCTTAATAACAAGTACTGCGCCGACATTAATTCATGTTACGGAGGAAAGGAAGGTAAGAGATTAGCTATTATTATGAGAGAGATAATTTGCAATGGAATGACTTATATCAATAATAATGAAATGATAAAATAACGAATGTAACATCATCATTAGGATCTTCATTATTTTCTTTTTCTATTTATTCAGCCTCATCGATCAGTAGCTGCATCTAAAAACGAACCTGTAGTTCCATCTTTACTACGTTCCCACTCCTCCACTTGAATCGTTGCTGCTTCTGCTTCCACATCTGCATATTCAATATCCACTGTTTTGCTCCAACTCCTGGGCGCCCTTTTGTCAGTACTGCTTCTGATCTTACATCTGCACTCTTATCTCTCCTGTTTAAGCTTCGACACCTGCACTGCCATCTCTACTGTTTCTGCTTCCACACCTGCACTGCCATCTCTACTGTTTCTGCTTCCACACCTGCACTGCCATCTTTATACTGTTTGTTTCTGCTTCCAAACCAGCATTTCCATTCTCTACTGCTTCTGCTTACCCAAACCTGCACTTCCATCTTTATTATTTCTGCTCCCACACCTGTACCTCATCTCTACTGCTGCTGCTTACCCAAACTTGCACTTCCATCTCTACTGTTCTTGACCGCCATCTCTACTGTTTCTGATCTTACACCTGCGCTTCCATCTTTTATGTTGCTGCTCCCACTCGTGCATTACCGTCTCTGCTATTCTGCTTCCACAGTCCTGAACTTGCATGTGTACTACTTCTGCTCCCACACCTCCAATTTTATGTCCACTACCTCTGCTCCCACACCCACACTTCCATTTTCATTGTTTCTGCATCCACACCTAACGGCAATTCCATACTGTTTCTGCTTCCAGACCTGCACTTACGTACATGTATTTAGAACTGCAGCTCCCAAACATGAACTTCAACCTCTATTGCTGCTACTCCCCCTCCTGTACTTCCATATCCACTTTTTCGTTTCCCACAATTGAACTTCCTTCGTAATACCACTTTTGTCCCAACACCTATACGTTTTCCCTTCTGCGTTTGCTTCCCTTCTGCGTTTGCTTCCACACTTACACAAGCATAATATTCTTTCACTCTACTCTATCTATAAATTCCATGTTTCTTGTTTTGTATTCTCACATTTTAATGGTCTTTTACCTACTCCTGTTTCCTCGATCCTTCATTTTAATTCTGAATATCACGATTATATGACTCGTACACGTTTTAATGTGCATAAAACCTGTCATAAGTACCAATTTGCTATCACTTGGCAAGCTCCTATTATTTGGAATGATATTCCGTTAACTGTGCACAATAATCTCACAGTAAGTAACTTTAAAAAAAACTTAAGACTGTATTTTTCTGAGTAGTTAATTAGCCTACGCATAATCAAAACACCTTATGGGACTATACTAGGTGTATTTGCTTGTAGTTGTTTGTGTGGTTAATAGGAATTATTAGGAATAATAATAGGTTTATAGGAATTATTAGTTGTTTAAATATTTGAAATTAGTTGCCAAGTATTGTATTTTAGTTGTAAGTTTTTCTAACTGACCCTTTTTTTCTTGATCTAATTGTATTGTAATTATTTTAGTTAAAGCCTTCTTCTATTCCTGTAAATTCTTCACGTCTTTTTTTTGCTGACCTCAGGCCATTTAAGCCCCCGGCTTTGGCTGTTCTTGTGTATTTTTTTCCTTCCAGGAATTGATTAATTAAACGTAAACGTAAACGTAAACTTCACCTCCTGCTGACTCTTTTCTCTTCTGTGTTTACTTCCACACCCGCACTTCATCTATATTGCCTCTGTGCCCAATACCCAAACCGATAATGCACGATAATCATCGGTGCCTACACATTCATCTTTACTGCATGCATCTGCACCTTCATCACTACTCTTTGTATTATACCTGCGCATTTAAATTCATTCATCTCTTTTTCATTTTCATCTGCTTACAACCTCCTACTTCCGCATCGACATTTTCATTTCCATCTTCACCTCATAGGCTTCATTAATGTTATTATCCTGTAAGACAGTGCTTCTCATAATTTCAACCAAAATCTGTTTAAAGAGAAAGTTCTCAGTAACGTTTCGGTTGTGCCTTTTTTGTGCGTCAATAACTCGCTTACATGTACTTCATGCATATTAGTCAAGAGCAGAATTTAGAAGTTTATTTTTAAAAACAAAATCTGTTGTGGAAAAAAAGAGTTATTTCAGTTTACAACGTCTGATTATAGCTTAAGAAGTACGAATGTGTTAGTCTTGCCACAACCTAAAACAACTACATATAGATATGCCGCAGCGAGAATTGGAACTCGCTTCCTGATTGTTTTAGGAGAACCACTAGTCTGAAAGAATTTAGACGTTTACTTTTTTCCCATAGTTTCTTAAATTAGGTTTTACTTTTACCACCAGTTTGTGTTTTTTTTTAATATGTTTTTATTAAGTGTGAGTATATGTAATTTATCGGAAATACTAGCCCTTGGCTACTCTAAAATCCCAAGTTAAATAAAGTTATGTATGTATGTATGTGTGTATGTGTGTGTGTATGTTTGTAGGTAAATATAGTCGAAAATAGGAATTGAAATTTCCGACTATAATCTAGAGTAAAGTTGTAAGAAAGCAAATTGGTAAGGGCTTCCCAGGGTCCGCGCTACACTAACGTAAATACAGAGTACACCCCATTATAGCAAAGCCTAGTATGGGCAAATTGTAATAGTTGGACCTTTTTTCATTTTATTTACAGGGACAAGAGCCCCCGGAAGTACAAATATTCCGAAGGACAAAGATGGCAAAGCTGAAGTTAGTAACAAAAGTGGAATGTCTGCTGGTGCTATTGCTGGCATTGTTGTGGGGGTAATTGGTTTCATTGTTGTGATTATTCTGATTGTGGTGAAATTATTCAAGAGGGAAAGAATCCCAAAGACCACTGCAAGGACTGGATGTATTGGACGAGGAGTTCCACCATCAGCACCCAGCTCAGTAGTGCATAGCCCGCCACCTCAACCCTACAAGGTTCCTTACGCCTCTGAACCTGGTACCTCTATACAGCTGACGGGCATACCACCACGTTACGAATCGCCTCCGCCAAGTTATGGTGAAAATCAGCCTAGTGCACCACCCTACAATCCTTACTACAAACAAAGTTTTAGATACAAATAAATCAGGCATCAGGATTTTGAGTAAGCGTAAAACTGATTAGAAGCACGTGATTAAGCCCCCCAAACCTGTATCTTTATTAATGCTCTATAATTGTGAGACCAAATTTGATTGCCTATCCTTTTTAAATGCCTATATAATCTAAGACGGAAAAAAATTTATTACTATTATCTATTGCGAGTGCATTTAAGACTACACGTATTTACATGACAAAGCATGGTAGTCCAAAAGATAAATGAAAAGATCGGGAAAAGAAGCAATTAAATTTTGTTAGGTTATGAACTTTGCTCAACTCATTCTTAACTGTCATGGTTGAGCAGGAACGGCGTAGTCTCTTGGTAGGTTGGGGTGTGGGTTCTATTGTTGAGGACCCATTAATTACATATGCAAAATGAGTTTGTAGTAAGTTCTTTTCCCTTTGTTACGTTCGATTTTGCACCTCCTACTCTAACTTACAGTTTTAAGAGTACGCAAAGCTACATTTTTTCAATAGTTTGCTTTTTATTGTTAGTTGTACTTTTTTACTGAATTATTATTTCTTTTCTTTTTTTTGCGTTAACTGGTGCTTAAAGGCTTAGACCTTTGTACAGTTTTGGCTTAATAAATGAGAGCATAATTTAATTATTTGTTGTTGTTTACAATTCGATGTGTGCTTTTTTGTAAAATAATATACATTAAAAAATTTCTCGATTGTGATTGGCTAAGAGAAATGCAGTTTTTAGGTAACACGGTGCAGAAAAAAGGTAATAGAGTGCAGAAAAAAGGTAATTTAGTGCAGAAAAGAGTAACAAACGTGACACTCTGATTTGCTAACAAACAAGGGAACTCACTGGGAGCCAATCAAATACGTCATCTAAATGGTGCAAAATTTGGATCCGCTCCGGGCCAGTTTCGAGCAAAAACCGCAATGGTTGGCGTTTGCAGCACATTTGCTTTGCGACCGAGACAACTGTAGAGGAGCTGAAAAACTGCTCTAAAAACGAAAACACTGCAAAAGCACTGGTTTTTGGCTCTCTGTTTGGAAGAATTGTTGCGTAGATAAGGAAATTATTGATGAAATAGAAAATTACGAGCCGGCTGAGCTTAACACTTTGCTCGAGCATTTCTACGCCGAAGTAAACAATAAAAAAGGTGAAGATTATGAACCAGAAAGCCTTAAAGTAATGATGGCATCGCTTAATAGACACTTAAAGATCAAAGGCTGCACCCTGTCCATTGTACGTGACCGAGAAGTTAGTTCGTCCGAAGAGGTGTTTGAGGACAAAGCGAAACATCTTCGCTTGGCTGGCCGTGGTAAGCGCCCAAACAAAGCTCTGCAAGTATCAGAGGAGGACGAAGAAATTCTCTGGAAGAGCGGAAAACTCGAGGTAATAACCCAGAATCTTTAATTCAAACACATTGAACAATTCCACGAACTGTTCAGCCCGTTTCTGCAGCTTACAAACTTTAAAAACATCAAGCAAAGTGTTGCTTTGACTGCACTTGTGATGATATTTGGGGCATTTGAATAATTTATTTTTGCACGTAGTTTACTCTTGTTGACTCCTTATCAAAGAGATTTTAAAGCTATCTCGCAATTTTTTCACGAATATCTTTAATAAGTAATGACATGATTTTTCTCGTGCAATTTGGAATAAATAAGCACTCGTAAATTTTTTCAAAGACCACAAACTGCACTCGCCCTACGAGCTCGTGCAATTTTCGTTAGCCTTTGATACATTTTCTTAATCTTCAGAATAAATTAGTTTACGCGCAAAGGGCTTCTAAAAAAATCACAAGGCTCGTCCCACTTCGAGTCCACCTTCTGGAGATACGCCTGCTTGGTAGCTGGAATACATTGCCGAGGCGAAGATCTGGCATTTTTTCCTCCTCGTTGGATTTTCTCCACGACAAATGTTTATATCTGTAGTGAGAATGCAGCGCATATCGGTGGATTTTACTTCATGCGGCTTGCTACTTCTGAAAGAAGAGTGCCGGATTTCATCGTTTTGTTCATTTTTACTAGTGTTGGCGAATGTAAGGTAAAAGAACCGACAACTTTAACTGGGGTAAGAATTGAAGTTTTAAGAGCGAATGTCTGTAAAATCGAGCAACCGACGGCGACGGTCAAAAATTAAATTTCGCTCATATCTTGTCCATACATACTTATTAGTCAGTAACTAAACGTGGTGTAGTTTGTTTTTCAAAAGGCCGCTTGGATTAGGAGAAAATCGACAAAATCAATTTTCGTGGTCGGCGACTTGAAAACAACCAAAATTTGTAGACTACGAGTAGTCCCCCATTTTTCCTCAGGGATAGTAGTCTGCTACACAGCCGTTTTTAGCGTCGTCACGCAACGCTCCTCGCCACTAACGGCTGCTGAAAACCGAACCACATTCCTTTCCCGCGATTAGCCAATTAGAATTCAGCTCCCATTTTCTGGAAGGTGTTAGCGCAACGTTTGTGGTATGGTGACTCCTCCAATCACAGCTTTGCTTTTATCGTTGCCCCATGTGTGAATGCCAGAACAATCAAACTCGTCCCGTGAAAACAAGCAATCAACTAGAGTAGTGTTGTCGTGGTCCAGTCCTTTCAAAATTTTTGAGATTTATAAACAGCAACAGCAAGCAAGTCGAGCAAATATGATGCACAACATGGATGTGCTTATAAAGTTGTCGGGTATACTTTCGGAAAATCGCATATATATCGATAATCTATAAGATTCTTTTTGTTTGAATCAGTACCCCTGGGAGTTTAGTCTACACAGTCTTTTAATAGCTTCACATATACAACAACACAATGAGCACATCCGGCACATAAAATTCATCATACATATGCACGTTAAAAAGAACCAACTGATCCTGGTAAGATTCTTGTAGGCCTATCAAACCTTTTTTTTTTCACTTGGAATTTTACTGATTAACCGCTTAAAACAAACATTTCTGCAAACAACCTTTTCGTTGCTTGCAGACACAGAGCCCATCAAAATTCAGCGACGATTGATTGATTTGTCTAAAACTGAGAGGCGTGTTCGCTTCTAGCGCCCTGCGGCTCACGTATTGTCAAGTTTCTTATACATGATTGGTTTGTTCGTTAGACCACAAACACAAAGGGAAAGGAATGTGGTTCGGTTTTCAGCAGCCGTTAGTGGGGAGGAGCGTTGCGTGACGACACTAAAAACGGCTGTGTAGCAGACTACATGGATAGTAGAGAGAGCAAAACGCGAGCGCGCGTGAAAATCAACCCACGCGAGAAAAGGCGACACGCGGTGGGGAGAGAGAAAAATGAGGGACTACAGACAAAGCCCAAGCTTTTGAACTAATGCGTTGCTCTCACAACGCAAAAAACTCTGATTGGCTCTTCCATGGAAATCTGTTAACATGCGTCAAAAATGCGCCAGCCGCTATCAACACTCGACATAATCTCAATTTACAGAACAAATAACTAGACCAGAACTAATAACAGCAAAGAACAAATAACTAGTCAGAGTTGCTCTTGTAGAAGCAAGTAAGAAGGAAGCCAACCCAGCAACTGATGAGGTTCGCGTGGAGAACAGAAACCATGGTCTTGTCCGATCACAAAGAGGGAATTGAATAACGGAACAGTCGTAAGGCTGTTAAGCTTATTCAAAAGTTATCACCAAGGGAGGAACTACGCACTCCAGTCCAAAGACTCACATTATCCCCAGAAAAACAAGCGGCAGTTAAAATTCATGAGCAGTCATCACTGAGTCACATCGCAATTCTCCATAGTTAATGTAGTTTAAGTTTAAGCTGCAATCCATTCTTCGAGATTTGGATATCGCTATCCGTCCTGCTAAAATCGCGAACGAGCTGGGCCCAGCGTGACAAAACATTGCAGGAAACCGTCTCATTCACGGCCAAAAAGAAAATCGCTTAAAATTATTCAGATCCAGGAGGCAATCGCCGGAGAAATTAAACAACCCAAAAACCTTATTTAGCCGCATTGAACATAGGCGTACGGGAAATTTTTTGCCAGGGGGGGGCGGTAAACCATTTGCCCAAAAAAATCTCGCAAGTTGCCCAAATTTTTATGAAAGAGTCGAAAAGAAATGAGGGCCATATTGCAACAACATAGGCCGTCCTGGCATATAAAGGTGGCTCGATACAGTTTTTCAGGGTCAATACCAAGTCTGAACATAAACTACGTCGCCATAAACAAACATTTGGAAAAATTGCGACATCAGTTGTATTAAGATGAAAATTTGTCATCATCAGGGTTGCAATGACATTGGAGCTGTCATAGCAACGAAATGACCCCATTACCTATTTTACTTCAGCAATGATTCTCGGCATGGAGAACCTTACAAAATCGTTCACAGGAGCATTTTTCTCCAATACGGTTGATATTTTGGAATGAAGATTTTATTATTAGAAATACGGTAAGAAAAGGAAAATCTTGATGTTTGGCCGTTATCTGTACAAAACGACGCGCGTTTGACATGCATTTTCACCTCATAGTAGTTTTAATCTTTTTAAAAACATGTGTGAAAGACCGTCGTGGAGATAGCTCTGCTTGATTGCTAGAATCGAAAGAAGGATTTGATTAGTCATCGAGGCACTCTTGTTAGCGGTTTTGTAAACATTTCGGTCTACTTTGACAAATTAGCGAATAATTTCATGGAACCGCTCGATAGATTTTTTAAAAGAATTAAGATTCTTCTCGCTATACTAATTCAAACTGAGAATTCAGTAGTCAGCCACTTCCTCATTTTCATACTCATTGCTGATGCTATCTGCCATACACTGTTCTTCGAGTGGAGATGATTCTAGAAAGTTATGCGAAAGTTTATTTTAAGCAATTCACGACTGGAAATAGCCCATTCCAGCTAGTGCAGTGCAGTATAGTGCCCAACATTAAAAAAACTGCAAATCTGTAAATTACTCATCACATGCTAGGCAACCACTGTAATGTAACTGGATTATTACGCCGACTTTAGGTTAATATTCAGGTCTTCAAAATAATTAAATTAAATAAACATGGAGACGTCTTTAAAAACTGACTTTGCCCAAATTTTCTCTCGCTGCCCAAAAAATCTGAGTTGCCCAAAAATTTGGGGGGGCTGCAGCCCCCCTCGCCCCCCCCGGCCCGTACGCCTATGGCATTGAAGAGCTTTACTTTTTAAATGAGGTCAAAGAAAATGCTCTTGCATTAGAGGGCAAATCATGCCGACCATTAACAATAACCGCAGAAAATTAATATGCGTGTCACGACCTCTCCGTATGAAATAAGCGGCAAAAATCACATTCGCTCAGTCAAAACGTTTTCCTCCAGAGCATAATCGATCCGTCAGAGGAAAATAATTCACTGGAACAAGCAGCATTTTGGCATGAGTAAAAGTCGTGTGCTGCCTACACTATCAAGTTCTTCACTCGAAACAGCCGTGAAGAAAATTAGTATCTGGGTTTTCTTTGGCTTGCAATAAATATCCCCCGCAGTTTACCGATGACATGAGCAATGACAGATCAATGAGGGAAGGAATCCCATTGGATAGGCTTAATTGATTTGGAAGGGGATACGAACTTCACACTCCGAAATCAGTCGGCCGTGAAGGGTCAAAAGCTTGGGCTTTGTCTGTAGTCCCTCATTTTTCTCTCTCCCCGCCACGTGTCGCCTTTTCTCGAGTGGGTTGATTTTCACGCGCGCTCCCATTTTGCTCGCTCTACTATCCCTGAGGAAAAATGGGGGACTACTCGTAGTCTAAAAATTTGAGGCACAGTGAGGCGTTGTCAAAACTTCGCCCGCACGCAGAAAGGAAGAAAGCGTGGTAAAATATTCCCCGATAAATCAATTTATAAAGGGTTTTAGCCATAGTATGGCGGTTAATTCTTATCTTAACGTTAATGTGGAAGGTAAACAGTTTTATTTTAGTTTTGGTTCTTTTTCAACTCGACGAAGATTAAATTTAGACACTTCCATTTGACAAATTATTTTCCCCAGAACCAATGATCTGTATCCTGCTTACGTGCAAGCACGATAACCAAACTCGCGGTGGCTTTGGTTTGGTCTCTGCAACTGGAACGTACCTTTCACTGGGCACGTGGTTTTTCCAAAATTTAAAACAGGAATTTTTGTTCAATGGAAAGCGCGTAAAGTGCCTACGGAGAAACGTTGGCCCGGCTAGGAGGCTGACCCTACCATTACAAAAGGGTGACTGGACAAAGTGGGTCACCCCTCTAGCAGCTGAGCCAACTTTTTGTAATTTAAACGGTTCGCCATGTTTTGTAAGGAAATGTGTGAAACGTTGCCTCTTCCAGGGTAGCTCGGATTAGACTGCAAAACAGTCGGTTTTTTTCTCAAAATCAGTAAAGAAATCGGTAAAGTGTGAGGAGAGAGAAAAAAAACCGACTGTCTGTTTTGCATACAACGAGTTCGTTCTGACCAGGGGGTTCAAAAATGTCGTCGACCTGTCAAAAATCTGTTCACAGCTCCGCCCTCTTTGTGAATTTGATACACTCGGTGATTGGTTTCGAGGGAGAATAGCGTGTGTTATTGTCTGCACTTTACTTCGAATCTTGACGCTGTAATCCAGTAATTCTAAACAGTTTTTAGCGTTGCTTCTCTGTGAAATGCAGTGTATATAGTGAAACGTAGTATATATAGTGGAGGTGGCAGTACGACAACAAAGCCTGTGCCTGCTCCTCGGAGAGGGAGAAAGCCGAAAGAGCCGAGCGCTTCGGATAAATTGTAGAATGTGCGGCTGTTGTTTCAAATACAGTTCGGCAATTTTGCGAGTGGATGGATAAGCTCGGAAAATGTTTTTATTGCGCCTACCAGAAAAGGAGAAACGTTACCAAAGTGGACCGACCTACTGAAAAACGAACTTTTCGTTGTCCTCGAGGAAGGATCGAGAATCTTTCTCCACAAGAGTTTGCTCTCCTTGCGGAACAAAGGTTAGAAACTGCCCCGGGATTCCCGTGAAACTGCACGGCGATGCTTTCGCAAATTAGAGAAGAACTGAACACGCCAACTGACAATGAACAATTATTGCGACTGAAAAGAATGAGTAAGTCCCCTCATTCCAATCCACGTCTTGGTGATTTAGCTCTGTAAATCACTATCTGTGAGAATTTAAAATCCTGCTAAAAACGCTAACGAGCTGGGCCCAGCGTGACAAAACATTGCAGGAAAAAGTCACATTCACGGACACAAAGAAAATCGCTTAAAAGTATTCAAATCCAGGAGGCACTTTGAGAAATAAAACAGCCTAAAACCCTTAATCAGCCGCAATGAAGAGCTTGACATTTCTAAAGGGGCCAAGAAAGAAAATGCTCTTGCATCAGAGAGCAAAGTCATGCTGACCAGAGAAAATCAATATGCGTGTCACGACCTCTCAGTATGAAATATATTTAATAAGCGGCCAAAACTCACATTTGCTCAGTCAAAACGTCTTCCTCCAAAGCAAAATCTACTCGACAGAGAAAACAATTCAATGGAACAAGAAGCATTTTTGCATGAGGTAAACTGAGTAGTGTGTTTCCTACCGATGCCCCCTTTTTACCCAGGCGAGATGACAATGACGGTCGGCCGTTGCACGGAACTTGAAGAACTCTTTGCATGAACAAACATCTGATAAATGAGGCTTTTCTCAAATCCTGTTGGTAGAACACAGAAAACATCCTTTCCCCTGAGCAGCAACTCCAAAGCTTCCCTCTGCTCCGATTTTAAAACAAATCTCAATTCTTTGCAAATCCAGGCGATCAATATCCGTCATTTTACAGCGAAAGCTTCAGAAATTCATCAAGGTAGGGAATATCGCGAATGACTTGTTGAAAACATTACTTGACAGCTTGGTGACAGCTTGCATCGAAATTCAGCCAATGGGAATTACCCGTGGCTGGGAGAAGCGGGTAATTCGAACGAATATCACGTATGCAAAACGGACAGTCCGTATTTTTAGCGTCTCTCCCCAGTCTCGCTCTCTGTTTTCATCTTCGTTCCAGACCTTTTGTTTGACTGCTCGCGCGTACTTGAATACGCAAAAATACGGACTGTTTTGCAGTCTAAGCTCGGATAGGCGGGTGACCCTTCTGCTCGAGACAAATTTTCTTCATATAAGCGGGGCCTAAATTTTAGTTCTTTACATTAATTTCCATAGTCCAGCTGACGCACTTTTTTTTTGTTTTTTGTTCTACAATGTGGAGAAATGAAATTAAAATAATACAGTGGAACCCCGTTGATGCGACCAGCGTTGGGCCATAAAATCCTGGTCGTAATACCGAGGTGGTCGCATTAAAGAGGTCTTCAAAAATAATAAAATGACTCGGAGATTTTCACGTCTGGGTGGAAAGACTATGGGAGGTGAGCTGAGACAAGAGGTGCTCGTATAAACGGGATGGTCGCAAGGCGGGGTTCCTCTGTGTATAAACAGAAGCAAGAGTTTGACGATCGAATAACTATGTTCAGATTAGAAATATATATATATATGTATATATATATATATATATATATATATATATATATATATATATATATATATATATATATATATATATATATATATATATATATAGCCGGATTTATGAAAACCGTAACATCGGGCACCAGGAGCCCACACACCTTAAACTGACTCAACTAAAGTAAATATCGCCAAGAAACTCAGCTCTTACCCATGGTTCTCTTAAGGTGACTCTCTTCTTGGTTCCTGATTAGCAAAAGAAACATTCAAGTCCATCAAAAAGACACTCTGGACTTGTCCATACACTCTAGCTGCTTCAAGGCCCTGAATGACGGCGGACGCTTGAGACTTCAGCAAGTTCTAAGCAGAGAATTCAAGGTTAAGTCACCCCCCTGACTTCCTCCACCCCCCCCAGCCTAGCACGTGCTTGAGGGGAATGCTTTCATTGGCCAATGGGCCTCAAACGTCACAAGAATTTCACATGACAAACTAAAGGCAGACGTGACCAGTGCACTGACTCTCCCAGACCAGGACTAACGGAAGGTACAACGCTTTTGCAGCAGCCTCCCCCCCTAGGGATTGACGTGGAGGCCCCTTTCCAACCCATGGCGAGTTAGCTCAGGGACTGAACTTGACAATGAGACCAAGCAGGACAGCAAGCCCCCTATGTTTTCTCTCAGCGCAGTGACCAGAAAGCTGGCTATGGCCAGCTTTCTGTGCGAATATTCTGGTGCATTTTCAGGTAGGTTTTCAAAAATTCGGCTAGATGTTGACGACAAATGCTGTCTTTTCCAAGAAGGAGGTCACCTCGGGCCAAATCTGCCTCCTCCCAACCCAGTTTGGCCCCATTTCTCCCCTCCCGACAGCATTCAACGACATCATCTAGCCGGATTTATGAAAACCGTAACATCGGACACCAGGAGCCCACACACCTTAAACTGACTCAACTAAAGTAAATATCGCCAAGAAACTCAGCTCTTACCCATGGTTCTCTTAAGGTGACTCTCTTCTTGGTTCCTGATTAGCAAAAGAAACATTCAAGTCCATCAAAAAGACACTCTGGACTTGTCCATACACTCTAGCTGCTTCAAGGCCCTGAATGACGGAGGACGCTTGAGACTTCAGCAAGTTCTAAGCAGAGAATTCAAGGTTAAGTCACCCCCCTGACTTCCTCCACCCCCCCAGCCTAGCACGTGCTTGAGGGGAATGCTTTCATTGGCCAATGGGCCTCAAACGTCACAAGAATTTCACATGACAAACTAAAGGCAGACGTGACCAGTGCACTGACTCTCCCAGACCAGGACTAACGGAAGGTACAACGCTTTTGCAGCAGCCTCCCCCTCTAGGGATTGACGTGGAGGCCCCTTTCCAACCCATGGCGAGTTAGCTCAGGGACTGAACTTGACAATGAGACCAAGCAGGACAGCAAGCCCCCTATGTTTTCTCTCAGCGCAGTGACCAGAAAGCTGGCTATGGCCAGCTTTCTGTGCGAATATTCTGGTGCATTTTCAGGTAGGTTTTCAAAAATTCGGCTAGATATATATATACTGAAAAATAATTGCAGAATATTTACGAAAACTGTTATCCAAAACAATGGAACTTGCATATGCGCGAGAAAAGACAGCCGCCTGATAGGTAATAGCGCGGTGAAATAGCTAGAGATTGAAGCCTGAAGTCAATCAAAGGCCGCATACAAGGCAACGGGGGAAGTTGACGTGAAAAACGATATTTTTGGGCTTATTTAATATTGTATGGAAGCACACTTTAAGAAAACTCAGGAAAAAAAGAAAAAAAAAAACATGGTTTTAATTGTTAGTAGTATAATCTGCTACTTCTGGCAAGAACATTAAAAAAAGGCGTCGCTCAAATGGTTAGATTGGGAAGCCTGTGAATACTGTCTCGGAACACTTTTGACCAGACTTTTATGAGCAAAGAGGTATCGACAGCCCGAAAGTTTCACTATCAAAATCGCAGTTTTGTGAGATCTAGAATTTTTAAATGGCAATGGATGTAAAAGTGTGACTGCGGAAAACAAAGGCCATGTTCCGTTTGAGGTTATATTCACGCACCGCGTTTTCTGGAGTTTTTGGATCTTCGGTTGATTAGCACGGGACAAGGCGCAATGCCAGTTCACAAGAACGGGAAAACGCATTTGAGTTAACATAAATTATCGTTTCAGTACAAATGTCTTTAATACAAGTGCAATTGTGAGTTAAGTTTCTTTTGGAGAGCCCAGCCATCGTGACTTGTCGATCAACAACCAACCGACTTTCTTGAAAAGTCTCATATTTCAAGCAAAATTTATTCAACTACAGAAGGTTCCTGTGAAGTACAAATTTAATTACCTAGGCCAATTCTTACATATGTTTTAGGACAATGTTTAAATAACAAATGACTTGAGTTTCAGGTAAAACCAAGGTGTAGCACATGCCTAAAATATAAAACGCAACTTTGAGTCTAAATTTAAATTTCGTTTAGTCGAAAAAGGACCCAAACTAAAATAACATTGTTTATCTTCCAAGTTATCATTAAGATGAGAATTCATCACCAAACCAGAAGGAGAACCTTTATAAATTGATTTATCGGGAAATATTTTACGCCGCTTTCTTCCTGTGTGCGTGCGAGCGAAGTTTTGAGACCGCCTCATTTCGCCTCAAATTTTGGTTGTTTTCAAGTCGCGGACCACGAAAATTGATTTTGTCGATTTTCTCCAAATCCAAGCGGCCTCTTGAAAAACAAACTATACCACGTTTAGTTACTTACTTATGCCTATCTATGAACAAGATATCAGCGAAAATGATTTTTTGACTGTGACCCCGAAATTTCGATTTTGCTCGATTTTTACAGACATTTGCCCTTAAATTTGATACTAGGCGAAAAATCGTGGAATTGGAATTAGTGAAAACCGTGAGTATTACCTCTGTTACCTAATGTCATGCGATGACTCCTCGCTTTTTCGATGCGTAACACGGATACAAGCGATAAATTAATTTCTTTCACAAAGTTAAATATAATCTACTTATCGAGACCATTTGACGAACATTGCTCGTTGTATGCTTTATTTACTTGGCTTATTCAGGCTACATGTCAGGAGTTAGATCACAATGTTTGTTGTGCTATAATTATGCCGATAAGTTTTTGTGCTTTTACAATGAAACTCATGTAATCCAAACTTGTTAAATCTAGCAGAACACTCTTCTGATATGGAGGAACTTTTAACGTCTTTCGGGGCCCAATACGGTGTCAAATTTTTAGGGGAAACAAAGCGTGATTTTTGGCGAAACAGACTATAGCTTTTTTTTCTTTAAAGAGAGCGCGAGGCAAACGTCCGTGAGTACAGTGTAACTTGGTGATTCTTTAGGTAGAAGTAACAAACATAGGCTGCACTTTAGGTGGCACACCCATGCGCTTGGCATAGTGTAAGCCAGTGATTCTTTAGGTAGAGCTAACAAACATAGCCTGCACTTTAGGTGGCACACCCATGAGTGTAGTGTAATCCAGTGATTCTTTAGGTAGATCATAGGCTGCACTTAAGGTGGCATACCCATGGAGCAGGGTAAACAAGTCATTCTTTAGGTAGAGCTAACAAACAAAGGCTGCCGGCACTTAAGATGGCACACCCATGGGTGCAGTGTAACCCAGTGATTCTTTAGGTAGAGCTAACAAACATAGGCTGCACTTTAGGTGGCACACCCATCCAGTGATTCTTTAGCTAGAACTAACAAACACAGGCTGCACTTTAGGTGGCACACCCATGGGTGCAGTGTAACCCAGTCATTCTTTAGGTAGAGCTAACAAATATAGGCTGCACTTTAGGTGGCACACTCATGGGTGCAGTGTAACCCAATGATTCTTTAGGTAGAGCTAACAAACACAGGCTGCACTTTAGGTGGCACACCCATGGGTGCAGTGTAACCCAGTCATTCTATAGGTAGAGCTAACAAACATAGGCTGCACTTTAGGTGGCACATCCATGGGGGCAGTGTAACCCAATTTATTTTTTAGGTAGAGCTAACAAACATAGGCTGCACTTTAGGTGGCACACCCATGGGTGCAGTGTAACCCAGTCATTCTTTAGGTAGAGCTAACAAACATAGGCTGCTCTTTAGGTGGCACACCCATGGGTGCAGTGTAACCAAGTGATTTTTTAGGTAGAGCTAACAAACATAGGCTGCACTTTAGGTGGCACACCCATGGGTGCAGTGTAACCCAGTCATTCTTTAGGTAGAGCTAACAAACATAGGCTGCTCTTTAGGTGGCACACCCATGGGTGCAGTGTAACCAAGTGATTTTTTAGGTAGAGCTAACAAACATAGGCTGCACTTTAAGTGGCACACCCATGGGTGCAGTGTAACCCAGTCATTCTTTAGGTAGAGCTAACAAACATAGGCTGCACTCTATGTGGCACACCCATGGGTGCAGTATAACCCAGTGATCCTTTAGGCAGAGCTTTCAAACATAGACTATATGTGGACATCAGATGCTGACAATTTTTCCAGTTAAAACTTTGTCATAAAGTGCTACACCATGGCACTTCGACTATTTCTTTAACGGGCGCTTGATACATTGTTTTGACGCACAATTGATAGTCAGGAGAAGTTGTATTGTCTTAAACCATAGCAAAAGACAAATTTACACACATCACAGAGGTAAGGTAAGGCAATACATGGTATTTCTCTCAGGTACATTTACATTCAAGTATAGAAAAACAACTACCTAACTAAGCTAGAAATGAATCTAAGATAAAAACTAAAATAATAATATTAAAGGTATAACAATTAAAGCCTGCTTTACATTGAGGTCTTGTGTAAAGATACATATAACTAAGTTAAGTTTTTTTAATTTTCCTTTAAAAACATTATTGCCACACCTTCAGAGACAAGCTGTTCCGCAACACTGTTCCTTTGTTAGAAAGGCTTTTTTTTATATAATTCACTGCGGGGTTGTGGAACAGCGAGCTTGTATTCATACATGCATTTTCTCTTAGGTTATAAGCGGTTACATCGCATGTAGCGACGAACAAAACGCGAATCCGTCAGATATTCTAGAACCGTGTTATTTACAGTACTGTGCATTATCATTGCTTAACTAACTAACTAGTCACTGATGGACAATACGTTTCGGCCGCTTTAAATTTTGAGACAATTCACTGGTACTGTAATCATAATTGGAGCGGAAAGTTAGCTCGCGAGTAGGGCGATTCGGCTGTAGTGTCTGCAATGAGGCTCCCGAGGTCACAACTTCATGTAGCATGAAATATTCTGCGTGCAGACATCTCCTTTTACAGGTTAGGTTAAATAAACCGTACCAAATATAAGGAATTGTATGGAGCTCTCCGGGATACTTACAGTGCAATCCCTGTCTTCTCATGTAATCCAATGACTAACCAAATTATCCGCAATATATTTTCCAAGAATATGCCCGGATGACACCTATAGAACCTTTTAGCTTGTACGTTGTTCAGTCCCCCCAGTTCAGATCATGCGATGATACCCTAGAAAACTGCTTCTTCTGCCATGGTGTTATCTACGGCACAGGGCCAAAACTCCCTAGCGAACATCATTGACTTGACCCCCACTGTGACGTCTTTTGGGACAGTTTACCAACAATCTTAGCACGAAAACTTCAAAAGTTTCATATTCGAGCAGTGCGGTTTATAACTTACTAATAGTAAAACAGGAATGTTAGCTCAGGTCTGAGAACACCCGATACAGTCTTAGTTGCATGAAACTCGTTAAAAGCCAGGTACAAAGAGCTAATGATTTAGAAAATGATGAACAACGATGCATCCAAGCAATTACCTGTAAAGTCTTTCAGCAAAACCAATTCAGAGTATCAGATCTTTGCAGTGAACCATTTGTATCTTTTCAACGCTATAATCGTTATGATGTGATACGATTTCAATAGGTTACTGGGAGGAAGGCAAAGGGTAAGTGAAACTCATTCACTCGATTGGTCAAAACATAGTCGTTCTAAGGCCTCATTTCTCAAAAGAAAAAGCATTAACCATTCTAGGTTCTTTCGCCTATTGATTTGTTTATTTATTTTCACTTTAGGTCTCTACGTGATACTTTACTCCTTAATAAATATAATCTAACAATTTAATTAGTGGTATTACCATAATATATAGATTTAGCCAGGGCTAAAAGCGAGGCTCCCATTAATAAATTTATAATTTAAATTAAACAATAAACTTGTATTCGAATTCCACAATTCAGTTAACTTTAGAGCACATTTATGTGACTTTTGAGGGAAAGGCTACCTGATTTTAGAGAAAAATAATTTGCAAACAGCCCAAGACTGAACCAAATCTTACATTGAGTTGATAGCTTCATATGTACACTTAAAAACTGGTAATCATCTTCGATCACATTTAAGAGCCATAATGGCTCTTGATCACCGTAGATTAATTAGTGGAAAAAAAATCAGGCCAACTTTTTTGCGTTCGACAAGTTTACTTTGCAAAATCTTGTCAACAAATCTGGGTGCGTGTAAACCAAGTCCTTTTATACCATTTATACATCACATCTGAGGTGAAACGGTAGTATGAGGCACTGTTTTTATCATACCGGCAGACCTCGGACAGAAAGCAGTATTTCACAATACAAATTGCACTCATTCAATATTCATAAACTGTTAAAAAAATTTCCAAAATCACCTATACGGCCATCCGGTTCTCACTTTTGTAGTGTGAGCTGTGGCGAGTGTTTGAATAAACATTAACAGAGTTACGCGCGGCATTTTGAGTTAAATAACTCCTGCAAGCGATGTTCACTGAACGACTGAAAACAATCGGCACAGCGATTAAAATTACAAGAGAGACTACTAACAATCAATAAAAGAAATATAATTCGGTGAAACATATACAGAGACAACAATTTTCATTCAGGAAGACAAGTATTTAAGTGTCCCTAAAAATCCTGAGTCTTCAAGCTTCAAGCTTAAGTTTATGTTTTAAGCCGGCTTCCCGGTGTTTGCTTTTTTCAAAGACGAACTCGAGGCAAGAAAATCGCTCAAAGCTTTCTTTTCCGGCCAGAATTATAACTAAATATTCTTTGGAACGTTTTCTTTCTATTTGCGGTGAGAAACTGTCTAAAGGCTTTTTAAAGTTCTGTAAGCTTATATCAAACCTGATACTCGGTCAGATCATTGTCTCAAATCTTACAAACGTGCATAAACTAAATGCCCGCATAAACTACGCTCGACTTCATTAAATTAGATACAAAAAACAAACATCAAATACAATAATTTCTCTGGCTTACCATTCGAGATGCAGCTCCTGAAAGGTATCAAGAAAAGCCAGTATCGCTTCAGACTTTGCAATCCTCTTACGCATCAAGCAAGGTGAAAACGAAAACGATGCCATCCGAAATCGGATTTCCGACTTTGACAAGCGACGTATTCCTCAACCAAAAACCCAATAAACAAACTAGCCATGAATAACAGAAGACTCCTGATAGCAGCTGAATTTCATTTTGCACATCCAGTGGAAAAAGACAGTTAAAAACACAAAACTCTGTCAGCTTCAGCGGTCAAAGTAAACAAGATTCAAGATGCTGCATAAATTTTCCGCATGAACTCACCTGTCAAATTTTGACCAATCAGAACATAAAAATTGGACGTAGAGCGTGACCATGGTGAGAAAAGTCAAAACCAACTGTCTTCCCTGCCTGTAACAGCTGGCTGAATTTTCGCGTCCGAGGTCAGTTTGCAATCAAAATTTTAATTGTGTAGCACATAAGCACAACATAATTATTTCATATGAATTTAGAAAAAAAAATGAACTTGAGCCTGCGATCACTTGAAAACTAGTAACTTGTCAGCGGATAGCTTCAAAAAAATACTTGACCTCGATGGGTCGACACCTGAGCCCGCGATACGGTCAAGTGATACTGGTCAGCGGGTACCCTGTTTTGACAGCTGTCAATTGATCAAAATATTGATGTCAAATATGTGTGCATTATCAGTTTAACTAGTTAGAGATTGAACATTGTTCGCGATCTAGTAAAACAATTAACTGGTCAGCGGACAGCTTCCAAATAAATCACGTCACCTCGATGAGTTGACACATGAGCCCACGATATGCTCATGGGATACTGGTCAGTGGCAATCCTGTTTTGACAGCTGTCAATTGACCATATTGTGAATGTCCTATACTAAAATCCTATATTAAAGATGTGGACTTGCCAACACACCCCTGAGCCACCCCTCCCTTCCTTCTGATAGTCTTCCCTACCCCACCCGTACAATCTTTAGACGCGTACGTACGTATGTACGTACGTACGTACGTACGTACGTACGCTCGGTCAATCACGTGACAACCAAACGAAAAGAGGTTGACCATCTTCCATGAGTATGGGGCTCTGTCCCACGCGCGCTTCGCGCGCGCGGGAGCCCCGCTATAACGCATGTGAGGTCAAAGCAGCCAGTTTTTTTTCGCTATACTGCTGACAGTGTCTGGCATGGCAAATGAGAAAGTCCACTTTGTCTTCGTCTTTCTCAGACCATAAATGTACTAATGTAGTCAACATTTTGGCGAAATAAGGCTGCAAGATTTTCAGCTCAAGCAAGCTTGCAAGAGTAGCTTCGACTTGTTCTATTCATTTATAAAGTCCATAAGCACTTGTTATCATATTCAATCACAGCTGAAAAACCGAGTAAGTAGATTGCAAGCATTATATATGGAAAAGTTCTCGCATTTTTTGCTAGATGAACTCTCGATCACACAGAGCCAACAATACCATTAGCATGTCTTGGAAAAGGTTCATTTATGTGCTGCAACTACTTCGGCGAATCAATGACTGGCTTCCGTCCATAGTACTGAATTTTCCTTGTCGCTCACTCGAGATCAAGTCTATTTTAAACAATACATTTTAAGTAACCATATTCATCAATGCAGTCACTGATAGGTCTCTGTGGTAACGTCAAGGGTGACATATATACATCAGCGTCTTTTCTTGGCTCAGGAAGAGGAGGCGGTAGATTGCCATAGTCTGAGGGTTTAAAAGTCTCCACGTACAATGGATTCTTTGTTGTCAATGTTGGATGTTCGTGAGATGACCTGTTTTTAAAAGACGAGCTTTGATTTTCAGGGACTTCAGGTGGCTCATTGTCATGGAGTTGTGGTATACCTTAATTGGGCAATTGATTTGGGTAATTACATGACGACGTAATAAAGGCAGCTCGCACCGGGGCGATTCGGGCCTTTTATTTTGTTTACATATAGTAGAACCGTTGAAGCATTTTAAAAGTTTAAGAGACGGAAAAGTGAAGGGAGGTTAGTTTCTACAGATCCAAAACAAGCGAATTAGTGCTTTTAGTATCAGAAACATAACAACGAGCTTTGTTATTTCTCTCATTACAATAGACTGGTTCTGGTTAATCGTTTAAGAAAGTCGTCTGACAGAAAGCTCAGTGCTACCATTGTTCAATAAACTCAGACTTGCATTTTCGAAGAGGACAATAAATTACCAGTCTCAGAAAGTTTGAATTTACCAAAAATTACAAGTGTATTCTACAATGCATAAAGCTCTTGTTACCAACAGAAATCTATAGAAAAATTAAGGAAGTGGCAAATGAGCTTAACTGTTTTACGGCAACGGTAGGCACTCAACTTGTGTCCGAAACCAAAGAAGTTTCGTAAAACACCGCCGTCTTTTAGCTTAAAACGCTCACATTTGTCATTTAGATGTAACAGTGGTCTATTTGACTTGTTATCTCCCAGATAATTTATAAGGCCAGAGTGATACAAGGGACTGTATTAAAAATACATTTCTATATTTCATTCTGTTGTCGCTGAATATCACGAATGACAATAGGCTACGGCCTCACAAACATCCAAAAATATATATTACCATAATTTGCACTATATCAAGTGATACAGATAAAAAATTCTGCGATCACCAAGGCAACTTACTAAAGCTAACAAGGAGGACTAGGAGAGTTAAAGAATTCTCGACCCGGTCAATAGTAAGCAATAAGTGGAGTAAGAAGGGAATTTCTTTGACGGCAGAATGTGAATATAATTTTCACTTATTCAATTATTTATCCCTGCTTTTACTTGAAATCAATGCCGACACTCAAACTTTGAATTCTTACCACAACAGAAATTGCTGCTATGAGGACCACACCAGCCACACATACACTAGTGATAATTCCAGCCAGGGCACCAATAGATAGCCTGCTAAACCTGTCCCCACTTATAGCTAAAGACTCCTTAGTTGACTTGATGGGGGCGACACAGGGTGGCAGACTTTGGGCTGTTAAAGAATACAGTCAAGTTATGAAACGTGATTATTTTTCGAGAATGTAAAAGGACTGCTAGAGTTTGTTCATTCCTCTAGCTCACACTTGTTTATCATTTTCGTTATTATTACCTTTATCGCTACTACTATTATCATTATCATCATTATTATTTATTCAAAATTAATATTTTGCCGTTTCTGATTGGCTCCAATCCCTCAGCTTATTTTTCATAACCAGCCGGAGCCGACAAAATTTGGAAGATGCGAGCACTATACCATCGATTAGATGGAATTTGATTAGAAACGGGATTGATCGATGGTATATTTGATTGAAAAAGAATCTGCCGGGATGGGTAATAGGCCATCGATCAACCTCGTTTCCAGGCGCGGGCCTAGCTGTTTATTCACGTGTGAACAAAAAAAGTGGAAACGAAATAGCTGAATTTCTGACTAAAGCGGAACGGAAGGAAAACAAGAATGCGCAAAATATAGTGCTCGATGGATCATATCGACTTTTTGAGGAGTATCTGCGAGAAAGAAAACCTGTATGTGAGTTTATATCCTGAAACTGTGCCGAGACCAGAGTTTAGAAGAAAGTAGAAGTAAGAGGAAATAGGCCTTTTAAGAACTTAAAAATATTTTGAATAATATAAAAAAACAATTTTTAAATTCGGCTTTCATGATTGAAGGGATAATGCAGATTGAGGAGGATGTTATCAACCTCGGCCTTCAGAATCGGTAGAAAACATCCTCCTCAATCTGCATAATTGTTCACCTCCTACTCAGCCTCATTCAATAATTGCTAATAATCAATACTTGCAAATTCGGTAACTCCAAAGACTTGGAAAGACTTAATGTAGAAGCTATTTTCGATTTAGATTTCAACCAAAACGTTGATTGATAGGCAAAGAATTGTCAAACCTTCTTTTCCTCTGAAGCATCCTTCGGCAGTTGGGCAGTAAGGTTTCTTTAACGTGACGCTGTCTTTATTGTACACACACCAGTAACAGCTTACTATTCCCTCGCACGTCCGAGAGCTGTTTCTCTCACTGCAGCGAGGATCAAGCATTTCTCTAATGATGCTTTAGGATCGTGGCATTTCTTCCCGGAGTCTGGTGGGGTGGGGATGTTTGGTAACTGCAACAAAGGGGCTGGAGGCGGGCATATTGGAAGACTGAAAACCATAAGATACAAATGGGCGGTTGTTAGTGTCATCACTAATAACGGATGCGTACGAAAATCCAAGCGTCAAACTTGGTAAGAGGGATAACGTGGAAAGACTATTTTTTTTAAAAAAAGTGACTCGTGCGGTCTGGGCTTTGGATAAACCCTACATGCTTTTCCGTTCTTGGAGACCTACATGCATTTACATCTTATAGGTCATTCATTCAAAATGGTGGCCACTTTGGATTTTATTTTTTACTAAAGCTCAGATAAATGCAAAAAGTCAAGAGACCAAGCGTTTGTCATGCTTAATGTTAATGTTCTTTGAACAGCTAAAAATAATGACAGTTAATTATTGACTGATCTGAGAGCAGCACCGCTGTCAAAACTGACCTGCTGTTTGGAAACTGACTTCGGCAATAGTTAAATTCTAGGTCAGAGGTACAGGGACATTCACACTTTGTGGACGAACGAAAACACTTGTTATCTGAAGAACAGGTACATGATTCAGCAGCACACAAAGAATCCCTCAAAGTAACTCCTGTGGAAAGATAAAGCAGACATATAGGTAATACCAAGGTAACACCTCAGGCGATAAGAAAAATTCTGCAAACTCTTTCCATACTAATGATTTAGATAATTTGTTTTCAAAATTTTTCTCTACTCTCGCTTCAGACAGATGAACTTCTGTTTTAGGAATGATCGTAAAACAAGAAACTTGTCTCTTTTTACTCAAAGAACACAGCTCCATCTGCGAAATTTTTCCATGACGTTTTTTTTGTTTTGTATTATTAAGTGAGGTTTATGGGCAAATACTCCATGAATGAAATAGTTCGTGTATTCATCTGAAAAACGTTATAGTTCTGTTAATAAATACATAGTTGGTGTTCATTTTAACAAAAATAAGTGAGCCTTTTTTCAACGTGAACGAGTTAGATTATATTGACAAATGGCGTCGATAATATAGCAGCAGTTTCAGTTTCATGCACTTAGAAATTTTTAAACATTTAGCAGTAAAACAGCGTATTGGTATTGATTAAAGTTTTAATAGTGTAAGTAGCAACCTAGCCTTGGAAGTACTTTGATTATCTTTTGCAAAATTCTGTGGTTCGCCCGCGATAGATTGAAGCATACGACAACTATATGCGTACACGTAAACGTCATTTACAAACCTAGATAAGCATTAGTGCCAACAATCTTGTTGAGTTGGTATTTACTGCAGCTGTCTCCACTTTTCAGGACGTCGACTCCCCCAACCGGCAAATCAACCTCATAAAAACTCTGCTTTTGGATTTCCTTAAGGTTGCGGCATTCTCGTTTTTTCAAGAAGCAATTGTAATGAGATGCTCCGCAATATCCTTTTCTTTATTAGTAATGTGAACATATTCCAAGTCTTGGGCCTTTTCGGAATGTGCTAGGAAGTCTTCGTGCATGATAAGGAATCCGGCGCTATCCATAACGAAGCACGAATATATATTTCTTTCTCTACACTTTGGACACACTTCGGTGAGTAACTTAAAATTTTAGTTCAAATGAAAATAATCAATAGTGTGTGAATATCACTCACTTTATATATTAATGAAGACTGAAGAAGAAGGAGAAGGCAAAGCACTGACAAAGCAGGAGGAGGAGGAGGAACAAGATAGAAGAGTCTTAAGGCAGTAATGAAAGAGTCAAATCATTTCTGAAGGTGGTAATTTCTACCATTTTAATAGTCCCCAAAAGCACTTTATGAGCCTAATAGCTCTTGACTGATTATTACTTTAGTTCGTTATCCTATTTTTTTTAATCCAAACATTAAATTGTCTGTCGTCCTTTTCATTCAGTTTAACAAAAACATTCCTGACAAAAGTCGGGAATGTTTGACTCAAATGCGCAAGCGTTGTTTTGAGCTAACCTGTAGAAATACGTTAATGAGAAATCAGCTCCCATAACTCCAAAAACTTCGTCATTTGTGTGATGATGGTGACTTGACTCCCCACGATACAGTGAGCGGGCGACAGTTATAACCACTCCAGCACCTCTACCAGTAGGTTGGCCGGCGTGCAAATATGGGGTAAGACTAGAATGGGCGAGCGTGAATTGATCAAACATCCTTTTAATTTCTAAGGCTTCATTTTCGGCAAATAAAAGGAACTGAATGTAAAAAGTGAAAGAGAAATAGCTAAAAATTCAACTTCTTATTAAACGTTTTGTTATGGTTTAGAATAAACTATTCTCGAAACTGAGAATGTTTTGAGCAGAGCAAAGCTGTGTAAATCGAGCTGAAACTGTGCATGGAACCTTGCGTTTCCTGTATTTATCACACCTATTGTATGGAATATGTGTGAAAATCTTCATTATGAATCGGTATATTTCAAAGAGCTTCACAACCAGCAAGAATACTATTGACCAACAATATACAGAACGGGGGCAACTGTAGTGTCAACTATTACTATTCAGGAAAGTACTTACAGTTGAAATATACAGTCATACAGTCAATATAGAAAAAAATCTCGATTTGCTCGAACAGGGGCCGCGAGGAATCGGAAGGTAATGTTGACGTTTCTATTGTTTGCGCCCGCAAGTACGAAATGGTTAGGATGCGGTAAAGACAGAACATCCCCAAGGGACCGCTTAGGTAGATTTTGTGACATTTATTGTGAAGTCATACTTCGACACTCTTTTGCGTTACGTGTTATCAGTGGCATTCTGTGGAGCAGTTGTTTCGGTGAAAGTTATAGACCAAAACTTTGACGACACTCGTTAAGCGCAGAAGAAGTTAAAAGGCGCGTATAACTGTGTATATATAAACACTTGGAAAGTTTGCCAGACACGAGTTCACAAATCTTCCATTGGAAACCTTGCCAGACACTCTTTCTCTCTCTTTGACCGGAATAAGACTCTGGCCCAAACAAGCAAGACGAGTGAACAGCGGCTAGCTTCTCACTATCACAACCATGGACGATTACAGAAATTCTCCGACAATCAAATTCTGTGCTGACTTACCCTGCTCACAGATGTCCATCCGCTATAAAGTTTAAAATAGGACTAGAATGCGCGAGTGTGAATTGATCAAACGTCCTTTTAATTTCAAAGGCTTCCTTTTCGGCAAATAAAAGGAACTGAATGTAAAAAGTGAAAGAGAAATAGCGAAAAATTCAACTTCTAATTAAATCTTTTCTTATGGTTTAGAATAAACTATTCTCGAAACTGAGAATGTTTTGATCAAAGCTGCGTAAATCGAGCTGAAACTGTGCATGGAACCTTGCGTTTCCTGTATTTATCTCACCTACTGTATGGAATATGTGTGAAAATCGTCCTTATGAATCGGTATATTTCAAAGAGCTACACGACGAGTAAAAATGCTATTGACCGACATTATACAGAGAGGAGGCAGCTGTAGTGTCGACTATTACTAGTTTTAAACTTTTTAACGGAAGGACATCTGTAAGCAGGGAATAAGTCAGCACAGAATTTGATTGTCGGCGAATTTCTGTAATCGTCCATCGTTCTGCTAGTGAGAAGCTAGCCGTTGTTCACTCGTCTTGCTTGTTTGGGGCTGAGTCTTATTCCGGTCAAAGAGAGAGAAAGAGTGTCTGGCAAGGTTTCCAATGTAAGATTCGTGAACTCGTGTCTGGCAAACCCTCCAAGTATTTATATATACACAGTTGAAGGCGCCTTATAACCTCATCTGCGCTTAACGAGTGTCTTTTGGTCCATAACTTTCAAAACAACTGCTCTACAGAATGTCACTGCGTAACGCAAAAGATTATCGAGATATGATTGCACAATAAATGTCACAAAAGCTACCTGAGCGGTCCCTTCGGGATTTTCTGTCTTTAAGTCATCCAAACCATTTCGTACTTCCGGGCGCAAACAACAGAAACGTGATCATTACCTATCGATTCCTTGCGGCCCCTGTTCAAGCAAATCGACATTTTTCTATATTGACTGTATGACTGTATTTTTCAACTGTAAGTACTTTCCTTAATATACGCGCGAGTTACTAGAGTGCTTTTGCAGGGGCAATTACTGCTTGTAATGTGGCTGGCGCCATTTGTTAGAAAGGTGAATAACGTTATACACCGAATGATCACTATCCACCAGATAAATCATTATCTATGCAGTGGGTAAGTATTTGGGGGAAACGAGTTGGGTTATCTACTGGATACAGATAACGCGGTTTACTTCTCCACCTTTTGAACAACTGCAGGGGCTTGCTTTTTTTTTTCCTTTTTTGTTGTTGTTGGTTAATTTTCTTAGAAAGGGCGCTGCAGTTATCTGTTTCTCCCAGGTCACATGATTATAAACAATAAAAATTTTTATCCGCCAAGAGTCTTTGAGCGTGCAACATTGTAAAATCTATGACTTGTGATGTCGACGGTCCACTATTCCCAGGAAATGCATGTTGTTCGCTGGTTGAGATCTAACTACTTTCCAAGTTCCGTTCAGTAAACCATGCTTTGAGACTTCTAACCTAAAACTTTTACTCATTTGAAGGAACAACTGTTGTGAAGTTTGGTGCTGAGGCCTTTGCAGACCCTTACACCTCCTTAGGCTTGGACGAGGCGGTATCCCGAGTGAAAGCATACAAATCGTACATGACAAGTTCAAGTGCTATTAATCCTGGGTCCAAACCAGGCATTAGAGACACAGTGCTTGTTTCCAGCAAGGTCGATGACATTTGGTTACGCGAAAAGGCGGAATATACAAAGTACTTGGTGTGGAGATATTTTGGCACAGCCAACGGTGTGTTTAGAATGATATCTGGGACATTGATTGCAAAATCATATGATCCAACGAAACGACCATGGTAATACGATTATTTTAGTCCTCCTTCCTCAAAACTGGGTCTACTTCTCGAGATCTAATTGGTACTATTAACAAGTTATATTATTTTGATACAAAGAGATGCGATGATAACATTTTTACTTTTATGTTATGATAAACACATGTTTGCAAACTCTAAATGACAGTCGGATATAACGCCATTTTTTAAAATAGCTTAGCCTAATAAGATTTATGGCGTAATATCCGACTGTCAATTTGCGTTTGTAAAAATGTGTTTATCACAACGTAAAAAACGTTCCTAGAGAGAAGACGCCTAGATAATTCGAAGGAAGGATTTGCACGGGTTAGTGCGCGGCCTTCTGTGCGGGAGGTCCCGAATTTGATTCCCAGGTTCAACCTCAAGTCCTTCCATTCGACTTGTTTCCTTTCCATACAGCTTTAAAAAGCACCGATGGACAGAGAGGGGTGAAGTGAGCGTATCGTGGGCCTCAGGTCTGTTAGTCAGATGACTATTTCGAGCTACCGACGAAAATGAAGGACACCCTTTACTCTTTAAATAATTACAGGTTTTCCCACCCTCCTCATCTGTTGTAGACCTTAAGGTAATAAACGCACCTTTTACGCGAAATAATCTGGAGGACGATACTTTAGCTTTATGACTAACTGGATATGTTTTTATTTTTATAATAGGTACCATGCCGCGCTCAGAAACACGGGACGTGTTTCTTTATCCACTCCTTACATAGACGCATTTGGATCAGGAGTAGTTATAACTGCTTCCCACACTATATACCGCGGTGAAGCTACTCACAAACACAGCGCAAATGACCAGGTCATTGGTGTTATGGGTACAGACTTTCCTTTGTCTTATTTTCATAAGTAAGTTATTCATGTTGCTCTTTTTTCTGTGTTCTTTATGTCGACTAGCAAAATAGTGGGGTGATTTTTACAGTGTCGTGACAGAGCCAGTAAGGCTTTTTTTAAGAATGCTTTTTATCGAGAAGATAATGTTGCTTTTACTACTAGACGTCCCCAAGAACTAAATTAACCACATATTTTCTGTCAGACTCTTAACGGACACTTTTCCCAGAAGCAAAGGATGGCAACTACGAATGCTTTGTGTTAGACGGAGCTGGTTTTCTCGTCATGCACAAAGACTTTTTGTCGCCAGACATTAAAGCAAAAGATCTGGAGTACGTCCACATTACAGCAACAGAAAAAGAGATAGCCGAGGACCTTTTACAAAAAGGACATTTGGTAAAGAAAAAATGTAGAGACTTGGAAAAGATACACACGGAAACTTTCTACGAGCTGAGCATCCCGTTTCAAGGCCTCAACACACTGACAACAGGACAGCGATGTAGGCAATACCAGCTTGCTAAAGTTGCCGGAAGTAATGCATTTTTAGGTACGTCTTCTCTGGAAAATTAAGTGATCTTGGGCAAAATTGTCATTTTACTTTAGAGAGATGATATTCGAAGTAAGAATCCCTGGAAGCATAAAGGGTATTAAAATATTAAAATATTTGCCTTCATCGTGAATGGCATTCTCGTTTAGGTATCAAAAATCGGGATGATTCCTGTCCACTTGGAAGTTGCATCACATGCAGAACCAACAGAGAATGCTCCAATCCACCGGTGTCAAGTTGCGAGTGTCCATGCATTTCACGGCTTGACTTTCATTACTGCAGAAATGAATTCCCAGCCGGCAAGTAAGCACATTTAAAATAACAAGACAATCACGTCTTGACCATTATTTTACACATACACCAGCTTTATTGACTTTTAATTGTTAATCTGTATACAATGCAACCAATACAGAGCTTACCGCTGTACACTGTTTTCTAGATCGTCGCTTCAAATGTCGGGTTGTGCCAGATCAAAAAGTTCATGGGCACGAAAGTTTACCTAGAAAGAATAAACCTAAACTGAAATGGCAAAGAAAATTAAAAAACAGAACAAAACATGCTAAAAAGAAACAAACAAATTAAATAGTAGATCTTTAACTAAATTTGGCCTTTGTAGTGAATATACACCTTTATTTTTTTTCTGAGCTTACAAAAGCGGCCGGAATCCTCCAAATCCTGCAATTTTATTGGTTCCGAGACCGGGCGGCTTTTTACGATCTTGCCCGCTAACCCGGGGGGAATTGTTGGCAGCTTTATTCACAAGCTGTTGTTTGTGAATGAGCAGAACCGGTGATTTTTAACCGTTTTTAATTTAAAACTTGCGCTATTATTAGCATTATCTAGGAAAAAGTGAATTTTGTAATTCAGACAAAACATCTGAAGGGAGAATCAAGCAAGTCAGCCAGGAAAACCACTAAAGAAAAGCAAAACAGGCGGCTCGTAATGTCGTATCACTAGCTTTATAACCTACGCTGTAAGTACTGCAGTCTTGCTCTTATGCACCGTTGATTCGACATTTTTCCTCTGTTTGTGGGTTTGTTTTCCATTTTGCTGTATGAGTCTAGATTCTGCGCCGTTTTTCATTGAATTTTGCCTCGCTAGTTATTTTACTTTAATTTCAGAAATGGTTGTTGTCAACGACTGCATGTAGCTGTCAACCTTGAATAAACACGCACGAACAACAGTTTCTCCCAATACGGACCTCCCAGCCGGTGAATAACATATACGTACTGGGACTAAAATAAGCTTGTGCGTAACATCTTATCAGTTAATACAATACACCTAGAACAATATAGCGGGATTCACCCATCTCTGTAAGTATGGCATGGGGTATACAGCACTGCACATATTCAAAGATTAATTAATTATTCGTCAATAGTGGCCTATTGCAGCTATTAAATGATAGCAAGGCCTAGTGAGTCCAGCACCTTGATATTAGTTCGTCACCTAGCTAAGTCTTGTGACTTATGTTAAAGTTCGGCCAGTATTTAGCTTAACCCCTGTATCAAGTAAGAGACCTTTCCATAAAGGATTTCCAGAAACACTTACCCCAGTCAACAGTTATCCCTAATATTCAAAATAATAGTTTATATACGAAAACGATGAACTCTTTCTGTTTTTTTCCTGCAGTGTGTCCATTTGTCCAGTACCAGCGCCTGTTGTCCCTTCTGAACAAGTAAAGGATCCTTCCATAAAGGATTTACAGAAGTGCTTTGAGCCTCAGTGCGACAAAAAACTAAGTTCAGATTCTTGTGATGGAATCGTGGGATGTTACTGGTGTGTCCGCGATAAAAACGAAGCTCCTCTCAATGACAAATACTGCGTCGACATTAATTCATGTTACGGAGGAAAGGAAGGTAAGAGATTAACTATTATCATGAGAGAGATAATTAACAATTATTCTTTGAAATCGAGGTGAATAGTGGCTAAATATTTACCGAGCCCCGAGGTAAATATTCCCAAAGCCACTATTCACCGAGATTGAAAAGAATAATTGTTTTAGTATATACACACGAAGTGATCTTAACAAAATCAGAGAGTAAACCGTTAAAAAGTACGATTTGATTGACAGATAGAACTGACGCGTAAGTTTAAAAATAGATCTTTGCAGAATTTCCTTACCTGACAAGAAAAGTAGAGCTTTGTTGTTTTCTATTGACTCGCCAAGTTTATAGCCAAAAGGGTTTGTTGTGTCGTTCCTCGCATGAAGTGCTAACAAAAATGGCTGCTTGGTTGCTCGAGGTAAGACGTCGTCTTCCCGTATCATTCTTTTTCCTGTTTACTTGAAACGTAGAATTTCCTTTTAAATTTGTTTGTCATAAATAAACTTCGATTTTTGAGCCCAAATTTTCTTGTTAGAAAACGCTGAGTTCACGAAACGGCTTCTTCTACGAGAATACACGGGAGTTGTAAACAATCCATCGAGTACAAAAATCAGCTACAGTAAATTGAAAAACGCCGTATTGAATCCTTCCAAGTCTTTTCTTGCCTTGAAAAAGTCAGCCCTAGGATTCTATCGACTTTTAAAAGATCGTTCTCTAAAAAAATGGGAAAAACACCGAGCTCACACATTATCCACTCGCTAGGAGGTGAATATTGTTGAATAGGCCGAGATAGCGAGCCAATCCGATTGTTTAAATCACCAAGATCACTGAGTGTGTATATACTAATCTGCAATGGAACGAGTTATATCAATAATAATGAAATAATAAAATAACGAATGTAACATCATCATTAGGATCATCACTATTTTGTTTTTCTATTTATTCAGCCTCATCAGTAGCTGCATCTAAAAACGAACCTGTAGTTCCATCTTTACCACGTTCCCGGCCACTCCTCCACTTGAATCGTTGCTGCTTCTACTTCCACATCTGCATATTCAATATCCACTGTTTTGCTTAAACTCCTGGGCGCCCTTTTATCTTTACTGCTTCTGCTCTTACATCTGCACTCTTATCTCTCCTGTTTAAGCTTCGACACCCGCACTGCCATCTCTACTGTTTCTGCTTCCACACCTACACTGCCATCTCCATCTTTCTGCTTCCACCTGCACTGCCATCTTTATACTGTTTGTTTCTGCTTCCAACCAGCATTTCCATTCTCTACAGTACGGCTTCTGCTTACCGAAACCTGCCATTCCATCTTTATTGTTTCTGCTCCCACACCTGTACTTCATCTTTACTGCTGCTGCTTACCCAAACTTGCACTTCCATCTCTACTGTTCTTGACCGCCATCTCTACTGTTTCTGATCTTACACGTGCATTACCGTCTCTGCTATTCTGCTCCCACAGTCCTGAACGTCCATGTCTACTGCTTCTGCTTCCACACCTCCAATTTTATGTCCACTGCCTCTGCTCCCACACCTACACTTCCTTCTTCATTGTTTCTGCATCCACACCTAAGTGCACTTCCATACTGTTTCTGCTTCCAAACCTGTACTCACGTATTTAGATCTGCTGCTCCTAAGCCTGACCTTCAACCTTTATTGCTGCTACTCCCGCTCCTGTACTTCTATATCCACTTTTTCTGTTCCTACAATTCAACTTCCTTCTTAATACCACTTTTGTCACAACACTTATACTTTTCGTCTCTTCTGTGTTCATTTCTACACCTGCACTTTGTCTATATTGCTTCTGTGCCCAATACCCTTACCGCTTCTGCACTGTAATCTCTACTAGTCTGCATCGGTGCCTACACATTCATCTTTACTGCATCTGCACCTTCATCGCTATTCTTTGTATTGTACCTTAAATTCATTCATCTCTTTTTCATTTTCATCTGCTTACAACCTCCTACTTCCGCATCGACATTTTCATTTCCATCTTCACCTCATAGGCTTCATTAATGTTATTATCCTGTAAGACAGTGCTTCTCATAATTTCAACCAGAATCTAGGTCTCAATAACGTTTCGGTTGTCTCTTTTGTGTGCGTCAATAACTCGCGTACATGTACTTCATGCATATTCTTCAAGGGCAGAATTTAGAAAGTTTATTTAAGAGACAATCTGCTGTGGAAAAACGAGTTATTTCAGTTTACAACGTCTGATTGCAGCTTAAGAAGTACGAATGTGTTAGTCTTGCCACAACCCAAAACAACTACATATAGATATGCCGCAGCGAGAATTGGAACTCGCTTCCTGATTCTTTTAGGAAAACCACTTGTCCGGTCATTTGTCCGGTGTCGAAAATATCACAAGTCATGATGAAATCGCGCCGCCTAGTTTTACATCGCGGTAGGTTTACTTTGTGGCACAACGGCCGCCGACCTACTACACAACTCGGAAGATTTACTTTGCGTGGTACAACGGCCGCCGAGCTAAAAAAAACCCGGTTTCACTGATGCATGCACCAGCGGTCGGACACATTTTCAAAAGACAACTTTGGAAGATTCAATGAACACAGATCGATAGTAGACCGCCAGGAAACTCTTGTAATATTATCTCAATGGGTTAAGCGATTTAGAGTTGCAAACCCTTTTCAGGCCGTAGTTCTGGGTTTTGCCTGATATTTCAATGTCACATAGTAGCCTGTCATCACTCTACAATGCCTTAGAGCACATGCAAAGAACATAAGGATGCTTATACGGAGAAAAGTCCATTTTTTACCTAATGAGCTCGCCGACACAGAACATGGATGTATGAGAGAATCGTGAGAGACATTTCACTGATCTTTAACGAATTTAGAGTTGCTCTGTTGTGATTTCTGTGAAATTTATGCCTGGATTTTTGAAACCGGGTTAGCAAAAATCTGACGCCGGGCAGTAAGTTTATGGTCCCCAGAAGCATTCCAACGAGTCCAAATGTAAAATGACGCAAATTTTAGAACATTTATTCAGTAATCTGACTTCGGGAAGTTTCAAACTGGTGTCATTTCAGTCTAGAAATTTTTAAGTTGAGTGAACTGCAGCGAAAGAGTGCCTGGTTAAGGCTTACATAACAACTGAAATAGTTAGCACAACACAATAATGCACAGAACACCCAACACAAATTAGGGATTGCGTTCTCTTACCTAGAACGCAAATAGGAATTGAAATTTCGGATCATAATCTAGAGGAAAGTTGTAAGAATGCAAATTGGTAAGGGCTTCCCTGGGTCTGCGCTACACTAACGCAAATACAAAGTACACTCCATTATAGCAAAGCCTAGTATGGGCAAATTGTAATAGTTGGACCTTTTTTCATTTTATTTACAGGGACACGAGCCCCCGGAAGCACAGATATTCCGAAGGACAAAGATGACAAAGCTGAAGTTAGTAACAAAAGTGGAATGTCTGCTGGTGCTATTGCTGGCATTGTTGTGGGGGTAATTGGTTTCATTGTTGTGATTATTATGATTGCGGTGAAATTATTCAAGAGGGAAAGAATCCCAAAGACCACCGCAAGGACTGAATGCATTGGACGCGGAGTTCTACCACCAGGCACCTAGTTCAGTAGTGCATAGCCCGCCACCTCAGCCCTACAAGGCTCCTTACGGCCCTGAACATGGTACCTCTATTCAGCTGACGGGCATACCACTACGTTACGAATCGCATCCACAAAGTTATGGTGAAATTCAGCCCAGTGCACCTCCCTACAATCCTTACTACAAAGAAATTCTTAGATTCAAATAAATCAGGCATCAGGATTTTGAGTAAGCCTAAAACTGATTAGAAGCACCCGATTAAGCCGGCCAAACCTGCATCTGTATTAATGCTCCATAATTGTGAGACCAAATTTGATTGAATATCCTTTTTAAATGCCTGCATAATCTAGGAGGCGGAAAAACCATTACTATTATTGATAACCTTTAAGACTACAGATATTTACATCTTTCAACAAGGCATGGTAGTCCAAGAGATAAATGAAAAGATCGGGAAAACAAAAGCAATAAAATTTTATGCAACATGCTCAACTCATTCTTAGCTGTCAGGGTTGAGCAGGGACGGCGTAGTTTCTTGGTTGGTTGGCCATAGCTCACCTCTCTGATCAATTCATGTGACTAAGGTGTAGGTTCTATCGTTGAGGACCCATTAATTACATATGCAAAGTGAGTTTGTAGTTAGTTCTTTTCCCTCTGTTACGTTCGATGTCGCAACTCCTGCGCTAACTTAGAGTTTTAAGAGTACGCAAACCTACATTTTTTCAACAGTTTGCTTTTCATTGTTAGCTGTACTTAACCGAATTATGTGCTTCGTTTCTTTTTTTTTGCGTTAACTCGTGCTTAAAGGCTTAAACCTTTGTACAGTCATGGATTAATAAATGAGAGCATTGTTTAATTATTTGTTGTTTACCATTCGATGTGTGATTTTTGGTAAAATGTTAGAGAATTTTCTGGGAATTAAAAACCATACCAAAGGTTCAGTATAGTTCTTTTGTGGTGTATATTATCCAATGACTAACCAAATTATCCGCAAATATATTTTCCAAGAATATGCGCGGATGACACCTATAAAACCTTTTAGTGTGTACGTTTGTTCAGTCCCCCCAGTTCAGATAATGCGATAATACCCCAGAAAACTGCTTCTTTCAAACTCCCTAGCGAACATCACGTGGTCTGAAAGCAGACAGGGTGGGAAGGGGGTTGAATTGGTTTGAAAGTGTTTGACTTGACGTCTACTGCGACTTCGTTTGGGACAGTTTACCAACGATCTTTAGCCCCAAAACTTCAAAAGTTTCATTTTCGAGCAGCGTGGTTTATAACTTAGTGAAACACTAATGTTAGCTCAGATCTGAGAACACGGATACAGTCTTAGTTGCATGAAACTCGATAAAAGCCAAGGCAAAGAGCTGATAATTTACAAAATGATGAACAACGACGAATCCATGCAATTGCCTGTAAAGCCTTTCAGTAAAACCAACTCAGAGTACCAGATACAGTCTTCGTTGTGCTAAATGACACTAATCTCTTTCTTTGAAGTCCTCGAGTGTTTAAATAGAGTCTTTGGATAAAATGGTGCACGTTATGGAATGAATCTTTGAAAAATGCGCTGAAAGTACTTTCTTTTAAGCGAGAGCTAACCTATGCAGAGTAGGGCCTGACCAGTCTTGCCCTTTTAGAATATTACTTTGCAGTTAACCATTTGTATCTTTTCAACGCTATCTTCGTTGTGATGTGATGCAATTTCAAAAGGTTACTGGGAGGAAGTCCAAGGGTAAGTGAAACTCACTCACTCGATTGATCAAAACAAAGTCGTTCTAAAGCGGCTCATTTCTCAAAAGAAAAAGCATCAACCATTCTAGGTTCTCTCGCCTATTGATTTGTTTATTTATTTCACTTTAGGTCTCTACGTGATAGTTTACTCCTTAATAAATATAATCTATTAATTTTAGTTGTGTTACCATATAACGCATGTCAGGTCAAAGCCAGTTTTTGTGCGCTACCCTGCTGAAAGTATCCGCAATGGCAAATGCGAAAGTCCACTTCGTCTTTGTCAGACCATAAATATATAACAATTATTCACCGAAGTGGAGGTGGCTAGTGGTGGTTTACCGATTGACCGTCAGCGGCGAGGATAATAACCACCACTAGCCACCGACACCAAGGTGAATAATTGTTTTAGTATATACTAAAACAGTGAGATAATTGAGCATAAAAATGATGATTTTTAATCATTTACTGTTGCCTGCAACGATTACAATTTTGGCGGGCAATGACCAAACGGCCGCGGTCGTCGCTTTTTCTTGCCGACAAATAACACGTTTGAAGGCATTTGTTTAGCTCTTGCGGGGTAATTTCCTCAAAAAGAGTTAAGAATTCTTTTTGTATTTAAAATCATTGTTTAAAAAAGATTATTAAATTTAGTTTTAAGCTTATTTATAAACAAGTCAACTAAATAAAGTAACGCAAGACTTGAGCTTAATTTGCATTTGCAAACAAAAAACTTTTTCGCCGGTTTTATCGACAAATTCATGTCAAAAAGACAAAGCTTTATCTGTTAAAACTCCCACCCCGACCTTCGTCACCTTCTTCGTGTATTTTGGGAACAGCTCGCTTGATTAGTTGTAAAATTTCTTTGTTTGTTACGGCAGCAAACCGGGAAGGCATACGCGAATTTGGCTTCGCTCGCTCGGAGGAACTGGATATGAATCAGTGAATAGTGCAGGATATTCACTGATTGAGTAGGCTAATCAGAGCGAGAACACTATGCACTGTTTTAGTATATACTAATCTAGTGTAGTCAACATTTAGGCGAAATAAATAATTTTTATCATTTTTCAACGTCGTAAGGCCGCAAGATTTTCAGCTCAGGCAAGCTTGCAAGAGTAGCTTCGACTTGTTCTGTTCATTTATAAAGTCCATAAGCACTTGTTATCATATTCAATCACAGCTTAAAACCAAGCGTTATATATGGAAAAGTTTTCGGATTTCTTGTCAGATGAACTCTCGATCACAAAGAGCCAATAATACCATTTGCATGTCTTGGAAAAGGTTTATTTATGTGCTGCAACTATTTCAGCGAATCAATGGCTGGCTTCCGTCCGTAGTGCTGAATTTTCCTTGTCGCTCACTCGAGATCAAACTTATTTGAAGCAACACATTTTAAGTAACCATGTTCATCAAAGCACTCAGAGGTATCACTTGTATGTGTTGATAGGCCACTGATAGGCCTCTGTGGTAACGTCAACGGTGACATATATACATCAGCGTCTTTTCTTGGCTCAGGAAGAGGAGGAGGTAAATTGTCATATGGTGACCAGTTGGTTTTAAGCTTCTGGTCTGAGGATGTCTCCTCGTACAGTGGATTCTTTGTTGTCAATGTTGGATGTTCGTGAGATGACCTGTTTTTAACAGACGAGCTTTGATTTTCAGGGACTTCAGATGGCTCATTGTCATGGAGCTGTAGTGAATAGTTACCACCTGCTTTCTTGGTCTCATCGCTTTCTAGCGCATGCGGTATATCTCTTGAAGTAGGCGACTGAGGTTGGTAAGCAGCTGGAAGGTTACTTGCGGTTATTTCCTTTATCTGAGACAACTGTCCGCCTGTGATGATAAAAGGGTGTTTCTTTGTTCTATCAGAAGAAGGCGGTAGGCTTTGGGTTGGAGGCCCGACAGGAGCAATCATTAATGGCTTGTTAGTCGATCGAACCCGTATTTCATTATAAGGTGATGGCCACTCTAATGAGATGACGGAACCTTCTCGAGACCGATCTAGAGAATCGAGATCTTCATAGCTATCATCTGGAACATACTCAGCCGAAAAAATGGGAAGAGGTGCAGGAGGGCGTTCCGTAACATTGGGACCATTATTTGGCTCTCTGTCCGTGGATGGTGTTTTAGAGAAATGGAAACGCCTTCTGACCTGCAAAACGAAAACGAAAAAAGACAGAGTGAGAGAGGGTACTGAGTTAAATAACCTTTTTTTCAAAAGCGAATGGACAATTAATTCGGGTAATTACATGAAGACGTAATGAGGCAGCTCGCGCCAGGGCGAATCGAGCCTTTGATTTTGTGTGCACATATTAATAGAACCGTTGAGGCATTTTAAAAATTTAACAGACAGAACAGTGATGGGAAGTTAGTTTCTACAGACCCCAAAAAAGCGAATTAGTGCTTTTAATATCACTAACATAACAGCGAGCTTTGTTATTTCCCTCATTACAATAATGGTTCTGGTTTATTGTTTAAGAAAGTCGTGATTTACAGAGAGCTTAATGCTGCTATTGTGGTTATAAACTCAGTCTTGCATTTTCGAGAAAGACTTAATAAATTACCAGTCTCAGAAAGGTTGACTTTAGCAAAAATTACAAAAGTGTATTCTACAAAGCATGAAGCTCTTGTTATCAACAGAAATCTATAGAAAAACTAGGGAGGTGGTAAATGAGCTTAATTTTCTACCACAACAGTAGGCACTCAATTTGTGTCCGAAACCAAAGAAGTTTTGTAAAACACCGCCAAAAAACACAAACACAAAACAAAAAAACACAAACGCTCACATTTGTCAATAAGAAGTCATGGTGGTATATCTGACTGGTTGTCTCCCAGATAATTTATAAGGCCAGAGCGATCCAAGGGACTGTATTAAAAATACATTTGATATTTTGTTGTGTTGTCGCTGAATATCACTAATGACAATAGGCTATGGTCTCACAACCATCCAAAAATATATATTACTATAATTTGCACTATATCAAGTGATACAGCTAAATAATTCTGCGATCACCAAGGCAACTTACTAAAGCTAACAAGCTAAAGGAGGACTAGGTGAGTTAAAGAATTTTCGACCCGGTCAATAGTAAGCAATAAGTGGAGTAAGAAGGAAATTTCTTTGACGGCAGAATGTGAAGCATTTCCAGTGAAATATAATTTTCACTTATTCAATTATTTATCCCTGCTTTTACTTGAAATCAATGCCGACACTCAAACTTTGAATGCTTACCATAACAGAAATTGCTGCTATGAGGACCACACCAGCCACACATACACTAGTGATAATTCCAGCCAGGGCACCAATAGATAACCTGCTAAACCTGTCTCCACTTTTAACTAAAGACTCCGCAGTTGACTTGATGGGAGCGACACAGAGTGGCAGACTTTGGGCTGTGAAAGAATAGTTAATGAAACGTGATTATTTTTCGAGAATGTAAAAGAACTACGAGAGAATGTTCATTCATCTAGCTCACACTTGTTTATCATTTTCGTTATTATTACCTTTATGGTTGCTATTATTATCATCATTATATTATTTATTCAAAATTAACATTTCGCACTTTCTGATTGGCTCCAATCCCCGGCTTATTCTTCATAACCATCCGGAGCCGACAAAATTTGGAAGATGCGAGCACTATACCATCGCTTAGATGATATTTGATTAGAAACGGGATTGATAGATGATGGATGATAGACCATCGATCAGCCTCTTTTCCAGTTGCAGCGGCCTAGCTGTTTATTCACGAGTGAACTAAAAAAATGGCTTTCCAACAATCCGAAAACGAAATAGCTGAATTTCTGACTAAAACGGAACGGAAGGAGAGCAAGAATACGCAAACTATATTGCTCGATGGATGATATCGACTTTTTGAGGAGTATCTGAGAGAAAAAAAACCTGTATGTGAATTTATATCCTGAAACTGTGCCGAGACCAGAGTTTAGAAGAAAGTAGAAGTAAGAGGACATAAGCCTTTTAAGAACTTAAAAATATTAAAAAAAAAAATTGAATTCGGCTTTCGTGACTGAAGGATAATGCAGATCGAGGAGGATGTTATCAACCTCGGCCTTTAGAATCGGTAGAAAACATCCTCCTCAATCTGCATAATTGTTCACCTCCTACTCAGCCTCATTCAATAATTGCTAATAATCATTACTTGCAAATTCATTAACTCCAAAGACGTGGAAAGACTTAATGTAAAAGCTATTTTCGATTTAGATATCAAACCAAAACGTTGATTGATAGGCAATGAATTGTCAAACCTTCTTTTCCTCTGAAGCATGCTTCAGCAGTTGCGCAGTAAGATTTCTTTAACGGGACGCTGTCTTTATTGTACACACACCAGTAACAGCTGACTATTCCCTCGCACGTCTGAGAGCTGTTTCTCTCACTGCAGCGAGGATCAAAGCATTTCTCTAATGATGCTTTAGGATCATGACATTTCTTCCCGGAGTCAGGTGGGGTGGGGATGTTTGGTAACTGCAACAAAGGGGCTGGAGGCGGGCATATTGGAAGACTGAAAACCATAAGATACAAATGGGCGGTTGTTAGTGTCATTACTAATAACGGATGTGCACGAAAATCCATGCGTCAAACGTGGGAAAAGGGATAGCGTGGGAAGACTGTATTTTTTTTTTGCAAAAAGTGACTCATGCGGTTTGGGCTTTGGATAAGCAATTCATGCTTCTTCGCTCTTGGAGACCTACAGGCATTTATAGCGGAGCTCCACGCGCGCGCGAAGCGCGCGCGTGGGCGGAGCCCCATTGCTAAGGAAATCTACCCATCCCAGAAAATTTGGTAATCACGTGACCGACCGACCGACCGACCGACCGTCCGTCCGTCCGCACCACAGGCATACCAATGTTTACTCTCACACTTTCTAGCTACTTTGGGAGCCCAGGAGAAAGCTGATTGCACATCAATGTTGTCATCAATTGACAGCTGTCAAAACATTCTATCCGCTGACCACTATCACCTGACCTAATCGCGGGCTCAGGTGTCGACCCATCGAGGTCGAGTATTTTTTGAAGTTATCCGCTGACAATTTACTCGTTTTTAAATGATCGCAGGCTCACGTTTACTTTTGTTTTAAATTCATATCACATATGTTGTGTTTATGTCAGTATCGCCCCGCACTATTACGATTTTGATTTCAAACTGACTTCAGACGCAAAAATTCAGCCAGTGTTTTTAAAATACAGGCGGGGAAGACCTTTTCTTACCATGGGCACGTGTTGGTCACGCTCCACGTCCAATTTTTATGCTCTGATTGGTTAAAATTTGACAGGCGAGTTCATGCGTAAAATTTATGCAGCATCTTGAAAGTTGTTTACTTTGACAGCTGAAGCTGACAGAGTTTTGAGTCAACTTGTGATGTTTTTAACTGTCTTTTTCCACTGGATGTACAAAATGAAATACAGCTGCTATCAAGAGTGTTCTCTTATTCATGGCTGGTTTGTTTATTGGGTTTTTGGTTGAAAAATGCGTCGCTTGTCAAAGCCGATAATCCGATTTCGGATGGCATCGTTTTTGTTTTTCACCTTGCTGGATGCGTACGAGAATTATAAAGGCTCAATCGATCCTTGCCTTATTTGATAGCTTTCAGGAGCTGCATCTCGAAATATGGTAAGCCTGAGTAATTATTGTATTTAAATCTAATTTCATGAAGTCCAGCGGCGCAGTTTATGAAGCTAGTTGATGCACGTTTGTATTAAGATTTGACTGAGACACTGATCTGTCCTCGTATGAGGTTTGATATAAGCTTAAGCTTACAGAACTTTAAAAAGCCTTTAGCCGATATTAATTCACCTTAAACAGAAAGAAAAAACTTTCCGAAGAATATTTAGTTATAATTTTGGCTGTAGAAAGAAAGCTTTGAACGATTTTCTTTTCGTGAGTTCATGTTTGAAAACAGCCAACACCGGGAAACCGGCGGCTTAAAACAAAAACTTTAAGCTTACTAGTAAAGACTTGAGGATTCTTAGACACACTTAAATGCTCATTTGTTTTCGTGAATGAAAATTGTTGTCTCTGTAAATGTTCTATCGAATTATTTTTCTTTATTGATTTTTGGTAGTCTCAAAAGTGTAATTTTCATCGCTTTGCCGTTTGTTTTCAGGCGTTCATAAACATCGCTCGCAGGAGTACTCAAAATGCCAAGCGTATCAAACGCTTTTTAAGATTACCCATCGTTATAAAACCGTTAATAAAAAATAGACTCAGTGAATTCTTTATCACGTTGAAGCGTAACTCTTTTAAAATTTCTTCGCAAATTTGGCGCTTGTCAAAAGTTAGAACCGGCTGGTCGTATAGGTGATTTTGGGAATTTTTTGAACGGTTTCGCTAATTAAAAGTCCACGCGTGCCTCTATGGTCCTGAATATTGAATGAATGCAATTTGTCTTGAAAAATTGTGAAATACTGCATTTTGTACGAGGTCTGTATGATAAAAACAGCGCGTCATAGTACTCTTTCTCCTCAGATGTGGTGTATAAAATAAAATAAAAGATTGGTTTGCAAGCACCCAGATTTATTGGCAAGAATTTGTAAACTTGTCGAACGCAAAAAATTCGGTCTGATTTGTTTTCCAAGAATTTGTTTTGCACGCCTTATCTACTGTGATCAAGAGCCATCATTGCTCTTAAATGTGGCCGAAGACTATTTTTTGGGTGTACATATAAGGCTATATCAGCTCGATACAAAATTTGTTTCACTCCAAAATCACTTAGCTTTTCCCTCAAAAGTCACATGAATGTGCCCTTACGTTAAATGATTTGTGGAATACAAAATTATTGTTTGATTTAAGTCATAAATTTATCAATGGGAGCTTCGCTTTTAGCTGTCGCTAAATATATATATTATGTTATAGGTCATGCATTCAAAATGGTAGCCACTTTGGATTTTATTTTTTAAAAAAGCTCAGATAAATACAAAAAGTCAAGAGACCAAGCGTTTTTCATGCTTAATGTTAATGTTCTTTGAACAGCTAAAAATAATGACAGTTAATTATTGACTGATCTGAGAGCAGCACTGCTGTCAAAACTGACCTGCTGTTTGGAAACTGACTTCGACAATAGTTAAATTCTAGCTCAGAGGAACAGGGACATTCACACTTTGTGGACGAACGAAAACACTTGTTATCTGAAGAACAGGTACATGATTCAGCAGCACACAAAGAATCCCTCAAAGTAACTCCTGTGGAAAGATAAAGCAGACATATAGGTAATACCAAGGTAACACTTCAGGTGATAAGAACCATTCTGTAAACTCTTTCCATACTAATGATTTAGATAATTTGTTTTCAAAATTTTTCTCTACTCTCGCTTCAGACAGATGTACGTCTGTTTTAGGAATGATCGTAAAACGAGAAACTTGTCTCTTTTTACTCAAAGAGCACAGCTCCATCTGCGAAATTTTGCCATGACGTTTTTTTTGTTTGTTTTTATTAAGCGAGGTTTATGGGCAAATACTTCATGAATGAAATAGTTCGTGTATTCTTCTGAAAAACGTTATAGTTCTGTTAATAAATACATAGTTGGTGTTCATTTTAACAAAAATAAGTGAGCCTTTTTTCAACGTGAACGAGTTAGATTATATTGACAAATGGCGCCGATAGTAGCAGCAGTTTCAGTTTCATGCACTTAGAAATTTTTAAACATTAAGTAGTAATATAAAACAGCGTATTAGTAATGATTAAAGTTTTAATAGTGTCAGTAGCAACCTAACCTTGGAAGTACTTTGGTTATCTTTTGCAAAATTCTGTGGTTCGCCCGCGATAGATTGAAGCAGACGACAACTATATGCGTACACGTAAACATCATTTACAAACCTAGATAAGCATTAGTGCCAACAATCTTGTTGAGTTGGTATTTACTGCAGCTGTCTCCACTCTTCAGGACGTCAACTCCCCCATCCGGCAAATCAACTTCATAAAAACTCTGCTTTTGGATTTCCTTAAGGTTGCGGCATTCTCGTTTTTTCAAGTAGCCATTTGTAATGAGATGTTCCGCAATATTCTTTTCTTTATTAGTAATGTGAACATATTCCAAGTCGTGGGCCTTTTCGGAATGTGCTAGGAAGTCTTCGTGCATGATAAGGAATCCAGCGCCATCCATAACGAAGCAGGAATATATATTTCTTTCTCTACACTTTGGATACACTTCGGTGAGTAACCTAAAATTTTAGTTCAAATGAAAATAATCAATAGTTTGTGAATATCACTCACTTTATATATTAATGAAGACTGAAGAAGAAGGAGAAGACAAAGCACTGACAAAGCAGGAGGAGGAGGAACAGGACAGGGGAAGAATCTTAACGCAATAATGAAAGAATCAAACCATCTCTGAAGGTGGCAATTTCTACCATTTTAATAGTTCCCAAAAGCACTTTATGAGCCTAATCGCTCTTGACTGATTATTACTCTAGTTCGTTATCCTATTTTTTTAAAATCAAAACATTAAATTGTCTGTCATTTTTATTCAGTTTAACAAAAACATTCCTGACAAAAGTCGGGAAAGTTTGAGTCAAATGCGCAAGCGTTGTTTTGAGGTTACCTGTAGAAATACGTTAATGAGAAATCAGCTCCCATAACTCCAAAAACTTCGTCATTTGTGTGATGATGGTGACTTGACTCCCCACGATACAGTGAGCGGGCGACAGTTATAACCACTCCAGCACCTCTACCATTTGGTTGGCCAGCGTCCAAATATGGGGTCGTGAGAGTGACTAGACCAGTGTTACCCAAAGCCGAATAATACCTATTGAAAGTGAACCAAATAATTTTACACGTCAAGTGACTGTAGTTTGTGGAACATTTGCTGTGCTTAAATTTATTATCATACAGACCAACACACAAAAACAAACGAAAAGAAAAATTAAATTAAGGATTTAATCAAACAAAAGCGTTTACAAAAATATTAACTACATAACGATATTTTGCGACACTCTTAAATACCTTTACAAGACTCAATTAGGTCTAAGATTTAAGTTCAAATAGTGATGTCGTATATAAAATAACATGACTGTGTTGTGTAACATGTTTTACATGTGTATGCGGTCAGGTTTACAGTTATACGTAGGAGGAACCAAACAATAACTAAGAAAAAAAGTCGAAGAACACCAGAAAACCCGCGATCGCAAGGGTGGAATATTTCCGGCTTTACTTCCTTCTTTTTTCACGTGACGTATTGAGGGCACTGGCGATATGCTGTGCCTCATTCAGTTGGCCCTGTTTTCCGAGACCAAGGTTGTACCGTGATCTGGTTTGCAATCTCAAACAGCTTCAAACGCTGGGCCATTCCGGTTCAAGACGAACGATACCCTTCGAAAATTTGAATTAGGTGTTAATATTCCACGTTTTTTTTGTTATTGTTGTTTGTTTTGTTTTTGTTTGTTTTGCCTATTTGACTCTGAGTTCTCACTTACCAGGGTCTTTGTCTGGGATCGTAACTTTTCTGAGATACAGCACCAGGCATCTGCCTGAAAACCCCATCTGCTGTTCCAATATATCTCCACACCAAATATTGTGTCAGCTCAGTCTTTTCACGCAGCCAAAGGTCTTCCACTTTCCAGGTAGCGGTCACTGTGTCCCTTATTCCCTGTTTCAGACCAGGACTTTTGATCGTCCCGGTTTCGTCAGTCATGTAAGCATTGAGTAACTCCAAATCTGCACTGCTCTCTCTTTTACCAATGTATTCAAAAGTGTCTTTGAAAGCTCCAGGCGCAAATTTTACAACCGAGGTATCTTTATGTGAAAAACCAGAGGTTATCAAAATATATGGTTAGTTTAAAAAAAAAGAACATGCAGAAATAATAATAATAAAAAGCGCCTATTACTTCCTGTAAGGATGTGTGTGTGTGTGTTAGGGTATAGCCTGCGTACGTAGCAGGCACCGGTAATTTTTTTAAAGGCCGCCCGAGGGGAACACACGAAGGGGAGAGGAGGCGCCTACAGCGAAGGCCCTAGTTTTCCGTTTTCTACGTTATCTGACGGTGCGTAAAATGCCATTGGCCAAGTACATCTCTTGGGAGTTAGTCTGTCACGTCAATGCATTATTTGGAATGTGAGTCAACTGAAATCAAGTCTGGTTAACAAATCACACGGCCATGCAAGAAGTGTTTTTGAAGGGCTTAGCTCGAAGAGATTTTCGATGTTGGTTTTCATTGCGCCGTCTTTTTTAGGTAAAGATCTCTTGCCAGTATTACCAGCTAGCTTCGGAGAGCGAATACCGAGACCGTAATTTGCAAGCCTCGTCGTTATTTCCTCGTTGCAAAGCATAATTCGGGATCAGGCAGCTGAGGTAACTTTATGGGAATGTCAGTAGGTGACTTGAAAGAAAAACTGGACTGTTTAAAAGAAATACAGCAAGAAAAGCATAAAGCGGGCGCGATGAATTTCTTTAAAATCGTTATCATTTTCAACACGAATATAGCAGCGTCTGTTGTTGACGAAAGCCTGGACGTGACGACCTAGGTAAGCCTGTTCGTCGTGTAGCTTTACCCGAATTTAAAATTGAATCGTTTGCTTTATGCAGATATAACCAAAATACATACTTAGGTGTATTTTTTCCTTTGGGCCTGATGTCGATTTCATGTCTTTAGATCATCTGCTTTCAATAAATTTTTGTCAGTTGATGCAGCGCTGTGACTTTATTAACTTGGGGGCGGAAATTGAATACCAGGGTCTCCGCGGCAGGCGTCTCCTCTCCTTTTCTCCCCTGACGCGTCCACGAGATTTTCTTCCTTCGCCCAAATAGAAACCGGCGCCTGCTATACAGGCTAGTGTGTGAGCGGCGGCCGGGGTATTCATATTTGGCAAGTTCGGGTGAGTCTTCAGCAATATAACGACAATTATTTTCTAAACAAAAAAATCTACCCCTCAGATCTCATTTCATTCGCATCAAAGTCTCAACCAGCATCACGGCCAACTGTTAGAGACACAAAACTAAGCAAAAAATGACGCCCAAGAATTGATCACCTGGAAGTAAAACCATATGGATGGAAAATTCTTCCAGTGTTTTCCTGTTACCTGAAGAACACTTCTTTCTTTCCGAAAGTAGATAGTTGGGTTTTTGTCCCTGAAAATCCTTGGCAAGTCCTCGATGCTAGTTGAAACACCAGACGAGGGTAGAATGCAATCGATCAAAACAACAGCGTTTTTTTTTTATTTTTACTTAGAGTTTAGAGGTTTTATTGATGGGAGTTTAGAAGTTTCTCGTGCATATTATGGCTTAAGATTAGTACCTTTTGTTCCGTTAACTCCAAAATGAATGCAAGGTTTTTCAAAGGACTGAAGATCGATCCGGTGATACTGAAACTTGTAACCTTTGGAATTAAATGATAAAAAGTGGAACAGTTAAAGTTGTCTTAACAATTGGGGGCATTGAAAGCTGTGACTTGTAGCACCTTTCATTATGGGACCGGACAACGTTGCATGTTAGTTGTGAAGAATTATCACCCAAACATAACCTATTTCGAAGCGTATGCGGACGGGAAATTGGAAAGTCTCAGCGTATAAGCATTTTCACAAGAGCACGTTGTAATTTTGTACTTAAAATGAAATTTCGAGATTCTCTGGCTCGAAAGGTTGACCACTTAAAAACTACACAGACCAACTATACAAAAACACCAAAAAGGACTGTCAGCAAAGGTTTCCTTAATCAAGCCAATATTTTCCCTAATTAGTCTTTGAAAAAGGCTTTTAGAGACGTCTAATCAATTTAAGACATCGATCTTTCATCTTGAGCCACAGTCCAAGCGTAATATTTTAGAGCATTTCTTTCTTGCCATGTATCTCACAAAATCGGTGAAAGTTCCAACCAATTTTCGTCTTTTGAGTTAAGAAAAAAGCCTTATATACGGTAACCGTTACACATTTGATAGGACTACTTAGCAAATTGCCAATCAGCAACAATGTACACACTCCTCACGTTTGCATGGTTGAGGGCACGAGCGTGCCGCCACAATCAAAAACTTCTTTGAAAGCTAGATATATCCTACAATCGGCGACAAAATTAGTTGATACACTTCGCCCTAAAGGGGCTTTCTAACGTTTTACTGACTTCAAAAGGGGAAAATAAAGCTTTTCTTCCCCCATTCCCTCTATGGAATGTTGTGCCGCTGTTCGAGCTACCAATAGAAAACAATTGAATGGAGGGGAGAGTAGAGGAGTGTGGACTGTTTTGCTCTTTGAAGTTACCCTATTTGAGTACGATGTCTCAACAATTTTTCACCGACGTGCTTGTTTCGGTTATGTCACTTTGAAGTTTTACGTGCTCTGTGCATGATTTCATGATGTGTAGATGAACATTTGCTAACTGGACCCCCAGAGTCAAAAGTATAAAAATGTGTGCAAGGATCGATCTATCGCGTAAGACAATTAAAGAATTCGCACTGGTCCCATGGAGTACAGTCAAATCTCTTCTAGCGGACAGCACCCTACAATGATTTTTTTTTCGTTCCCAAGATACCAAACTCCATTTCACCTCTATAATCATGGACACCTCTACAATGTGGACGGCCTCGGCTCTTTCTGTTGGTTTCCGTTGTAAGGAGTTTTGACTGCAATGAAAAATTACACGGTAATTCGTGCGCTAACTCTCTCGAACAAACTAACCTTTAGGAATTGTGGCAGCCTTGAGTTTGTCCTTCGCATAAGCTACTGGCACAACAACACCAAGGGTAAATTCAGTGCCCTCTACCTGGGTCCAACTGTACGTGGAATTTACTTTTCTCTCTTCCACTCCTTCCCTGACGTCCCCTCCTCGTGGCAAAAAGCGTTTGGCAACAAACGTCTTGGAACCAGACCTTCCACTAAAAGAAATTAAAGCGTACAATTGAAATATAAATGCTAGGAATCTCTATAATCCTCAATATGATACAGTGACAGTTCTTAACGTCTCTCAGAAACGCTGGTTTCTAGTATATGGGTTCAATGTTCAAAAGTGTTCAGTTCACCCGGAATTTCATGACTTGAATTTTTTTCGGCTTCCTAAGTATCCTTTTATGCACAGATTAATTTTCTATCATGATCTATCATGATTACCTTGGTTTTTAAGGGTTTAAGTGAAACGGACTGGAATACGCTTAATTAATTTTAAAATTCCTGTTCCTTCTTTAGTAACTGATAAATGATGTCTTCATGACATCATTGCCATTGTTAAAGGTTATTAATGAAGTTAGCCAACTTGTTGATTTTATCAGACACTATAGGGTGTCATATTGACGTCAAATTGTGTCATTGTGTCATTGGAGTTATGTTTAGATGTTGGAAATGATGATTACATTATTCTGTGTCATTTTGACCGCCGGGGGGGGGGGGGGGGGCACTCCCTTATTTGGCCATTACGGGAATGCGCCGCTGAACAAGGTGTGGTTTTCAGGGTCTTGAGTCTTGAACAGGGTACATAATTTCACTATTGAGCATCTTGAACAGGGTGTCTTTTTAGACCCGAAGCCTTAAACAGGGTGTGAATTTTGGCGGTGTGCGGTCTTCGTGTGTAACAAAGTATTTTAGAATAATATAATTTTGTTCTTTCAGTAATCTGAAAAAAAGCTTTTTGCATGTGACTCCAAAGCAAATTAAATAAATATATTTTTCCCCATTTTGTTTTGTATTTTATACTATCTAAAAAGCAAATATCTCCTTAAACAGGGCATCACGGTTTTCCAAAAGACGTTTGCGTGGATATAAGAAAGCAAGAAAAGTATTACAAAACCAATCATTTGAAGAAACAATAAAGAAAAGAGCAAAGTAAAGAGCCGTGAATGAGAATTTGGCTGAAGTTCCTTTAACGGGTTCTTAATCTGATGATGTAAAATAAACCAGGTAAAACAATTTGTTTTCAAAAAGTGTGGGAGAAGGGGAAGGGAGGCTAAAGTCCCCTTAGCCCCTCTTTCTCATCTTTGGTCCCTAAGAAAGGTATTCAGAGAAATACTTCAACTTTCTCTGCTGGCTGTTATAACTGTTTGCAAATAGGATTGCGTCAGCCTAAATCGGTAAATGTAATCTTTTATTACCCCCCACCCCTCCCCCCTTCCCCCAACTCCCCTCAAAAAAGAAAAAAAAAAAACACAGCTCTTTTTTTAATGCTATCAAATAATAGCCCCCATACGTTTTCATTGAGATAAACACATCGTTGAACTCTGCTTCTGGCTCTAATGTACGTATATCCAAATACACAGGGTCTCCATAGACGTCGGTTGGTGCTGGGAGGAGAGGATGAACAATGGTTCTTCCTGATTTACTGGTCAGATATGCGTACGCAATCTGTCCTTCCTTTAATAAATCGATATCAGAAACCAAGTCCTCGATGTTGATGTCAGTCCCCGCTACGCCAATGAACTTCCCTTTATGGTAACATGGAAGGGTCATTGACATTAAAAGTCCTGTAAGAAAATAAAATAATCAATTCATAATTAAATAAAATAGCTCAAGTAAAAAGTTGATTAGTTGATTTCATTAATTTCTTACAAAAAAATCATTGAGAATGGTTATTTAAGGCGGCAAAAATAAAATAAAAACGGTGCTGTAGTTTACGATGGGATCTCCCTGAAGTGGCACAATCTTTTGTTTTATTTTCATAAATTGTCATTGAATAAATTAATGTTAAGTTTCTATAATGGTCAATAAGGTCAAAATGATAGGAAATTTATTGAATTTTGTGCACCATCAAAGGTCTAAAAGGGGCTGTGAGTGGACCACATGTGTAGCGGTACCAATATTTCCTTACATCGATACAAATCGTGAATTCAAAGAAGACCAAATATCGTTTTTCATCAAAAAATTTCTTCCTATACTAATGTATCGGCGGTCGCATTTGGACACATAATCATTCCAAAGAACCAAATAGCTGATTTTGGCATTTATTAATCATGTGACCCAGTGAATCGTTATCAAAGTTATCGTTCACAACTTAAATTGGCAATAACTGAATGAGAATTTTTTTTTTCTCGAGAATCTATAGCTGTTTACTTGCTAACAAAACGACTGAATCTGAGCACAATGAAAAAACAACCAACCAAAAAAAACAAACAGGCAAAAGCTAACCTGTTCCAAAAGCATCGACATATGGAACAGAAACCACTGGTCGATCAAGTTGCTTTCCGGTAGCAAAGAAGTTATAGTACAAGCCCATTTTGCTTCTGAGGGTTTTGATGTCTTCTACAGCTATGTATTTTCCCTTCTAAAGTGAGATAACAAGTAAGTAAAGTTGTGTTTCCTTACTTGACAATCATTCAGGCCAATTCCTAGAAAAAATGGCCTCCAGGAATGCAAAGTTATATTATTGTTCATTCAAAATATTTCCCCAATTCTGATTGGCTAAAAGCACACGCATAATTCACCATAACCAGTTACTGATGACCAAATTTGGAAGAATTTTGTGTTTAACGAGGAAATGACGTCAAAGATACAGCCCGCTACAGGTTAAGGCACCGTTAACCAAGAAGACCTGGGGACGAGGTTGACTTGTTTTGGTTGTGAAAACAAAACATGGCGGACACTTCACGCGTCTCAAGAGTAAGAACTACAGCTGGAGCTAGGCGAAATAATAGCTAAAAACACAGCAAAAACAGCAAGAAGACAACCCGGAGGGCGACATCTGCTATTTTGAGAATATTTGCGGAGCTGGAAAAACCTAAACGTACACTATCGAAGATGAACTTGACATCGATGCAGGTTAGCATGTTTTAGCTACGATTTTAAACTAGGGATTATTTTGAATGAATAATCTCGGATGGTGTTATCCAGCTCGGCCTTCGGCCTCGGTGGATAACACCCACCTCGATCTGCTTAATTCTTCATATCCTACTCAGCCTCATTCATTAATTGCTAATTATTGCGGCAGTGATTCGCTTCTTTTCATTTGAAAGATTTTCCCTAGTGCACTGTAATCAAGTCCTTAGAAGGACACTGTCTTAATATTAAACTTCCTTGAAAGATAGCAGAATATAAGTGAAAAGCCATAACCACGCGCAGATATTTACTTTGATAGGCTGATATTGTGAGAGTAACTAGCCGTCTTCGTTCCACGTTTCATTTCTACCATCATGTTCACTGATTGATGGAAAACTATATTTTAAGGGCATCCATTGACATAACTAGAAGTATTAGATCTCCTCGCTGTGTTCTTTCGTTGCCTGCTCCCACATGATCATTTCACGTTATAAGAATAAATTACTTTTTAATTGTTTGGTTTTCAGTAACTTAGCAGCGCCTACTACTTATGCTCCAAGTGATGAACATTTTTTGAAGCTTTTTAAACGTGGCAAAGATTAATGATAAATCCCGACTTCTTTATGGACACAAAAATGTGCAGAATGATACAATGAACATGGACAGTCTTACCGTTACGTCTCCAAATGAAGCATTTGACGGTACTCCATACTTTGCTGTGTTTTGCAGGGCAATATCTTGAAGAATGTTAATTGTTTCCCGATCTACACCACCGAATCCAAACGTTAATATGACCACAGAGTTGTTGAGCTCCAGATTCCTGTCTCTTATGGTTTGGAATATTGCTCTTTTTTCATCGGAGGGTGCTCCGTCTGTGAGAAACAGTATAACTTTACGCACCTGTTTATCCGTATTTTCAGATGCTGTCTCCTTCAGAAGCTGAAAAGCCTTTTCAAAAGCCAACCTGTAATTGGTTTTTCCTACAAACGCAGAAGATGCCTCGGTTAAGTTTTTTAAATAATCAGTATAGTGAGGAAAAAATCTTTCAGCCGAATGAATCAATGTGGGTCATCCATATTGGTTTCCATAACACTGAATAACCTTGGTCTGTTTTATTCTGTTTTATGACGGGAGTCAATAGCGAGATGAAACACCGAGCTTTTTTTCCGCGAACGGCAGAGGGTCACGTGACATTACTTTCCCCGCGTTTGCGTTTGCCAGCCGCCGTTTCAAAGAAGGGAGAACGAAAATACATAAAAGAGAGATTAAGATTCACATTTACGCCAAATGGCCGCATATGTGAATTTGTACCACGTGACCAAGTTTTCCCTTTAATTGCCGTTAATAGCTAGTATTATTCATTCAAAATATTTCCCCGATTCTGATTGACTAAAAGCACACGCATAATTCACCATAACCTGGGGACGAGGTCGAGTTGTTTTGGTTTTTAAAACAAAAAATGGCGGAAATTTCACTCGTTTCAAGAGTAAGAACTAGGCGAAATAACATAGCTAAAAACATGGTAAGAACAGCAAGAACACAACTCGAAGGGCGCCATCTGCTATTTGGAGAATATCTGCGGAGCTGAACAACCCTAAACGTGCACTATCGAAGATCAGCTTAACATCGATGGAGGTAAGCATCTTTTAGCTTTGCTTTAAAACTAGGAATTATTTTGAATGAGTAATAACACAATTATTGAATTCGGCTTTCGTATCATATGAAGAATTATGGAGATCTCGGACAGTGTTATCCGCCCCGGCCTACGGCCTCGACGGATGACACCCTCCTCGATCTTCATAATTCTTCATAAGTTACTCAGCCTCGTTCATTAATTGTTAAATTATTTCTACACAAAAATGAGTGGTTTCACGTCAGTTTTATTCATAAGAATTGTTGTGGACAGTTTTTATCTGCTTATTTTCTATTTTGAGAAATTCTAAAATTGAATCTGACGCTTGTCGTTTGTCGTAAACGTGACTCTAAATCTCATTTTTCCCGTTTGGAGGAAACTCAAAACGTGAGTATTTACCGCCTATTTGTACCGACTATTTCTTCATTTTGATCGCTTGCTTTCATAGCTGTGCTTCGCTTATCATCCTTCTTCTAGCTGTACTGTTTGCAAAGTTAAAAGAGTTTCAAATTCGAGCAAAAAAAGATGGAAACTTTGATTCTCTGTATATTTTGTCCATTTACAGTGAAGTTAGTGAATGGCGACAGAGAAAACTTGCCTTGAATCATACGTATTTCACTGAGTTTAAAAGAAAAATTAAGAAATATGGAAACATTCAGTTAATATCTAATTAGTTTTCAAATATTTTAGACAATTTTTGTACATATTTGTACATAGTTTGCAGTTCTGCAGCGTGTCAACAGGCAGCTTAAACAAACACACAGCGGACGGAACGGCTAGCTAACGTTCGGCGTTCATCGTTAGCGTGGTGCTTTATCTAGCTAATATGACGTACAGGTTTCAGAGGAAAAGCAATTAATGAAGTAGTTTGACCAAAAATCGCTAGAAAGAGACGAAGTTTGGCTCGTCAGTGTTTGCTGATTGAAAGAAAATTATTTTTCCATTGAACAACAAAACGCGGGAAAATGCACCCAAAGTTAATTCTCCAAACACACTGGCGTCACTTATTACAAAAGTTACTTTCATTTTCATGTTAAACTGACTCGGTAAATACTAAAAACAACTATCTCCATCTGGATCGGTGCATAGGGCTAGATAGGTACGTGGACACTTCACGTCTCGGTATGTGATGCACCACGACTATACTGGCCAGCTCGGCCGTCGGGAGATAGTTGCACATACTATTCAATTAATCTTACCATAAGAAACAAGACCACCAACATAGCTTCTCAAACAATCGATGTTTTCAGGAGTTGCAAGTGCTACCCGTTGATTGTAGCACGTGGTTTTTCCACCATAGATTCCGGGGGTTGTCACTTTAGTATTGAAGGATACAATTCCAACCTGTGATCACAAAGTCATCAAATTCAAGGGCTGTTTTTATAATGATAACATTGATCATTATATAATAATAATAATGACAATGATAATAATAATAATAATAATATTATTATTATTATTATTATTATTATTATTATTATTATTATTATTATTATTAAGCTGTGGCTGGGGTCTCTTACAATCAAGGGCCTCTTATAAGTTGGACCTCTAGTCTTCGCTTCTGGATGGTTTCGACTTTACAGACTTCATTGCTGTTAGAGTCTATAGTCCAGTTTCGAATTAAAAATTACCGCTGAATACAAACATTAACGACACACTCATACAGGGTTAGCCTCAACGTAAAGCAAAATATTCAGAAATTCTGTCAAGTAAGTGTTTGAAATTTGAATATACACAATAGACAGAGTAATAAACAGGTCTTTTTCTCGTTGGAATTTGTGAATATATTACTCCAGATGGAGGCTAAGGCTGTAAAAAGTGCGTCTTCACTTCTTTAATTCAGCGGTCATAGCGAACTCGAATATGGACTACTGCAAGTTACCAATTAAAACTAATATTGAGAATTTCAAACGAAACAAGGCCAAAATATGAAACGTAGATGGAGAACCCGAACCTAAGTTAAGTCCTGCATACGTGCTACAAGCGTTTCCAGTTGCCAATGGCTGTGGTTCAGACGCACCTGGCGCAGGGCCGTCGTGGCCGTAATGTACAAAAGCATTTTTTACAAGGGCCTTTTTCGCTTCATGCTCGATAAATTGCTTTGTCGTCGTTGATGCTGGCGATAACAAAACGTTTATATTTAAGGATGGCTTCAGTCTGTTCCTAATTATCTAACTTTTTACTTACATGGTCCTTAGGATTCATTGTATCCAAAACGGTGTTTGCAGCTTCTCTGGCGATGACAAGTTTCTCTCCAATCATGGATGCACTTGTATCGATAATCAATACCACGTCCTTGGCTTCCGGAGTGGCGGTTTCCACGTAAAACGGTCTGTATCGAGGGTCGTATTTAGAACAATCGTTTTCGTTAAAGTAAACCGGAAAGTTAGTCAACATGCCTTCCTCTGAACCAAAGTACTGCCATTTGATGAAAGGATATGTTTTCGCAATAGCTTTCATTTCCAAAAGAACGCTTTCATCTAAGTGTACAGGGTTTGGTGAAGCAGTACTAGAAATCTGAGCACAAAAATTGTTCACGTCCACTAGAGAACGGAACCTCACGTCGTACTTAAGTCTAGTTTTCTCGGCCTTGCAACATTCCGTGGCTGGCTTTGGATTTGCAGCTCTATTGTACGAGTCTTCAACCGCTTTCTTCAGCCTTTGCGCTACTGCAAACCTCGTTTTGAGCTTGTCTGCAAGTTTGACAGCTAGAGATGGAAGAACGTCCTTCCCAGTTATGGTCTGCCTGTTGTACTGAAGTTTGTCCAGATATATCTAAAACAATAAGGAGAAACGCTTGTTGGCCCGAGATTGTTGGGAGTTCTTGGATAGTCTTGGCAATGTTCCCAAAGGAGCTTTTAGGAAATTATGTAAAAGATATGCGTGCGTGTCCCCAACATTTTAGGAACAGCTGTGAAAACTGATCCAACGTTGTTGCGCTACGCTTCGGCGATCACTAAACAAATAAATGCCTAACAGCATAACGACATAACAACATAAAAACGCGCCACGGCATAAAACTGAGGGTATACAAACGGAAATGTAATGCACCCAACAATGTTCTGTCCGTTTGCGCAGAGCCAAGCATTTATGAGTGCGCAAATGTATTAAGTTCCTGTTTCCGATTATATGACAAAAGAGTTGCATTTTTATATTTTTATTTCACCTGGTTATCTTTTTACATTTTATTTTGCCTTACTGAATAAATAAAATCGATTTATTTCCATAGAGATTCACTACTTGGAAGTAGGGACGGTGAAGAGTGAAGGAAACTCGTATTAAGTAAATTCGGAATTCGATCTCATTAAAAATCCTTCCGCTTAAATGATAGCTAACCTGAAAACATAGGCATGCATATTTATTTTTGGAATTTACAGTGAATTGTCCTCTCTCTAGATAAATAATCTTACTGTATTTTTTGTGACCTTATTGCTTTTGACATATTCTAAAGGGTTTATAACACGAAGCCAGCATTTTAAAAACACGTTCAGTATTGGAAAACTCTAAGTATACCGTTTCAAGCCTGATTTAATAAATACTATATATGACCTGGTCCCGAGGGAAACAGTTAATATTGTTTCCCGAGAATCTGATGTTTCCCTAGGCGGAACCGAGGAAAACATTGAGATTCGAGAGAAATAAAATTAACTGTTTCCCCGAGGGACCAGTCTTTACGTGATTTGTTATATAACTGGAAATTTTGAAGCTGGGAATTCGTTAAACTCCGCTCTAACGTCGGACGTCGGTCAACATTCGCGGGTAACAGGGCACTGTTACCTCCTGACATCATAGATTTTGTTGCCCGCTCAGAGATTTTGGCGAGGAACAGTTTCATTCGGTTAGATGTTATGACCTCGAAGTAACCAATGAGAGCGCGTGCTGTTGGGAAAAATTTCCAGCTATGTAACATCAAAAACTATGTGACAAATAAGGAAAGATGGTAAATTTTAAACTCGGTGAAGAAAATAGAAATGTTTTGATCAACATGTCAAGAACACGGGACAAACAGGAACTTATGATCTTCCATACACCGGTCGAATGCTTTAACCACTGAGCTGCGAAGGACTCGTGGAGTTCTAGGCCATATGCAATTTCTTAACCCACATTACACTTCTTAGTTTCATGCTATTAACACATTCGTAAAAGTTCGCGACTTGTGAACTGATTTCCTTAATACAATATAAGGGTTTTTTACCTGCATCTCTTCCACGCCGAGCGCATCTCGGGCAACGTTTTGAAGTTCTTTACTAATCAGACTGGGATCCAAAAGGCTGGCACTTACTTGGCAAGACCATAAAACGGCGAAATAATAAAGAAAGAACATCTCATAAATTATTTTTCGTGAGTTAAACGCTGGTATTCGTGATCGATGGAACTGCCGTTAGGTTTATGAACGGGTCAAAGATATTAAACACCTTTGTATGTCTTAGTCTATTGTTATATTCGGTGTGAAAGTAAAACTACTTCGTGAAAATACTACAAATACTGACCGCAAACATATGACGCACTTTATGCTCCATTTAACAGAAGTTAAAGTGTTTTCGCCGGACGTGTTTAAAGATAATTTTTAAACCACTACGATCAGACAACTTTATTATTTATTTGTTCTAACCTTACTTTTAAAATATCATTTCATAAGTTAACGGTCAGCTTCTCTGTCAGATGTCGGTTTCGTCATCTATGCGGTTCTAAGGGGAATCCCCGATTGTCTATTTTGCGTTTAGATTCTCCAGCAATGGTTGTTAGTGAATTTCTTCCGCCGAAGGAACTTCTTCCTTTTAAGCTTCGTTAAAAAAAAGACTGATTTGAACGGTCCTGAAGAATTTTTAAAAAAAGAAGAAGCTAACGTTGCTCATAAAAAAGCCTACAGTCATGTTAAGTTAGCCAGGCGAAAAAGTAATGTCTAATAATAATATAGAGTGCAAATTGAAATCTTTAAACTTATGTAAAATATTCAATTTAAAAAATATTCAGGAAGAACGCTTAACGTTTTTAAATCTTAGTGTTAAGTCCGATGTGCCTTCATCGGTAAATACCAATCTCACATAACATTTTTTCATCATTTTGTAACCTTGGAGGCTGGGCAGTGTTTATTGGTGTTGACAGTTTGTGGGTCTCTATATTGTTCGATGATATAAAGATAAACGTACGTGTAGATTAAAGCGGTTTAGATAACTTGTCATGAATGAAATTAAATTTGTCGGCAAATATGTTGTGACGACAACTGCATGGCTGGGTAGTTTTGAATCGCCCTTGAATGATTAAGAAGGCGTGTTAAAGCCAACATTGCTCACGAATCCCGGGGGAGGAGCTGTATAGGCATGTGTCGCTTCATAGGCTCTGCTTTCTGAGCCTTTGGTCTGAAAAAGGGTGGATTTTGCCTATGCTTTATGGTCTGGAATTGGAATATGGAACCAACTTGTCGGACGTCCCCGTAAAATCACGGGCCAGAAGACCAATTAATGTTAAATCAAATTGTAAAGAAAAAACGTAGGTCCTAAAACAAAGCAAGAAAATTAAAAGAAGAAATATTTATTATATTGTTGCCAAGCTATTTAACACTATTAAAGCCTCGATCTTGAATTTTGAAGAAAACAGCTTTCTGGCTTTCTGGCCTAGTAATTCCAAGGACTTTTTAAAAACGGACCAATGGATTTCAAGGGAGCCACAAGGGCGCAAATATTATCAAAACCTTTTAAATCCCATGAAACTAACTCTACAACAAAACCCGAAACAAAGCTAAAGGAAAATTTTGTCGCATGGATTTTGAGGCCCTAAAAACACGTGGCATGTTTTGGTTTCAAATAGCGTCATGATTTTGAAAGCGGTCTCCATAACACTTCTCTCCCCCCCAAAAAAATCCGAGAGGATCCCTCCAGGAACACTGATCAATATAAGAAAATGACTTCCTGTTTATTGAGATCATTTGAAGCCTTTGTCTCGAAAAGCAGTAGTTTGACTGCTTCTAGTCATAGAATATAAGTCCAATATGAATGAAGTTGTATTGTCCTTAAGAAATAATATTTAGAAAGAGGTCTTTTTATTTATAAATATTCCTTTCATCAAGATCTTCGAGCAACCGGAAAATAACAGTCTTCGGTATATTGCACGTCAGCTCGCCTTTCAGTCGTTCCAGTGCGATAACGCCAGTTTTCTAGCTGTTTATTGCCAAATAGAATGGCGAATAACTATTTCCGAAAAGAAAAACAGACAAATAAACAAATAAATATTAAGTGATAATTCGAGGAACCAACGAAGTAAACTTGAGTAGCAGCAGATTGATACAAGAGTGGGTACGCAACGTAGGGCACAGGAACGTGCTCTCCACGACGCCTTGCGTTTCTCAGTAGTCCCTACTAGCAGAAACAAACATATGTTGCTAAAAATAAAAGTAGGAAACGTTAAGATTGTTTTAAGTATGCGGTGATTCCCCACTGTTGAAATTGTATTTTCTAAATAAATCGTGTTTCGATGTATGACGAGTCCACAGTCCCAAGTCCCCATAATAAAGACTTGTTTGTTAGGTGGTGTTTTCCTATATAATGCGAAGCAAGGCACGTTACTGTGTGTAGTCTCAACTCATAAATCTCTCTCGCACCAATGAATAGCGCACCAATTAGCTAAAAAAGCGCTCCGTCTTAATTGATTTCATTCTAATAATAATAATAATAATAATAATTTATCTAGCGCTATTCAGCCACTCTTTCATAGCGCTTTACAATGATTATGTTAACGTAGAACCAAAAAGCTAAAAAATAAAATACCGAGATAAATTTGTTAGAAAGCTAAAAAATATAAATGCATTGTACAAGAAATGAAAGTTAAAAATCTAAAATCTAAAAATACTAAGATAAAATTACAGATAATGAAGGATATAAAAAACGTGTATTAAAACTAGAAGATAAAAATCATAGGATTCTTTTCTTTAAGAAGATAAGTCTTTAAATGTCTTTTAAAAATAGCGATTGATGGAGATTTACGAACGCTAAGAGGCAAGTCAGAATACATTGCCTTGGCGCAGCAACGCCCGATCTCCTTAAGTCTTTAGTTTAATCAGTGGCACAGTGAGTAGCTCTTGCCCACTGGAGCGTAAAGACCAAGAGCACGTACGATGGCTCAGGAGACTAGAAATATAAGAGGGTGCTTTGCCATTGAGTGGTTCATAGACTATTAACAGGAGCTTAAAAATAATACGTGAATGCTGGGGAGCCAGTGTAGCTTGAACATTATTGGGGTAGTCGAATCATACTTCCTTGTTGACGTAACAATGCGAGCTGCCGTATTCTGTACACGCTGTAATGTACAAACTAAGTATTTTGGAATACCATGTAGAAGTGAGTTACAGGATCTTACAGTAGTCAATCTTAGAACTAACACAAGCATGAATGAGAATCTGAGCAGAGTCCTGGGTGAGATATAACCGAATCTTTGATATATTTGCCTCACTATATACCTTTTTTACATGTTGTTCCATGCAAAATCAATTGTCTATGATGACTCCTAGGTTACGTACAGACAACTTAGGAGCAATGAACTCATCTCCAACCCGAACATATGTAAGATTTGGTCTATTTCGAAATTTGGAGCTAATGACGACAAGTTTAGTTGTTTCAATAGGTTTTTTTCCAGAGTTGCCAATCGATAAAAATCGGTATCGATAAAAATCTATAGCAATCAAGTGTTTTGTATCGATCGATAACGGAAATCGGTGAAAATCGATAACTTAAATTGCTGTGTCAAATCGATGTTATCGATTTTTCATGATTTTAACGATTTATAACGGTAAGTCCGACATTGTTGTTTTTTGGCATAAGTTAAATATTACAGCTGAGAAAACACATCCACGAGTAACAACTGATCAACAAACATGAAAAGAAATGTGGAAACCATTACAGACACGAGATTCTCTCTAGAACCGTGACCCTTTGTACATAATAACAAAAAAAAGGTTCAATTTAGATACTTTCGCAGTTCTTGCAGGTAAGTCGGTACCACGAGAAATACAAACTTACATAAAAGATTCCCACCCGAATCTCAGACATCCTCTAAATAGTCGAAGAGATGCCTGAAATTCATGCTAAAAGATTTCCCTAAATACCTTTTCACCGTTTTCCGTTATCGATCGATAAAATCTCTTGATCGCTAACGATTTTTATCGATTTCGAATTTTATTTACCGGCTACTTCGGAAAGTAAGTACACGCGGAACTGAAGTTATTTAGAAAGGGTGGCAGATCTAAATCGTGAAAAAACTGGGCGCTTCTAGTACAAACCTGGCCAATATTGGCCATCAAAAAAAGACTTTAAAGTGGGTCTTAAAGAAAAGATGAGATTTTTTTAAGCTTTTTTTTTAAGTTATAATACATTGTTTGATCCTTCGACACTTAATTGCAGCTCAATTGTCAACAAATTCACTGTTTGCATGAAATCATTTTTTCTTGTGAATGAACAGAAGAACAGAATGATGTACCTTCCGATATAAATCGATGGAATTGGTAAAATCTACATAAACCGATAAACGAAACGAGTGTGTCATCGATTTCTACCGATTGATCGATACGATCGATATTAATAAAATCAGATTTACCGATTTTTCGATTTTTTTACAGATTTTTGATAAATCGATACCGAGTTTTATCGATTGACTACTCCGGGGTTTTTTAGACATCCATCCACATTCAACACAGCGTTCGACACGCAACTTTGCATCAGCACAACAATCAGTATTGAAGGAAATATATAGTTGCGTGTCATCAGCGTACAGATGGTATAGCAAGTCATGTTTTTGATGATATCTGCAATCGGCGCAGTATAGACAAGGTACAGCAGTGGGCCCAGTATAGACCCCACGCAACAATTCTGTCTACTTGCTATTAATATTTGGGTACTGAATCCTATGAGGGAAAACTATAGCTGCAACTATAAACAACAACTCAAAGCGTATGCAACGATAATTCTGATTGTATCTTCATTGGAATGTAACAGGTAACATAAATTTTTAGAACAAACTCATGAACTTCGCTTGAAATTTGTTTAAAAAACTGAAAGTCTAAACTGCAAAAATTGGCAAACACAGCGGTCTCAAGTAATGCATGCTGTACAATTTAGCCCCTGTTGACACTAATGCGTTTTCGTTGTCGTACAAAAAACGCATCGATCGATCCGCGTCTACACCACCGTTTTGATGCGTTTTCGACTTTCCATGACACTAAAACGTTCGAAAAAGATAGAATTACACGTTGTGACATAAGTTGAACTCTATGCACATGCTATTTCGCCACATTATTATAACAGTAATAAATTACAGGAATCAGTTGGATTATATAGCAAGAAAGCCCAAAGAACAATGAGGCTTATACAACGAGGGCTTTCCTTATTAAATTACAAATTTAAGATAAACGTAATGGTAATTTAACTGAACGGTAAACGTTTTGAGAAACAATAATACGAAGGAAAAAGGTACATTAACAAAAAAAAAAAAGAGATAAAACGCATACATTTAAAAGGTAACGACCCAGTATTATATTGAAACATTATTTTACCTATTTCTGCTAGATACATATCATTTAGCGGTAAGATACAAAGATTCTTAAATATTGGGTCTGTATGAGCACCATAACAAGATTTGCTGATGACTCTCATAGCTCGTTTTTGCAGCAGTACGGGGCGTTTCACTATGAATAATTAGTAGGATAGGTCGATCCCCACACACTTACGCAATACTGCAAATAGGGATGAATAAAGGAGAAATAGAGTGTACCTAGAATTACATACATACATACACACATACACGCATACATACTTTATTATTACCTGCCAAAGGGGCTTTTCAGGAACAATGATTATATATATTACATTTTTTTAATAACTAATTACAAAACTTAACCTAATACCAATTACAATGTTAGCTAATTACTAATTACAATGTTTTGAAACTTAACTAAGAAGTATTTGACAAAATTATCTAAAAGCTGGCTCCTTAAGGAACGTTTAAAAAGTTTTTCAGATGGGCTTAATTTAAGAAAAGATTCTAAATTGTTCGAAAGCTTAACAGTGCTGTAATAAAAGGTTCTCTGTCCGGAGGCTGTTCTGAAAAGAGGGATGTTTAGCTTTTGGCTACTCCAAGTTGTTCGTTGGCTAACTTAGTCACGGGTAATAAATTGGGATGTACGCAAAGCATATTTGTAAAGGTAAAAGATAAAAAACCTAATAATTGATTCACTTAATACATTGGGTAGATGAACAATGACCTTAGTATTGAACAAATTGTTTTCTGCTGAAAAGATAACTTTTAAACCAATCTAGAGCAGTCCCGTGGACTCCATAATGTTTGCCTTTTCCTAATAGAATTTTAGATTAATTGTATCAAAAGCCTTGGAAAGGTCAAGGAGAATGCCGACAGTATATTCTCCATTATCAATAGCTGAAGAAATTTTGTCATATAACTGGATAAGTGCTAGAGAGGCCGAGTGGTTTTCCTAAATCCGAACTGGTTTTTAGACAAGATACCAAGTATTTAAAAAGTTTAGAGGACGGCTATATATTACACTTTCAAATAACTTGAAAAATATAGATAGAACGAACACGGGTCTATGATTACTAAAACTACTTTTATAACCAGTCTTAAATATCGGATTACACGCGCTATTTTAAGCTGGTCAGGTACAACACCTGAGCTAACAGAAAGATTGATAATGTGGCAAAAGGATCAGAAACCATTATTAAGTCAATTGTCTCCTTAACAATACCAATTGGGATGTTATCATAACCAGCTGCAATTCCGGCCCGAAGAGAATTGCTAATATTGATTATTTTATACTAATTGTGTCAATGACAAAATGCTTGAATCTGATTAGTTCTTAAGGTGGCTCGATACATTTTTTCAGTGTCAATACCTCCCAAGTTTGAGCATAAACTACGTCGCCAAAAACAAAGTTTTGGAAAAATTGCCACTACAGTTGTATTAGATAAAGATGAAAATTTGTTATGATCGGGGTTACAACGGCATCGGAGTTGTCATAGCAACGAAATGACGCTATTGCCTATTTTACTTGCAGCAGTATATCTCGGCACTGGGAACTGTTCTTCGAAAATCATTGACGGGAGCTTTTTCCTCCAATAGCAGCCTCGATGTTCGTGAAGTTTAAGCGAAATCTGTAAGAGCGTTATCGAGATATTTTGGGATAAAGTTTTTATTGTTAGAAACACATTAAAAAATGGACAATATTGTTGTTTGGCCGTTATCTGTAGAAAATGAAGCGCTTTCGACATGAAATTTCACCTCATAGTAGTTTCAATCTTTTTAAAAGCGTGTGTGAAAGATCATGGGAGATAGCTCCAGCCGATTGCTAGAAAGGAGGGTTTTATTAGTATGTATCGAAGCGCTCTTGTTAGCGGTTTTGTCAACATTTTGGTCTACTTTAACAAATTAGTGAATAATTTTTAAACCGCTCGATAGATTTTTTAAAAATTTAAGATTCTTGAGATTAACCTTCCTTTTATATGACCTTTTAGTTTCAAGATTATTGATATATTGTAAGGCGGTAGAATAAGGGCTACAATTCGTTACTTTTTTATCGGAAGTTTCGTCATTACAAGTGAAAGCCTCTAATTATTCAAGGCATTGTCTCCAAGTTTCATCTTCACGTGAACAGCAGTAACTAACAATGCATTTGAAATATGCAAAAATGCTAGCTATTGTTTTGCACGAAAATATGAAACTTGGACACAATACCCTGAATAATGAGAGGCTCACACTTGTAAACACAAACTTTCTGCCAAAATATTAGCGAATTGTAGCCTTTATTTTACTGCCTTACAATATATCAATAATCTTGAAACTAGAAGGTCATATAAAAAGAAGGTTAATCTCAAGAATATTAAATTTTTTATAAAATCTATCGAGCGGTTTAAAAATTATTCGCTAATGTGTTAAAGTAGACCAAAATGTAAAAAAAAACCGCCGACAAGAGCGCCTCGATTCATACTAATCAAATCCTTCTTTCTAGCAATCGGCTGGAGCTATCTGCTTGATCTTTCACACACGTTTTTAAAACGATTGAAACTACTGTGAGGTGAAATTGCATGTCAAAAGCGCTTCGTTTTCTACAGATAACAGCCGAACACCAAGATTGTCCATTTTTTACCGTATTTCTAGCCACAAAATCTTTATCCCAAAATATTTCGATAACGCTCTTACAGATTTCGCTTAAACTTCACGAACATCGAGGCTGCTATTGGAGGAAAAAGCTCCCGTCAATGATTTGCGAAGAACAGTTCTCAGTGCCGAGATATACTTCTGCAAGTAAAATAGGTAATAGCGTCATTTCGTTGCTATGACAACTCCGATGCCGTTGCAACCCTGATCATAACAAATTTTCATCTTTATCTAATACAACTGTGGTGGCAATTTTTCCAAAACTTTGTTTATGGCGACGTAGTTTACGCTTAAACTTGGGAGGTATTGACCCTGAAAAACTGTATCGAGCCACCTTAACAGCCCATATTTATAGCTTAATTTTAATTGCAACTCCAAACCTGTCCTATTTGACCTGTCCGATTACCAGAAACTAGTAATCGGAAAGAAAAAATGAAAATCAAGTATTAAATGCCACTAGCCAATGAAATTTAGCTGCATAGCACATGATAACCAATCACAATCAATGAAAAAATAGTGACCCGGTAAGCTGTCCATGATCTTCAACTGGAAACTGGATGAAACTAACTAGTCCAGTGACTTTTATTAAGATATTGTTTCTTTAGGCTTTGACTGCTTATTAAATACAAAAAAAATACATCATGCGGTTGGGCTTCCACATTCCAATAATTTCAACCAAAGTTGTAACCGATCATTTTTTTTGCCAAATGGAATCTTTCTCTTACATTAATAAATACTTCAACACTGAGGTTTTCACATTTTGTTAGTGACACAATTAATTGGTAATAGGAATTCCTGTCATACAATTCGGAGGTAATCGGGTTCGTAATTTCAAATCGGCTTACTCCCTGAATTGTACTCGCTCAGTCCAATTACACGTATCCACCAAAAGATGGTTACCAAAACATTCTGAGAGCTAATTTAAAAAGTGTCACTTTTGTCTAACGCTCGGAGAGCAACATAGAGTAAAATGTCCCACGTACTGCAACATACTTTGAAAATGAAACATATGCTCCTTGCAACTGCGGGATCCTATTTTCCACAGGTTATGTTTATCGCTGGGAGGAATATTATTGGTACCGAAATTTAGAGGAAGCATACCACGTAGCCATGTTCATCAGTTTTTCCAGAAGTACTATTCCTTTCTGGTACTGATCTGCTAAAGGACTGTAATGTCAATGGTGACACATATGCTCCAGAATCGTTCCGTTGTTCTGGAACAGGAGGAGGTATATTACTGTATTCTGACCTGTTACTATTTAAGTACTTTGGTTCTACGTCATCAAAAGAAGTTATGAAAACAGGCTGCCCTTGGTTTCCAGGAAATTCAAACGATTCTTTGTCAGTTAATGAAATATTGTTTTGTTGCAAAGGGGTATCGTCCAACATGTTTCTTAGTTGTAAGGTTTGCAGTGGGTTTGTAACAGGTTCCTTCCTGAAACGCCGATTTGAGGCCTGACCGAAAGGCTTCTCTATTGTCTGGGCTTCCCTGGTGTCTGGCTCTACATCGTTTGAAACCTCTTGTGATGTGGCCCTTGGATGTTTACTCACATTCATATTTCGTTCTGGATGCAACTGAGCCGGAGATGCTGAACTTTCACTTGGGTCAGTTGCTGACCTGCACTCAAAGGGAAGGGGTGATCGTCCCTCCTGCGTGGAAATCATTGCGTCGTTATTACGTGATGGAACTACAGAACCTTCTTGAGACATTTCTAGAACATCGGGATCTTCATATTCCACTGACAAAGTAGGAGTTGGTGCGCGAGGACGCTGACGGAGAACTTCATTTTTAGCATCGATTATATTCTCTGTGGACAAGCTACTTTTCTTGTCGTTAGAGAAACGTTTCCTTAATCTGCGTCTTCTTTGCCATATCGCCTTTAAAGCATAAAAGAATGAAAGAATAAACAAAGATTATTAAAGAAACGAACAAACGGAAATGAAAGTGCTATGTATTATTTGATTTATCTAAAGAGCGACTCAGCTATTTAAATGTCTGGGAAATTATTGATTGTGGCAAAAGGGGTAACTGTAGGGAAGACCTGTTCAATAAGGTTGCTAAAGTACTTGAGCAGGTTATCTTGCATATTTTCGGGCTAAAACGATTCATTTTCACAAGAGGCTATACAGTTTGTGATGCGAGCTAAGGTACACGTAAAGATACGTTGCTATGCACGGTGGTTTGTTCGTGGGCGCACAGGACTGCTTAGCTGACAAATGACAAAAAAGTACGCATGCGTCTATTCAAAATCTTATATCGGCGTACCGTTGCAGCCCTAGTATACTTGTTGCTGATGATCCCCTAAAAATGTATTGAAACGGAAATATTACAGCGGAGCTCCATAGCTAAGTAAATCTACACATCCCAGAAAATTTGGTAATCACGTGACTGTACACCGCCCGCCCGCCCGTCCGTACGCACCACAGAGTAACCAATGTCCAATCTCACACTTTCTAGCTAGTTTGGGAGCACAGAAAAACTGATATTGCCCACATATTGCAAATCAACGTTGTGATCAATTGACAGCTGACAGGGTATCCGCTGACCAGTATCACGTGATCGTATCGCGGGCTCAGGTGTCGTTGACCCATCAAGGTCGAGTATTTTTTGAAGTTATCCGCTGACAAGTTACTAGTCTTCAAATGATCGCAGGCTCAAGTTTAATTTCTTAAATTCATATAAAATATGTTGTGTTTATGTGCCACACAATTAAAATTTTGAATTCAAAGTGACCTCGGATACGAAAATTCAGGCAGCTATTACAGGCAGGGAAGACAGTTGCTTTTAACTTCTCGCCATGGTCACGCGTTGGTCACGCTCTACGTTCAATTTTTATGCTCTTATTGGTCAAAATTTGACAGGTGAGTTCATGCGCAAACTTTTATGCAGCATGCATCTTGAAACTTGTTTACTTTGACAGCTGAGGCTGAGAGAGTTTGTGTCAACTTGTGATGTTTTTAGCTGTCTTTTTCTACTGGGAGTACCAAATGAAATTCAGCTTCTATCAAGAGTCTTCTGTTATTCATGGCTAGTTTGTTTATTGGGTATCTGATTGAGAAATGCGTTGCTTGTCAAAGTCGGAAATCCGATTTTGGATGGCATCGTTTTCGTTTTTCGCCTTGCTTGATGCTTAAGAGGGTTGAAAAGTATGAAGCGATTCTTGCCTTACTTGATAGCTTTCAGGAGCTGCATCTCGATCGAATGGTAAGCCTGAGTAATTATTGTCTTTGATGTTTGTTTTCTATGTCTAATTTAATGAAGTCGAGCGTGGTTGATGCGGCTATTTAGTTTATGCACGTTTGTAACATTTGAGAGATCTGACCGAGCAAGGTTTATATAAGCTTACAGAACTTTAAAAAGCCGTTAGCCGTTTCTTGCCTCGAGTTCATCTTTGAAAATAGCAAATACCGGGAAGCAGGCTTAAAACATAAACTTAAGCTTTAAGCTTGAAGACGCAGGATTTTTAGAGACACTTTAATACTTGTATTCGTGAATGAAAATTGTTGTCTCTGTATATGTTTTACCGAATTATATTTCTTTTATTGATTGTTAGTAGTCTCTCTTACCGTTTGTTTTCAGTCGTTCATGAACATTGCTTGCAGGAGAACTCAAAATGCCGCGCGTATCAAACGGTCTAAAACCATTGAATAAAAAACAAACATAATAAGTTCTTTATTATGTTGAAGCGTAATTCTATTAATGTTCATTCAAACACTCAGCTCTCACTGCAAATTTGGCGCTAGTCAAAAGTGAGAATCGGCTTGCCATATAAGTGATTTTGAATTTTTTTTTAAAGGCTTCGCTGAAAGTCCACGCGTGCTTCGATCTCTCTGAATGTTAAATCAGTACAATTTGTATTGCAAAACTGTGAACTGCTGCATTCTGTCCGAGGTCTGTACGATAAAAACAGCGCCTCATAGTACTGGTTCACCTCAGATTTGATGTATAAAAAGTATGAAAAGTTGATTTACACGCCCCCAGATTTGTTGGCAGGATTCTGTAAAGTTTAAAACTTGTCAAACGCCAAAAATTTGGCCTGATTTTTTTTTCCAAGAATTTGTTTTCCAGGCCTAGTCTACTGTGATCAAGAGCCATTAGGGTTCTTAAATGTGATCGAAGATGATCGCGATTTTTTTGTGTGTGTACATATAAGACTATCAACTCGATGTAAGTTTTGGTTTACTCTTGGACTATTTGCAAATCACTTTTCTCTAAAATCACTTAGCCTTTCCCTCAAATTCACATGAATGTGCTCTAAAGTTAACTGATTTGTGGAATACAAATTTATTGTTTGATTTAAATGATAAATTTATTAATGGGAGCTTCGCTTTTAGCCCTGGCTAGATCCATATATTATCAATTTCATGCCATCTCAAATTATTATAATGGGATATGTAGACCCGTTGAAGCCTTGCCATAGCGTTGTAATCCCTTAGACACGAGACTTGGCACTATTCTTATGTCTCTCTGCTCCCACGTGTACAACAAGTGTACTAGGACATACTTGTTTGAGGTAACCCTGCGAGGGACTGAGATCTTATCGGCGAATGGAGTACTTATACTCCAGTGAGTTTATGCTTAAACAAGAACGCTCTTACAGCGACCTTCAGTCTCGCTTGTTTGGAGATTGGATCGGAAAAAAGAGGAGGCGATTAATTCTACACGAAACAGGATTTACGCTCTAAAGGTTTTTTACTTCATACTTTATCAACGCGATACTTTTTATTTGTTTCTGAATTGATTTAGTGCGCGTGTTAGCGACGACCGGAAATGCTTCTTCTGTGGCAGGCTATACGCGTGTATAAATACAGGAAAATTCAAGGGCCTCGATTCCAGAAAAATTACATCTTTGCCAGAGATAAAAAAAAGTGATTTAAATGGCACGTCATCTCAATCATCGCCGAAAATAAACCGCATGCTTATCACAAGATCCATTTGCAGTCAATGAAAGTTTATAACACCAGACCAGCGCAGTTTTACTAATTAAGATTCTTGTTTTTTTTTTTTCGACCACTCAGTAGTGTCCACTTGTTCCAAAGTAAATAACGCTTTGAAGCGATAGAAATCGTGAACCCACACGTTTCGGAAAAGCTCTAAATTACCTTATTATATGAAATTTTCGCGACACGTTAATTTCGCGAATTTTGTGAGTTAAAAAAAATCGCGAAATTTAAGTGACACGAAAATTAAATGTCGCGAAAATAACATGACGTTAAAATTAAGTGACTCACATTATGTCAATAATCAAAAAAGCGACTTTATTACCACTACAGACGTTTATAACAATCATTTGAACTATTCTGTGGTAATGTTCTGGTCCTCTTCATCACTACTGCTTTCCGTCTCCACTCCAGGTAGCACTTCTTTTGTACAATCCTCATACTGTCCACTTACTGGCTCCTTGTATTGCTGTTCCACTAGTTGCTTAAGCCTTTCAATTGCTTCAACGTTCTTCGTAGATGCCTTCATTCTTACTGTCGCCTCTACAGGAATCTCCAAGCCTCCTTTTATGAGTGGCGATTGTCGAAAGCGTGCGTCCTTTACGGTCACGAAGACATCTGCGCCTCTTGAAATAAGAAATCTTGTAAAACGGCTGATCTCATGTGGGAAATGACCAAGTGTAACATTCGATATGTTGGTTGTTTCTTTCATGGATGCTGGAAAGAACGTCTCCAACCTTAGGTTTCCATATCTCTTTATACACATGAAAGCCTTCCAGGCCGCAGGGAAAGGAATATTGTCAGGGGCACCCAACGAGAATATATTTCAAAACCACTTAAACATAGCATTGTTAAACGTATTTTAGTACTTAAACGGTAGATATGGGCATATTTTTATCCCATAAAAATTTTTCATCTGTTCGGATTTCCTAGCTGAAAGTCTAGTGATGCGAAAATTATAGGGATCAAAACTCACCTTTTCGAAAATTTCAGCAAGAAAAAAGGCTTCCGAAAATTCTAGGTGACCTTTTTAGGGTAAAAATCCGTTAAAAATAGGCAAATATACCATTTTTTGGATGTTCGAAAAGCCTAGGAGAGGCAGGCAAGCAAGAAATTTTACAACAAATGTTTCGAAAATTCTAGATCTCACATCGTCTTCCGAACAGATATTCTTCCGAAAATTGTCGTTGGGTGCCCCTGTATTGTTACTGTTTCCATAATCAGTTGCGTTTCTGTTTATTTGGACATTGTTGATTAAGTTGTTTGATAAAATTCAGGGACATGTTAAATAACATTGACAAAGAAATAAAGTATGTCTCACTCAAAAACGCGAGATAAAAGTGAGTCAAAGTGCTCAGGCAAGTGCAAAGTTTCGACGAGGGGAACCAACTTTGAGATTCCCTGAACTAAGATATGAATCAATACACAGAATGGAAGGGACTGTAAATGCTTACCAAAAGAGAAAGTGCTACTATGATGACAACGCCAACAACAGTTATCCCGGCCAACGCACCAGCATAATTTTTGTCAAACCAATTCCCGCTTGAAACTAAATTTTCCTTTTTTGACTTGGTAGGAACGACAGAGTGGCATCAGTTGGGCTGTTGTAAAATAGAAGAAAGTTAATAAGGTCAATTAAGATTATATCTACAACAGACAGAATAATAGGAGGTGGTCGTGGCGATGTTCATTCTTATTTTTAATTTTATGCATGCACCTGCGAGCGGGCAAGATGAAGCGCACAATGCTTTTCTGATTAATTCATAATTGCCCATTAGTCTCCAGCATGGCTTGCCTCTATCATCCAAGACATTAATATTATGAATAAAAGTATTGAATTCTTTAACTGCGTTGAGCCGTCTGTTGTTGTTTTTCAATGAATCAGGTAAAACAGATAAGGTAGACATTTGGTGCGAAGGCGATTCCTATTTTTTTCTAAGATTTCAATCACGTAGTTAATTGGTTATCCTTTAAGTGGTAAAAGCATCGGAAAAGGACTTAGTATCCTCTAACCTTCTTTTCCTCTAAAGCAGACATCGGCACTTGCACAATACGGCTTCTTTAAGGGGACGTTGTCTTTATTGTACACACACCAGTAACAGCTGACTATTCCCTCGCACGTCTGAGAGCTGTTTCTTTCACTGCAGTGAGGATCAAAGCACTTGTCTAATGATAGTTTAGGGTCATGACACGTCTTTCCAGAGTGGAGTAGGCTGGGATTGCTTGTTTGTTGTGACTTAGGAGCTAGAGCTGGGCAGATCAGAAGACTGAAAGACAATAAGATAGCAACAAAGGCAAATGAGCAGACGTAAAAACAAATCTATGCTACACAAAGTTTTGTTTAAATGGCCCCTGTTAAAGTGATTGTACTGTTAGAAGAATTAATTGTAACTTTTACAAAATAATACGGTTGAGTCCATTTTGCATGCAATGTATGTATGTTGTTGTGTGTAATTTTTTGTTACATTTGAACTTAAATTATGTACTAATGCATTAGTGGCCTGCTGGGGAGTCAAAACTCACCTGCTGTTTGGGAATTGACTTTGGCAATATTCAAATTTGAGTGGAGAGGTACACGGACATTCACACTTTTTGGGTGGACGGAAACACTCGTTATTTGAAGAACAGGTACATGATTCAGCAGCACAAATTGAATCCCGCAAAGCGACTCCTGGGGAAAAATACGTCTCTGTAAGTGGGTAACACTTTCCAATCCTTTGGTACTTAGAACAGTACAATTTGATTTGATCACTTTTTCCCTCGCTGCCTCTGTCGCTTTACGTAGTCATGTTAAGATGGGAAACTACAAAAGACTCTTGCTGCCTCCTTAAGGCATTGTTGCGTAACATTCAAAATATAAAGATTTGTAAAGGAAAAAAAACCTATCGTTTCTGTAACCTACGAAAATGAAACAATTTCAATGAAAACATCTTACCTTACTTAAAATGTGTGTTACATCTCTCCTGTGTGGTCCAGGAGCCGATTTATGGCCAATTTATGGGGTTTTATGGGGACTCTAGCGAAGCGGCCCAACGGATCCACCGAAGGAAAACGGCCGTAAATTCGCTCCAACGGCTCCAGTCGCTTCCAAATTCCGCCTAGGTAACACACGATAGTTCTCCTTTCTATTCGTTATCTTGCTTCAAGACGCCTTTGCGCCGAGAGGGAATCAAAGGTCGTCTACCTCTGTAACCTTTCCCGTTTGAGGCCATCGACCGAACCTTGGTTTGAACTTCGCGTTACCGTTGAAAGATAGCGACACGGCCTGAGACTCAAATTACCCACACTCGGGGTGGGAGACAGTCCCTTGCTTCCGTTGACATCAATACCCAAGAAAGAAAACAACGGGAGTAAGAGACTGTCTCCCACCCAGAGTGTGAGTAATTTGAGTCTCAGGCTGTGACGTTATCTTTCAACGGTAACGCGAAGTTAAAATCAAGGTTCTGTCGATGGCTTCAGACAGGAAAGGTTGCAAAGATAGACGACCTTTGATTCGCTCTCGGTGCAAAGGCATCTTCAAGAAAGATAACGAATGGAAAGCAGAACTATCGCGTGTTATCTAGTCGGAATTTGGAGGCGACTGCAGCCGTTAGAGCGAATTTACGGCCGTTCTCCTTCGGTGGATCAGTCGGGCCGCTTCGCTGGAGTCTCCAACCTTAATCGGCCCGTGGACCACTCAGGAGAGACGTAACACACATTTTAAGTAAGGTAAGCTGTTTTTTTATTGAAATCCTTTCAAGTACAGAAACGATAGGTTTTTTTTCCCATACAAATCCTTATATTTTGAATGTTACACAACAATGCCGATGTTCGCCGATGCTCATATTTCGAGCTTGAGCTACTTGTGATTAGCTCTGAAAAAACGAGTAGTACCTTATCTCCTAGACTTGCCACAAGTCGAACTCTCATATGGTTTTTAGCGAGCAAAGCGAGCTTCAACGAGGTCAAGCAGCAACCGAACGTGCGACGAGGTCGCAAGGACGAACAGAAAAAAAAAATTAAGGACTTTTAAGAAAGTCTACTTATCCCCTTCGGATTTGCTATTTTTTCTGACTGGTTTGAAAGCTAGACCGAGATATTCCAGTCACCGTCTGAGTGCAAGCACCACTGTCATACACAGACTACAAAATCACTTACAAACCTAAGTAAGCATTAGTTCCAACAATTTTGTTGAGTTGGTATTTACTGCAGCTGTCTCCACTCTTTAGAACGTCAACTCCTCCATCTGGCAAATCAACCTCATAAAAACTCTGCTTCTGGATTTCTTTAAGATTGCGGCATTCCCGTTTTTTTAAGTAGCCATTTGTAATGAGATGTTCCGCAATATTCTTTTCTTTATTAGTAATATGAACGTATTCCAAGTCTTGGGCAATTTCGGAATGTTCAAGGAAGTCCTCGTGCATGATAAGGAATCCAGCGCTGTCCATAACGAAGCAAGAATAGAATTTTCGTTCTCTGCACTTTGGGTATACTTTAGTGAGCAATCTAAAAAGTCAAATGTTTAGTTGATAGCAGCGGAAATCACAAACATCCAAAATGCTGAGGCAAATAATAATTAACGAAACCATTAAACTGCCTGAAGATTTCATAAAAATTGATACATATAAATATTTATCTAATAACGACCAAATAATAGGACGTCTAATTTTTTATTTTTTTTGTCTGTGTCCAGCCAAACAAATTAAGACCAAGAAATGTGTCATAAGAATGTAATATTATTTCGCTTTCAGTCTTTAGTGAAAAAAACAAAATTTATTAAATTATTTCATTATTTCTAATCAGTTTTTGGTCCAACAGCATGACAAAAATGGACATTCCCTAAATCCAATGAGCTTATGTAAGCTTGGACTAACCTGTAGAAATAGGCCAATGAAAAATCAGCTCCCATAACTCCAAGAACCTCGTCATTTGTGTGATGATGGTGACTTGACTCCCCGCGGTATAGGGAGCGGGCGACAGTTATAATCACTCCAGCGCCTCTGCCATTAGGTTGGCCAACGTCCAAATATGGGGTCGTGAGAGTGAGAAGGCCAGTGTTACCCAAAGCCGAATAATACCTAAGTGAACCAAATCATGAATAACAAAAATTTTAATCTTGGTTTAAATTTAATTTTTACCATTACCAAACATTAACAACCAAAAACTAAAGAAAATAACAATTAGGCCAAGGATAGACGGCATATACACCTAAAATATTTTTTGTTAATCATCAGCACCCATAAAATAGTTTGGGACAGAATCAGCATTGCAACTTCCATGGGATGTGGTGACGTACATGTATAACTGACAGCACATGCATGCATTCATTCCTTCTTCTAACAAATTGAAAGCCTTTGTGGTTTTGGCCAAGCATGAGTGTGTCTCAGAACGCCAGAAACTGCCAACTCCACATAAGAACACTTGCACTCCTACAGTTCCGAGCAATCTCAACCTGAAAGGTCACCTGCACGAGAGGAGACTGAAAGCCACATAAAATGAAGGACAACATAATCCAGGGATATCTGCCAGGAATAAAGAGATTCTCTACTTTAGACGCGACCGGCGGTTCTACAGAACTTCTAAAACCATGAAGATGCTTGCCGTCGTCTCCGGGGAGACGATTTAAATAGAGATCTATTAGCTATCCCTAGGATCACCCACCGTTTCTGAACCTGTGGGTGGGGCAAGGTGACGAAAAAAATAAACACCTCCAACACTGAACCTCGTGGACATGACTAGAAAGAGTACACTCGATAATGGCGATACCTAGACGTCATATGATATCGCCGCCCAGTTAACCAGTGACACCCAAGCAAAAAAATTACCCTTTTTGATCACTTACAGGACAGAGAATGACTCCCATTTGGTCAGAACGCTCACCAATGACACCTGATTCTATGGTATTGTTGATTATATGGTATTGTTGATATGGCTGGTCGTGGATGTATGAAACTGTAAAGTCAAGTGATAGTTGTTATCCAATGGAGTGCCAGGTTTTACACTTGCTCGCGATCTTGTATAGGAGTTTTCAGTCAAGTGGCTTAATTGGATTAAACTATCGTTTGTTTATGTTTAAAAGAATCGTTTTGCTGCTATACAAAGCCACAACGTTACTGTTACAAGCAGTGCAATCGAGTCAATGAACAAACCTAAAGTATGGCTAGGGTTTCCCCGCAGTACGCAATATTAGTGGAAATCTTCATTGGAAAAGTCTTAAAGCAAGGATAGATAAACCGGAGTTGTGAACAAGACAAATAAAAGATGATTTTCTACCACATCAATGAAAAGCATGCCAGCATCAGCTTCACCATCGAGCAGGGAAAAGAAAACAACCACTGGAAGTCGTAATGAATCTCGCACGATCAACAACTGTTGTCAAGAGAACTGTGCAAACTCAGGCACTACTAATCAGTTTTCCTCACGCCAACCTGGGCAAGAAAACTGGATATCGTTAAAACACTAAACCATCAGCTTCGAAAAAGAGAAGCACTTGCACTCTTTGATTGCCCAGAATGGACAAGAATGGGTTCTTAAAGAGATTCAAATTGACACAGGAAAGAAAAACTAGAAGTCACGGGTCCAACTCAGGATCCCAGAAAAAACCTTCCAAAGGTGCCGCGGTGTTTCCCGAACTTAAGAGGATGATAAAAAGGTTGAAAAGGACACCTGCAAAACGCAATGTTAGCGTCGTCTACCCTAAACCAGTCCTGATTCAGATCGGGGCGACTTAATAACAGCCTGGGCTGAGTCAACATAAGCTCCAGTGAGGACTGCGGTGACACAAATTGGCCTATTATAGACAACATCAACAATTTTCCAACTATACCTCGAAAAATAAACGAAAAAAGCAAGCTTCATAAAGTACAACTGAACCGCAAGGGAGGAATATCTCCGACGTTACCTCCCTCCGCCGGAGGCAGGCAGACCACTGACTATTATTTGATGAGTCTTATTGAGATCTTGGCCCCGTGATTCTGTCTATTCTACCTGGAGACGGAATGATAGCCTTTCGAAAATTTGGATGATAAAACAGTATCAAGCGGCCTATCTGATGTTACATATAGAGCCTGACTCAAGAGGTGAAGAGGAGAGTTCTCACTTACCACGGTCTTTGTCTGGGATCGTAACTTTTCTGAAATACAGCACCAGGAATCTGTCTGAAAACCCCATCTGCTGTTCCAATATATCTCCACACCAAATATTGTGTCAGCTCAGTCTTTTCGCGCGACCAAATCTCTTCCACTTTCCAGGTAGCGGTCACTGTGTCCCGTATTCCCGGTTTTAAACCAGGACTTTTGATCGTCCCCGTAACGTCAGTCATGTAAGCATTGAGCAACTCCAAATCTGCCCTACTCTCTTTTTTACCTATATATTCGTAAGTGTCTTCGAAAGCTCCAGGTGCAAATTTTACAACCGTTGTACCTATTAGTAAAAAACACAGAATTCATCTGCCTATATAGATAGATGGAATTATCATTCTTTAGTCAGTGTAAAGGATATGCGGAAATTATAAAGGCTTAAGACTTTCTGAAAGGGTGTTTATGGGTGAGTAGTTTGTTAAATTTCCGGTGAGTCTTCAGCAATGATATTACTCCAGAAGGCTTACTCTTCCAGTGATTTCCTGTTGCCTGAAAAACTCTTTGCCTCTCAAAAAAAAAATTCAAGGTATCCCTTTCTTTCCGAAAAGTAAAATGGTCGTGTTTTCTTGCCCCTAAAAAAACCTTGGAAATTCCTCGAATTTTTGGCTCGTTGAAACACCAGACGAGGGTAGGACCAAATTATTTCCTTTTTTTTTTACAATCGATCATCCCAGTCTTTTTTTCTCCACTTTCATGATACCGGTTTTATTAACAGCGGGAATTTGGAAGTTTTTAGCGTATATTATGACTTGAAATTAGTACCTTTTGTTGCCTTTACTCCGAAATGACTGCACGGCTTTTCTAAGGACTGAAGATCGATCCGGTGATACTGAAACTTGTAACCTTTGGGATTTAATGATAACAAATATCAGGTGGTTTTAGTCTTAACAATTGCGGCTGTCGGCTCTTAAGGGTAGTGAAAGCTCACATGCTACACCTTTTATTGTGGGGCTGGACTAGGTTGGCAGTTGCGAAGCAATATTGGCGCTTAATCGTCCAAACATTACCAAATTCGAAGCGTATCCGGAATTAAATTGGACAGTCTCAGCTTATTGAGGTTAGGAAAATGCGCTTTCACTGATTCGGTCAAACCTCCCCATACGGAGAGACCTCTCTATTGCGGAGATTTTTCTTGATTGCAAAGACAGCAAGGTCGATTCACCTCCATAATCATAAGCACCTCTGATTTCCGGTATATGTCCATAATAAGCAGGTTTGATTATTAGGAAAATTACACAGCAATACTCTCCAGCAAACTAACCGTCTGGAATGGTGACAGCCTTAAGTTTCTCCTTCGCGTAGGCTACTGGTACGACTACACCGAGTGTAAATTCGGTGCCATCTACCTGAGTCCAACTGTACGTTGAATTTACTTCTCTGGCTTCCACTCCTTCCTTGACGTCCCCCCCTCGAGGTAAAAATCGTTTTGCATAAAAGGTCTTTGAACCAGACCTACCACTAAGAGAAAAATGTAAAGCTATAATATCACTGGTGGAAACCTCTAAAATATCTAATGCAGTGAAAATTTCTGTCATTTGTATTAGAATAATCCGCGCATCCAGAGAAGGATTGAGAGTGGTGGCGTTAAACCGAATCAAGAGAGAATCGAATCTATGAGAGTAAGCATGTTAAGGGAGTCCAGCGATATTTTTCTTTGGGGAAACTTTAAATTTATGCGTCCTAAAGTGGCTAGAAATGCTTCTAAATCTATCATCCTTTAAACAGATCTGCATTTAAATTTGTACTTCTCCATTTAAATCTGTACTTTCAAATTTTATCATGTTTTTTTGGAATAGTGGGTTTATTGAAAGGGTCTTAACGTAACATGATACGGGTCTGCAGCGGAACGTTCCGCGCATTAACCAATGAGAGTGGTTATATTGATCGATATCACTTCACACTTGTAAACAACGTGGTGACGTCACCCAGGTTTTGGGTTATATGATACATGGAAATATAAAAAAAATAAGACAAAACGAACATGCTGTATTCTTAAGAATATATGCCCTTTTTTCATTACTATTTTTTTATTTTTTAAATCATAAGGTTATTTCGCGTTCATGGAGGATTTCAAAGTCAAACCTGTGATAAAACTCGAAATGTTCCTCCTTTCAACCACTAAATTTTACTCACAAACAAGACTTGTGTTATCAAGTGAGTAGAACTTAGAGCTTAACCGCCAATGGACTGGTTTAACTCAAATGCATCATATCATGTTTATTTTTCTTCCATGCCGTGCGGTGTTATTTCTAGCGCCCTTTCGCAGACCTTACCACAACAACATAAAGCATGAATTTATTTAAAGCATCACGTTATAAGAAAAAGAAAAACACTCTTGTCCTTCGTTTACCCGACATAAGTGCACTTTCGGCTATACACAAAGAATACCATATTGTTAGCCGCTTTCAAAAATAAGTCAAACACTTGTTTTTTTTGTCACATGTTTCAACACTCGATTTCTTAATGTCGCTTTGCTTCGGAATATTCTGCCCGTCCTCCAATGAGACGGAAGAGCATGTGAAATATAATAATTGGTCATGAGAGAAGAGATAACATCTTGTTCAGGGTAGCCTCCCACGCAGGCGTTTTTAGGGGAGCTCGTATTTCTTCCCTCCCCACAAACGCCTGCTCAACAGAGGACAACATTCCTTTCCCATTGTTACATTCGCGTGGTAAGTGACCAATCAACGGTTTTTAAATAAAGTGTTGACAGGGTAAACATGACTCATAAGCTCGTGATAGTGAAAAAACGTGACCCAGAACGTGAACCTAGAGTTACCTTTTTCCTTCTTTTCTTTCCTTCGCTAAGGTTATGTAGTGCACGGAGAATTCTAAAATCTGACTGAGTAAATCTTACTTTTGCCGCTCTGAGTCTAACATTTATTAGAGGTCATGAAGGTTTCTCAAAGTTTCATGCAGATTGCGTAATTATCGGGTTACCTTGCGGTCAAGGTCAACTTTCCAGAATTTGGAAAGTACAACGTGATTGGCTAAGCGTGGGAAAGGAATGTTGTCCTCTGTTGAGCAGGCGTTTGTGGGGAGGGAAGAAATACGAGCTCCCCAAAAAACACCTGCGTGGGAGGCTATGTTCAGGGCTGAATGATTCCAAAGTCTGCACTTTTTTAACCTTGCACTTGTTGTACAACGTTGCCGTTGTGGATCACAATTAGTCTAGCTTACCTTGGAAAAGGAAAAGCTTTGGTAAATCCTAAGAAAGAAGGACACACCGGCCGGGAGAATCGCAAGCTAAAGTGCGCAATAGTTTTCAATGACCACGCACGACCTCTCAGTGTAATTTGATAGATATTTTTTTACTATCGTCTTATAGATTTGTTACAGATTCACTCCACCGCATAACAAGCAAATAATGAAATGAAATAAGCTAACACTACTTTAACAAAAAAAAAAAAACAAAAACAAAAACAAAAAAAAACAAGTTGTGGAGAAGGAGACAACCAAAAGCACCAATGCGCCATACTAGGGATGCCCCCACTAATTAACATATAAGAAAAATATATACAAATAGACATATAAATGTTCTAGTTATCCTTAATAAAGCTTAACACATTTCTTTTAAAAGTTGCAATACTCTTTGATTCTCTAATATGATTGGGTAAACCATTCCATTCATCTACAACACGGTTAAAAAAAAACTATATTTAAAACCATCAGTTCTACTAAAATTTGGAACAAGGTCCTGTGTGTCATTTTTCCTCAAGTTATAACCTGTATTTTTGTCCTTACAAAATATGAGCTTATTTGAAATGTCAATATCATAATGTCCATTAATTACATTAAAAAAAAAAAACGCAACATCTCTAGTGAACCTCCTATTAGATAATGCCAACAATTTTAGCTTAGATAGTCTGGTATCATAATCATCATCAGACCTAGTGATCCATCTGGTAGCTCTTCGCTGAACAGCCTCCAGTTTATCAGTGTTACGTTTAGTATGAGGGTTCCAAGTTTCGCATGAATATTCTAATAAAGGTCTCACAAGACTACAATAAAGTGTGTTCATGGTATCAATATCCTTTAAGTCCCTACAAGTCCCCTTAACCAACCCTAAAACCCTGTTAGCCTTAGCAGTTATTTTATCTACGTGTTGGTTCCATGAAAGATTGCTAGTAGTAAATAATCCTAAATCTTTATACACATCAACACTTTCGAAAGGTTGACCTTCAATATTATACTCCTCAACTAATGGTGACTTTTTCCTGGTTATTCGCATGATCTTAGATTTCTTGGTATTAATTCTCATCTTATTCATCTTACACCAATCTGAAATTTTGTCTATGTCACTTTGAAAAGTAGACAGATCTTCTTGAGTACTAATAACCCTATACATTTTACTGTCATCAGCATACAGAGCAATTGAACTGTCCTTACTAATTACCCCCTGGTAAATCGTTGATGTAGACTATGAAGAATAATGGTCCCAACAAAGAACCTTGTGGGACACCAGAGGTTACGGTTAACCAGTCGGAAGCCTCTCCTTTCACTACAACACGCTGTTGACGTTCTGTTAAATAATCTC
>OZ037786.1:13358358-13383358 GCA_964035525.1 Porites cylindrica | reverse complement strand
GTGCCACTGTCATGTGGAAAACACCTTTTCCTGCTTTGACTGATATTTTGTACCGTGCTTCACATTGGACAATTAACAATTAAGCACTTTAATATTCTTGAACACGTGGTGAATAGAAGCGGAATATTCGCGGCGAGGTTAATATTCCTAAAGCCACATATTCACCAAGATTGAAAACCAGTAAGGAGACCATTCAAGTTCAATTTGATTGACGGTTTTGACGGATCAACTCATGTGTGAAAATCGGTATGTGCAAAAGTTTGATCTTTACAGAATTGTCAAACATTGCAAATTAAATCGCAGTTAAAAAATCCTTTCGCAAACAATGGCCTAATAGGTTATATGGAATCGCCAGAACTTTAAATTCTGTTTCCCAGCCTGTGAAGAAAAGGAGAGCTTTGTTTTCATCTGTCGACTCGCGAAGTTAGAGAAAAAGGTTTTTTGTGCAGCTTGTGTTGTTCTTTAATAAGTGCAGACAATGGTGGCCCGGTTGCTCGAGGTAAGGAGCCGTTTCAGTCTGTAGTTTTCATGACATCGAAATCTTGAAATTTCGTAAAGATTTGCTTTTATTTTGGGGGGGCATAAGTTGAATTTGATTTCTGGGGAAAATTCGCCTTTAAAGGAAATGTTGAGTTTACAAAACCACCTCTTCCATTTTTAAACTGTAATTGTCAACATTCCAGCGAGCGAAAAATATTGCTCAGTAAAGTTAATCAGAAAACGCTCTTTTGAATGCTTTGAAGTCTTTTCTTACCTTCAAAAAAACGGAACCTAGGATTTTGCAGAATTCTGAAAGATTCTTCCTCTAAAAAGATTGGCAAAACACCGAGCTAACGCATTATTTACTCGCGAGGCTAAAATACTACAAAGATCACTGAGTGTGTATCCTGAAAACGGTTTTTGCTTGTAAAAGCTTTATTTGTGTAAGGTTATTTGTGTTTTTTCATGTTGCAAACGGTGTTGAAATAAATACGACAGTATGATAATCTCACCTGGAGTTTATTTACTTTATGTGGTTTTACCAAGCCTCATATTTTCCTCATACACCTGTAATAATTAACCTTTACAGATCCTGCACCACAATGTGTAGGTAAGAACAACCCCAAACATTTGTTATGTGTGTTAAATAATATAAGTTTGCTGCATGTATAATAAATGTAAGGGGTTTGAATGCAAATTGTACTACAGCGTAATTCAAGCTTCAGGCATTCAAGGATGCATAGTACCTTTTGATGTTGTGTTTGCCCCTATTTTTTCCCTATTTTAGTAATTAATCACTCATCAGGTTTTAGGTGTCGGCTGCTGAATGTAGTCTTTTCTTTTTTTCGTTATAGAAAGTGCTCAAATTATTAAGAATAAAAACTATTGCAATAAGTTCGAGCTTTGTATAGCTTCTTACTGAGTTGTGTCTTATTTTTCATACTCCCCTCCCACATAGAAAAAAATACTAACCTAATTACTCATTTTCTATAGTGAACGGCAAAACCTGTATATTCAAGCAGACTCCATATTAAAAGTTACATCCTATGTTAAGCATATGAATAGCTCAGTATGTTTGAAAAGTTTCTAACCATATTTTGAGAAAAACAAAAAAATGTTTTCAAAAATAAATGTATCCATACCCATTTTAAGGGGTATTAAGAGTCATTCATAAGAGCTGCAAACAATAGCCAACTGAAGAAAACTTTACATTAATTTTTTGTTCCCGGCATGCCTGTTTTATTCAGACTCATAAGAATTTGTTATAAGGATTCATATACATGCTGCGTTGCAAAGTTTTCTTGATTTTGCTGCCTAAACCAATCAGAAGTATAGTACAGACAATAGTAAAGTGAGCACCTTTTTGCATTTCAACATGTTTAAACATTGACTTTATTGATATTAATGTTTCATTCTAATGCTCTTAAAGCCGAGTCTGCAGGCAGAGCAAGTTTCTTTTGCTTTTAAGGCATCCTGCACCATGACACCCCAATCTTTCCCTTTAAATATACTAATAAACTCACATGTTGGTCTGCACATTATGATTGATCAGGCCTCATGCAACCACTAAGACATCACAGGAAATTGCGGCTGTTATTATCAGTTAAGCTGATCAGTATTTGAGTATATGACCTTCATATCACATTAACATAAAAATCAATAAGAACTTCCTTTGGTCACACCTTGACCTCTTAATTAGGTCAAGTTTCTTTCATTGGTGAGTTAATCAATTTATGCACCTGCATGGGTTGCATTGAGAGAGACATTCTGGAGCAATAGAACATAGTGTGTGACTGAATCAGTGTATCTATTCATGCCATGGCTTGAAAGAGGCAATGTCAAGGAAAGTATCTAGAAGGAGACAAATCAATATTAATTTAGTGTGTACGATAACATGTGTGTCACTCAGTTGGTCACACTCTTCCCAGTATTCCTCAAATTTCAAATCCCAATTGATTGGCAGCCAGATAGTTTAACAAAAGTATAAAAGATAATAAATAATTAAATAAGTGCTCCCTTGCCCCAAAATATAGCACTTGCACTGTTTGTCAGACTTGTACTTTATTTTCCCCACTATCAATTCCGTGGCAAGGTCATACAGACATCTTAAAAGAGAATTCATGATTGCTAGTAGTATTGTTCCTTCAATTCAACCTGTCAGAAAACAACAGAAAAGTTTGCAGACACTGAAAGACATATAGACTGCGAGCAGTCTCTCTTTTGCTTGAAAATCTGTAAGCAAGAGTATTTGAGCAGCGTATTCGAATTTGCGCCCTCACAACTCGTGCGACTTCGCTGCTCAAATAATCTCGCTTACAGATTTTCGAGCTGAAGAGAGACTGCTCACATACCAGTTTTATGAAACCTAATTACATGTTGTATTTTATATTATATCCTCAGGGAGGGAGCCAGCCTGGCATAAGGACTCAGTTCTCTCTTTACACCCTCACTCATCCTTCTTTTTACCATCTATTTTTATACATTAAAGGTTGTTACAAATAAAAAAACAAAACCTGTATAATGAGACTTAAGCGGGCATTCACACAAGCTTTGCTGCTTTCTGCTTATTACAGATATCCACTAAGTACAGGTTTGTTTTTCTTAAATTATGGAAAGAAACGTTTTGCCACATTTTGAGCTATTCGACTGCTGAATACAAGGTGTCTGCTTAATATGGGGTCTGCATAATACAGGTTTCACCATTCAAGTATAAATGAGTTAATTAAGCTTTCACTGAGGAGGGGAGGTACAAGAAATAAGACATAATTATAAAGAAGAAGCTATACACAGATTGAACTTATTGCAGTAGTTTATATTCTTACGTAACACTTTTGAGTGCTTTCTATAGAGAAAAAAAGAAAAGACTACATTCAGCAGCCGACACCTAAAACCATGAGTGCCTACTAAAGTAAACAAAACTTGCTGGATCAATAAGTGGCAAACACAACATCAAAAGGTCCTATGCATCCAAACCCCTATATTTATTATGCATGCAGCAAGCTTATATTATTTAACACACATAACAAATGTTTGGGGTTGTTCTTACCTACACATTGTGGTGCAGGATCTGTAAAGGTTAATTATTACAGGTTTATGAGAAAAATATGTGGCTTGGTAAAACTACATAAAGTAAATAAACTCCAGATGAGATTATCATACTGTCGTATTTATTTCAACACCGTTTGCAACATGAAAAAACACAAATAACCTTACACAAATAAAGCCTTTACAAGCAAAAATCGTTTTCAGGATACACACCCAATGATCTTTGTAGTGTTTTAGCCTCGCGAGTAAATAATGCGTTAGCTCGGTGTTTTGCCAATCTTTTTAGAGTAAGAACCTTTCAGAATTCTGCAAAATCCTAGGGTCCATTTTTTTGATGGTATGAAAAGACTTCAAAGTTTCAAAAGAGCGTTTTCGGATTAACTTTATCAGTATTTTTTGCTCGATGGAATGTTGACAATTACAGTTTAATCGAGTAGAAGAGGTGTGTGAACTCAACACTTCCTTTAAAGACAAATTTTCCTCCGAAATAAAATTCAACTTACTTATGAGAAAAAAAAATGAAACCAAATCTTAACGAAAGCTCAAGATTTCAATTAAACAGGACAGCGAAAACTACAGACTGAAACGGCTCCTTACCTCGAGCAACCGGGCCACCATTGTCTGACCTTACGAAGAACAACTGCACAAAAAACTAGAATTAACTGCACAAAAAACCTTTTTCCCTAACTTGGCGAGTCGACAGATGAAAACAAAGCTCTACATTTCTTCTTAGGCTTCCAAGTACAATTTAAACTCCTGGCGATTCCATATAACCCATTAGGCTATTGTTTCCGATTCATGCCGATTTGATTTGCAATGTTTGAAAATTCTGTAAAGATCAAACCTATTGTTTACCGATTTCCACGCATGATTTGATCCGTCAATCAAATTGACGGTTTGGTTTCTTTACCGATTTAGGAATATTAACCTCCGCTTCTATTAATCTCGTGTTCAATAAAGAATTGCTAATTGTCCAATGTGAACTAGTGCGGAACAAAATATCAGTTAAGCAGGAAAAGGTGTGTTCCACAAGATTCCTGGTCATGTCCTTGACAAAAATACAGGAAACCTTTATACGTTCTTTTCCTTACTCTTTCAATAGAAAAAACGTCCACACGGTTGCTTTTACGGTCGTCTTTGTAGGACCCGCGCATCTTGTCTTCAACGCTTATCCGGCCCGCAAATTGCAATACTACTTGTCCTCTTTCCAGCTGTTCAAACAGAAACGATGGTCACGCGGTCGCTTTAACCGATTTCTACCGTTGCTTGTAAAGGACCCTTTTGTGTAGGAGTTTTAAGCAGTTTCTACGGTAGCTTCTTTGTTGACGAAGGCCAATTTATCAACTCCACATCGTCCCTCCACTTCTGCCGCCATTTTTTTAAATTTGTTGACACCGTCTCGCTTTGGCGCGCTAAAATCGTGAAAGCGAGTCTTCTGGAAGTCAACCAGTTTACCGGAAACTGTTTCCGCGTGGTCCGCATAGTTCTCAAAATACCTTTTTTGAAATTAAGATATCCCAGCCAACGCCCTTAGTTTCCCTCTCTGTCCTATTATGTCTCTTATTAATTCACCTGAAATGAACCGTGTGAAACGTCATCATTACGTATGCGTTCAGGTCTAATCATAAATTCTCTCTTAATTTCATCTTTCATGATCCTCCTCATGGCGTTGACATAGTGATTAGTTGCCTGCGTGCAGACGTCTCCTATTTCCTTTGTTGCACGCGGAAAAGGGACGTCTGCGTAACGCCGTCGCTAATCGTGTTCCAGCATCCCGCTGGCAGGGTATTCTATTTCGCATAGATTGTGAAATAATATCCGGTTAGAAATAAGAGTTGACAGGGCAAACACAACATCATAAGCTCGTGATAATGGGAAACGTGACCTTAAGAGTCTGCTTGAACAGAGGTTTTTCTCCTTTTCTCTCTCGCGCGAAGGTTACTAGCACTACACAATGCATGTGACATTCTAAATTTTGACTGAGTAAATCTCGTTTTTGCCGCACTAAGCCTTACATTTAGAGGTCATGAAGCAGGTTTGTTACATGCATACTGAGTAATCATTTCCTGTGGTTTATGCTTCTGTGGATGTTCCTGATAGGATTTGATTTCAGATGCAGTTGTAAAGTGTTTAAATTTTCTTTGACCTCTGTTTGTTACGGCTAAATAAAGATTTTAGTTTCTTTGGCTGGCTTTCTCCGAAATGCCTCCCTGGTGCGAAGTCCACGCCGCTTTTGTAGTTTTCTCAGACACTGTTTACAAATATGATGTGATATGTCTCATGCACAGTAAATTGTAAAGAAATAATTTCCTCGTACACGTTAAATTTTCCGCGGCCTCGCACAAGATTTCGAACGGTCTGCACAAAATGGCATATGTTTTGATTTGTTTTGGCTGAAAAACTCCGATTACATAAATCACCGCATACATTATCAGACCAGATTCGATAACAACCAATCAGCGTTGAGTCAAACAATGCGCACTGTGTGTCAGCCTATCACAGCATGTTCCCAAGATCTTGGGAACCCAGCGGGGCGCTGGAACACGATTAGCGACGGCGTTACGCAGACGTCCCTTTTCCGCGTGCAACAAAGGAAATAGGAGACGTCTGCACGCAGGCAAAGTGATTAGCGGAGAAAGAGGGAGGAACACCAAAGACAAAAGACAAAAAAAGTTGAAAAGCAGCAGAAAGCAGAGGATAGCGTTCACTTGCCATCTCTTCCCATCCCCTCACTGCTTTCTCATGCTATTTATTTTTTCCCCATTCTCATATAAATCTCAAACGCTGCAGCAGGCGCGGACAATTAAGCTCACTCATTGCCTAATTTCATGCCGCGCGGGAGCCTGGCACTACCGGGTTTTCCCGGACTTTTTAAATTCTGGATTGAAAATGGCTTGCAAAATAGAAGGTAAAGCAAAGGTCAGTGCGTGCAGTTAAAACGATATTAAGGGCCAGATTACTCCAGAAAGTTAATATTCTAAAGCTAAGAACAGTTGTTTTACTGCTATAAAGAACCTCGATTAAAACTTTCGAGAAAAGAAAGATCTAATCGGAGACTTTCGCTACTTGGAAGTATTGGAAGGATTCCCGAATTGTTCGACGAAAAATTTGAACAAAGAACAGTCGAGTTTAGCTCTTTTTACGGCGTTGGATCCGACCGAAAATTGGGGAATGATAAGGGGTTGGGTGTACCTGTTTTTACAGACTGTAAATAAAAACTACGAAAAAGCGAAACTCGCCAGAGTGACCCTGAGTGAAAGGGCAACATTGTATATTAGGTCGGCAAGGCTTACATTTGATTTTCTACCCGTCGCTGCGTACGGTCTCAAAAGAAATTCTAAAGATCAGACCGGAAACAATTCTCACTGAACATGGATAAAAGCAAGTATACTTCAGTCTTACTTGAGAGGCATTTCTCGTCCGGTAACACAGCAGTTCCTGTCATTTGGGCAATCAGCTTGTAATCACAATAAAGAATGTCACGTACATCTACCTTTTGGCTAGCATGCCCTGAGTATGGACTAGTCCCTTATCTCCCTTTATGTGAACAACACTAGGTTTAACATACATAAACGCCACAAAGTTCACTACACTCAGTACCTTTCACGGACATTACTCTTTTCCGCGACAGGAATAATCCAGGTAAGCCCTTCTGTACTGCCCTTTTAAGTCCTGCTTCAGCATACTTAGGCTATGATCGGTACGTGCACAATCACATCTGTGTTCTTTCCTGTAATGATCCTCTACTTTTCATATGCCGGTAGAATTAAACAGAGGATTCTTTGCTGTAGAAAATTTATAATCATGTTTGGTTCGAGCGACCTGTTCATCAAACAACTACTTGCACTTGCTGAGTGCCGGCTCCTTAAGTTTAGCTTCAGGGCATGGCAGAAATACTGCATCCTTTCGTTACTAAGTTTAGACAGATTCTCCGAGGGAATACTGATCAATATTTCTTCGAAAAAGAATGCCTTCGCTCGAGTTTTTACCCCGACTATCCGCCATTTTGAAACTGGACTTTTTAAAAAGTCCGGGAAAATCCGGTAGTGCCAGGCACCCGCGCGGTATGAAATTAGGCAATAGCGAATCATTTGGGCCGGAAAATATCTGTTTCGCCTTTTTGGTAGTTCCAGATAAATGTAAGAAGAAAGGTACAATAGAGGCTTTTAGGTTATTTTCAAGAGAATTATTTGGTAAACGTCTTTAAAGAAAAGACCCATTGTACTCAACGTACGTAAAGGATTTGAAACCTTAAAAAAAAGTACGGAGCAAGTGAATGAAACCTTGCCATCTACTACGTTTGGATTGTTAAAAAGCTGCCTGTGACAATATTGTATGCAATGTCTGTTACAATGTATTCGTAACAAAAATTTCGACAACCAAAAGATGTTCTGAGAATGTTCAGAGTGGAGGACGTTAGCTTTTCGATGTTCTATTAAGAACGATTTTTTTATGAATTAAAATGAGTAGGAAACCTTAGAAGTACCTCATTTTTGCGCGGTTTAGAGGGTCTAAATTAACGCTGTGGCTATATGGCCGGTAACCGGTAAAGGTTTTCAAAACACTAAATGGCCGGCAGTCCTATATTCTCAGTAAATGTCACAAAATCGAAAGATTGTAGCTAATCTAAACTATCATATGTCGATTAAGACAAGTCAAGCGATCCTGAAATGCTTTATAGATCTCAAGTCTAGTGTTTGGTTTACGCTGGACTCAGAAGACGAAACCGTGTTTTGTGACACCTACAGTTTTTTCAGCTCGACTGCCGGGCAAGGTTTTCAAAACACTAAATGTCCGGCAGTCCCACATTTTCAGTAAATTCCACAAATTGAAAAAATTCGGCCGTTCTGAACTCTGTGAACTATCATAAGTCGTGATCCTGATCAAACCAGCCGGTTTTGTGGGATTTCTATATCATGTTTTTGTTGGTCTCGAGTCTTTAGATGTTCGTTACTATTTTCTGTCCAAAGCACGGCGTGACAAGCGACGTTTGACGTCATAACGGCCTCCGCGGAAAACCGGCGGGAAAAGTCTCCACGCGCTTTAGTTGGGTCTGCTGCTTCTGGAAAACACGAGACTTGAGATCTATAAAGCATTTCAGGATCACTTGACTTGTCTTAATCGACATATGATAGTTTAGATTTATTTCGCTATAATCTTTCGATTTTGTGAAATTTACTGAGAATATGGGACTGCCGGCCATTTAGTGTTTTGAAAACCTTGACCGGTAGTCGAGCTGAAAAAAGTTTTAAGTGTCACAAAACATAGCCTGAGATCATGCCCTCTCCCTATTATCCCTTTATGTCTCTCACGGGAAGAGGGCATGATACATTTCTTTGTCGGATCACATGTAAAAATGCCAGAATCTGGACTTTTTTCTGATTGGATAGGAAACAATGCGGATGATTTGCGCTGTTCCGATTGGCCAAAATGACGCCATCCGTTAGTTGTTGTTGATTTCAGTCTGCATTTTTGCTTGCGTAATAAGCAGTGAATACACACGCGAGTTCGTTATGAAATTTCTGCCCGCTCAGTTTTCTTGAATTTGAAGAATGCCTAAATAGAAGTTTCATCCACTGAAATATTTACCATCTCATCGTATACCAAAACAGTTGCAGTCAAAACTTCACCGATCATTTGAATGCAATTTGATACCGGCTACAAGTTACAGAAGCGACAAACGGGCTCACTTTTCAAATAATCAATTCACGAATGGAATCTTGACCTGGTTTGACTGTAATTCCTCCTTCAGAAATCATGCTCCGAATTATTCTGAGCGATCTTCGCTTTCACAACACCTTTCAGTTCGTGAAATATGGTGCTTCAGCCTAATTTTTTTTCCACTGCTTTCGGTACAGAACGAAGTCAACGAGCTTTAACCAGTAAATTCTTTATTATTTGTAGCTATTCATAAAGGTACGACAGCTCCAGCTAGCAGCATATTTCATCACAAAAACAACGCATTAATTTTTTTTTTTACGAAGCGCCCTCTGAACACGAACGTACTTAAAAACTTTTTTTCCCTAAAACTGATTTCAAAAGAGACATTATTCGCGCCAAAATTTGATTCCCCTTTTGGTAAACGCTTATTGGCTAAAAACATGACAGGTCAAGCAAACGTTAGATTATGTAAATTAGGGGGCGGTTGACTGCTTGTTAAATAAATGTATCAGGCGTTATTTTTTTTCCCTCTCGAGCCAAAGAAGCAAAAAAAAAAAAAAAAAAATAGACGCCTGAGCCAAAGAAGCAAAAAAAAAAAAAAAAAAAAAAAATAGACGCCTGATCTCAGGTTACACAAAACATGGTTTCGTCTTCTAAGCCCAAAGCAAACCAAACACTAGACTTGAGATCTATAAGGCATTTCAGGATCGCTTGACTTGTCTTAATCGACATATGATAGTTTAGATTAGCTAGAATCTTTCGATTTTGTGATATTCGGCGAGAATATGGGACTGCCGGCCATCATTTAGTATTTTTGACACCTTGACCGGTTACCGGCCAAAAGCCAAAGCGCTAAATTAAAGTACGATACACGCAGATTCAGTCATTGCTAGCAGCACAAATGGACAACGTGAAATTTTTCCACTCGCGCGCGTAGAATGTAATAAGGATGAAGGCTTTTAGTGGGTTGAACGGCATTTGAGTTTATAAGTCTTACGAGACAACGTGCAAAAGGACAGGCGATTAGGTAAATGGACTAAAATGGCAACATCACTTATCGACAGCGCGTTTCGTTTTTGTACAAAATGGTCCAGTTTTTATTATTTCAAAGGAGATCCCACAAGTTCTTTAGTAAAGGAGCCAAGGGAAAATTCTCCTATATCATTTAGTTTACTTCATTCACTTCAAACAGTCATTTTCGCGGGGTTTAAGATTTGAAACCTAATCTTGCAAGCTGACACGTCTGCCTACTCAAAATCAACTGCACAAGCGTTTGTAATTTAGCGACCGTAGAATGTATTGAAGAGCCTTTACTCTAAGTTAGTTCGGAGGAATGTCAACAGTTGCACCGTACATTATGTCTGATTAATACATGTTTTATTCAAACATGTGCAGTTTTAAAGGAAAATGGTAAAGGAAGTTTGTCACGCTGAAGTATTAGAAAAAAGTATCATATCAAATTACACTTGGGAGGTCGTGCGTGGCCACTGAAAACCTATGGCGCGCCGTTAGCACGCGAGTCTTCCGGTGAGTCCTTCTGTCTTAGGATTTTATACCGAAGCTTCTCCTCTTCCAAAGTAAGCAAGTCTTCCACAACGGCAACGAAGTACGGCAAGTACAAGGTTAAAAAAGTGCAGACTCTGGAATCGATCAGCCGTGAACAAGATGTTATCTCTTCTCTCGTGACCTATTATTATATTTCACATGCTCTTCCGTTTCATTGGAGGACGGGCAGAATATTCCGAAGCAAAGCGACATTAAGAAATCGAGTGTTAAAACGTATGACAGAACAAGTGTTTTGAGTTAAAGCAGCAGCCCATTGGCGGTTAAGCTCTTAGTTCTACTCAGTTGATAACACAAGTCTTGTTTGTGAGTGAAATTTAGTGGTTGAAAGGAGGAACATTTCGAGTTTTATCACAGGTTTGATTTTGACATTAAAAAGGGCATGTATTCTAAAGATTACAGCATGTTCGTTTTATCTTATTTTTTTATATTTCCATGTATCATATAATCCAAAACCTGGGTAACGTCACCACGTTGTTTACAAGTGTAAAGTGATATCGATCAATATAACCACTCTCATTGGTTAATGCGCGGAACGTTCCGCTGCAGACCCGTATCATGTTACTTTAAGACCACTCAATAAACCCACTATTCTGATTGGACAATATGCAGAATATTCCAAAACAACATGATAACATTTAAAAGTACAGATTTAAATGGAGAAGTACAAATTTAAATGGAGATCTGTTTTTCATAATACTAATGTACCTAGGCTCAGCCACCAGCAGTACAACAACACAGCGCAGAGGTTAAAAAAACTGTTACAGGTTAATAAACCTACATACTTTGTCATTGAGGTAAAAACATCGTTGAAGTCTGCTTCTGGCTCTAATGTACGAATATCCAAATACACTGGGTCTCCATAAGCGTCGGTTGGAGCTGGGAGGAGAGGGTGAACAATTGTTCTTCCTGACTTACTAGTCATATAAGCGTATGCAATCTGTCCTTCGTTTAATAAATTGATGTCAGATACCAAATCCTCCATGCTAATGTCAGTGCCTACGACACCAATAAACACTCCTTTATGATAACAAGGAAGGGTTATTGATATTACAAGTCCTAAAATTAGGAAAAAAGAAATCAAAATAAGACTGAGACAAGTGAAGCTATTTTTTCTACCATGTAAAGGCTGTGGACGCATAGGAACCAAACGAGTTTCAAGGCTTGTCTTTAAGCCCTGTTTCTTGATACAGATTCGTTTATAGTTCAATGCCAATGAAAACTTCGTATATTTTTTGCTTTGAAGTCATTTAATAATTGCTATCGCCTTTCCACGTGTGGACAAGGCGTTCTCGCAGGTCACATCATTTTCTGTTTTTGTATTTCTCGCTATTTTTTTTTTCTGGAGCGCCAAATCTCATTAACCTTGCCTCTCCCTTTTTCCTAAGGTCAATTTTTCTCTCAATTTTTCATACTCATGCCTTCTTTGAACTCTCCGTGGAGCTTGATGGAATATATAAGGGCGTCTTTCAAGCGGATTTTTTATTGAGCGCAGTAAACAGAAAAACACCAACCTAGTCCACCAGCATCAACATATGGGACAGAAGCCACTGGTCGATCAAGCTGCTTTCCGGCTGCAAAGAAGTTATAGTACAAACCCATTTTGCTTCTAAGGGTTTTGATGTCTTCTACAGCTATGTATTTTCCCTTCTAATTAAAGAGAAAGGAAAGAATAACTACTCTGTTTAAATGTATTCTGGTCCTAGAGAGAATGTCTTCAAAGAAAGCAAAAGTCTTTTTTGTCGAGTTTTGCAGAGGGATGGAAATTTTAATGAAGCTTTTGAAATGTGGTGATGCTGACTTCAAGTTAGCATTTCAAAGTTATTGTTTTTATTCCACATAAAAAAGCTCAGAATTATTTCATCAGAACACTTTTACCGTTATGTCTCCAAGTGAAGCGTTAGAGAAGACTCCATACTTGGCTGTGTTTTGCAGGGCAATATCTTGAAGAATGTTGATTGTTTCCTGATCTACACCACCGAAGCCAAATGTCAAAATGACAACCGAGTTGTTAAGCTCCAGATTCCTGTCTCTTATGGTCTGGAAAATTGCTTTTTTATCATCGGAGGGTGCTCCGTCTGTGAGAAATAAGATAACTTTCCGCTTTGGTTTGCCTGCGTCTTCAGATGTTGTGCCCTTTAAAAGATTAAAAGCCTTTTCAAAAGCCAATCGGTATTGCGTTTCACCTAAAGACGAAAAAAAAAAAGGTTTCGATGATCATGAATCATTTTACAGCTGCCTGGTTAGGTCAGTAATTGACATATGCTGGTCTGCTGAGCGGGAGGCCGCTAGTTCAAACCCCGGTCGGACCAAAATTCAGGATCTTTTTCAAAATAACTTAGGAGAAAGTGCTTCCTTTATAAGACATCTGCAAACGGTTAGACTTCCTAGTCTTCTCGGATAAGGACGATAAATCGTAGGCCCCGTCTCACAACCCTTATATAGATCAATTCTGTGAGACATTAAATAGCACACACTGTTTTTAAAGAGCGGAGGACATAGTCCCCGTTGTGGTGGCCTCTCATAGGGGAAGGGACTGTTACGGGCCCGCAGTAACTGGGTCATGCAGTTTTAGAGACCCTGCCAAGAATTGGCGAATCTAATGAAATAAAATAAAATAATGACTGTCATGATAGTGGAACGATTTTTTTGTCTTTTTCTCTTGCGCGCGAGTTTCCGAGAAACTTCAGTGGACGTGGAGTCAAGTTTGAGAAAAGAGCCAACATTTCAAACGCCAGCATTGGTTTCTCCCGCGAGAGAGACTCATAATAATAATTATTATTATAATAATGGTTTATTAACAGTGTATCCACCTAATGGCTCTTCACCTGTTAAAAACTACAATATAAAAAAAGAAAAACTATAATATACTACCAAAAAAATTGAATTGAAATCTACAATATAACAAGAACGCTCTTAGCGGCGGTGAGACTCGCTTGCTTGGAGATGAGTTTTGTTGTCAAAGGCCCCAGTGCCGTTATACTACTTTTTCGTCTGGAATACAAAACGAGTGTTGTATGTCATAATGTATATACTCAAAAAGTAAAAATTGCAAGGAGAGACAGGACGCACATCTTAGCCTCAAACCGGTGTGAAACCTTTGAAAACCTTCTACATATTGATATTGCTCCATTGAGGAATAATCTTTCAGGGATTCTACACACGAAAAATTGAACGATGATTTTTATCGGTATCAGGGGCCCATGACTCTGTCAGTATAAATATACATGGCTTCTTTGTACCGGACCAAGATACGGCTCGGTACAGTATATGTTCAGCACAGCAAAAAGGGTAAGTTGAACAGAACCTTATATAACACACAGTTAATTCAGTTCGCGCGTATTCCTGTTGAATTTGTTGTCCGTTTTATAAGATATCAATATCGCATGAAAGTAATGACATTTTCCATAGCTGCTTAGTATCTACTTTTAATATCTCCGTCTCAGAGCAGAATGTTTAGAGTTGTACACAGCATGCATTTTAGATAGATAGAAAAACGAAAAAAAAACTACTGCATTTTAAGAGTCTCGCTTTGCTCAAGAGCAAGCTCGACTAAAAAGCAAAAGTGTCGGACTATTTAACAATTATTCCACGAGGGCGCGTTGGATATGAGATGATAGATAGCCAACGAGGCGCATAGCGCCGCGTTGGCTATGATCATTTCATATCCAACAAGCCCGAGTGGAATAATTGTTTTATTAAAAACGCCCACAAAATCTCGTTGAATCGCCCCGACTAGAACAAACCGGAAAAGACAAGGGACTTCCGCTATTGACATGTCACACGTCTATCAAAACTGTCAACGCGCGAACGGGCTCGCCTAGACTGCATGAATGAAAAATCAAAACATTGTAGCGATGAACATTAGTTTTTTAAAAACTCATAGTGATTCTAGGATTTTACACAGCAGAACAGCTTAAAAAACCTGGCAGATAATGTGAAGGAAAGGAATTTTTAAGTGACAGCCGTCGAAATTACTATGAATTTGGATTTTCGGTGCAGTTATAAAGGTAAGAACAACGGAGAAAAACTACTGGTATTACCTCGTCGCTTGTTATGAAGTTGTTTGAAGCCACAAGCTGGTTTTGCTGAACGAGAAAAGAAGCTATACTGCCGCCTCGATTGCTCTAGTGAATGGCTGCATAGCCTGTATTTGTAGCTGATTACTTGTGATTTATATTCTTGATGTAGGATAAACAAGCTGCAGTTATCTATTGGCGAGTGACTCGATCGGCGAATGGCTTCGCGATCATGAAGAAACAACACTTGTCTTCTTTCGTAGCTGGTCAAGGTACTTTAGTTCCATGTGTTTTTCGACAAACTTTCAAACAAGCTCTTGTGGCTTTTTTGTTTGTTTTTGTCTTTTTTCTTTCGTTGAAATTGCATTTCTAGTATTCTAAGAAATGAATTAAAACCATTTGCTTCGGGCGCCGTTCTATCCTTCGCGAAAAAAAATCTCAGCTAGCTTCCAATTCTAAACTGACGCGTACACCGACCATATATGGAGAACATGGCATATTAGCTCATATACCATAACGGCTAAACCAATCAAAATGCTAGAATTGCATTATCCAATGATTCAGTTTTTAATAAAAAGGGATATTGTATAAAAAATAAAAAATGTTATAAAGATTAGTAATAGTAATACAACCCTATTTACAATTTACAAACTATTTACAAGTGATTTTAATAGATAGGCATTAACTTCCCTACAATATACTTTGAAATCGCTGCAGTTTCTAATATTTGCCCGAAGGAAATTAAATAACTTGGCAGCAGAGTCTTGAAAAGTGCCCATCTCCATTGGTATAGTTAATCTTGTTGCTGCTCCTGACCGCAAAGATCGCATATGTTTAACAGTATCTAGTGGTACGTAAGACGGCCAGCTGGGGAAGTACAAAGCCTGGTGAACGAGTTTGAGAACGTGGAAATCTTTTCGCTGTCTTACTGGTAACCATGCTATCTTAACAATATCGTTAATTTCATTTACATACCTATTCAGGACAAAACTAGCAGCTACTAGCTGGACACGTTGTAAACGTTTTAGTTGAAATTCCGGCAAAGGGTAATAGACAGTGTCACAATAGTCAAGTTTTGACAGCACCAGTAACTCTACTAAGTGCTTTCTGAGCCTATAACCAGCAAAGTTCTTAAGTTTTCTTATTATTTGTATTGTTCCGTAACAGCTCTTGCATGTTGCTTTCACGTGCTCATCCCAGTTAAGATGCTGGTGAAAATGGACTCCAAGAAGCCTACTTACATTTCCATATTCTAATGTACTCTCTGAAATTGTAATAGCTGGTCGGTTCTTATCTAAACTATGTACATGTGACATCTGGCTTGTGGATAGCAACATCGTCTTTGTCTTCTTCGAATTAAGTGCTAGATGGGAGTCGTTAGACCAGGAGCTCACAGTGTTTAGTGTGGAGTTTAGTTCTTGCGCACTTGTTTGTAGCTCAGGAGCTGGACAGCTGGAGTATATTGTAGTATCGTCAGCGTATTGAAATGAACCAATCGAGGAAGGGAGATGTTCTTGCAAATCGAAAACATAGAGATTAAATAACATTGGGCCGAGGATCGACCCTCGTGGCACACCAAAATATACGTTCACTGATTCAGATGTACGATCATCGATCTGTACGAAATGTGACCGGTCACACAAGTAGCTATTCAGGCAGCGCAGAAACGGCTTCGAGAAACCAAGCGTTGATAACTTAGTTATAAGAACATTATGTAATATAAAAATCACTTTTTTGTTTATAGATTATGATCTCAACATTTTTTGATGACGTCAACTCTAGGAAATTCTGACGTCACTTGCTCCTTGTCATCTAAAAATAAACTATGACATCATCCTATCTTAATGGAATCAATGACGTCATCAGCATTAATTTAAAGTATGACAGCATCCTATCTTAATGAGATGCATGACATCATCTGCGTTAATTTAAACTATTAATCATCCTATCTTAATGAGATGCATGACGTCATCTGCGTTAATTTATACCGCTCAAAAAGTTAATTAAATCCGCCAAAAACCGGCGTAAAACATCCCTCCTCCACTACTGTTGACACTACAGCTGCCCCCCGCTCTGTATATTGTCGGTTATTCTTGCTCGTTGTGTAGCTCCGTTGAAATAATACCGATTCACAATGAAGATTTTCACGCATATTCCATACAATAGGCGAGATAAATACAGGAAACGCAAGGTTCCACGCACTGTTTCAGTTCGATTTACACAGCTTTGATCAAAACATTCTCAGTTTCGAGAATAGTTTATTCTAGACCATAAGAAACGATTTAATTCGAAGTTGAGTTTTTCGCTATTTCTTTTTCCCTGTTGACACTCAGTTCATTTTATTTGCCGGAAAGTAAGCCTTGGAATTAAAAGGACGTTTTTGATCAACTCACGATCTCGCGTTGCAGTCTTATTTTAAACTTTACAGCGGAAGGACATCTGTGGGCAGGGAATAAGTCAGCACAGAAATTGATTGTCGGTGAATTTCTGTAATCGTCCATCGTTCCTGCTAGTGATAAGCTACCCGTTGATTCACTCGACTTGTTTGTTTGGGGCTGAGTCTTATTCCGGTCAAAGAAAGAGAAAAAGTGTCTGGCAAGGTTTCCAATCAAAGATTTGTGAACTCGTGTCTCCCAAACTCTTATACACAGTTATACACACCCTATAACTTCATCTGCGCTTAACGAGTGTCTTTTGGACCATAACTTTCGGCAAAACAACTGCTCCACAAAATGTCACTGATAACACCACGTAACGCAAAAGAGTATCGAAGCATGGCTGCACACTAAATGTCACAAAATCTACCTAAGCGGTCCCTTCGGCATTTTCTGTCTTTACATCATCCTAACCATTTCGTACTTGCGGGCGCAAACAATAGAAACGTCATCATTACCTACCGGCCCCTGTTCAAGCAAATCGAGGTTTTTTCTGGCATACGGACTGTATATTTCAACTGTAAGTACTTTCCTTAATATACGCGCGAGTTGGGCGAAATCCCTGCGGGGGCAATAAAAAGTAACTGAAAAAAAAATGAAAACAAGCTCCACTACAAGACTCGGTCAGAAGGTATATTAGAGAGATTTCTATAGCCATGTTTTTGCAAATCCAGTCAGATACATAAAATATATGAGACGCCTAGCTCTTACCGTGGGAAACAAGTCCTCCAACATAGCTTTTTAAACTATTGATGTTTTCAGGAGTTGCTCTTGCTAGCTGTTCATCGTAACATAACCTTTTCCCACCAAAGATTCCAGGGGTTGCGACCCTAGTGTTAAAGGATACAATTCCAACCTAAAATTAAAAAAGAAAAGAAAAGAAAAAGTCTACTTTCGAAGCCAGTTAAAATTTCATGTGAAGAAAATTATTCGGCACGATGCATTGAAATGTTAGCGCGCGTAACATGGGTTTCCGCGTTTGAGGCATTTCGCGAAAGTTGAAACGAGGGCAAGGCGAACTCGCCCGGAAACGCTTTCCAGTCGAAACGTCGATTGGTTATTGTATTCAAGCTAATATATATCCTCTCTCATCTGCAACCCCATTGATAAGCACGTAAGCACAGATGTTTTCTGTTCCTTATTTAGTTATTATTCACTTACATGATCTTTTGGATTCATGGTTTCTAGCACTGTGTTTGCAGCTTCTTTAGCGATGACAAGTTTCTCTCCAATCATGGATGCACTTGTATCGATCACCAACACCACGTCTTTAGCTTCCGGAGTGGCGGTTTCCACGTAAAACGGTCTGTATCGAGGGTCGTATTTAGAACAATCCTTTTCGTTAAAGTGAACCGGAAAGACAGTCAACATGCCTTCCTCTGAAGCAAAGTACTGCCAAGTGAAGAAAGAATACGTTTTAAAAATAGCTTTCATTTCCATAAGAACGCTTCCATCTAAGTGGACAGGGCTGGGTGAAGCAGTACTAGAAATCTGAGCACAAAAATTGTTTACGTCCACTAGAGATCGGAACCTCGTGTTGTATTGAAGTTTAGATTTCTCGGCCTTACAGCATTCCTTGGCTGGCTTTGTATTCGCAGCTTGATTGTACGAGTCTTCAACTGCTTTCTTCAGTCGCCTTACCACTGCAAACCTGGTTTTGAACTTGTCTGCAAGTTTGGCAGCTAGAGATGGAAGAGCATCTTTTGCAGTCATGGTCTGCTTGTGGTACTGAAGTTTCTCCAAATGTATCTGAACGAGAACGAAAATAAAGGCTCTGAGCTCAAGATTTCTTTTGCGTTTTCAGAATAAAAATTATCTCAAAATACCTGCATTTAAATTTTTTCCTTGTCATATAGAGAGAGCAGTATCCAGTTTCAAATGTCTTATTTTATTTGAAAACTTACTTCCCGGATGTTTTACATGTAATTACAGCTCTCCTGTTCTAAAACAAATATATTCCAAGTCAAGCAAAGAAAGAACGTAAACTGCGCTCGTTCTCTTCCCCGATTGCCAACTCAGGGTAAGGTTTCGCAGATGCCAAATTTCTGTAGTATTTTAGTTTTATTGCCTTTGTCCTCAGATCCAAAAGAAAATAGGTCTTTACCTCTAGTTAGGTTACTCTTTCATATTACAAGTGGAAAAGGCTTAGACTAGAGATAAAAAAACAGCATTTTTTATCAAGTTAAAAGACTGTAAAGCTTAGGTGTTAAGATTACCGTGAGTATTTAGGCTACGCTCACGTGCACCGTATGGATTTGGGTGCTGACATGAAAAGCTATCCGGTATAATAGACGGCAAGGGCACCGAACTGGAACAAGCAGTTCACACACATCGAACATAGTGCCGCAGCGGTTGGCCGAGAGGGTTTGGAGAACTAAATCCTACTCCTAAATCCTACATATCTGTTACCTCCGTCTCAGTGGATTCTGGTCCTCACTCCTACTTATTATGTTCCGCTACGGTCCGCATTACTATGCTCATTACACAAGAATATGTCACAGAACCTAGCCAATAAGTGACGCTCCACTTTCGAGATCGGCCGTCTGCAGCTTCGTTTCGCTACAGAAATCGCGCCGAAATCACTGTTCTTAAGTGTGAAAAGAAGCCCTATCCAATAACATTTTCGTGCCGGCGCAAAAGCTATCCGGTGTAGTGTGATATAGCTTCAGTTTTCATATAATTTTGCTTAACTCATTATGCCATCAGCTCTTTATTTTCTTTGTTACGCCTGAGGGAATTGCAGGCAAGGGGGGACCCTGGGCATCTTTGGGGCAAAAAACTCACTTCAGTTTTTATCTCCACCCTTGGAAATTTTATTGTTCTGGGCTACGGCAATACTCGAGGCTCTATAGAGCCGCAAAATGTAATTTCTAACGATTGAGAGACAAGGAAACGAATTAGTCATAAATGAATATTCTGACGGCACGGTTTAGAGCTCGAGGTGCGCGGCGATTTGTGGGATATTTTCGGACTATTTATGGTTTTCAGAGGCGCGGGATTTGTGGCATTATACGTCAGCTCAGTCGCCTTGTTCGTTTTCGTTTTGTTTTACATATTTTCTTTTCCAATGGCTTATATCCTTACGTGTTCAGATCTGTATTTTTTTGTTGGAATAACCTTATTTCGGCATATATAGCTTATGTATTTAGGTTTTTGGACCTGCCTTCTATGAAATTGATTAGTCGCTTTGGACGACTGTGTGACAAGGTATTCACTGTTCTAAGTTATTCGCTTAAACCCATTACCCGGGGTTTCCCGCCACGCCATTTGTAGGGGAATACGTTTCCACACATTTTTTGGCCACTTCTCAATGGAGGATTTTAGTGGTGTTTCGTGTAATATTTTGCTAGAAGTGTAAGGTCGAATGGGTGTAACTTAACTAGGATACATCTACGTCAGATGACTGACTGACGCATCTTAAACAAACTTTTAGCATTGAATGTCTCGTGTCAGTGGAGTCAGAATAAGTTCTGCCTGTACATGGGTGACCATTCAGTTCTGAACTCGGAAGTAAAAATGCTTCCGGCTGGTCAAGTCCAAAAGGCTTCAAGAACTGTTTTCGAAATGCCCCAATAAACTATCGACAAACTATGCCAGATGATAGATTTAATTCAGTGAAAATGAACATAACAAGAAGTCGGAATCATGATTACAACACTACTGACAAAATGAGTTTTAAACGCATGTCCTGGATTTTTACAAAGTCTGCAGCGCACCTTCATAACATGACATAAGAACTAGCAAATAACTGAAATTTCAACTTTGAAATTTTCCGCTGATTTGTAAAAAGGTTGCGGCTCATAAAAGTTGGTTCCTAAAAGAGACATGTAACTTGGTGTCATGTTAGGTGTATAATTTGAATGAATTACCCTGGAGCCCCTTCACACAATCTTCCACAGGGTACATGTTTCACATACTATCACGTTTAGCTCTGAAGGCGTCTGGAAAAAATGTTGATGTGTGGTTTTTCGACTCTTGTTGATGGCAATTTTTGCATTCGGTGTTAGTGGGGAATATCCTTGTCAACCCTCCTTTTAAAAAAAAAATGCGAACGAGGCGTCTGAATGCCCTGGAACTGACATGGCATAACCGCATCAATGATCCAGCGTTGGACAAATAAAAAAATAACTTTTATTACCTCGCGCTGGTAAATGACAATTGGTTTAATTTTTACTTTGCTTTTAGTTGCATTGAATAAGAAGATCGCTTGTGTTGAAAAGGGATTGGAAATAGGTGGTTGTACCTTAAGAGAAACGAGGGAGGGGCTCGGCACGTGGCATAGCCCACCCGCACTCGGGAAGTGCGCTGAAGAAGATAATATATATATATATATATATATATATATATATATATATATATATATATATATTCGTTTTTTCAGTAGAACGTATTTCGTAGAGCGCTCGACTCAATTGATTGAGGAGCATCAGCTATAACTTCACAGAAGTTCAGGTTTCACGAGTAATCATCGTTTTATTTACGATGATTACCCGTGAAACCTGAACTTCTGTGAAGTTATATATATATATATATACAATTAAGCGCACGTGCAGTGCGCAGTGCTCTACTTGCAGTGAAGGAGCGGGATAGACCAGTAGGTGAACTACTCAAATCCTGAGTACATGGGTGTTTAATACAAGCCTGTTTCGTAGGCCACCGAAAAGGTGACCCACTCTTCAGTTAAACTCCATTATAACACTGAAGCGTCAGGGTCTACATCAAGAAAAGTGATCGCCTGAACTATATATATATATATATATATATATATATATATATATATATATATATATATATATATATATATATATATATATATATATATTTAACAATTATTCCACGAGGGCACGTTGGATATGAGATGATACATAGCCAACGAGGCGCATAGCACCGAGTTGGCTATAATCATTTCATATCCAACAAGCCCGAGTGGAATAATTGTTTTATTAAAAACGCCCACAAAATCTCGTTGAATCGCCCCGACTAGAACAAACCGGAAAAGACAGGGGACTTTCGCTATTCACATGTCACACGTCTATCAAAACTGTCAACGCGCGAACGGACTCGCCTAGACTGCATGAATGAAAAATCAAAACATTGTAGCGATGAACATTAGTTTTTTAAAAACTCATAGTGATTCTAGGATTTTACACAGTAGAACAGCTTAAAAAAACCTGGCAGATAATGTGAAGGAAAGGAATTTTTAAGTGACAGCCGTCGAAATTACTATGAATTTGGATTTTCGGTGCAGTTATAAAAGTAAGAACAACGGAGAAAGACTACCGGTATTACCTCAGTCGCTTGTTCTGAAATTGTTTGAAGCCACAAGCTGGTTTTGCTGAACGAGAAAAGAAGCTATACTGCCGCCTCGATTGCTCTAGTGAATGGCTGCATAGCCTGTATTTGTAGCTCGTTACTTGTGATTTATATTCTTGATGTCGGATAAACAAGCTCGGAGCGCATAAGGGAGATACGCCTATCTATCCACGCACGCGTGTCTCCCTCACGCGCGCCTGTTGTTTCCTGCACCCAAATACTTTCAAGCGCCTGCTACGCTGGCTATGTTCAATACGGACTATTCAACAGAGACGGTGTTGTCGACAACAATCGACAGCGATCGATAATGTCGTTTTTCTTCAGTTTTTTACTGTCAATGTCATATGCACCAAAAGCTTTGATAAAAACTTTTGTGAAATAAAACTTTTTGAGTTTATTGACACTGTGTGTGGATCTTCGCTGCTTGGCTGACCGAGGTTACTTTTGTGTTTGCAACCATACATGATCTTGCCAGCAAGCTCTCCATTTATGGCTACCGAAAGGATCCACGAGCTGGGAACGCAGAATGAAGTAGCAAAAAGCCCTAGGGGTAGAGAGAAGGAAGAATAACTCACACAATTAATTAAAATCGTTGACACTCGAACTCCTGGCTGACCCGTCATAAATTTTTGCTTCACCTTTAGAACCACGGGGCTAAAAGAAATTGGGAAGACCTATACTGTGCGAGGGAGAAAATTCTTCCTCTCTTTCCCCGCCCCTTACACTTGCGTCTTCTTTTGGGTGGCTTCTCGCAACTTCCCCAAAGGGAGAACTTGCTCACAGGCTACATCCATACAAGCTAAGCGCACAACCACAATTTCTCAAGGTGAAACTAGAGCGCTGGTAATTTAGTGGCATTTTTGACAACATGGCCTTTATTTATGAAACTGCGAACGTGAGTTTTAAATGTCGGTCCAAGGCAATCTGCAATTAGCTCCATAACCAACCTGTGGGACACTGAATCAATGCGCATGATTTTAACTTCCATAAACAGCAAACGCACAGGGAATCGAGGATTGTTGCAAAGCTGATAGCATCCAGCGTTGTGCTGTAGAAAATATGCCTTTGTGTTACGTGTGAATACTAGGCTTTGATTGAACAAAACACATTCTGCATGATTGCTATCGCAGACTTGGTCTTGACTATACATGACGGGATTACGTGAATATATCCTTGCCACTGTAGGCGACTGTCAGATTTTTGAAGGAGCACGGAAATACGCCATGAAATACCATACTTTTCGAACCAGGCACGTTAAAGCCACTTACGCTCTAATTAGCTGAAAAATAGCAATGAGTGTAATCTGATGAGTCAAATCTACTCAAGCAGTTTAAGCGTCATTTATAAAACGAAGCAGTGCGTATCCCACCACTCAAGAACTTGCTAAGTCGAGTACAAGAACCACCGGATCCAATTACCCGAGTGCAGGTGGGCTTGGACGTTGCACGTGCCGATCCCCTCCCTAGTTTCTCTTAACACGGTATTTTAACTGTGACAATAGATGGATCAAAACGCACCATTTACTTATTACGAGTCTTCATAGCCAATAAAATCACGGCTTAAACGACAGACGACCAATAACATGGCGACGTAATTGACCAATCAGATAAATAACCAGAATATAAGACCATCAACTGACGTGATACAACTCACTTAGACTCTGAAGATGACTACCACACAGGTTGTCGAAACGTCAGTCACTGTCAATAACAACAGTCCTATTCAAGACTTCGTTCACCCGGACGATCAAACTCAACCTACTTTTGAAATGACTCCTGGGTTCAAACTTTTCACAAAATGCAAACAGTTTTATAACCCGTTTAAGCCACTTTGTTTACTTTTGCTCTAAGTCAGCTCGTTCTTTATATCATATAAATGCAAGCTTTCACAGCCTGCAGTACGTTTTCTGTTAGACCAGCGAGCTTTTTCCATGAGAGGCTAGAAAGCTGAATAGCAACGAACTGCAGTTTTTGTTTATTTTTCAGCAAATTGCAATCATTGATCTCCGAGGTTATGTGTGTGCAGATTCGACGATACGGCCGTACTTAACTGTGCACCAATTCTTAGCTTTGGCATGAGCTTGCTAAACCGCAGCTTCGCAGTGGATAGAAAACAATTGCAGTTTTCTCAGTGTATCGCGTGTCAAGCACGCGTTAGTGCGTGGTTCTCGTATTTTCATTTAATCTCTCTGGTGGAATATTTTACATTCAACGCAATCTAGTTAAAAATTCAACCAAAACAATGGAAATAATAATTGACTTTTTCTTTATATGGAAGTAGTGTGACATAATGATTTGACCTATGATCGAAGAAAGCCAGCATTGCCTTCTTGAGCTGACCGTAAAGGACGGTGTGCGTTTCTGGGTAGTTTAGATGTCATTACGAGAAGAAGAGGTACTCCGATGCCTTCAAAATGGTTCTGAGCCTAACGATATATATTACGATAAACATGTAAGTGGTAATATTCATCAGCATTCTGGTAGG
>OZ037786.1:13303358-13353358 GCA_964035525.1 Porites cylindrica | reverse complement strand
CATATTTTTCGGACTTTTATTCAGTAATGACGTCACGATCAAGTAATTTGACTTGATGAGTTCTTTATTTTCATTTTCATGTACTAGTTTTATATCTTACGCTGGAAAGATCTACCACTGAAATGTACATAGAAGCAAAGGTAGGTTTCTGCATGTTTACACATCTAATATCGAATACCATATAATTTGAATAAAGCCGCAGTGCACGGCTTGTTTTTCTATCCTTTTAATAAAAATGGACAAAGTTTGCGTTATCTTTGCCTAAGAAAATAAGTTATTTGTAGCTGTATACAGAGAAATACTACAGAGAAAATTGTAACTGTGAACACGAGCGGTTCTCGATTGGTCTGGCATTAATCGAAGAGCGAACTTGAGCTAGTACCGTGTGTAACAAATTTATAATTTTCATTTTAGCGCATATTTCAAACTCTACGCAAGATCAGAAACAAAAGATCATCTTTTTACATTACAAGTGAGGGTTTTTTAAGCGATAGATAGGTTTTGAGAGGCACGATCAATTGTTAAGAATTTTCTTTTCAAATATTCACCAAAGTTTGTTTGGAAGTTTTAGCTGTGAAGTGGGTGAACCATTGCGCATTCATTCAGTTATAGTTCTGCTCCATTACGTTTGCCCAATTATTTTATTCAACAATCTAACTTATCTATAAACAAACTATGTTTAGTTCAAATGGCTTAGTCTAAATCGATGTGGCATTGGTGATATTGACCTTTCAATTTCTACCAAATTTGTGTAACTTTTAAGTACCGAAAAAGTGCTGTGAGAAGTTATAGCCGTTCATAGCTCAGGCTTAACCATTTTCAGATAAGAGTAGGTAAAAGAAAGGAGGAAGGATAGTTCTTTGCAAATGTATGAGTCACGATTAAGTTATTTTAATGATAAGGCTAGAATTAATAATTGTAAACCTCCTTCAGTTTACCAACATGAAGGCCCCTCGAGGTCTCTTCAGAACTGTCATTCCTGTATCTTTGAAACCAAAGAGAATGAGAACCTTAGAATATGCGTTCAGAATTTAGGACACCATTCTAAGACTACATGCCAAAAACCAGCCAAATCGATAAGCTACCGTGCCAGGCCGAAGTTTGAATTCTACAGAAAATCACTCTTAAAAGATCTGTTTTACCTCCATTTCTTCCGTGCCAAGAGCGCCTCTGGCAAAATTTTGAACTTCCCTGCTTATCAGACTGGGATCCAAAAGACTTGCACTTGCTTGACAAGACCATAAAACGACGAAATAATAAAGAAAGAACATCTTATAAATTGTTTTTCACGAGTTAAACGATGGTATTCGTGATCGATGGAACTGCCGTTCGATTTATGAACGGGTCAACGATATTAAACACCTTTGTATGTCTTAGTCTACAGTTATATTCGATGTAAAAGTAAAGCTACTCCATGAAAATACTCCAAATACTGACCACAAACATATGACGTACTTTATGCTCCATTTAACAGAAGTTAGACTGTTTACTGTTTAAGTTATTTTTATGCTCATTTTCTCACTTATTTTTGTTATCACGGAACGTGATAAAAATAATGTAAAACCACTACCATCAGACAACTTTATTATTTATTTGTTCTGACCTTACTTTTAAAATATCATTTCATAAGTTAACAGTTAGCTTCTCGGTCAAATATCATTTTCGTCATCTATGCGGTTCTAAGGGGAATCCCCGATTACCTATTTTGCGTTTAGATTCTCCAGCAATGGTTGGTATTGAATCTATTCCGCTAAAGGAATTTCTTCCTCTTAAGCTTTGTTCAGAAAAAAAAAACTGATTTGAACGGTCGTGAAGAATTTTTTTAAAAAAGAAGAAGCCAACGTTGCTCAGGAAAAAAGCCTACAGTCAATTAATTAGTCAAGCGAAAAAGTGATGTCTAATAATAATTATAGAATGCAAATTGAAGTCTTTAAACTTATGTAAAATATTCAATTTAAAAACTATTCATGAAGAACGCTTAACTTTTTTAAATTTAAGTGTTAAGTGCGATGTGTCTTCAGCGGTAAATACCAATCTCACATAACATTTTTTCATCATTTTGTCATCTTGGAGGCTGGGCAGTGTTTATTGGTGTTGACAGTTTGTGGGTCTCTATCAGTCTCTATATTGTTCGATGATATAAAGATAAACGTACGTGTAGATTAAAGTGGTTTAGATTACTTGTCATGAGTGAAATTTGTCGGCAAATATGTTGTGACGACAACTGCATAGGTGCGTAGTTTTGAATCGCCCTTGAATGATTAAGAAGGCGTGTTAAAGCCAACATTGCTCACGAATCCCGGGGGGGGGGGGGAAGCTGTATAGGCATGTTCCGCTGCAAAGACTCTGGTTTCTGAGCCTTCAGTGGTCTGATAAAGGATGGAATGCCTATGCTTTATGGTCTGGAAATGGAATATGGAACCAACTTATCGAACGTCCCGGTAAAATCACGGGCCAGAAAACTAATTAATGTTTAATCAAATTCTAAAGAAAGATCGCAGGTCCTAAAACAAAAGAAAAACACTGAAAAAAGGAAAAAGAGCAAGAAAAGAAAAAGAACTAGTCCATATTCTTTTCTTAACTCATTAATTACTGGGCTACCTGTGCGGCCCAGTCATAAATTCGGTTTTAGGTCGTCTGCGGCGAAAAACGGCCATCCGGGGTAGGGAAGACACGAGGGTCTGGTACCGAGAAACGATGTTCTCACAATGGTTTCACATGATTTTCTCTTGCACGGAGCCTTGCACGGATACTTTTTGTCACTCGTCTCCGCTCCCCCTGAAAAACCCACAAGGCGTTGTAAACCTGAAGAAGGCTATTTGCGTTGTTCGAAGCGATTCGATTATAGGAGTCACTCTATATTTTTTTATTGTTCGAGTTTAAGTCAGTTAGATGATGTTGGCGCTGGGAAACTCATAGAAATGCTCACTTTGCATACAAACCGACACGCCGTTCACGGTAGGTTCACACCAAAAGATGACTGTGAGCGTCAGGTTTGGAACTCCGGGGCCGCTTCGTGAACTCAGAGAGAGCATTATCGATCGATGTGGTACATGAGCAATTAAGAAGCACAATTTATGAGCAAAGTATTTCACCAGTTGACGACACTATGGCTGAAGACTTGATTGTAAGCTGTCATAGTCAGTGAAGCGAACAAATCGGTTGTAGATGAATGTCAGATGAATCCTGATGTTACGCACGTCCATGAGCGAGGGACCTGACAACTTTTGCCATGTTAGAAGACTGGCTTTCCCTTTAAACATTTCCTTCTATTTAATTTGGAGGTCTAAATTTTGGATACTAAGGATAAAAAAGACACGGACAAAAATAGGAAATCTGAGAATTTCGCACACAAGTTCAAGGCTTGACTTGAGGAAAATAGGAGCTATTACTGACAAGGTTTGGTGACTGAGTAGAGCATACAATTGTAGCCCACGTCGAGTTTCCAGGGGGTTTGCTTTTGTTTGTATCTGTATCTTGCTAAGCTTTTATCATTAAATTTGTACACGATCCTGTGATCACAATTCTGTGTTTTCGCCCATTCAGCAAGCACGCTATATTGATGTCAGCATTAACGAGTTCCATAAACATGCCTTTGAAAATTTTCAGCTCTCGTGATGTTTCTTGATATTTCTTCTACCATTTTATGGAGATGTAAACTGAAGTCACCGCAAAATGGAAACTTAAAAAAGCGTATAATCCATTTATCTCGAAACATAATACACTTGACTTATATGCCCTTTATTCTCCTAAAAGTGTTTTGAATACGAACGAACACAGTCAATGTGAGGGGAAAAAACAGCATTAATATACTCAGTAAATGAACCATAGGGTTTTAACTAATATAAGGGTCAATTATTGTGCATTGAGATGAATCGCTTTAAAAGAGAGACTTCGCTTGAAGATGTGATCAGAAGCAAACAAAGTCAAAATAGTGCGTCGAGTTCAGTCTTTTCAATATCCAAGGACTGTGAATAGTGATTCCATATTGTTTAGCTGGCACAAAAACTTCGGAGGAGTTATGAAGCGGCATAGTTATCGTCCATGAAGAAAAGTTAGTCATGGGTGAGACAAACAATGAACTCGAGCGAATTTTTTTTTTTTTTTATATCGGTATCAGGTAAAGAATATGTTGTCGATCGTTTCATCTATTCATTGTTTGAAGTGCGTGCTGATGAAAGCAACATGCGAGCGAGAAATCTTTAAACTTTTTTAGGTCACAAAATGCAAAGGATTCTTATTCCTTTAAGTTAGAGAAAAATACCAAGAGGAAAATCTTAAAACTGAATATTTTTTATCTTGTGGAAAAAATAGTGCGTTTTCATGTAGACTGTAGACCGCAAATTAGGATCGTCTTTTCACTGCACTTTTCACAAACATGCGAATTCTGAAGTTCAGAAGGCAACCGACGATTGCGTTTTTCGCTGCTGTCAATCATCTTATCTTAACGGACCTCTTAGGAAACAAAACTTTACTTCACGGGTTCAAAAGGTCATGGTTTGTGATTTGTGGATTTCGATCTGTTTTGTGTTTCTCTGTTTCAAGGTTCGTCGCTTGTGATCGTAATTATGATTGACGGCAGCGAAAAACACAATTGTGAAGGTGGCTTTTGAAGTTTAGAGTTCGCATGTTTGTGAAAAGTGCAGCAAAGTCTCAGTGCAGTCAGAGGCCCCTGGATCAGGCAGGATCAATGAGCAGTTGGCTGTCTGTTTTAGTATTCTTCTGGCCCCAGTTGTTTAAACGTTGGATAGCGCTATCCACCGAATAAATCACTATCCAGCGGATAACTATTAGGGAAACCAATTACGCTATCCGCTGGATAGTGATTTATCCGGTGGATAGCGCTATCCAACGTTTGAACAACTGGGGCCAGGTTTTCATACAATACAATATTTCTGTCTAGTGTAAATCAGCTCCGTCCGTCGCACTTTATGCTCGTAGAACGACAAAAATTTTTGGAATTTGCGGTTACGTCAAATTGGTCACGTTATACTGTCACACTATATTTTGGGGCACAGGGGGATTGGGGGAGGGGTGCGTGAAAATAATGCAAATCGTTTCCTGCTTAGAATTAATGGCTCACTTGTTTATTTTTATTCATTATGGCGGAATTTAAAAGTTATTATACAGCCCCCACTTAAAAATGGTACTCTTTTTTTGGTTACGAAAGTCTTTGAAAAGGGTACAATGTTCTGAATGAGCTCGAGTTTTTGTTTCAGTCTCACATGAGATTCTGTCGCATGCAATGGTCGGCGACAAGGTTTTGTAGTAGCCTGAGTATGTATAGCCGCCCCCCCCCCCCCCCCCCCCCCCTCAGAAAAATGGCCCCTTTACAGCCCAGTTACAAATCGCCTTTCGGCGATTCTTGTTTATTATATTGTCTGTTCTTCTGTCTAAAGAGCAAATTTTATTCGCTGGAGACTTTAACATCCACGTCGATAATCCGCGTGACTCTGATGCCATAAAACTTGCAGATCTGCTCGAATCATTCGGGCTTCAACAGCACGTGAAGCATCTACAACGAGGGCCACACCCGCGACCTTATAATCACCAGTTGCTCTGAGATCGTTCTAGCAGCTCCACCTAAAGTTGACCGGTTTATCTCAGATCATGCCTCAGTCTGCTGCAGGTTTATTCCAGAGAAACCTCCAGTAGTGGAAAAGCTGGTTACTTACAGGAAATATCGATCAATAGACATGGAGTTGTTTAAGAATGACTTGGTGACATCTTCTTTACGTCAACCACCTTTGACAACGGAAACACCCGTATATGGTGTTGACAAACTTGCAAAGGACTATAATTCTACTTTGCACTTGCTGATCGACTGTCATGCTCCACTGAAATCCAAGACTGTGAAGGCATGCCGTTCTGTTCCCTGGTACACCGCTAAAATAGGGGCTGCTAAACGTCTTCGGAGAAAAGCGGAAAGGCTGTGGGGGAAAACTAGCAGACAAGAAGACCTTCATGCTTTTAAAGTACAAAGAAATCGTGTAACTTACATGACGAATGTTGCAAAAAAAATTTTTATACTAACTTTATTGCGGAGAATAGCATGGATCAAGGGAAGTTAATTAGGACAGCTAAGAAGCTGCTGGCTAAGAAGAAAGTGCCGTCTTTTCCTGGCTATGTGGATAAATCTGTTCTTGCGATTGACATGGGAACATTTTTTATCCGCAAAATAGAATCCATCCGCTCGGATATTAACAAGCTCGTCAACTCTCGTCCAAACATGGTCTTACAAGAGGATCTAGAGGTTGGGCCAGAAAAAGCACTGCTTGCTTTCCATCCTCTCAGTGAGGACGAAGTCCTGAAGCTTGTTCGACAATCTGCAAAAAAACCTTGTCCACTTGATCCAGCTCCAACGTCGCTTGTGGTCTCCTGTCTCGATGCTCTACTTCCGGTCATTGCGCGCATAATTAACTGTTCCCTTACATTTGGGGAATTTCCTGATTGCTGGAAGGAGGTGTTAGTTTCCCCTCTGCTCAAAACGTCTGGCGTGCTCTAAGAGTTTACTAACTTAAAACCTGTGTCTAATTTGCAGTGCGTTTTAAAATTAACGGAACTTGCCGTCTTCGGTCAAATGCATGCGCATTTGACATCACATGGCTTATACCCTCCATTCCAGTCAGCGCACCGTAAGTGTCATAGCAGTGAGACTGCACTTTTAAAAGTGCAAAATGACATCCTAATGAGCTTGGATTCGCAACGTGTTACCCTTCTTGTGCTTCTGGGTTTGAGTGCTGCCTTTGACACAGTTGACCATGGAGTGTTAGTGAATCGCCTCAGTACGAGCTTTGGCGTTAGGGGATCGGCATTGCAGTGGTTTGCATCCTACCTTCTCAACAGATCCCAACGCGTGTCTTTCGACTAAAATTTATCGGAGAAGTTCAATTTGCAATGTGGCGTTCCTCAAGGATCATGCCTAGGTCCATTGTTGTTCACCATAGATGCGAGTAAGCTTTTTGAGGTTATTATACCAAACCATATGTATTTTGAAGTTGATTTTAAAGTATTTAAAATGTATTTTCAGTATTTGAACACTATTTTACTGTATTTTAATCCTATTTGACAAAGAAATTTAAATTTTCGCCCCTGTTTGAAATATATCTTGAGTGTAGTTAAATTGTATTTCATGAAAACGAAAACCTCTCTCATCAATTTACAATGTATTTTGTTTAATAAATATGATTAAAATAGGGTATCTAAAATGTATTTTGGGCATAGAGCCACTAACACTGTTACAAACAGAGTTCAAATAGACTATTTGAAATCTGTTTTAACGGCTTTTATGCCGACTGTATTTAAAAACTTTTAAATAGGGTACTTTAACACTGTTTTGAGTTGTATCTAAAATGTAGTTTGAGACGCATCCACTCACAAAGTTACAAACATAGTTCAAATAGACTATTTGAAATATATTTTAAGAGCCTAAATGCTGACCGTATTTTAAATCCTTTTAAATAGGGTACTTTAACACTGTTTTGAATTGTATCTAAAATGTATTTTGAGACGCATCCACTCAAAAAGTTACAAACAGAGTTCAAACAGACTATTTGAAATATGTTTTAAAACCTTAAGAACTGACCGCATTTTAAATACTTTTAAATAGGGTACTTAAACACTGTTTTGAGGGTATATTTGAATTGTAGTTTGGGCACACAACACTCTGACTATAAAAACAGATTATACATAAACTGTTTTAAGTCTGCTTAAAGACATCAAATGCTGACCTTACTTTAAATACTTTAAAGTACTTATTACTTATTATTACTGAGGTGCGATAAATGCATGGGATACTCAGACTATAAAAGTAACAATTGCACAAAGTTAATTTTTAATCCTTCATAGTGTCACGAATTCATAAATGACTCAAAACAAGCTGTCACATATTGTAGACCGGATTCTCTACCGGGGGGGGGGGGTACTCCCATACATTACCTATAAGGGTATGTGCCGCCCAACGGGGTCGTGATTTTGAAGCCCCGGGTTTAGAACGGGGTATCCATTTCAGAGGCGTTTTCTAGAACGGGGTATAATATTTCGAACGCATGAAAGCTCCAGTTTTGTAAGCAGCCATTTGAAATTATTCAAGGACAGATTGCTTTTAAAAATACGGTTCAATGCGTTAACAAGCAAACTGTTATACTCTTGTTGCACCTAGAACGGAGTATAAAAAATTGGCTCATTTCTAGAACGGCGTATCAGTTTTATGGCGAATTCAAGAACGGGGTATAAAAAATTGGCCCATTTCTAGAACGGGGTATCAGTTTTAGGGGAAACTTTTTTTAGAACGGGGTGCCAATTTGGAGTCGATCCCGGGCGGCACATACCCACCCAAAAAATACCCAAGTTCCCCCCCCCCCCCCCCCGGGGGATTCTCTTCTCAACAAAGTTCGAAGCTGAACGAAAAATTAAATCTAAATTAAATACAAAAAGAGAAGAAAATTAGGAATAGATTTTAGCTTTGACTGACAACACGTAACTGTGACAGTGTGCCGATAAGAGATCAATCCGTTCCTCAATGTTCATTACCTGCAAGCTCTCTGCGAAAATCTCCTCGTAGATTTTAGCCGTGATTCAATTAATGCAGTTACGGCATTCCATAAGTTTTTTAAAAGAAACTTCTTAAAATCTCATTTTAATGGAAATTTTTCACAAACAGCCGAGGCCGCGGGCCGAGAACCGGATGCACGCGGTCAACAGAGGTTTATCTAAAATAAGCCCTTGAAATTACATAATAAATAAATTATCCAAGCTAAGATCTCACCTCGTATATATTGCATCAAGAAACAAAGCTCAGATCTGAATAACTCCGACATATGGTTACCTTTCTCTCATAGATTATTCCGTACATGCATAGCATATTATTTCTGAGATGTCACGCGTGACTGAAATCACGACTTCGCGCCGCGGTGGTGTGACAAATGCACGTGATAAACAAACCTTCCTTTGTCCTTTGCTCATTTCAAATTATTGAATCCGCGGTTGCTGTGATTGCGGGTGCGCTTGATTTTACTGTTTGTTACGAAAGTACATTTCAACTCTGCGGATTGTCTGAACACGTAGATGTTGCTTTTATCACGAATCAAAAATGGGTATGACTCCTCAGCGACTACTATGTACTTTGAAAGGTTCTGGTTCAGGTTCTATTCGAAGCACGCTGTCTTATGTGTTAATCCAAGAGTCTTCTCTCATGTGAGTATTATAACATGTTACTAAGACGCTTAAGTATACGCCATATGAGAAACAAATGAAGGGCAGTAAACATTTATATACTCCCGCCTGTAAGGCAACTTTAGTTTTTACAGGGTTCCATTGTTCATCCTCGCTGTGTTGCATGAATGATCTCAGTCACTTGATGTCACGCTCTTTCATTCTCGCGTAAATTTGATGGTGTTATTCTTATGTTGTTCTTTATCAGCCAATAATTATTGTTCAGGCATAGCCTGCAAGCTTTTGATAATACTTGAGTAAAGCCGTGAATATAATAAATAATGTAAGTTACATGTATGTAGATTATTATTTACCGGTAACGTCAGTAACGCAAATCCCTTTTGAAGCCGAAGATTGATAGCCTGTGTACAGACCCCCTCCCCTCCGATGTTTATTGAGGGGAGGGGGTCTGTACACAGGCTAAAGATTGATTTCAGCATTTCTCAAAAATTCCATAAGAATTTCCCGAGAATACGTAGGGAAATCAACGTAAAGTAATCGGCTAAGAGATAATTCTCCTGAAGTCCTGGCCTAGGACTGTGTGGAGAAATTTCGCAGAGGTAAATCTTGCTTTTTCAGGGTAATTTTCGACGGTTATGTAGTCATTATATTTCATGAATTTAAATGGTATTTCCATCCTGTTTTTGTACCGTTTTTATGCTCTTTCGACCGATTTTTGTACTGTTTTCAGACAACTTTAAGGCTATTTTCTTACAATTTTATCCTGTTTTTGCATTTTTGCATCCTATTTTTGATGTATTTTCACAATATATGCGTGCTATTGCTTTTCTTCTTCTGTGGTATTTTAATACTATTTTCAAAGTATTTTTATTGTATTTGCAAATACGAGTATTTTACTAAATTTCGAGACCGATTAAACAGCTATTAAAATATATTTTGAAGCATAACATTTTAATAGCGTTTTAAACAGGTTAAAACACCTTTAAAATCAGTCGAAAAATATATTAAAAATGTATTTTTGTACCTATTTTAAACCTGTTTTTGTCAAAATACGTTTAAAATTGCCATTAATAGTTTTAAAATAGTATAGCAAATTAAAATATGTTTTTAAAACTGTTTTTATCCTGTTTTTATTCCGATTTATAAGGTATTTAAAAACTGTTTTAGACCTGTTTTGAGCCTTTCAAAAGCCCTGGGATTTTTTTTTATATTTTAAACGAATTTTAAAATACTTTAAAAATTGTTCTTTAATAGCATTTTAAACAGGTTAAAACAGCTTTAAAAGCAGTCAAAAAATACATTAAAAATACACTTTTCACTCTATTTAAAACCTATTTCACAAAACAGGTTAAAAACAGTTTTCAAAAATAGCTTAAAAATACATTCAAAACAGTGTTGGATTTGGTAAGGGAAAGAACTATCTACCACAATCGCACGCATACGCAGACGATACTCAGCTGTATCTTTCATTCAATGCTGATTCGGCTTGTTCGCAAAAAGATGCAGTTGAGGCAATGGAGCAATGCATACGGGCTATACGATCGTGGATGATCAAGGATAAAATACGCATGAATGATAATAAGACGGAGTTCATGATTATATGCAAAAGAAAGTAACCGGCTACAGTAAACATTGATGGTTTCAGTGTCGGTGAGAGCATTATAGCTCCCGTAACTTCAGTTAGGAACTTGGGATCATGGTTTGACAGGAACCTGAGTATGATACCATACATTAACAAGATATGTAGAGCGGTGTTTTTTCATATTTACAATATAAGCCGGATCAGAAAGTACCTCAAGAATGATGCCACACAAACGCTTGTTCACTCCACTGTTATAGGCCGCTTAGATTACTATAATAGTCTTCTTTATAAAGTTCCCGCGGTACACATAGCATAGCAGTTACAACGCATTCAAAATAGTGCTGCCCGGCTCGTATTCTCAACTCCGAGGTTTAATCATATTACACCCGTCTTATTTTCTTTGCATTGGCTACCCGTTGCCTACCGTATCGAGTTTAAAATCTTAGTTTTAGCGTTTAAAGCAATATATCAACTGGCGCCGTCCTATATCTGCAGTCTAGTTCGATTAAAGGAGAAATGTAAATACCAGCTTCGTTCTTCTGAAGAACTACTATTGCAGTTGACAGATCATTCCAAATAGCTGCCCCTGCACTGTAAAACAGTCTGCCTGCAAGTGTCAGAGAGATCGATAACTTTTTGGTTTTTAAAGGAACAATAAGGACTTACTTATCTAGGAAGGCTTTTGCCTGTTATAGTTAGATTGATAAATTTTAAATTATAAATTTTAGGTATTCTTAAGTATACTTTATTGTAATTATTACAGGTAGTTATAGTTTTAAGACGCATTACGTACTAATAAGAAATAAATTATTATTATTATTATTATTATTATTATTATTATTATTATTATTTTTATTAATATTGTCACCAAACTATTTAACACTATTGAAGCCTCGATCTTGAATTTTGAAGAAAACAGCTTTCCAACCCGGTAATTACCAGGACGTTTTAAAAATGAATTTCAAGGGAGCCACAAGGGTGCAAACATTATCTAGCCCTTTTAACTCCCATGAAACTAACTCTGCAGCAAAACCCAAAACAAAGCCAAAGGAAAATTTTGTCATATGGATTTAGAGGCCCTAAAAACATGTGGCATGTTTTGGTTTGAAATAGCTTCATGATTTTGGAAGCGGTTTCCGCAACACTACTCTCCCCCTCCCCAAAAAAATCCGAGAGGACCCCTCCAGGCCATAAATTTAGAAAACAATGGTCAATATAAGAAAATGACTACCTGTTTATTGTTATCATTATTTTGAAGCCTTTGTCTCGAAAAGCAGTAGTTTGACCGCTTCTAATCGTAGAATATAAGTCCAATATGAATGAAGTTGTGTTGTCCTTTTAAGGAAGAAAAGAAAGAAATACTTAAAAAGAGCGTCTTTTATAAATACTTTTTTCATCAAGATCTCTGAACAACCGGAAAATAACAGTCTTCTGTATATTGCACGTCAGCTCGGCTTTCAGTAGTTCCAGACAATAACGCCAGTTTTCTAGCTGTTTATTGCAAAAAACAATGGCGAATAACTATTTCCGAAAAGAAAAACAAACGAATAAATAAATAAATATTAAATGATAATGCAAAGAACCAACGAAGGAAACTTAAGCAGCAGCAGATCGATACAAGAGTGGATACGCAAAGTGGGGCACAGGAACGTGCTGTCCACGACGCCTTGCGTTTCTCAATTGTCCCCACTAGCAGAAACAAACATGTTGCTAAAAATAAAAGTAGGAAACGTTAAGATTGTTTTAAGTATGCGGTGATTCCACACTGTTTAAATTGTATTTTCTAAATCAATCGTGTTTCGATATATGGCGAGTCCACAGTCCCAAGTCACCATAATAAAGACTTGTTTGGTCGGTGGTATTTTGCTACATAATGCGAAGCAGGGCACGTTACTGTGTGCAGTCTCAACTCATAAATCTCTCTCGCACCAATAATAGCGCACCAATTAGCTAAGAAAGGGCTCCGTCTTAATTGTAAAACATTTTTTATTTCATTCTAATAATAATGATGATAATTATTTATATACCGCTATTCAGCTACTCTTTAATAGCGCTTTACAATGATTATGTTAACGTAAAACCTAAAAGCCAAAAAAACAAAATACCGAGATAAATTTGTTACAAAGATTAAAAAATTTATATACATTGTACAAGAATGAAAGTTAAAAATCTAAAATCTAAAAATACTAAGATAAAATTACAGATAAACAAAGAAATAAAAAACGTGTATTAAAAATAGAAGTTAAAAATCATAGGATTCTTTAAAAAGATAAGTCTTTAAATTTCTTTTAAAAATAGCCATTGATGGAGATTTACGAATGCTAAGAGGCAAATTATTCCATTGCCTTGGCGCAGCAATGCTGAACGCCCGTGGCACAGTGAGTAGTTCTTGCCCACTGGAGCGTAAAGACCGAGAGCACGTACGATGGCTCAGGAGACTAGAAATATAAGAGAGTGCTTTGCCATTGAATACTTTATAGACTAAAAACGGGAGCTTAACAATAATACCTGAATGTACGGGGAGCCAGTGTAGCTTGAACATTATTAGGGTAATCGCGCGAATCATGCTTCCTTATTAACGTGACAATGCGAGCTGCCGTATGCTAAACACGCTGTAATCTACAAACTAAGTACTTTGGAATACCATATAGAAGTGAGTTACAGTAGTGAAGCTTAGAACTAATAAAAGCGTGGATGAGAATTTGAGCAGAGTCCTGGGTGAGATATTTGCGAATCTTTGATATATATTCCTGAAACGATAATTTCCCTTACTACTAACCTGAGATCAGGCCCAACTTTAGCGGTTCTCATACATTCTCTCTAACGGCTACCGCTAAAATTGGGCCTGATTTTGGCGGTAACGCTGATTGGCTGTTGAAATCAACGTAAGTTGAAAGCGCTTATTCCTCGCGTGGTTGTTTTCGTGAATGGTCCTCCGTTGGCGGAGAGAAGGATCGATTCTGATGTCTTTTTTACTGTTTTATGCTGTCTTATGGTAGGGAAATATGCCTTAATATGCGCCATGGAAATTCAGAAATTCATATGGTTGTTCATATCTTCTCAGGATTTGCTGAGTGTATCGAGTAGTTGAATCCCTCTGTAGTGTTGACCGCTTACAATATGCCTTTTGATTTACTAACAAACTAGTGTAAATCAAAATACGTACTGTCCATCTTAAAAGTGGTTTCATTTGAAAGTTTAGCCGGGAATGACTTTTCTGAACGGGGTACGCAAGCGGAGGCTCATTTCTCATTGCTCATTGCGAAAGAAACCTCAATTGCCAACTGTGAAGTATTAGACGAAAAACATCGCATCGCTGTTCAAGGAACTTTTGTAAGCATTATCATGAAAGCTGGTGGCGCTAGTCTTACGGTAACAGACTAGTTGTTTGCCTTCGCTTTTTGTAAAAATAAACCAGGAAAACTGGTGTTCTTGCTCGTTGGCTGTTTGCTGTTTGTTAATTTCGATTAATAAATTTAGCGAGCCAAGTTTTTAGACCTGCAGTAAAACAACAACACAACTCAGTGAGGAGAACTACGAATTGTGTTTATAATATTGTTTTTCGTTTTGTTTATAGGTCAGTTGAGTATGCAGTTCTGGAAGTGTCGTTTCGTTTTTCCAAAGTGGCAGATAATATTTACCTGGATTTTCACAAAATATATATTTCTTAGACGTTTGTTTCTCTAGGAAATTCGCAAATTGCAAGTGTACTCACGGGACTAAATCACCTACATTAATTGCATTTCAGAACTCGTTTGGTTTGTTTTGAGATAATTGATATATCCTTTGAAAAAGTTCGCGTTATATTTCTCCAAGATTTTTAAAGATTGGTGTACTGAAAATCGGGGAACATTGCCCAGGAAAATATTAAGACAACAGACAAATAGATATTTCAGTATTTTAAATTCGAGCACGCCTGGCCAAAATATTAAAACTAGAACATCGCGTCGCCGTCTTTCGAAAACTTTTTACCGTCTACGCCAACAGAAATAACCTTCGAGATCTCTTTTTCTGGCTCGCAAGAAGTTAAATGTGATTGTGCTGACCGTTTTATTTTTAGTTAAAAAAAATTGAAAGATGAAAGTTATTTTTCAAGTCAGCGAGTCTGCATTTTTCCCACGTATGAAAAATTTGCATATTAAAAAAAAAGGCAACGGAAGTAATTTTGTTTTGCTGATTCGGCAAATGTCAATCAATCAAAAAAGTGGGCGGAAGACGTTTCGTAGAAGGTTTCTATCAGGCCCTCTTTTCGTTTCGCCTTGCCGCCGGAATGCTATTTTCAAAGCGAAACGAAAATAGAGCCTGATCTCAGGTTACCTCACTACATATCTTTTTAGCGGAGCACCATGGGTAAGAAAATGTTGTAAACTACCCATCCGAGAAAATTTGGTAATCGCCTGACCGTACACCGACCGACCGCCCGAGAGTCCGTCTACACCACAGGCATACCAATATAAGATAATTCAATCAACAAGTATGGCAACCGAAATGCAACTCAAGGTTTTATTTAGAAAAAAACCGCATGGCCGCCCGGACTTTAAGAAAGTAAAAACAACAACAAAGTCGTGTCTTTCTCGACCTTATTTTTAATGTTTACACTCACGTGGATAACAGAGAAAGAGCTAGAGTGAGTAATTGAAAACAAAAGAGACGAATTTCTACGAAAAAAAAAACATGAAAATTCAAAGCGGCGGTGAGACAATTAAAAATGCTAGCGGTCAGCAAGGTGAAAATGAGGGGCAGTGAAAAATAAAGGCGAACATGAACACAGGAGACAATTCCTCCCTAAGAATAATGCGTAACTAGGAAGTTTGACGATTTAGTCCTACAAAACAGCTTTGTAGTTGTGCAAAACAACAGCAAAGAAAGACAAAAAGTGTGCTGCACGTGCAATTTGTTTTTTGCTAATTAGATCTGATGATCTTGATGCCATTTTCGTTGTCGTCCCCGTTTAGCATTATACGATTTAGTTTTTTTTGTCAGGAGCCCATCAAATGGAGCCTCCATCCCCATTAATTTCTTGAGTCAACCCTTTCCCGAGTAGATTTATAAATAGAACGGCTTGTTTTCCGCGAAAAGTGTCATATTTCCGTGAGTCTCGTATGTCACCGTGAAAAAAATGAAGTTGGATGAAGTCGAACTCTTAAGCCCGTCCTTCGACCGTTTTCCTTTTTACTATACGTCCATTTTTATGATTTTACAGCCGTTGGGATCTGGGTCTCATAAAATAAAAGTTAATGAATTACCCGACCGAGACTGAGCATGAAGCGATGGGACAAAGGGCGAACTGAGGATCACTGAAAGGTTATCTTTGCCAGTGTTTTTATTTGTCGTCATACATTCCACATGTAAGCATGCACTTCGAAAAGAGTCGACGATTAAGCTTTAGCTTTCTGTGGACGATTTAGAACTTTTCGATGATCAGCGCCGAGAAAGTGCCAGGATCATGATTTGATTTTGGTCATCACCGTGGAGTAGATTCCCAGTGGATTTCGCCAGTTAAGCACCGCGTGCAAAAGCGATGACCTAAGTAGCAACTAACGAGGGATGCTTTATTTCCGAAATTTGAGAAATTGCAGTCTTCCTTTACAACTGACTCGTATCACCGTGAGAGTTGCCTAATAAAACTCGCACTTGAAAAGTTGAACAGAAGAGAACAGTTGCTCGACCATGAAGCTAACTCAAAAGTAATTTGCTAACGGAGGAATTTGTGACATCGCGCTCCAGTCCAAAAGCCCACTTATCTCAAGAAAAACAAAATGGATTGTATCTTATGACTGACTAACAGGACAATTCTCAGCAGTTAATGTAGAAGTTTAGGCTCAATTCTTTCCTTCGAATTCGCATCTGTAGATCACTTTTTTGTGAGAAAACAATGGCTGGGCCTGGCGTTACAAAGCATAGCAGGGAATCATCACACTAGCTGACGGACAAAACAACCACAAGGACGACAAGTATTTTTTCAGATAAACGCATTTCGGAAAAAAAACCTTAGAAAACTATCAATTTGATTAATATTGAGTCATTTAGCCGAAATAATAACCTTACCGCTTAAAAAAATTGGCTAAAGAAAACGAATCCTGACAGAACTTTAGACTGCAGGTATTAGTTAATCATTATGCATGTGACAAGCAACCAAAATTAAGATTAACATAGTCAGAGTTTAAAACACTCCACAGTATAATCTACCGGCTAGAAAGAAAAGAAAAAATCTCTGAGGGATGAAAACGTTAAAGTCACGTTTCACTAGCTTATGATTGTTTTTGGCCTGTCAACACCGAATTTCCTGTTGTTTGATGAAGTACAATAGCGATGTCATTTCATCGTTGTGATTGGCTCTTCACACCGTCGGCGCGCGAAGTCTCCCCTGGGAACCGTTCTAATTATAAATCTACTCGGGAAAGGGTTGGCTCCAAGGGCATGTATGGGAGATGGAGGCTCCATTTGATGGGCTCCTGTTTTTGTTTATAAGTACAGAGCCCCATATCTCATGGAATATGGTCAACCTCTTTTCATTTGGTTGTCGCGTGATTAACTGAGCATACGTACGTACGTACGTACGTACGTACGCGTCTACAGATTGCAAGGGTAGGGTAGGGGAGACTGTCAAAAGGGAGGGAGGGGTGTTTCAGGCGTGTCTTGGCAAGTCCACATCTTGTATTTGGGCATTCACAAAATGGTCAATTGGCAACTGCCAAAACAGGATAGCCACTGACCAGTATCACATGACCATATCGCCGGCTCATATGTCGACTCATCGACGTGACGTGTTTTTTTGGAAGCTGTCCGCTGACCAGTAATTGCTTGACTAGATCACGATCAAAGTTCAATCTCATACTTTCTAGCTAGTTTGAAAGCACAGGAAAACTGATAATGCACACATATTGGACATCAATGTTGTGATCAGTGTATCCGCTGACTAGTACACTTGACCTTATCGCAGGCTCAGGTGTCGACCCTTCGACGTTATCCGCTGAAAGTTAAGTCATCTGCTGAAAAATTACTGGTTTTCAAATGATAGCAGGCTCAAGTTTAATTTTTTAAAAAATTCACATGAAATATGTCGTGTATTCTGCCGCACAATTAAAATTTTGATTTCAAACTGACCTCGGACGAGAAAATTCAGCCAGCTATTACTATACAGGCAGGGAAGACAGTCGCTTTTGACTTTGCCCGCCATGATTACGCGTTGGTCACGCTCTTCATCCACTTTTTATGCTGTGATTGGTCAAATTTGACAGGTGAGTTCATGCGGAAAATTTATGCAGCATCTTGAATCTTGTTTACTTTGACAGCTGAGGCTGACAGAGTTTTTTGTCAGCTTGTGATGTTTTTAACAGTCTTTTCCACTGGATTTACAAAATTAAATTCAGCTGCTATCAGGAGTCTTCTGTTATTCATGGCTAGTTTGTTAATTGGGTTTTTTGGTAGAGAAATTCGCCACTTGTCAAAGTCGGAAATCCGATTTCGGATGGTATCGTTTTCGTTTTTCACCTTGCTAGATTCGTAAGAGGGTTGCAAAGTCTGAAGCGATACTGGCCTTACTTGATACCTTTCTGGGCTGTATCTCGCATGGCAAGCCTGAGTAATTATTGTATTTGATGTCTGTTTTTTATATCTAATTTAATGAAGTCGAGCGTAGTTTATGCGGCTATTTGGTTTATGCACGTTTATATGATTTGAGACAATGATCTGACTCTGTATCTGGTTTGATATAAGCTTACAGAACTTTAAAAAGCCTTTCGACATTTTCTCACCGCAAATAGAAAGAAAATGTTGCTAAGAATATTTAGTTATAATTCTGGCTGTAAAAGAAAGCTTTGAGCGATTTTCTTGCCTCGAGTTCATCTTTGAAAAGAAGCAAACACCGGGAAGCCGGCTTAAAACATAAACGTAAGCTTTAAGCTTGAAGGCTCAGGATTTTTAAAGACACTTTAACACTTGCCTTCGTGAATGAAAGTTGTTGTCGCTGTATATGTTTCACCGAATTATATTTCTTTTATTGACTGTTAGTAGTCTCTCTTGCTAATTAATCTACGGTGATCAAGAGCCATTATGGCTCTTAAATGTGATCGAAGATGATTGCTATTTTGGAGTTGTACATATGGGGGCTATCTTGGGCTATCTTGGGCTGTCTGCAAATTATTTTCCTCTAAAATCACTTAGCTTTTCCCTCAAAAGTCACATGAACGTGCTCTAAAGTTAACTGAATTGTGAACTACAAGTTTATTGTTTGATAAATTTATTAATGGGAGCAACCTGCAAAAATTGCAAAACAGCGGTCTGAAGCAATGCATGCTGTGCAATTTAGGCCCGTTCACACTTAAGCGTTTTCGTTGTCATGAAAAAAAAACGCATCGATCGATCCGCGTCCACACTACCGTTTTGATGCGTTTTCGACTTTCCATGACACTAGAACGTTCGAAAACGATAGAATTACACGTTGTGACATAAGTTGAACTCCATGCACATGCTATTTCGGCACCTTATTATAGCAGTAATAAATTACAGGAATCCGTATATAACAAGAAAGCCCAAAGAAACCATGAAGCTTATACAACGAGGGCTTTCTCTATTAAATTACAAATTTAAGATAAACTTAATGGTAATTTAACTGAAAGGTTGAGGTTGAGAAACAATAATACGAAGGAATAAGGTATAAGAAAAAGAGATAAAACGCATACATTTAAAAGGTAACAACTCAGTTTTATATTGAAACGTTATTTTACCTATTTCTGCTAGATACATATCAATTATCGGTAAGATACAAAGAGTCTTCAAAATTGGGTCTGTATGATGACTCTCATAGCTCGTGTTTGCAGCAGTACGAGGAGCTTCACTATGAATAATTAGTAGGATAGGCCGATCCCCAAACACTTACGCAATATTGCAAATGTGGATGGATAAGGGAGAAAAAGATTGTACATACATACATATATACTTTATTGTTACTTCCCCAAAGAGGCTTATTTTCAGGAACAATAATTATACATATTACATTATTTATAATAACTTATTACAACACTTAACCTAATACTAATTACAATGTTAGCTAATTACTAATTACAATGTTTTTAAACTTAACTAAGAAGTGTTTACAAAATTATCTAAAAGCTGGCTCCTTAAGGAACGTTTAAAACTTTTTACAGATGTGCTTAATTGAAGAAAAAATTCTAAATTGTTCCAAAGCTTAAAAGTCCAGTAATAAAAGGTTCTCTGTCCAGAGGCTGTTCTGAAAAGAGCGATGTTTACCTTTGGCTTCTCTGAGTTGTTCGTTTGCTAACTTACTCAAGGGTAATAAATAATTTGTAAAGGTAAAAGATAACACCTAAATACCTGGAAACTTTAGATAGTAAATAGGCAATGTGCGATTTCCATATGACAGATGCTTATCCAAAATCACCCCTGGAAAAACAGTTTCATTTTGCTTAGCTAAAGAATGATCACAAGGCTTTACTTCTAAATGATCTTGAAAGCGTTTGCCTCTTTTGTCTTGGCTTAAATATCATATATTTAGTTTTCTTGGTATTACTAAAGAGCCTATTAGCTTGGAACGAAGAGGTTAACTTAATCAATTCAAAATTCACCTTCAGTATCAGGAAATTAAGATTTTTATGGTATAGGAAGACAGTCGGCAAATTAAATAAATATCATTTCTTTTGACACATCACACTGAATATGTTTAACATAAATAAAAAACAACAAAGGTCCAAGAATGGAAGCTTGTGGGACCCCACAATTAATACATTGGGTGAACAATGACCTTTGTATTGAACAAATTGTTTTCTGTCGAAGAGATAACTTTTAAACCAATCTAGAGCAGTCCCGCGGACTCCATAATGTTCTACTTTTCCTAATAGAATTTTAGATTAACTGTATCAAACGCCTTGGATAGGTCAAGGAAAATCTCCATTGTCAATAGCTGGTTTCTCCTAAATCCGAACTGATTTTTAGACAAGATACCAAGTATTTAAAAAGTTTAGAAGACTATTGTATATTACGCGTTCAAATAACTTGGAAAATATCTGTAGAGCGAATACGGGTCTATGATTACTAAAACTACGTTTATAACCAGCCTTAAAGATGGGATTGAACGCCCTATTTTACGATGGTCAGGTACAACGCCTGAGCTAATAGAAAGGTTGATAATGTGGAAAAAAGGGTCAGAAATCATTATTAAGTCAATAGTCTCCTTAACAATACCAGTTGGGATGTTATCATAACCAGCTGCAATTCCGGCCCGAAGAGAATCGCTAATATTGATTGTTTTAATACTAACATGGGAGGACACAGAGGCTTTTTAGTGGAAGTACAATCCCATGCAGGGATGTTTTCTCCGCGGGCAGCTAATCCGAATTAATCCCATTTAATATGTCGCGCTCCTCGAAAGCGCGAAAATTTTCTTGCCGTGTATTAGATTTCAGATAAATTTTCTTAATTCACGCCAGAATAAATTAATTTGCGCGCAAAGGGCTTCTAAAAAAATCACAAGGTTCGTCCCACCTCGAGTCCACCTTCTGAAGATACGCCGGCTTGGTAGCTGGGATACATTGCCGAGGGGAAGATCTGGCATTTTTTCCTCCTCGTCGTATTTTCTCCACAAAAATGTTTATATTTGTAGTGAGAAAGCAGCGCATATATCGGTGGATTTTACTTCATGCGGTTTGCTACTTCTGAAAGAAGAATTCCGGATTTCATCGTTTTGTTCATGTTTTCTGGTGTTGGCGAATGTACGGTAAAAGAACCGACAAGTGTAAGGTAAGAACTGAAGTTTTAACTTTGTTACCCGGCGAAAAATCGTGGAATTGGAATTCGTAAAACCCGTGAGTATTACCTTTGTTACCTAATGTCATGCGATGACTCCTCGCTTTTTCGATGCGTAACACGGATACAAGCCATAAACGTCTTTCGGAAAGTTAAGTATAATTTACTTATCGAGACCATTTGACAAACATTTATCGTTATATGTGCTATATACTTGGCTTATTCAGGCTACATGCCAGGAGTTAGATGACACTGTTTGTGTGCTATAATTATGCTGATAAGTTTTTGCACCCTTATATTGAAACTCATGTAAGCCAAACTTGTTAACTCTAGCAAAGCACTATTCTATTATGGAGGAACTTTTAACGTCTTTCGGGCCCCAATATGGTGTCAAACTTTTAGGGGAAACAAAGCTTGATTTTTGGCGAAACATGCTAGAGCGTGAGGCAAACGTCCGTGAGTACAGTGTAAGCCAGTGACTCTTTAGGTAGAGGTAACAAACATAGGCTGCACTATAGGTGGCACATGCACCCATAGGTGCAGTGTAATCCAGTGATTTTTTAAGTAGAGCTAACAAACATAGGCTGCACTTTAGGGGGCACACCCATGGGTGCAGTGTAACCCAGTGATTCTTTAGGTAGAGCTAAACAATATAGGCTTCACTTTAGGTGGCACACCCATGGGTGCAGTGTAACCCAGTGATTCTTTAGGTAGACCTAACAAACATAAGCTAACATAGGCTGCACTTTAGGTGACACACCCATGGGTGCAGTGTAACCCAGTGATTCTTTAGGTAGACCTAACAAACATAGGCTGCACTTTAGGTGGCACACCCATGAGTGCAGTGTAACCCAGTGATTCTTTAGGTAGACCTAACAAACATAGACTGCACTTTAGGTGACACACCCATGGGTGCAGCGTAACCCAGTGATTCTTTAGGTAGAGCTAAAAAATATAGGCTTCATTTAAGGTGGCACACCCATGGGCGTAGTGTAACCCAGTGATTCTTTAGGTAGAGCTAACAAACATAGGCTGCACTTTAGGTGGTGCACCCATGGGTGCAGTGTACCCAGTGATTCTTTAGGCAGAGCTTACAAACATAGACTATACAGGTGTACATCAGATGGCAACAAGTTTTCTGGTTAAAATTTTGTCATAAAGTGCTACACCATGGCACATTTCTTTATTGCGCGCTTGATACATTGTTTTGACGCACCATAGCAAAAGACAAATTTACACACATCACAGAGGTGAGGTAAGGTAATACACGTTATTTCCTTCAGGCACATTTACATTCAAGTATAGAAAAATAACCACCTAACTAAACTAGAAATGAATCTAAGATAAAAACTAAAACAATAAAGATATAACGATAAAAAACCTGCTTTACATTGAGGCCGTGTGTAAAGATAGATATGTCTAAATTAAGGTTTTTAATTTTAGTTTAAAAACATTATTGCCGCACCTTCAGAGACAAGCTGTTTAACAACACTCTTCCGTTATAAGAAAGGCTTCTTTTTTAAAATTCAGTACGGGGTTGTGGAACAGTGATCTTGTATTCATGCATTTTCTCTTACGTTATAAGCGGTTAAATCGTATTCAGCGACGAACAAAACGCGAACCGTCAGTGTTCTTTAAAGTGTTATGTATTATTATTATATCCTAACTAACTACGCACTGATGGGCAATAAGTTTCGGCCGCTTTAAATTTTGAAACAATTCACTGGTACTGTAGTCATAATTTGAGCGGAAAGTTAGCATGGAACAGGCCAATTCTGTTGTAGTTTCTGCAATGTAGAAGATAATACGGCAATGAAGCTCCCGAGGTCCGTTCCCGAAATCACAACTACATGTAGGATGAAATGTATTCTGCGTTTTTCCGATCCAATTTTTTTCATCTTTATTTTCGCGGCTTTTGCGATACAGACTAAATTCATTTTTAGTTGTGATGGCATTACAGTGCTTAATCATGACGGTTTGGAAGAAACTGAACATATCCGTATTGCGCTTCGAAATCGCTGCGGGAATTGAAAAATATTTTCTTAAAAAACCGCTTTTTCACCTTCATTGTCGAGTCAATTGTCTCGTTTATCTCGTTTTCTAAAGGTCCCTGAGAACTTAATAAGACAATGTGTTTTATTACTTACAGCCTGAAAACCTGATTTATAATGACCAGATCGAAACAAAACTGATCTCTGAAATGGAAGAAGAAAAGCCTTTTATTTTTGCCGGCTTCAGCCTGCCGACGCGATCGTGTCTGGTTTGCTTTCATATGATGACATTTTCCTGACAGAAGGGTGTCAGGAAAAGCACCTCGCATGGATCATACGTGACAAAATCCGCCGCGCCTAAGCTAATGAAGAAAAGTCTCCTGAAAGGCTCCATACAATTCCTTATAATAAAATGATAAGGAATTGTATGGAGCTCTCTGGGATACTTACAGTGCAAGCCCTGTGTGTCTTCTCATGTGTGTCAATAACAAAATGCTTGAATCTGATTGGTTCTTAACAGCTCATATTTCTAGCTTAATTTTGCTATTGTTACTCCAAACCTGTCCTATTTGACCTGTCCGATTACCAGAAGTTTGTAATCGGCAAGAACAATGAAAATCAAGTAACAAATGCCACTAGCCAATGAAATTTAGCTGCATAGCACATGATAACCAATCAAAATCAATGAAAAAATAGTGACCAGGTAAGCTGTCCATCTTCACCTGGAAAAGAAAGGTGGATGAAACTAACTAGTCCAGATATTGTTTCTTTAGGCTTTCACTGCTTGTTAATAAAATACATCATGAGGTTGGGCTTCCAAATTCCGATAATTTCAACCAAAGTTGTAACCGATCATGTTTTGCTAAATGGAACCTTCCTCTTACATTAATAAATATTCCAACACTGAGGTTCTCACATTTTGTTAGTGACACAATTAATTGGTAATAGGACTTCCTGTCATACAATTCAGGGGTAATCGGGCTCGTAATTGCAAATCGGCTTTTCCGCGAATTGTACTCCCTCAGTCCTATTAACCATTACTTATTACAGAGGAGTTGGTGTCTATTGGAATGAGTTTCACATATCCACTACAAAATAGTTACCAAACGCCATTCAAAACATTCTGAGAGCTAATATAAAAAGTGTCCCTTTTGTCAAACGCTAGGAGAGCAACATAGAGTCAAATGTCCCACGTATTTCAGCATAATTTCAAAATGAAACATGTGCTCCTTGCAACTGCGGGATTCTATTTTTGCAGAGATTAAGTTTATCGCTGCGAGGAATATTATTGGTACCGAAGGTTAGAGGAAGCATACCAAGTAGCCATGTTCATCTGTAGTGTTTCCAGGAGTACTATTCCTTTCTGGTACTGATCTGCTAAAGGACTGTAATGTCAATGGTGACATATATGCACTAGAAGCGTTCCATTGTTCTGGAACAGGAGGAGGTATATTACCGTACTTTGGTTTTACGTAGTCAAAAGAAGTTATCAAAACAGGCTGCCCTTGGTTTCCAGGAAGTTCAAACGATTCTTTGTCAGTTAATGACAGAGTTTCTGGCTCTATATCTTTTGAAACTTCTTGTGATGTGGCGCTTGCATGTTTACTCACAGTAATATTTCGTTCTGGATGCAACTGAGCCGGAGATGCTGAACTTTCACTTGGGTCAGTTTCTGACCTACTCTCACAAAGATGGGGTGAACGTCCCTCCGGCATGGAAATCATTGCTTCGTTATCACATGATAGAACAACAGAACCTTCTTGAGACATTTCTAGAACATTGGGATCTTCATATTCCAGTGGCAAAATAGGAGTTGGTGCGCGAGGACGCTTATGGAGGTCTTCATTTTGGCCATCAATTATATTCTCTGTGGACAAGCTATTTGCCTTGGGGTTAGAGGAACTTTTCCTTAATCTGCGTCTTCTTTGCCATATCGCCTTTAGAGCATAAAAGAATGAAAGGAATAAACTGAAATTATCGAAGAAACGAATAAACGGAGGTGAGAGTGCCATGTACCATGTGATTTATATAAAGGGCGATTCAGCTATTTAAATGTCTGGGAAATTATTGATTGTGGCAGCAGGAGTAACTGCAGAGAAGACCTATTCAGTAAGGTTGCTATGGTCCTTGAGCAGGTTATCTTGCATATTTTCGGGCTAAAACGATTCATTTTCACAAGATGCTATACAGTTCGTGATACAAGGTAAAGTACAAGAAAAGATAAGTTCTTATTCACGGTGTTTTGTTCATGGGCACACAAGTGACAAATAAGTACGCATGCGTCTATTCAAAATCTTGACCCTTCTGAACAATGTGCACAATATGAACCAATTTGTAATTTTTTTAATATATAGTCTCGTCATTTTCTTTAAACGGTCATTTAAGATCACTTTTGAAGATGTATGTTGAATAGCATAAGAAACTTCCAGTTTATAAAAATGCGAAAACTCACAATGTTTATCACCGCTGTTCACGTTTTATTTATTAACCAATTTCCTCCGCAGATGAAATATCAGTGAGCGGTTCTGAGTGAAATATTTTTCGACCAGGGGAACCAACTTTGAGATTCCCCGAATTAAGATGTGAATCAATACAAAGACTGGAAGCGACTGTAAGTGCTTACCAAACAAAAAAGTCCTACTATGATGACAACACCAACAACAGTTATCCCGGCCAACGCACTAGCATGATTCTTGCCAAACCAATTCCCGCTTGGAACTGAATTTTCCTTTCTTGACTTGGTAGGAACGACACAGGGTGGCAGGACTTGGGCTGTTGTAAAATAGGAGAAAGTTAATAAGGTCAATTAAGATCATATCTTCAAAAGACGGAAAAATAGGAGGTGGTCCTGGTGATTATTATTCTTATTTTCAATTTTATGCCTGCACCTGCGAGCGGGCAAAATGAAAGGCATATTGCTTTTCTGATTGATTCATAATTGCCCATTAGTCTCCAGCATGGCTTGCCTCCATCATCCAAGACATTAATATTACGGATAAAAGTATTGAATTCTTTAACTGCATTGAGCCGTCTGTTGTTGTTTTTCAAGGAATCAGGTAAAACAGATAAGCATGCAGACATTTGGTGCGAAGGTGATTCCTATTTTTTCTAAGATTTCATTCACATAGTTATTTGGTTATTCTTTAAGTGTTCAAAGCATCGGAAAAGGCTAAGTATCCTCTAACCTTCTTTTCCTCTGAAGCAGACATCGGCACTTGCACAATACGGCTTCTTTAACGGGACGTTATCTTTATTGTACACACACCAGTAACAGCTGACAATTCCCTCGCACGTCTGAGAGCTGTTTCTCTCACTGCAGCGAGGATCAAAGCACTTGTCTAACGATAGTTTAGGGTCATGACACTTCTTTCCAGAGTGGGGTAGGCTGGGATTGCTTGTTTGTTGTGACTTAGGAGCTAGAGCTGGGCAGATCAGAAGACTGAAAGGCAATAAGATGGCAACAAAGGTAAATGAACAGACGTAAAAACAAATCTATGCTTCACAAAGTTTTGTTTAAGGACGGAGCCCACTAATGGGAAGTATTTTTTCCCAGATAAAGACTATGTGAGACAAGTATATCATATCAGGTGCTGTTGAAATCCAAAAAGAAAACTGGGAGAGACTCAAGTTCCCTACATGAGCTCTGTTTTAAAAAAGCTGAATACTGCGAAAGTAGTTGTTTGTACCGAATGCGTTTAACTACCCTCATGGAATAACTGGGCTATAATGATCATTTCATAAATTTCGTTTTGATTTTTTTCACTGTAGCATTCTGTGTCATGATCATTCACTATTTTTCGTTCCTAAATGTTAATTTTAGACTTAACAGTGTCTGTTAAGCCTAAGAAAGTCTTAGAATGGAAATACTATACTTTACCTTCCACCTTTAGTTTGTAAACAGCCAAATGTCTAAATGTCAGATTACGTATAGCGTGAAATTTAACCTTAAGAAATACTATCTACACGACAAACTGCCCAATGAGTCAATAATTTCAATCCTTAGTAATGCCAAAATGCATAAATAACAATGATAATAGCAAAAAGGATAACAATTTTTTACGATTTTTTCCACGATGAAAGCGTTTCCTTTGCGGTCCGCAACTATTTGTGAAGCTGCGATCTCAGCAATACAAGCAATCTTGTGATAGTTTTTTTTTTTTTTGGTGTGTTCATCAAATAAAAGCCTCGGACCCTCAATAAAAGGGACATCTGTATGTACTCGAAAACTTTAAATCTATCTTCCGGTGAATAATTACATAAAATCGTACAAAATTAAAGAAATATTCGGGAAAGTGTTTATGGCCGATTAGCCGATAAAACGCGAAGGACGCGAGTGATAGGTAAGCTTGCAGTTTCTCGATTAAGCGGAGGACTTAGAGCTATTTTCCTTCTGATTTACTCATCTTTGCCTATTAAGGGATTTTTTTATACCCAAGCTCTAAGCGTAACATCTTGAAGCAATAACTTTTGATGTTTTAGAATTAACTTTGTTTGACTACAAAATGTTCGGTCAGATCGATCATACGGCAGAAATAGCAACATGCGCATACTTCTTCGGTTTTCAAAGAAGTGGCACTGTAAGTAGAAATTATTTTTCATCTGTTGAAAAACGACGTATTTTTTTCCATAAGAAATAACTAAAACCTCCCAGACTTACAGGAGACAAAACCAGTCCGCGTGTCCTGCGTGTTGCGCATTTCTTTCGGGTCGCGCGCGACTACCTTGACATGCGCAAAAAATGTGCGCAGTAACAATAGTGGGCACCATCCTTAAGTGGCCCCTGTTAAAGTGTTCGTACTGTTAGTAAAATTAGTCATAACTTTTACAAAATAATACGGTTGAGTCCATTTTGCATGCAATGTATGTATGTTGTTGTGTATAATTGTTTGTTACATTTGAACTTAAAATATGTAGTAATGCATTAGTGGCCTGCTTGGGAGTCAAAACTCACCTGCTGTTTGGGAACTGACTTTGGCAATATTCAAATTCGAGCGGAGAGGTACAGGGACATTCACACTTTGTGGACGGACGGAAACACTCGTTATCTGAAGAACAGGTACATGATTCAGCAGCACAAATTGAATCCCGCAAAGCGACTCCTGCAGAAAAATAAGTCTGTACAGTTAAGTGGGTAACACTTTCCAATCCTTTGGTACTTAGGACAGTACAATTTGATTTGATCACTTTTTCCCTCGCTACCTCTGTCGCTTTACGTAGTCATGTTAAGATGGGAAACTACAATAGACTCTTGCTGCCTACTTAAGGGCAATGTCTAAAAAAAAATTGTAGTTGTCCTGGCATCTGACTAGTTCTACATCGCAGTAATGGAAAACTACAAAAATCCCGGTTGCAGGAGTGATTGCCCTCAAAGCCAACTTTTGACCCAATGTGTGTATATAGCAAACGAGAGGGGTGTGTTGGTACCAAAAATAGGCCGTCCCTCACCCAGATGATCATACTCAACCTACTCATCAAAACCAAGACTCTCTTGATTGCCACTGCGGCCTTTCAAGTACATATTGTTGCACAAGAAATCAATTCAAGGTAAACTTACGGACCCCGGAGCAATAGGCCTTTTGCATTACTTGATCACGTGATCAACTTTTTGTAAACACAAAAACAGTTCGCTTTCAAAACGTTTTGTTAGCAGGAACTGAAAAAGCATATTAAAATAAGGTAAGGTATTTTCTGCCGTATATCTCAAAAGTAGCGATGGCAACGGCCGCCGATAATTAGAAGGATTTGTATGGGAAAATCAACCCTTGCCACGCCGTCACGTTTAAGTGGTTTTCCATACAAACCCTTGTAAATTTGGAAAATTTCAAACTGTCGTAAAATATTTCCTTAAGCATTATGGGGCTCAAATCTCTTTTTTATTCATTCAAGGCAATTTGAGCCCTTAAATGCGTAAGGGAAAGATTTAACGACAGTTTAAAAATGTCAAAATTTACAAGGATTTGTATAGAACACCATTCACGCGTTACCGGGTGGCAATAGTTATTTTTCTCATACAAATCTTCCTTTGGAGATATGCGACTGAAAATTCACAGGTTATTTAATTTTAATATCCTACTAACCAAATTTGCCGAAAGCGAACTGTTTTCATGATTTACGGAAAATTTATCACGTGACTAACTATTGCAAAAGGCCCATTCAAGTATATCTGGTAATTACCTCTGAAAAACGTGTAGTACCTTATCCCCTGGACTTGCCACAAGTCGACCTCTCATAAGGTTTTTAGCGAGCGAAGCGAGCTTCAACAAGGTCGTGCAGCGACCGAGCGTGCGACGAAGTCGCGAGGTCGAACAGGAAAAAAATATTGAATACTGCGAAAGTAGTTGTTTGTACCGAATGCGTTTATCTACCCTCATGGAAAAACTGGGCTATAATGATCATTTCATATATTTCGTTTTGATTTTTTTCACTGTAGCATTCTGTGTCATGATCATTCACTATTTTTCGTTCCTAAATGTTAATTTTAGACTTAACAGTGTATGTTAAGCCTAAGAAAGTCTCAGAATGGAAATACTTTATTTTACCTTCCATCTTTAGTTTGTAAACAGCCAAATGGCAGCTATGTCTAAATGTCAGATTACGTGTGGCGTGAAATTTATCCCTGGACTTGCCACAAGTCGACCTCTCATAAGGTTTTTAGCGAGCGAAGCGAGCTTCAACAAGGTCGTGCAGCGACCCAGCGTGCGACGAGGTCGCGAGGTCGAACAGGGAAAAAATTAAAGGACTTTTAAGAAAGTCTACTTATCCCCTTGGGACTTGCTTTTGTTTCTGACTGCAGCTGGTTTTAAAAGCTAGACCGAGATATTCTAGCCACCGTCAGAATGCAAGCACTGTCACACACAGACTACAAAATCACTTACAAACCTAGGTAAGCATTAGTTCCAACAATCTTGTTGAGTTGGTATTTACTGCAGCTGTCTCCACTCTTCAGGACGTCAACTCCGCCATATGGCAAGTCAACTTCATAAAAACTCTGCTTCTGGATTTCTTTAAGATTGCGGCATTCCCGTTTTTTCAAGTAGCCAGTTGTAATGAGATGTTCCGCGATATTCTTTTCTTTATTAGTAATGTGAACATATTCCAAGTCTTGGGCAATTTCGGAATGTGCAAGGAAGTCTTCGTGCATGATGAGGAATCCAGCGCTGTCCATAACGAAGCAAGAATAGAATTTTCGTTCTCTACACTTTGGATACACTTTAGTGAGCAATCTAAAAAATCAAATGTTTAGTCAGTAGTTGCGGAAAACCACAAACATCCAAAATTCTGAGGCAAATAACAGTTAACTAAACCATTAAACTGCATGAAGATGTCATAAAAATTGATAGATGTAAATAGTTATCTAATAACGACCTAATAATAGGAAGCCTAATTTGTTATTTTGTTGTGTCCGTGTCCAGCTGTTTTCGAGACTACTTTTTTCTTTAATAAGGGGGGTGTGTTTTAGATTTAAAGTTTAAAAAAAAAAATGTATTAAATTATTTAATTATTTCAGTTTTTGGCCCAACAGCACGACAAAAATGGACATTACCTAAATGCAATGAGCTTGTCCAAGCTTGGACTAACCTGTAGAAATAAGCCAGTGAGAAATCAGCTCCCATAACTCCAAGAACCTCGTCATTTGTGTGATGATGGTGACTTGACTCCCCTCGGTATAGGGAGCGGGCGACAGTTATAATCACTCCAGCGCCTCTGCCATTAGGTTGGCCAGCGTCCAAATATGGGGTCGTGAGAGTGAGAAGGCCAGTGTTACCCAAAGCCGAATAATACCTAAGTGAACCAAATCATGAATAACAAAAATTTTAATCTTCGTGTAAATTTAATTTTTACCATTACCACATCCAAAAACTAAAGAAAATAACAATTAGGCCAAGGATAGACGGCATGTACACATAAAATATTTTTTCTTAGTCATCAGCACCCATAAAATAGTAAGGTGACGTACATGTATAACTGACAGCACATGCCTCTTATCAAAATAGGCTGGCTTCGAATCTCAAAGGTTGTTGAGTTTGTTGCTGGTTCTCGCTTTCGTCCTTAACTTCATGTGAGATGCTTTTTTCTTTTTCTTTTTTTCGCTGCATGAGGGCACTATTATAAAAACACAGTAACAGTGATATAAAAGTCCTTTCAAAAGGTTTAAACTTATCCCGACAGATTTTCGATCGTCAGTGCCATAAAAGCCGTGCGTCAAAACATAGAGCAGTTAGGATGCGATATCTTTGAGACCAGGTCGTTGATTTTCCAATTCTTAGCACCCTAAAGACAGTTTTAGTAAAGATGACAGAAATGTCCGAGCGCCCAATTAAGGACATTTCATTCTTTCCTCTGACAAATTGAAAGCCTTTGTTGTTTTGGACAAGCATGAGTGCGTGTGTCAGAACGCCAGAAACTGCCAACTTCGCATAAGAACACTTGCGCTCCTACAATTCCGAACAATCTGTTCAGACTGAACAGCACAGACTGAAAGCCATGTGAAATGAAGGGCAACATAATCCAGAGATACCTGCCAAGAATAAAGCGATTCCCTACTTCAGACGCCGCCTGCGGCTCTACAGAACTCCTAAAACTATGAAGATGCTTGCCGTCGTCTCTGGGGAGACGATTTAAATAGAGATCTATCAGCTCTCCCTAGGATCACTCACCACCGTTACTGAACCTTTGGGTGGGGCAAGATGAGGAAAAATAAACACCTCCAACACTGAACCTCGTGGACACGAATAGAAAGAGCACATTCGATAATGGCAATATCTAGACGTCATATGACATCGCCACCCAGTTTACCAGCGACTCCCAAGCAAAAACATTACCTTTTTGATCACTTAGACAGAGAATGACTCCCATTTAGTCAGAACGCTCACCAATGACCCCTGATAAAATGGTATTGTTGATATGGCTGGTCGTGGATGTACTTTACTGTAACGCCACGTGATAGTTGTTATCCAATAGAATGCCAGGTTTTACACGTGCTCGCCATCTTGTACAGGAGTTTTAAGTGAAGTGATTAAATTGGATTAAAATATTGTTTGTTTATGTTTAAAAGAACCGTTTTGTTTCTGTTCAAAGCCACAACGTCACAGTTACAAGCAGCGCAATAGAGTCAATGGCCGGGGTTTCCCCGCTCTACCCAGTATTAGTGGAACTCTTCATGGAGAAGTCTTAGAGCAAGGATAGATGAACAGGAGTTGTGAACAAGACAAATACAAAGATGATTTTCTACCAAATAAATGAAAAGCACGCCAGCTTCAGCTTCGCCATCGAGCAGGAAAAAAAAAACAACCACTGGAAATCGTAATGAATCCCGAACGATCAACAGCTAATCCCTACAGAACTGTACGCACTCAGGCACTATTAATCAGTTTTCCTCACGCCACCCTGGACACAAAAACTGGATATCGTTAAAAGGGCAAACCATCATCGAAAAAGAGAAGCACTTTTGCTCTTTGATTGCCCAGAATGGACCAGAATGGGTTCTTACAGAGATTCGAAATGCCACAGCCAAGAAAAGCTATAAGCCACGAGTCCAACTCAGGATCCCAGAAAAAACCCTCCAAAGGTGCTGCGGTGTTTCCCGAGGTTAAGAGGATGATAAAAAGGTTGAAAAGGACACGTGCAAACCCAGCGTCAGCGTCGTCTACCCTAAACCAGCCCTGGTTTAAGTCGGGGCGACTTAATAGGCCTGGGCTGAATCAACGTAGGCTCCAGTGTTCACTTGCGGTCACACAAATTGGCCCATTATAAACAAGATCAACATTTTTCCAACTACCTTGAAAAATAAAAGAAAAAAGCAAGCTTCATAAAGTACAACTGAACCGCAAGGGTGGAGTACTCCGACATTACCTCCCTCTACGGGAGGCAGGCAGACCACTGACTACATGATGAGTCTTATTGAGATCTTGACCCCGTGAAGTTGTCTATTCTGGTTGAAGACGGAGTGATAGCCTTTCGAAAATTTGGATGATAAAACAGTATCACGCGGCCTATTTGATGTTACAGCCTGATTCAAGGGGTTGAAGAGGAGAGTTCCTACTTACCAGGGTCTTTGTCTTGGATCGTAACTTTTCTGAGATACAGCACCAGGCATCTGCCTGAAAACCCCATCTGCTGTTCCAATATATCTCCACACCAAATATTGCGTCAGCTCAGTCTTTTCACGCAACCAAATGTCTTCCACTTTCCAGGTAGCGGTCACTGTGTCCCTTATTCCCGGTTTTAGACCAGGACTGTTGATCGTCTCCGTATCGTCAGTCATGTAAGCATTGAGCAACTCCAAATCTGCCCTACTCTCTTTTTTACCTATATATTCGTAACTGTCTTGGAAAGCTCCGGGTGCAAATTTTACAACCGTGGTACCTATTAGTAAAAAACACAGAATTGATTTACCTTTATATAGTTAGGTAGAATTATCATTCTTTAGTCAGTGTAAAGGATATGCGGAAATTATAAAGGTTAAGACTTTCTGAAAGGGTGTTTGTGGGTGAGTAAGGGGAGATTCACTGTTAAGTTTCCGGTGAGTCTTCAGCAATGATATTACTTCAGAAAGCTTAACACAACTACTCTTCCAGTGTCATACTGATACCTGAAAAACTCTTTGCCCCTTAAAAACTTTCAAGGTACCCCTTTCTTTCCGAAAAGGTAATGGTAAAATCCTTAGTAAAATCCTTGGAAAGTCCTCGAATTTTTGGCTCGTTGAAACACCAGACGAGGGTAGGATCAAATTATTTCCTTTTTTTACAATCGATCAACACAGTCTTTTTCTTCACTTTCATGATGCAGGTTTTATTAACAGCAGGAATTTGAAAATAGTACCTTTTGTTACGTTTACTCCGAAATGACTGCACGGCTTTTCTAAGGACTGAAGATCGATCCGGTGATACTGAAACTTGTAACCTTTGGAATTTAATGATAACAAATGGCAGGTGGTTTTAGTCTTAACAATTGCTGCTGTCGGCTCTTAAGGGTAGTGAAAGCTCACATGCTACAACTTTTATTAGCTGTTTCATTGCGGGGCCAGACCCCGTTGACAGTTGTGAAGCGATGTTGGTGTTTAATTGTCGAAACATTACTAAATTCGAAGCGTATCCGAGATTAAATTGGATAGTCTCAGCGTATTGACGAGACGAAAAAGCGCTTTCACTAATTCAGCCAAACCTCTCCATAGGGACAAAACTCTCTATTACTGAGATTTTTCTTGGGTCGATTCACCTCCATAATCATTAAGGCACCTCTGATTTCTGGTATATGTCCATGATAAGGAGGTTTGATTATTAGGAAAATTACATAGCAATACTCTCCAGCTAACTAACCTTCTGGAATTGTGACAGCCTTAAGTTTCTCCTTCGCGTAGGCTACTGGTACAACTACACCAAGTGTAAATTCGGTACCATCTACCTGAGTCCAAGTGTACGTTGAATTTACTTCTCTGGCTTCCACTCCTTCCTTGACGTCCCCCCCTCGTGGTAAAAATCGTTTGGCAAGAAAGGTCTTTGAACCAGACCTGCCACTAAGAGAAAATTGTAAAGCTGTAATATAACTAGTGGAAACCTCTAAAATACCTAATGCAGTGAAAATTTCTTTCATTTGTGTCAGAATAACCCCCGGATCCAGAGAAGGATTGAGAGTGGTGGCGTTAATTTGAATCTATGATAGAAAGCATGTTAAGGGAGTCCAGTGGTAGCAGTTTTCTGCGGGAAAATTTTAAATTTTATGCGTCCTGGAGTGGCTAGATATGCTTCTAAATCTATCATTCGTTAACAATCCTAATGTACCTACATTGTAGGCTCAGCCACCAGCAGTACAACAACACGGCGCAGAGGTAAAAAATTGTTACAAGTTAATACACCTACATACTTTGTCATTGAGGTAAAAACATCGTTGAACTCTGCTTCTGGCTCTAATGCACGAATATCCAAATACACTGGGTCTCCATACGCGTCGGTTGGAGCTGGGAGGAGAGGGTGAACAATAGTTCTCCCTGATTTACTGGTCATAAAAGCGTATGCACTCTGTCCTTCGTTTAATAAATTGATGTCAGATACCAAATCCTCCATGCTAATGTCAGTGCCTACGACACCAATAAACATTCCTTTATGATAACAAGGAAGGGTTATTGATATTACAAGTCCTAAAATTAGGAAAAAAGTGTTAATAAGAAGTTAAGGTTTTGTACACTAGAACTCTGTCACTGTACTCCAAATAAAATAAGACTGAGATGTGAAGGCTGTGGACGCACAGGGACCAAACGAGTTTCAAAGCTTGTCTTTAAGCCCTATGTTTCTTGATGCAGATTTGTGTATTCTTCAACACCTTTGAAAACTTCGTGGTTCTTTTTTTGCTTTAAAGTCATTTAATAATTTCTGTCGATTTCCACGTATGGACAGGCTACATAATTTTCTGTCTTGTATTTCTCGCTATTTTTTTCTGGAGCGCCAAGTCTCATGAACCTTGCCTCTCCCTTTTTCCTAAGATAAGTTTTTCTCCCAATTTTTCATACTCATGCCTTCTTTGAACTCTGCGTGGAGCTTAATGGAACATCTAAGGGCGTCTTTCAAACGAATAGTTTCCTAAGCGCAGTAAACAGAAAAACACAAACCTAATCCAAAAGCATCAACATATGGGACAGAAGCCACTGGTCGATCAAGCTGCTTTCCGGCTGCAAAGAAGTTATAGTACAAGCCCATTTTGCTTCTAAGGGTTTTGATGTCTTCTACAGCTATGTATTTTCCCTTCTAATTATAAGAGAGAAAGGAAACAATAACTACCCTGTTTAATCTGGTCCTAGAGAGACTGTCTTCAAAGAAAGCAAACGTCGTTTTGTCGAGTTTTGCAAAGGGATAGAAATTTTAATGAAGCTTTTGAAACGTGGAGATGCTGACTTCAAGTTGGTATTTCAAAGTTATTGTTTTTATTTCACACATAAAAAGCGCAGAATTCTTATATCAGAACCCTTGAAAGTTTTACCGTTATGTCTCCAAATGAAGCGTTGGAGAAGACTCCATACTTGGCTGTGTTTTGCAGGGCAATATCTTGAAGAATGTTAATTGTTTCCTGATCTACACCACCGAAACCAAATGTCAAAATGACAACCGAGTTGTTAAGCTCCAGATTCCTGTCTCTTATGGTCTGGAAAATTGCTTTTTTATCATCGGAGGGTGCTCCGTCTGTAAGAAATAAGATAACTTTCCGCTTGGGTTTGCCTGCGTCTTCAGATGTGGTGCCCTTCAGAAGATTAAAAGCCTTTTCAAAAGCCAACCGGTATTGCGTTTCACCTAAAGACAAAAAAAAATGTTTCGATGATCATGAATCATTTTACAGCCGCACAGTTAGGTCAGTAATAGATATGCCCTGGTCTGCCGAGCGGAAGGCCGCTGGTTCAAACCCCGGCTAGAACAACATTCAGGGTCCTTTTTTTATTCTTCTCGGATAAGGACGATAAATCGTAGGCCCCGTCTCACAACCCTTATATAGATTAATTCTGTGGGACGTTAAATATCCCAAACTGTTTGTAAAGAGCGGGAGACGTAGTCCCCGTTGTGGTGGTCTCTCATAGGGGAAGAGACTGTTACGGGCCAGCAGTAATTGGGTCATGCAGTTGCGGAGACCCTGCCAAAAAATTGGCGAATCTAATAGAATAAAATAATAATTGGAATGATAATGGAAGGATTTGTGTGTCTTTTTCTCTTGCGCGCGAGTTTCGGAGAAACTTCAACGGAATTGGAGTCAAGCCTGAGAAGAGAGCCGACATTTCAAACGCCAGCATTGGTTTCTCCCGCGAAATGAAGTTTGAGGAGCGACTGCAGAAATTCCATACTGATTACTTGTCATTTCCCAGATCGGGGTTGTTCTTCTGATTGGGTGAAAGCAAATTGCCCACGCTGAACGACCAATTAGAAGCACCACCCAGAACTGGATTGTATTGTAGTAGTACGGAATTTCTCATTTTATTCCTTAGAGATCATTTCGCAAGGAAACCAGTGGTGAAATGTTGACTGTTTTTTTAGGCTACAAGAACTGCCTACAGATCGTGGTTCCTCTTTAGTTTTAAACGTTTCGATGTCATGTCTGAAATGGTCGATAAATGTATACCATGGAAAATTGTTGTCGATTCGTTTACTTAAAAAACAAAAAAACAAAACAAAACAAAACTGTAAGTGGTGAGCGGTTAAGCCTCGGTCACAGGCAAAATGTAAACCTAGCTATCAAAACAAATATATATCTGACTGGATTTGCTAAAACGTGGCTAAAGAAATTTCAAGTGCATTTTAACAATTTGACATCTAATTGGAATGGAAAGCAATTAAAAGTCACTAGCTGAGGCTAAACAATGACAGCATTATTGTTGGAAATAGACGGTACAGTTCTCTTGCGGAAGTAACAGGATTTTGCGATGAAATAAACAACATTTTTAACGTGTACTTTTTTAGTCAGTCAAACCGTGAGGCCCATAGTTCAGTGTCGGCCGAAAACAGATTTAGAATCCACAATCTTTGAGCACAGAATAGGCATTCTAAGATAAACTCACCTAAACTAAACACTCGCGAAGCATTTTTATGCTTGACACAAAGTATCCTGGTAACACGAGCTCCACCACACATACCTGAGATTAGTCTGTCAATACTTTCGGTAAATCACACAATAAATGACTTTGGCAGCAATTACAACATTTCCGAAAATCACTCATAATGCTTCCACACTTAACACGGGCGAAATGTCGTCAAGTTACTCCGTTAAACTCTCGCTTTCTCCTTATAAGGGACTGGTCAAAAAGTATAGGGGTGGTGGGCCGGAGCAGAGAGAGGGTGGGTCATGAGGTTTTGAGCCTTGTGCAAGGGGTGGGTCGTACAATTTTCAGCTACCCTTTTGGGGGGTGGGTCACCCTATTTTATTACATAGATAGGCACTAACTACTGACGAGACAGTTGACTACACTTGTTATATAAAACACAGCCAGCTAGAATTCTAGCTAAAATACTCACAAACCTGTTCTGCAAGAAAATGCAAAGGGTGACAGGTCGCGCATCTATACGGGCGTGAAGCCATTTGTAAACCTTTTCTTTTTGGGTCTAACGAGCATGTCCTTGAATGATTCTCCTTTTTTGTAAGGAAATGATTGGTGGTTGTTTAAACATTTTTTGAAGTTATGGTTGGTCTTGTATAAGATTCCATTTTTTCATTCAAGCTTCCTTTATAGTAGACACTGAGGGTTGGTATTATGTCACTAATGGCAATATTTTGAAGTTCCGTGGTTTTGTAGGTAGTGCTTTCCATTGAAGTGGAAGAAACTTTCTTTGAGGATTAATCTAAGCATTTCCGGGAAGTAATGTTTGGGAATGAATTGTCTTTGTGCAAATTTTCATATGCTTTTGTGACAGAAGTAGTGTAGGAGGGACCGGTTAGGCCTCTTTTTTGAGCAGGAATCTCATTAGCGTGAGCAGGAATACATTAACGCCGTTGACGTCATAGGCTATTGTCCTCATCTCATGAATAAAATGCGGTGGATTTAATTAAGTATACTGGTTTGACCGGTTTGTCAGGTTCTATTTTTAGCCTGGTTGATACAACTGGTTTATTTTTGTTTTATGACATAACCTATTGTCTTGTATTTTCATTGGTTAATTCATAGTGCCTGAGGAGTAAAGTCAAACTTGTCTCTGACTTAAAATCACTGAGACGTAACGTAATTATGCAAGTCCTATTTCCTGCTGCTGCGATTGTCCTGGTTCCGATTCACTGATTTTTGGCAGGCAAATCGTGCATATTAATGAGGGCAAAGGCCAACTAGCCCTTTTTTTACACTGCAAACAATGTTTTACTCACCCCTCTCCTTTTCATTTTTTTACTTTCCTCCTCCTCCACAATTTTATTGTTTTCGTTCCTCAATTTTTTATTCTCTCCTCCAAAATTTCACAAGGAGGAGGGAATAAAAAATTGAGGAACGAAAACAATAAAATTGTGGAGGAGGAGGAAAGTAAAAAAATGAAAAGGAGAGGGGTGAGTAAAACATTGTTTGCAGTGTAAAAAAAGAGCTAGTTGGCCTTTGCCCTCATTAATATGCACGATTTGTCTGCCAAAAATCAGTGAACCGGAACCAGGACAATCGCAGCAGCAGGAAATAGGACTTGCATAATTACGTTACGTCTCAGTGATTTTAAGTCAGAGACAAGTTTGACTTTACTCCTCAGGCACTATGAATTAACCAATGAAAATACAAGACAATAGGTTATGTCATAAAACAAAAATAAACCAGTTATATCAACCAGGCTAAAAATAGAACCTGACAAACCGGTCAAACCAGTATACTTAATTAAATCCACCGCATTTTATTCATGAGATGAGGACAATAGCCTATGACGTCAACGGCGTTAATGTATTCCTGCTCACGCTAATGAGATTCCTGCTCAAAAAAGAGGCCTAACCGGTCCCTCCTATACTACTGACAGACAATTTCATTATGCCCTCGTTTTGCGGCATATTTGTCTCAAGCTCATAACGTCCATCGAAACAAGAAATGTTCGGTTTTACCATTTGTCTTTTCAGTGAAAGGTATGATTTCTGCGATTTTGAAATTGGCTGTAGCAGTGTATCAACAAATTTTGTCAAGCACAGAACAAGGTTTTATTGGATTAGTAAGAGCAAACCAAACATCCATGTTGTAACTAGGGAGTGGGTCATGGAATTTGCAACCTTGCTTTAGGGATGAGTCAGCCATTATTGTGCCGAAGGGAGGGGGTGGGCCATGTGTTTTAAATCAACCACATTTCCAAATGCTCCGCCCCACCCCTATACTTTTGGACCAGTCCCTAAATCGTCATATGGAACTTGTCTCGACTCACACAGTCGATTTATTCAAGATCCCGAAAGTAAACCAGAGAGAGAGAGGGAGAGAGAGAGAGAGAGATTTCTATAGCCATGTTTTTCCATTCCAGTCAGATATATAAATTATACGAGACGCCTCTTACCATGGGAAACAAGTCCTCCAACATAGCTTTTTAAACTATTGATATTTTCAGGAGTTGCTCTTGCTAACCGTTCACCGTAACATAACCTTTTCCCACCAAAGATTCCAGGGGTTGCGACCCTAGTGTTAAAGGATACAATTCCAACCTAAAATTAAAAAAAGAAAAGAAAAGAAAAAGAAAAAAGTTTCGAAGCCAGTTAAAATTTCAAATCAAAATTATTGGGGACGATGCATTGAAATGTTAGCGTGCGTAACAAGCGTTTCTGCGATTGAGGCATTGCGCGAAAGTTGGAGCGAGAGCAAGACGAACTCGCCTGGAAAAGCTTGGCACGTAGGCTCAGTCGAAACGTCGATTGGCCATTATATTCTAGCTAATATATATCCTCTCTCATCTGCAACCCATTGATAAGCACGTAGCACTGATGTCTTCTTTTCCTTATTTAGTTGTTATTCACTTACATGATCTTTTGGATTCATGGTTTCTAGCACTGTGTTTGCAGCTTCTTTGGCGATGACAAGTTTCTCTCCAATCATGGATGCACTTGTATCGATCACCAACACCACGTCTTTAGCTTCCGGAGTGGCGGTTTCCACGTAAAATGGTCTGTATCGAGGGTCGTATTTAGAACAATCCTTTTCGTTAAAGTGAACCGGAAAGATAGTCAACATGCCTTCCTCTGAAGCAAAGTACTGCCAAGTGAAGAAAGAATACGTTTCAAACATAGCTTTCATTTCCAAAAGAACGCTTTCATCTAAGTGGACAGGGTTGGGTGAAGCAGTACTAGAAATCTGAGCACAAAAATTGTTTACGTCCACTAGAGATCGGAACCTCGTGTTGTATTGAAGTTTAGATTTCTCGGCCTTACAGCATTCCGTGGCTGGCTTCGTATTCGCAGCTCGATTGTACGAGTCTTCAACCGCTTTCTTCAGTCGCCTTACCACTGCAAACCTCGTTTTGAGCTTGTCTGCAAGTTTGGCAGCTAGAGATGGAAGAGTATCTTCTCCAGTCATGGTCTGCGTGTGGTACTGAAGTTTCTCCAAATGTATCTAAACGAAAACGAAAATAAAGGCTCTGTCTGAGCTTAAGATTTCTTTTGCGTTTTCAGAAAAAATTATCTTAAAATACCTGCATTTAAATTTTTTTCCTTGTCATCATATGAAGCAGTATCTAGTTTTAAATGTCTTATTTTATTTGAAAACTTACTTCCCGGATGTTTTACATGTAACAGCTCTCCTGTTCTAAAACAAATATATTCCAAGTAAAGCAAAGGAAGAACACAAAGAACTCGTTCTCTTCGACCTCCGATTGCTCACTCGGATGCAAAGGCAAAGGTTTCGGTTAGAGATAATAAAAAAAACCATCCTCTTTTATCAAGTCAAAAGACTGTAAAGCTCAGGACTGAGTTGTTCAAAACTGGGTTACAATAACCCAGGGTTAGTGCGAGATTTAAATTCAGATTTGAAAGCTTAAAAAGCATTTCAGTTTTAATTCTTTTTGTCTACAAGTTGATGATTGAAAGCTCTAAATATATCAGAGAAAATTATCCGAGAAAATACTTTTGAACACAAGAAAGAGAAAACCGGGTTAAATTTAATCCGGGTTAAGCAGTAATTGTCCATTAAACAAATGGACCCAGGTGTTAAGATTACCATGCATATTTAGGCTACGCTAGCTCACGTATACCATCATATACATTAGATTTTCGTGACGACACAAAAAGCTATCCGGAAAAGTATAAACGGCACCGAACTGGAACAAGCCGTTCACACACACTGAACATCTAGCCGGAGCGGTTAGCCGAGAGGGTTTAGAGAACTTAATCCTACTTCTAAATCTTAGATATTTGTTACCTCCGTCTCAGTGGATTCTATTCCTCAGTCCTACTTATTATGTTCCGCTACGGTCCGCATTACTATGCTCATTACACAAGAATGTGTCACAGAATCTATCCAATAAGGGACGCTCCACTTTCGAGATCGGCCGTCTGCAGCTTCGTTTCGCTACAGAAATCGCGCCGAAATCACTGTTCTTATGTGTTCTTAAGTTTTCATCTAATTTTGCTTGACTCATTATGCCATCAGCTCTTTATTTTCTTTGTTACGCCTGAGGGAATTGCAGGTAAGGGGTGACCCTGGACATATTTGGGGAAAAACATTCACTTCAGTTTTTATCTCCACCCTTGAAAATTTTGATTGTTTTGGGCTACGGCAATACTCGAGACTCTGCACAGCCGCAAAATGTAATTTCTGACGATTGAGAGACAATTAGTTAGAAATTGATATTCTGACGGTACGGTTTAGAGGGGCGCGGCGGTTCGTGGGGTATTTTCGAACTATTATGGCTTTGGCGCGGGATTTGTGGCATTATACGTCAGCTCAGTCGCCGTGTTCGCTTTCGTTTTGTTTTGCATATTTTCTTTTCCGATGGCTTATATCCTTACGTGTTCAGATCTGTATTATTATTTTTTTTTTGGAATAACCTTATTTCGGTATATAACTTAATATGCATTTAGGTTTTTGAAATTAATTATTTTAGTCGCTTTGGAGTAGTCTGTGACAAGGTATTCACTGTTCTAAGTTATTCGCTTAAACCCACTCCCCGGCGGGGTTTCGTGCCACGGCATTAGTAGGGGAATACGTTTTCTAACATAGAACATGAAATAATATTTTGCTAGAAGTGTAACGTCGATGTAAACTTAACTAGGATACATCTGCATCAGATGACTGACTGACGCATCCTGAAACTTTTAGCATTGAATGTCTCGTGTCAGTGCAATTAGAAAAGTTAAGTTTTTTATGCTGCCTGTACATGTCGGTTGTTTCGCTGCATTATCATGACAAGTTCTATATCCTGGCGTAGTTTCTGAGTTTCAAATTATATTCATTGAACTTCAATGGTTATCCGTAACACTTATAAATTTAGCTAACAACAGTATCAGTTACTTTTTGTATGGGCTCATTGTGACTGGGATCTCTTCTAAAGGAGTATATAGTGAACTTTTCTAAGCAAGTATTTAACACATCAGTTTTACCTGCATTTCTTCCACGCCAAGAGCGTCTCTAGCAAAACTTTGAAGTTCCATACTTATCAGACTGGGATCCAAAAGACTTGCACTTGCTTGAAGAGACGAGAGTACGACGAAATAACAAATCGAAAAAATTATTACAGTATCTTTCACGCGTCTAACGACACTTGCAAATGCAGCCATGCTTGGATAATATTTGTCCTTCGGCTCTTTACGTCAAAATGTTTTTATGTCCGGTACCGACGCCAAAAACCTGCTATAAGTTCTGTTATCTGCTTTGTTTTAAGTTGTAAGATTTACTGCCGGGTTCCTTGCCAGCATCTTCTATTAATGTATCATGATACAATCAATACCTGATTCAAGAGTTGATTAAACGCTTACGTAGTTTGAAACTCAAGGGAAAAACCCCCTTCGCGCTAAAGCGCGTTCATTTCAAGCAAATCGGCACAAAATTAAGATCTGGCAGATAAATCACTTCCTTCCGCCCCTGCTCCCAGTGATTTTTCGTTTCCTTCCTTCGTAAGCCAACTAAGCTCTGATGGTTTTACATCGCCGAGTCAATCTGACAAAGAGTTTGGTATCCTACTTCATTAAGATGACACAGCGAGATTTCTTTAAACCACTTACGTCAAACTGACGGCGGAAGAAAAACCACCCCTTGAAAAATTGCATATTTGCCGCCTTTGTTCATTCAGCCATTTGACGTACTTAATGGTTCATAAAACAGTCTTTTTGTTTTGTGCTAAAAATAAGTTCATATCACTAATACATCTTATCACAATTTAAATATTATCATTATTATTGTTATTATTATTACTATAGTTATCATTATTATTAGCTTTACTTTTTGCCTTTTTCTGTTTTTCCTTTTTTGGCTGTCTAAGCTGCTGAATAAGTGAACAGAAGTCAGGGCAGGTACTGCGTCAAATATCTGACTGATTGCTCTATGTTTAGTTTGCATTTTTATTCTGACAAACAAGATTTACCCGGGGGCTATTTTTGAAGTAGTGATCAGATAAGTTGTTAGTTTTCACATAGCTCTGGGAAAGGTACTCGAACCGTTCAAGGGAAACAAAAAAGTTTCAAATAACCAAAAACTGGTTGTAAGCCCTTTAATCTGGTCTCCGCTTCTTTTCCCTCCTAACCGGTTATAAGGAAACCTGTCTCAATATATGTCTTGATCTGTTATGTTCTGGTTCACTGTCACGGGTGTGCTTCCGGCCCAACAAATGTGCAAAAAACCGTCTACTAAAAAGCATTCTTCAGCCTCTTCAAGGTTCAACCCAAAATTTTCCATTTATACAGCCATACTGTAAGTTGCTTTGCAAAGTTAAAGCTATGTTCACACTATACTGAATAGCTTTTGCACCGCCACGAAAATCACATCAGATTGGACTTCTGTTCACATACAAGAACGGTGATTTCGGTGGAATTTCTGTGACGAAGCGAAGCTGCGCCGCGCCGATCTCGAACTGAGTGGAGCGTCACACATCGGATAGACACTGGATGCCACCCCCCCCCCCCCCCCCCCTCCATAAGGTTTTTCTGAGTTTTTTCCTTGAGGATAAAACATTAGCTCCTGACGTTTTCAGTAGTTGTTTGTTCATCCCTCACGCAGATTTTGAGTCAAGTTTAGTGATGGTCAGTTGCTCTGCTTACGAGATATGACGTCATAAGTAGCAGGTGGTCAAGCAAATGTTGGGTGAAAATACATGTTTTTGGAACTTCTTTCAACAACAAAAGTAAATATTGTGGCTAAAATCATGCAAAGTGTTTATTTATGAGCTGTTTTTCATGAAAAACACAAAGGGTGCAAGAATGAAGCAACATCTAAAATGTTACGTCGAGTCAATAATCTTATTTGTACACCTAATAAATAGAAATCACCTTTGGCTATCAGTGAGGGTAAAAGGCGGAATGAGTTTGCGGAATGGCATGTGGCATGGCTTGCGGAATGACATAATTATGCGGAATTTAATATACGCAGATCATTTCCAAAGAAATAAATTAAACTGAAAAGAGCGCCCGTTTTTGCTGCCAATCAATTTGCAAACGCAGCCGCTGTTTTAATTTTGCGGGCTTAACATACGATGACAATCAAAAAACCACGAAGGCTCATTGTCGACCAGCCTTGTCGCACAGCCAAAAAGATTCTTCGTCTATTGAAGAAAAGATGTTTTCGAAGGTCACGCTCCCTACTATTTTAATTAATTTTTTCTGTAAAAGATGTTTGTACGATTAACTTAACAGTTTCTTGTTACCTATATTTGTATTCCAAACCGTGTGAGAAGAGTTTCTTTATGAGACTGTGGGTTACGTGATCGTGACATAATTGATAATATTCAGAGATGAATCGAATCTTACATTTTGTTTCCTCAGTTGCGAGCTTGAGACGTGTGAAACAGAAAAATCGACCAAAATGTTAATTTCGTGGCAAGAGTTGAAAAATCAATTTCTTTCATTTTTGTTCATACATAGCTTTTAGGTTGATAAGAAACCTAACGAAGATTGTTCCCGCCGAAAGCCTTTTATTCGTGAGAAAAAATAGAAGATCGGTTTTCGATGTCGGAGTCCGTCTCAGACTGCATTAATTTTTAACCTGAAATTCGCTAACATCAACTTTCCTCGCGTTCGCAAACGAAGCTGGATGGAGAAATTTGGACACTTTCCACGAACAGAAAAATTATTTTCCTTCCACTAGAAGATTTTTTCTGGACAATAGGGAAGCTGGTCGTACTGAAATAATTTTAAAAATGAGGGACAAAATTTAAGTTCGTTACTCGTTTTCGACGGCAATATTTAACATGTGGTATAACTCCAAATTCTCTTCTTGCTATTTAAATCACTCATTTAGACATTCATTTAAAACATACCTGGCAATTGGCTTGGGTAAGTGAAGGAAATCTCTGTAAGACACCATCGAAGTTCAGGAATTTTCATGGTAGGCAGGTGGTAATCGTCTGTATTGTGTAAACACTTCCAATTTCGAAACGCACATAAATAGATATTTACAGCCTAAAGGCTCGTTTTTCGTACGTCTTGTAGGTTTTTCCTTTGCAAAATTGCTTTTTTCAATAAAAGAATGGGGTAAAAAGGTGAAACTGGGTTAATTTTAGCCATTTTGAAACACTGAACTTTACCTGCCTGCGACTCTGCGTGACAGTCTGTTCCGTGACTGCACGTGGCACAAGGTGGGTTTGAAGAGACGGAGCTGTCAAAATGACAGTCACGAAATCAAGGTAGTAACGCAACGTAATTCTTGATCGAAGGAGTAACATTTTCGGTGCCGACAGTATTTTGAAGAAGCAAAAAATTAAACGCACAAGTATTCTGGTACTCACTTCCTATCGAAAAATAAGGATTTTAACAATGGTAAGTCGCTAAGGATAACGGAAAAAGAAGATATTTCGTCTTGTTACTTTACAATCGAGGAAACTAAGTTATTTTGGTCACGCCTCACTATATTTACCGGACTTCAATGTTTTTGTTTGGAGGCTGCCTTCAGGAACCCTAGCCAATTCTCAGGTATGTTTTAGATAAATGTCTAAATGCGTGAACCAGTAAAGCAGTTGCTCACTCAAATTGGCGCCAAAAGAGCCGCGGTACTGACGGACGCATGCCTTTCAGTTTAATTTATTTCTTTGCGCCAATTTCCATATTTTACATTCCGCATAATTATGTCACTCCGCAAGCCATGCCACATGCCATTCCGCAAACTCATTCCTCTTTTTATCGTCACCGTTTGGCCATAGTAGATTAGGCTACTAATTAGGATTAATATTATAATTTTATGCTATGAAGACCGTAAAGACACGATAGTCCCCGGTGGCCGTGAGCAAATTTACTCGTTCAATTTATCGGTGTTATCTCTCTGTCTAAAGGGAAGGTCAAAATAAAAAAAATCAGACCGGATTTTTTTGTGTGTGGCTCGCTAAAATTCTGGTAGCGCGTAAACCAGCCTTTTTACACCATCTCTGAAGTAAACTATCAGGCGCTGTTTGTTTTCAGACCTTGGACACAATTTATGTCATTTTTTCCCCTATTTTAATTATAATTTGCAGTTTTTTACACAATAATCCTACAACACAAATTGCACTCATTCAATATTGAGGACGATCGAAGTACGCGCTTCCCTTGCATAATAAATTATAAAAATAGCAACATCATAAAACGTTTTTATAGAGATTTCACCGTTAGAAAAACTGTTCAGTCCGATCAATCTGCCATTATGTAGTACGCAGGGTAATAATGGGCATTGAGCAAAAACTTTAGAAAATCACCCGTCCGACCAGCCAATTCTAAATTTTGCCAAGTGCCAAAACTTACAATGCGAGCTGCCGAGTATTTGAATGAACGCTAGTAATGAGGGAGAGGTATCAGAATGATTTTCGTTTGCATTTAAGTCTAAAACACCATATTCAATTGATACACGCGGCATTTTAAGTACTCCTTCATGCGATGTTCACAGACGACTGAAAATAACAACAAGCAAAGCGATAAGAAAGAGATCGATATCTTGACAAACAATCAAGACAACTTGATAACATATAGATTTAGCCAGGGCTAAAGGCGAAGCTCCTATTCACTCTTTTTTTTTTAAATTTAAATCAATGCAAACAATAAACTTGTATTCCACAATTCAATTGAGGGAAAGGTTAAGTGATTTTAGAGAAAAATAATTTGCAAATAGTCCAAGCTAAGAGTGCACTTAAGGTAATTCCCTTGTTTTGCACTGCGCACCCTCCAAGATGGCGGCGGTTCTTCCCACTAGCGCGAAAAGAACAAACAAGGGCCGCTTTTGCAAAGCTAAAGCTTTTATTCGCAATAATAATGCCGAAGATCGGCTGACAGCTTCCTGGTTTGCTATCGAAAAACAAGAAAATGAAAGAAATGTGCGTGATCCCGAAGTCTGCAGTGGTTTTTCACTTCGCGGGCGTCGAGTTGTGGAATTATTAAAATGTCCTGGCTAAGGCTTTGGATTGTGAGGACTGTGAAGCCTGTGGGACAGCTGTACGGCTCTTCAACTACATTAACGAGTCAGTATCTGGCCTGGGATCGCTACTGTACATGTGCTGTTCAAACTCCGAGAGTGGAGGGACGAATATTTCTGGAACAAATAAGACCCATCGTAGCACCAGAACCACGCGAGGGAGACAAGTCTTTGATGTAAACACGAAGTTTGTTGCAGAATTCACATTTTGCTGTGTATAGAAACCAAACAAGCGAACATATGAAGAATAGGAATCAACAGTCTTTTCTTCAAGTTTCTTTGTCAAGCATTGTTGTGCAAAAGCAAAATAAGTCGATCCCTAGCTCACTGGAATTCAAGAACAGAACGCTGGCGCTACAAAATAGTCCAAAATAAAGATTCATAACTCCAAAATCTCATCAAATCTTGACTTACCTCATTCCTTGGTATTTAATGTACTCTTTTCAAGTTTGAATTTCTGTGTTGGTGATTTCAAACACATAAAAACAACCGAAAGCAAGCTTGATCTCGTGCGCATACTTCGAACAAGATGGGCGTTATTTTGTATCTCGAGGAAGAAAAAAAGTTTGATAGTAGAACATGATTTTTGGGGGAAAATAGTTTCGTATTTGGTCTATTTGGGTAAAGGCGAGGACTTCAAGCTATCCACGGAACTGTCCGAAAGAGTGCAATATCCCCACAACCAGGCAATCAAAAACGAATTAAATGAAGCAATACTGCTTATCTGAATAAAAGAAGCTTTATGTTCAAGATAAAATTTTGTGTGTTTCAAGTAACAAAGACTTAATTCTCTAAGAAGGGGATTCGAATTTTTAGCGCGCCACCAGTAAAAATACCCCAGTTTAAGAGCCTGCTGACGCGTAAACAAGCACGGTGACCCCATCTTTTTATTGCATTTTTTTTATTGTTCATATCATGAATGTTGATTATGCAAAGTTCAAAAAAAAGTTTGATAGTAGAACAATTTCAACGGAATTACCTTAATCTTACATCGAGTTGATAGCCTTATATATGTACACCCAAAAAACAGCAATCATCTTCGATCACATTTAAGAGCGATAAAGGCTCTTGATCACAGTAGATTAGGCCTGGAAAACAAATTCCTGGAAAAAAATCAGGCCGAATTTTTTGCGTTCGACAAGTTTACTTTACAAAATCTTGCCAACAAGTCTGTGCCAGGGAACGTGTAAACCAACCTTTTACACTTTTGATACATCCCATGTGAGGTGAAACAGTACCATGAGGCGCTGTTTTTATCATACGGACCTCGGACAGAATGCAGTATTTCACAATTTTGCAATACAAATTGCACTCATTCAATATTCAGGACGATCGAAGCACGCGTGGGCTTTTAGCGAAACCGCTAAAAAAATTTCCAAAATCACCTATACGGCTAGCCGGTTCTCACTTTGACAAGCGCCAAAGTCGACTGTTTAAATTAAGATTAATAGAGTTATACACTTCAACATGATAAAGAATTTATTATGTTTATTTTTTATTTAAT
>OZ037786.1:13280858-13295858 GCA_964035525.1 Porites cylindrica | reverse complement strand
GTCACAACCAAATTTTCTCGGATGGATAGTTTACCGAATGGTGGTAAATAAAAAAGCTCCGAACTTCTAGTGCCATAAGAATGCACCTGGCGTGTCATTAAAAACATATTATTGAGAAGCAATCAGGAAGTAAGCCGGATTTGCAATGATACATAAATTTTCGCACTTGAAGTTTGTAGATACACAGTACTCTCAAGATTCAGAATTCCTATACTTTTAAATGAAGGATCAGTGTGATCATCGAAAGCACTCCTCGACATTATTCTTACAACCCGTTTTTGAAGGAGGCTTGATGGGTAAGTTGATGCCCAGATGCCCACGTAGTAGAATAAGTATGGACAGACAGGGCTATAATAAAGTTTCCGCAATGATGAATTATTAAGGCAAAAACTTGATATTGTATAAATTATACCTATGGCTCTAGACACTTTCCCTGTATATGTGAATTCCATGTTAAATGTTCCTCCAAAATTACACCAAGAAAAGTATAGTTGCTTTAACACGATCAATTGAAAAGAATAACAAGGGACCTAAGATACAGCCCTGAGGGACTCCAAAAGTAATATCTAAAGATGAAGAATTGTAACCATTATTTTGCACAAACTGTTTTCGACATGAAAGATAACTTTTTCACCCCAGTAACCATTGTAAAGCATACTATGTACTCCATAGTGTTCTAATTTGTGGAGCAAAATTTCATGATTTACTATATCAAAGGCCTTAGATACATCAATGAATAAACCTTAAGTTACCTTCTTGTTATCAAGTGCATTTGTTTTTATAGCTCTTGTAAAATTTCTCACGTTATGAAGTCTGGTTATCAAGGAGACGCTTTAACCGTCGGTTGCATCTAAGCGTGTACAAGTGAGGAAAAAACATGTTCTAATTGGGTGAAAACATGACATGTTTTGCCACCATACATTCGAGTTTGAAGTAGGCGGCTGTTGTCCACTTGGTTTGTTTTCACTCAACAAAATATTCTTTGCAAGAATTTTTAGAATTTAAGAATAATTTCAGGAGGCAAGTGTGTTGTTTTACTAAATTCTGTAATAATAATTTTTACTAAATTCTGTAATAACAGATCATTGTTTCTATAGATTTGTATATATTGCGTCAGTTTTAATTTTTCCCTTTTTTAATCATTATGAATAAAATAGTTTAATAGTTGCTTTAGTTTTAATTTTTTCCTTTTTTTTTTTACTCATGGTAAATATAATTAGGATATGGTTGTAAATTTGTAAATATTTATCAATAATGTTGTTTACATGACTGAAAAGCGCCTTCAACATAGGATAAGAGCGCTATAGAAATAAAGTTATTATTATTATTATTGTTGTTTCTCAGCGAGAAATATGCCTGAAAAATGAGAAAAATGAAAAATGGGCGGAACGCGCTGATCGAAAAGATATATTAAACAACTTAACTTTGGCCCGACAGTTTACTTTAACGACCGTCAAACTTCAAATGTTTGGGGGCAAAACACGTCATGTTTTCTTTGTCTCCTGTTTTCTGTCGTCCACGCTTAGATCTAACCGACAGTATAAGAAGAACGCTCTTAGAAGAGGCGTTAAGTCTCGCTTTCTTGGAGATTCGATTAGAAATGAGAAGGCGATTATTTCAACTCCAAACAGGATTTACTCGCTAAAGGTTTTTCACTTCCTACTTTATCGACGGTCGAGTATTCTTCAAGATGTTTACTTTTTATATCTTATTGGACTTAGTACGCGTGTTAGCGACGACAGGAAATACGTCTGCGGTTGCAAGTTATACACGTGTTAAATACAAGAACATTCGTGATAAAGATGTCGCCTTTTCTTCAATGGGTCGCCTAAAATGGTCATCACAAGACTCCTTTGCATACAATGAAACGTCACCATCGAAGTTTTGCTAAGATTCTTCCGCTCTTTTTTTTTTTTTTTTTGTCTTTTTCACAACGGAAGTGTTCACTTGTTCCAAAGTAATCAACGCTTTCAAGCGATAGAATTCGTGGACCGACCCGTTCCGGAAAAGCTTTAAATCTTTCTTAAGCTTTCTTCGCAAAACATGCGTGGCTTAGTTCACGCAATGATTCTTAATCCCAGTTTCCACGGTCTCCGCTAGGAACCCCTGGAACCATGACTTCAATTTGTGTACTAAATACGAAAAAAACCGGCTTGCAGATGAGTCTTATATTCCTTATATTCAGGCAACTCAACCCAATTAACGTTTGGAAGCCTATCTTTAAACTTTTAAATTAGCGACATTATTTGCACTTTTGTCACAAGAAGAAAGCCAAGTGTAATTCTTGTTTTGATCAAGAAGCAATGTGAAAATCGGAAGATGGTCAGATGTATCACACAACATTAGCCCGCTAACAGAGAGGTTGTTTATATTATTCGTAAAAATAATATCATCAATTAGCGTAGCCGTGTTAGAACTTATCCTTGTTGAACGTGTGACCAGTGGAATAAACATTCTTGAATACATAATTTCTAAAAATTCTCCAGTTATTTCTTGACAATGGTGGTTCATATGAGTGCGTTCCTTTGGGATGATCCGGATCAGAATCAATGATCCGAGATCACTCAGATCATGGTAGATCAAATGAACCGATGAATCCTTGTCCAGAATGGATTCATCGGTTCATTTGATCCACCATGATTCGAGTGATCTCGTCTCGGATCACTGATCCTGATCGGGATCATCTCAAAGGAAGGCACCCTAAGTCTAGACTTCAGTCACCTAAAGCATAGCAAATCTTGTTTTCGCTGGAGATACTTACGAGCAGCGAATCAAGACTATTCATAAAATCCTGCAAATTTTGATTGGTGGCCTGTAAACCACACCTACAATTTTCTTTTTATCTTCGCCTATTGATTTCAACAAACAAAGACTCAGCACATTCAGTGCAAGAAAAAAACTAAGTCAGGTCGACCTTTAAAATCGAAATTGTCCACTAAATATAGACCTACACCTCCACCTGTCCTATCTTTACGTGGATTGTGCACAAAATTATAACCTGAAATATCAGTATGATCCGATGAATCTCAAAGCCAGGTCTCAGTTATATTAATAAAAGAGAACCTCAACTCTCAATTACGGTGAAGTCTACGAATATTAAAATGTAAACGCAATAAACAATTATTGGCTTCTAATGTATTTTTCTAGCGCAACATCTCATTTAAGTATACTTCTGTATAAAATTTGCAGTCAACTTACTCGAGAAGAAGTTAGCATCAGGATCATGATCGCTACAAAGGATAAATTTTTATAGGTTTCACATAATAAAGGATTAAAACTGATACTAGCTAACCAATCGGGATGATCGTAACGTGAGCTCATGACACTCTTTATAAGAAGATATCCTATAAGAATATAGAGGCGAAATTTGCGAAATTTGAAGAATATGACATGAATAAACCAAAGGCTCAGATTTTAAGAAGGATATAATTTTGTGTGTTGAAAATCTGTAAATACAATTTTATGTTTTCAACTCGACCGTATAAAATTATCCCTTACTCTAAAAGACAAAACTAGTCACCAAAACTAGGAAACCTGCATCGGTTGCAATTTATATCCCAGTACATTCTAAAACGGAAAATTTACAAGCTATAATTTGAGAATAAAACAAGGATATTTTCAGGCTAAAATCGTCAGTGAAATAAGAATATTCATCCTGGGCAGGAAAAGCAAAATCAGCAAAGAAGGCTGAAATCAGTTGCGAATGGATATAGGTATCCAGGGGCTAGCCACCTGGTCATCAAGTATCTTGGACGTCCAACTTTTCATGAGACGAACCAAACTCTAATTTAGGTCTACCTAAGTTAAGATAAGATCGTCTGTGGGTCAGAAGTGGAACTTAGGACTCGTCGAACCAATCAACTGAATAAGATCAGTGATAAATTTTCTCGAAAACGAGACTAAATGTACATTATGATAAAAGTTTTAGTTTATTAGTTTAGTTCGTCACATGCGAAGATTGAGGTTTGGCCCGAAGACGATCTTCAGACGTTCTACCCGTCTGATGCAGACAAATAGGAAGTGTTGGACGATCCAAACTAAATCAGACGAACTTAACTGAGCCAGACGTCGAACTTTTTATGACTTAACTAAGTTTGGTTCGTCTCATAAAAAGTTTGACGTTTGACTTAGCCCGAAGTGTGTAAAAATCGCGTCTCCAGCTACAACCCTGGTCAAAACGTCTTGGGACACTTGAGGAAATTAGACAAAAAGACGCACTTTGCTAAATTAACTCATATTCTACCTCTTAAAAAAGCTGTAGGATGTTGTTATAAGGGGCTATTTCTGCTGTCCCTCTCTCCCCCAAGCAGTGTTGATTGTGTTGAATTAAAACTTGAATGCATAACATCAACATTGCACCGAGGGGGAAGGGGGGAGGGAAGATGCCTCAGTTTGACAAGCTATTGCGTTAGTGTCCCAAGAGTTTTGACGAGGGTTGTCTGAAAACCCCTTCTATAGGAAAACGAGTTTTAAACATTACGAAACTTAGAGAAAAATTGTGGATTTGTAGGTATAGCGATCTTAAAAAAGTTACCAGGTGTTACTTTGTACGTATTATTTATTGCGAGATCGGAGGCGAATAGATCAACGGTTTCGAATGCATGCTTAAGTATCTTCAACGTACTCAAGGGCAAGAAACTGTGAAAACATTACAGCAAAAAGCATCGTGGAGCAGAGTGCGTTTAGCTTTGAAATGGCAAGTACAAAACATTTCCACATTATCTAAATGAAAATGGTTACGCATATTTACAAGCAGAGAAAAATGGGCTTCTAAGTGAAAACAATCGCAAGTTGAGTGTACGATTCGGTGCTCGCAAAAACCTGAAACGTCCAGTTGCGAAAAATCCTCTATTTTGGACGAATGAATCGAAGTGGCCTTTTATTTAGATGCCGTGTCCTTGGTCCACAAATACAACGAAACGTAAAAAAATCACTGATATGGCGTCAGAAGGGAGAAGGCCTTTAGTTTTTATTAGGTGATACTAATTAAGGTCCTAAGGACTTGGCTGACGCCCTCGCTTGTAGAAAAGGGGTAACACTAACTGTACCTTATGAGAAAATGAACGCCAATTTCTTCGCTCAGTTGAATAAGAAACCATTTTAATACAGCATTTGGTCAGGTAAGGCCGAAAAGAAACGCAAGAAGACTCTTTTTAATGGACAACGACCCAGACAAGCAAGCGTGCGAAGAAGGCCCAAGAGGATATACTGAGACTGATATGCGTCCATAATTATTTGCATAGAAAATTTAGATAACCAGATCAAATGTTACTTAGATGAAGAGGCTGTAACACAGATTTTGACAAAGGATTCATTTGAACAGCTTAATGCATAAGTTTAGGAGTATTTGATGATTGATTATTTTCTATCCAGAGAATATCGATATTCTCATGTCAAGTGTGACTCACAGAATTGAAACTGTACTTGTGTCTAGAGGTCACCGAACAAAATATTAACTTAGAGTGCACTGTTACAGAAGGGGGAAGGGGGGAGGGAAGATGCCTCAATTTGACAAGCTATTGCGTTAGTGTCCCAAGAGTTTTGACCAGGGTTGTAGTCCGCTGGATTTAGATCAGAGTAAAGGGGCTTAGGAGAAAAGCGAGGGCCCTGGGGTCTAGAGAAGACGCGAGAACATCTACGGTATTGAATAGTAGTGTTGTTCGACCAAAGTTTGACTCTTAATGAGGGAATAGTGAAGGTTTAATAACAATACGTTGTATGATATTTTTAAAGCATCTTCTGTTAATAGCACCTGGGACTTCTCAACTCTATAAACAAGCCTACTACAAAGCCAATCATATGAAGTTACTGGCTCAAAACCATTTGGCTGTTCTTTTGTTTCTGCGATTGTTTTTGTCTTTCATGCCTACTGACTATGAAAGAAGTAAAAATATTTTAAAAGCCGTCTCTTTCAGCAACACCTTGGCGATATAAAGTGCTTATTCAGTGTAAACAACGATACGCTTGGAAAATGTGTTAGGGATTTGTACGTTTTCACCTGACCTGCCATACTGATCAGCTGACCTGAAATGCATTGTTTGAAGCAGTTAAATTTAGTTCAGCAACCACGCTCCATATGAAAGAAGTGCATTGCAGCCATCTCTAAAATCGCCAAGCTATTAAGACCTTGACGCTGAAATTTGTTACTTGTTCAGAAAAAACAACTGTAGCTTCACAGAAAGGGACCATCTACGGCGTTTTGCGAAACCTAAAAGCAGGAATAAAGGCACATTAAGAGCTACACTTGAACTACAGTTTGAGAACCATCCCTGGAACGGACACATTTCATGTACCCATCAACATCGGTGTCATCCTCATTGTTTTCTGTTATAAAGTCCTCACTTGTTTCAGAAATGGGTGTTATATTGCTGTATAAATCTTTTTCTTGGCCAGACATAGGAATCATGGAGGGGAAATCACACCTGCTCTCTGACAAACTGCCATTTCAAGGCCGCCTTACTCTAGGAACAAGAGTTGGTGGATCATCTCTTCCTGAGTTAAAAACCAGTGGCCTTGTATTGGTGAAGCCCGCGACTTGCATTGGACTGTCTTCAGACAGACTTCGGAACCGACGCGTGTTTGGCACGGTGGTACCCCACTTGGATGGCCTTCTTGTGCTGGGAACAGGGGGTGGCCTGCTAGTGTCAGTTAAACTCCTCAGTCGAGGATGGTGATGAAATGGTTGCTGGGTGGCGGGCATATCAACAGCATTCTGACGTTGCAACTGACTCGTGGCAGTCTGTCCTCCTTCTTGTGGTTCTATATCTTCGTAAGCATGGTTAGAATTAGACAAAGGCAGGACATCAGGGACATGAGAAATTCTTGGACTGGATTCAATCGGCTGCATGGCTATACTGTTGTCCTTCTCTACAGGTGGATCCGCGGGGTGCCCATAGCGTCTTGTAAGCTTTTCAATTAAGAATAATAGAAATGAAAGTGTCAAATGAAAATTATCTGTAACTGTTCTCTGAAGGTACAAAAGTCTACCCTCCACTCCTGAAATTTTTACGTACATTTGCGATCATCTCCAAGTCACTCAGCCTTTTAAATTATAATTTTTCCGCAAAAAAAACTAATTAAAAACAATTTATAAATTAAACATGTACTATAATGTCGATTGCTATCACGTTTGCCCGCCTAAATGATACTGGTTCACACGCGTGCGAGTATTGAGAAAATCTCCTTCTCGTGGTCGTCCTCTTAGAATTTAAAGGTATCTAACATCAACCCGTTAATGGAATAATAATCTGGCTTACCAAAATTAATAAGACGATCACCAGCGCTAGAATAGGAACGGCACATCCTAGGGCAATTCCAGCAATAGCCGCAGCTGATAACCCTCCCTTGTTCTTCGTACCAGTCACTATAGTACTTTTGAAGCATTGATAATGATAAATTTTATCATTATCAACTGAAAAAGTAAATAAGCGAATGCATCAGACTTGCTTCTTCCACGTTGAACGAAAAATAAGTCAACTTCAAACTTCTCACTAGTCTCGCTTTTTATTGGGTACATTAAAGTGATACTTTGCACTATACATTCAAAAAGCCAGAAGGGCGCAACTAATGTACCCAACAAAAGAAGACAGGCATGTGAGATTCATCTCCAAATTTGGTCAATGTCTAGATTTATAGATTTATTTAAGATCTTTTTAGTAAAGATCTAATTAAATAAGGATATGAAAGGTCTATTAAGCAAATGCTCTTACGTTCATAAGTTGCAAACTCTATCCCTCTGAAGCAGCGTTCAGAGCTTGCGCAGTAAGGTTTTTTCAGTTGTCTGCCGCTCTTGTCCTTCTGGCACCAATAACAACTAACTATCCCATCACACCAATGGGAACTGTTTCTCTTCTCACAATGGGGATCAAAGCATTTGTTAAGACAAATCGTTTTGGAATTTAGAGGATTATTGCTGGGTTGTCCTGAAGGTGCAAATGTTGGGCATAAAGGAAGGCTATGAAACAAAGTAAAAGAAAGAAATTTGTAAATAGTTTCTTACAAACGGCAATGATTAACCTGCAGATACGACAACTTATATCTTCCCTAGTATGGGATATTCTTGCTTTGTTCCGACATAAATCATTCTCTGCTTAACCTTAATTCTTTGAGTTTGCTGCATTTTGATAGCTTCTTCTGTTTCTTTCCAAGTGAAATTTCCATCGTATATTGCACCTCGTTATAGGCAATTTGCCTAAAACGTTTGTAAGAAATTGCCGCCAGTAGTCATCTATAAGAGCAGATAACGTAAGGTAAGTAATTTTTTTAAACCCTACTGTTAAGGTTGGTGGTAATGTATTATTATTAAACTATATTTTATTGTTTCGACTAAGGGTTCATATCGTACAAATCTGTTAGTTTCGTCTACAAACAGTGATCTGGCACTATGTTTCTAAATGGTTATGATAATGATGATTATGATGACGATGAAGTTAATGATGATGATGAGGATGATGATCATCGTCATAATAATGATGATGATGACCGGGTGTAGTGAAGTATATATTTTTTACTGCAACCGCGCCGCAAGTAAAATAAAGCTAACATTTACGGTTTTCATTTCCGTCTGAATCGCCCTTTTACATGCAATAGACCATTCGGGAAACATACATTTTCTTCACGCCTTTCGATAATTGGTGAATTTTGTTCCATGTTATTAAAACGCGCAGTTAGCTGCCATCTGGCTAACCGGTGTTCATCCTCACTTGACATAAAAGGACTTTGGGTTCTGTTGACTAACCTGCTGTTTGGAAACTGACTTCGACAATAAAAAAATTCCAGAGTGGAGGTACAGGGACATTCACATTTCAAACCAGCCAATCTGGAGCATTCGTTATCTGAAGAACACGAGCAGGACGATGAAGCACAGAGGGAATCTCGCGCGACAACACCTGCAGTGGAGAGAAGGAAGCCAATGTTGACGCTACTTAACTACAGATAAAGGAAGCTATATCACGATTTTGTTGGTCACTTAAAAGCCCCCAAAAGCACCACGAAGTCAAAGAAAAATTATTAGATAATCGTTCAATGTTTTTAAACACTCTACCACTGATACTTCAACCATGTAAATGCATATCTATATCTTTCAATGGCCAAAATGGAAAGGTATCTTGGTTTTGATAGAGAACAAATTCATCTATGAGAAAAAATGACTAAAAATACTTAAGGTATAATTTCAACTCAGCTTTGACAAAAAATGTGGATCTCAGCAAGAATGACACAACCCTATCAATGCCTGTTGAACTATTTAACATGTAGTACATGTTGTTATTGGATCCGTTTGAATAAGCCAAAAAATTTTAAATCATCCAAACCTAATCCACTGGTATACTTCTACAAGGGATCTATAAAACTTGCATCCAGCACTGTTTTGTTAGAAGATGGACCAACAAAATGAATCCGTGTAAAACGAGTCCGCTGGGCGTATCCACACACTCAACCATCTTTCTTTTAAAATTTGCTTAAGTATCCCTAACTTTGAGTTCGAGGAGGTAAGTCAATTTATGAATGAGACAATGAGGTGCATATTTAGCACGTATATCTTACATAAAAATACGGATCGAGCTTCGCACGAGTTGAATCGCGTGGGTGAAATCACCCCCTTCTCCCCATTTCTGGTACAAGTAGGTGCTATTCATTCCCATAGCGAGCAAATTAAATGAAATTTGCCCCTAAGTATTGTGCATTACTAAGATCATATCATTTGTCTGACCTAAGTAGACGTTTGTTTCAGGTATTTGACTAAGCTCATATTTGCAGCCCTGACTTGATTGTAATGTACTGAATCCCTCCAGAGGCAAATTAATTTCATAAAAGCTCTATTCTCTTATACTTTCCACATTTCGACACGTTCTTTTTATCAAATAGCCATGGTTAATTAAATCAATTGCAATGTTCTTTTCCTTTAGGGTGATATGAACGTGCTCCACTTCGTTAGCTTCAGTTGAGGGTAACATGAAATCCGGGTGCATTACGAGGAATCCAGAGTTGTCCATAATGAAACATGAGTACTGCTGGGATTCTGCACACTTGTCATAAACCTTTGTAAGTAACCTGAAAGATTTAATTGAAATGCATTTAATAAGCAGTAGGCGTAATGGCTTTTAAAGGTCAAATGAACCAAAATTTCGACCTTTTTTATTTTAGTTCAATTCTAGTGGAATGTGTTTAATATGAACCAAATAAACATACTATGAAGTTTCAGCTCAATTCAAGCAAGTATCTCCGAGATATTCGCAATTAAAAATTGCTGTTTTTGAGCCCTTATCTTCGTAGAGCCGTCGAAAAATTGTCGGAAAAAACAGCTTGTGACGTCAATGTTGGTCAGGTGAAAAAAGCGGGAAATTTAAAACAGAGTTTTTCGAGTCGACTTGGCGCAGAAGTGGTTTGTGCGGCCATTAACCTGGGAAAAACAGGCAATTTGTCTTCAAAAGTTGCAAGCTGTGGTTATAACCTTCTTATAATTTAATTTTCTCGAAGAATACATCATAGTAAAACGTACTTTAACGACATTTACTAATTTCCTTGAGTTGTACTGGAAATGTGCGTGCGTAAGTCCGATATTTTTCAAGATGCATTCACAAAATGTGTTCATATAAGGAAGTTCCTGGATATATAAGGTCCGGAGCTCCGCCGTGGACACAAAAACAAAATATCTTTGTATAATAATCTGCCCAAAGAAATTCAAGTTTGCCCACAATGTGTTTGAAGTCACTGAACTTTGTCGCACTCGAGCTGATATTTTAAAACCCACGCTCTATCGGACACTTCTAGCTTTGCAGATCACTAAAATATAAACAAAATGCTCAATGTACAAGTTTTGGCGTTGATATGTGGGCAGAAAAAGAGTTAATCTTTATCTAGTAAATCTTCCCCAAGATCGTTCTCAAAGCAACCATAGTTTTTTAAACTTGATCGTTTCGCGCAGATTAATTTTGCTTTGTGTTGTCAAGTTGAACATGCATAACACCTGTTAAAAACCTACGCGTAAGTAAGATTTCCTTTAAACAAAGTTAAAGTTACATTATTGCAAAAACTTCTTCCCAATTATGTGTAAGATTTAATTACCGATTGAGGTCACTTTAAGGACCATAGAAGCCACTCTAAGCTGGCAAAGAGATGCGACAAGCAAAGAACAATTCCATCATGCATAAAATTCAGTTTAAGTGAACTAAGAAAAAAGCTTCAATAAGGTTGCAAAACAACAAATTTTCATTAAAAAAACATAAAGCTTAAGGCTCTTATACTTGCTCACAAAGAAGAAGTGAATTTTCTGTACGGAAACAACCTGCCTAAAGATCTTAAAAGCAAAAGATCAGTTGCAAGCTTCGCAGCCAAGCCATGATTCCGACTACTTAGCTAGATTAGCTACTTTTTTTGAGTAATAACTGGTCCATGCGAGGGTCTTCATTCAAGCAAATTAAACTCAGAATCATTAGAAAATACAGAAAACTGCACATAAGGATTTGTTTTGCTCGCTTCAGTCAAATCCAGCTCCAGCAATTGTGTACGGGCAAAGAGTCGATTGTTTTGGAGTCACTGCCGGCAGTTCTCCGCTACTTCACAGCGAGTGAAAGGAAAATTTGCGTACAGAAAGATAACAAAACTATGTAATTAAAACTGAAAAAACTAAAGGAAAACAACTCTGACTATTATTTCTTGAGCAACAGAAAAATGATCGAAGTAGTCTTTTCATCTCAAGTAAGCTGGCTGGCCTTCTAAAGTTCCGAGGAGTTTTAGGCGCTCAAGTTTGTTCACTCGCAAACGTTAGCATTACGGTTTTTCGACTGAAGACAAGGATAAAGCTGGTTCTGCAAAGGTAAATAAATCTGGGCATGTAAAAAAACTAACCGTAACTACTAATGACAGAATACAAGCTGGTTTTAATTCAGTCCGGCGAAAGAAGGCGAAGAACTGGACACAAAATCAATTCACAAATCGAATGCACGATTAACAGAAAAATTTAAACCTCTTTGGAAATGTTCAAAACGTTTTATTCCTCCTCAGACTGACGGGTGATCTGTTTTTACTCTGACATTGGTTGTTCTGAATCCAAAGTAATTTTCAAGTGACGAAAAAACAACAACAACAACAACAACAAAAACAAAAAAAAAAGCCTTTACAAGGGGCAAACGTTAGCACCTCGTGAATTTCATTCAGTCTCAGTCAGAACTCTCACAGAACGAGACAAACAAACGCAGGCGATAAGGGATGCGCAGAAGCTTCCGCAGAACGTTTTTCCGCCCTGAAAGACAACATTGAAGTCACGTAGTCTCCAGTATATCACGCGGCCATTTCAGAAACGTTTTCGTGAAGTTTTCGGAAATGCTCGGATTTTGATCTTTTATCTTTCTATAAAGGCTTGGGAAGAAAAATCTTTACCCAAATCTCAATTAAGGATGGTTCTATTTAGTGTTTGGTGAAGGTAAAGCGACAAAAGAAAATATGTCAGTATTTTGGTTCATTTGACCTTTAAGCCATAATGCGCCTACCGCTACCATTAAAATAGTTTATTCTTAGGAATTCAGAAGCAGATAAGAGGTCTGGGTTCGAGCCCTGCCGGGTAATTGCGTAGTCTTCTAAAAAACAATTTACTCTTACAATGTATCACTTCAAGTATAAGTGACTTAACCGGTGATTTTAACGCTTCTTTTGTACATGTTCACTCAATGTAAGAAATTTTCCACTATTTTCTCTTCCTCTGTCAAAAAAGCTGAGCTACCGCTCCCTTCGCTATCCCTTTTTGTGTCGATATTAATACAAACGACGTCAATTGTACTGACTTTGGCAAAAATGTTTCAAGTGTTGTCGACGCTTCCTGTTTACGAAAAATCTGCCTGGGTATTTAAGGTTAATTATACGGAAGAGGAGAACAAATTTGAATGAATAATGAAGACCTTTCATTATGTGAACAAAGATCAAGATTGTGCGATCTTAAAATCACCGAGCCGTAACGTAATTATGCAAGTTCTATTTTCTGCCGCTGTCACTGTCCTAGTTCCAGTTCAATGATTCTTGGCGCGCAAATAATGCATATCAATGACGACGAAGGCCAACTGGATCAACCAAAAAAACCGGATAATTCGGTACTCATTAACACTATTCCACTGACATCAAAAATTGTAACACACATCAAAGTTTGTACCCAATAACTAGCCCCATGAAAATATTTTTTTCAACTAAGTATTCCACACTTATATGTAACAATACCTGTAAAAGTGTCTCAAAGGAAAATCTGCTCCCATTACTCCAAGAACATTATCATTCGACTCTCCGCGATACAAAGAACGAGCAGCGGTAATAACCTCCCCAGCTCCTCCCATATCCAGATACGGAGTTGAAAGAGTAAGGTACCCTGAGTGACTTACTGCAGCGTAATAACTGGGAAAGAAGATTAATAAATAGCTATCACAAATCGTAAATCCTCTCTACCACTTCTTATACGTTAAGAAATCTGGTTGGGTCAGTAGCCACGAATATCCTGAGGACTCCTACTACAGTTGAACCTCCGATCCATTCAGCCGCCACCCTCGGATACCGGCAAGTGGCCGCTTAATAAAGGCTGCCTCCTCAATACGTCACTTCCACATTTCCCATAATGCACCTTATTTGCCCCTAAAATTTTGCATAACCTTTTGTTTTTCATTTCTCCTTGGTATTACAGCCATCCCAAGAGACATTAAATACAATGCTCATGCAAACGTTTGGGTGGTAAATAAGGTGCATTATGGGAAATGTGGAAGTGGCGCATAGAAGTTCGTCTTAAAGTAGCATTATCTCTAGAAGAAATATGACTTAACTTTGAAAGAAACATGCGACGGAAGTGGCACTGCTAGTCCACAACCAGTCGCTACCTTCTATTTAGGACTGTATTTTTCTTCATCGTACGTGTTAATTATACAACAAAGCCAAGTTACATTAAGTGTATCAGGCGCTTGATGCCGCTTAATAGAAGTAACAACAATAGAAGAGTTCTCGTCGGGATGGCTAAAAGCTGGCTGCGGCCGCTTGGTAGAGGCTATCGCTTAATAGAGGTTTCATTTACGATTCTTTTCTATTCCTGGCCGCTTAATAGTAGGTATTCGCTTCACAGGTGACTCCCTAACGGACGTTCAACGGTGTTCCTTTTTTTGTGTGTTCTTTTTTCGTAGTATCAATGACCTATTTTATACTTAAATGCTGTCTGCACATCGGTAGCCGATGTTAAAAAAAGTGCGGCATTCAACTCGGGCTATAGACTGCTGGTAGATAGATGTACAGAGCTGGAACCAGTCTTTCACCCATTTTATTCGCGGGCTATAAGGACGTCGCCTGAGAAATGTGACTTGGTTCAGATTTACCGTGCTAAATTGCCAATCTATCGACAGTGTACATTATCCACTTATGAGTAAACGTATCTCATATCAAACACATACTTACTATGGCCTATGCCTGGGGTCGTAGCTTTTTTGCTCCACGGCACCTGGAGTTACTCTAAAAACTCCACTGGCTGTTCCGATGTATCGCCAAACCAAGTATTGAGTAAGCTCAGTTTTAGCACGTAGCCAAAGTTTTTCCGCCTTCCAGGTGGCGATGACGGTGTCACGGATGTCTGGTCTCAACCTTTGATAGTCACTCGTAGAAGTTTTTCCCATCATAAAATCGTGCAGCTTTCTCACGTCAGCTGTGGTTTCGTTCATGCCAATGTAACTGTAAGGGTCCAAAAATGCCAGTGGGGTAGATTTAACAACGGTTGTACCTGCGTGAACAAAATGAACGTAAAAAACCAAAGCAATTGCAACTAGACACCGCAGGCTATTTGTTTTCACTGCACAGACTTTTTGAACTTTTTGTTTCTTTAAATGGGCAGGACGATTTGTTTCTTTAAATGGGCAGGTTTTAACGCCCATTTCCGTTGAAGTGTCTCTGAAAATCTCGCACACAAGAAAGAAATTGCGCCACCATCACGTCATTTCCAAAGTCGGTACTCTTATCGACTGACCATACCTCTCGACCAATCAGCGC
>OZ037786.1:13269318-13280658 GCA_964035525.1 Porites cylindrica | reverse complement strand
GTAAGTTTTCACTTTCCACCACTCCCTGTGGCTTCTGTTAATACTCAACTCATTCTGCGTGTAACATCGATGACAAATTTATCTCTGGCGAAAAAGCTGAATCCAGTCAAGATCAAAACAACGTAGGCAAGTCAAGTCAAAACGCAAATCAGTTGACTCTGGATTTGCGTATGTCTGCTATACAAACCCAAGAGGAATGCGATCACTCAACTTCCAAAAAGGTTTGAAATGACGCGCCGGGTTGTTTGCAGAATTATGGAGCAATTAATGCACTATCTACTTTTGTGTGGGGCCAGCATGGTGATGGAAGAACTATAACAGTCAGCTCGTCAACCATTGACATTGCATATAATGAGATCTCAAAATGGCGGAAAAATATTTTTCTCGTCTCATATGGAAAGTAGGAAGAGCGTTTGGTGATAAAATGACAGAGCATATAAACGATTGGAACAACGGATCAAAAATGCAGCCTATTGCTCTTAAAGAAGCGATTGTACTTAATGCAGTCGGCTTACAAAAGCCTAGCCAGACGTCAAAGGCTAAGGATCACCAAGAGTGTTTGGCTAAGCGACTGGTACTGTGGAAAGAGGGTGAAAACGACAAATTGCTGCGCGAAGGACGGATGATTCAAAAGCGCCTCAGCAACTCTCGGAGGGTTGATCCACCTAATGCAGCAATAGTCTTAACGAACCTTGTTATGTCAGGGCAAATCAATTTGGCCTTGCGTTATCTCAGTGAAAACGCTGGGGGATGTCTTGCCTCTAAGTGATGACGTCATGGCACAGCTCAGAGAGAAACATCCAAGTCCACAGGAAACTAGTTTGGGTTCTTTGCTTTTCGGGCCAGTCGAGGATGTCCCAGACTCAATTTACCAACAGATAAATGGGAAATAGTGCGGGATGCGGCTCTGGGAACAAAATGTTCGGGGGGTTCCTCAGGCGTTGATGCGAATGGGTTCCGGCGAATTCTTTTATCAAAGTCATTCAAGAAATCTGTAACAGACCTGTGTGCAGCAATAGCCGCAATGACCCGACGCTTGTGCACTGAATTTATCGATCCCCTTGAGGCAATCTTAGCGAATCGACTGATCCCCCTGGACAAAGGAGAGGGCGCTGTTCGGCCGATCGGTGTCGGAGAAGTTATACAGAGGATAATGGGAAAGTGTGTTATGCACGTGACAAAGCCGGATGTCATTGACGCAAGTGGTTCCCTGCAAGTTTATGCAGGGCACAAAAGTGGAAGTGAAGCTGCAATTCATGCAATGCGCAACATCTTCGAGGCGGATGAAATGGATGCTGTCCTGTTAATCGATGCCTCAAACGCCTTTAACGCCCTGAACAGAGCTGCCGCACTACATAATATCCGAGTGCTGTGTCCGACCCTGGCTACCTACGTGATAAACACCTATAGACAACCTGTGCGTCTTTTCATTACAGGCGGTGAAGAACTAATATCAGCAGAGGGTACCACACAGGGTGACGCTCTGCCCATGAGCCTATACGCCAAAAGTCTTCAACCACTTATAACGCGACTGCACGTCTCAAGCGCAGCAAAACATTGTTGGTTTGCTGATGACGCAACCAGAAGTGGTTCCATGCAAGACGTGAGGAAATGGTGGGATGAACTATCAGAGAGTGGTCCTCCGTTGGTTTACTTCCCTAATGCCAACCAATGTTGATTGATCACCATACCGGAACGAGAACAGGCTGCCAGGGAAGTGTTTAGAGACACTGCTATTAACGTCATCATAGAGGGCCACAAGCACTTAGGCGCGGCTCTAGGATCTAGATCGTTCTCTAAAGAATATGTTGGGGAGAAAGTAGACGAATGGGTCAACGAAGTTACTAAACTTGCAGATTTCACCATATCACAGCCTCAAGCAAGCTATGCAGCCTTTACTTTTGGTCTGCGGCACCGTTGGACATATTTCTTAAGAACATACCGGATATTACAGAAGTACTCAAGCCACTTGAGCACGCGATTAATGTGGTTCTCAAACCAGCTGTCACTGACCATAGAGTCACTAATTAAGAGAGCGATCTCCTTGGTCTCCTTGTGCACCTGGGAGGCCATGGATTTACAGATCTTGTAGTGACCTCATCTTCTGAATATGAGGCTTCAATCAAAGTTACTAATCCGCTCGTGGGGCGAATTGTTGAGCAAGAGCACCAGCCTCCACATGCCTCAGAAATTGGAACACTGCAACTGAGCACCCGAAAACAAAATTGGCAAAATAGGCAAAATTGGTATTGCGAGAAAATTTCAAAATCACAAAACAGTGACAAAGCGGCCTCGTTTTCCTCTGTAGTGGTAAACATAGCTTCGAGCGTACAAAAAGTCAGGTACAGTAAACCACTTCACAATAAATCACGCTGTTTAAACACCATGAAGTCTTTTCTTGCCTTCAGAGTCATCAGCACTTGGATATTCGTGTATTTTACTATGAAACGTTGGCAAAACTTTTGTTCTGCTTTATATTCACCGCCTACCGCGGTTAATATAACGTCATAGTCCGAGATAGCTAACCGATCAGATTGCATGAATTACCAAGATCACTGAGTGTGTATATACTAAAACAGATTAAAACTGTCCAAAGAAATTCTTACTTACAAGTTACATAACTGTGCATGTAAATTATACGCACCGCTAGTTACAATCTTTCCAAACTGCAAGCCACGATTTTGTGGCGTATCGAAGTCTATTCGATGATAGTTGAATGTATAACCTAAATAAATGAAGTCAAAAACAGCAATAATAATAATGAACCATGAGCACCAAGCTTCTCACAACTGGTAAACTGACATTTGGCCTTAAAGGGACAGTGTCCCGATTATGTGCACGCGCGAGCGTCATCTGTTTTTTCTTCAAAAGACAATAGAACTGTCATATTGACTCGACAAGATTTCCTTCCGGACCACACCGCCGACGGAGATTTGTTGTTTATATTCTCAAGCAATATTTTTGACTTTCGAAGAAATCTTTCGTGTTATTTAAAATTTGGCTCGCTCCACGAAGACTCTTCGCGATTTCATCGCTAGCAGAGCCGCCTTGCGATCCGAAAATCTCTTCCCGCTCGCTTTAAAAACAGATTTTCTAATGTGAAACTCGTGTCAGGGGTCAATTGTTCCAAGTCCAGTAATATCTGCCTGATTTGCTGGCGTTCTAGCCTCAAACGTTGGAAAGACAAAAATAAAAATGCAATCTCAATGCTATGAACCATCGTAAAGGTTAGTCAGAAATTATATTATGATTTCATGGAACTAGTTTTTCTAAACATGTAGCGCCTGTTTGTTTGATTTTGTCGGCCGTAGGGAGATTCATTTAAAAGTTTACTAACTCGTCGTTGCACAACATTCTCCTTCAAGAAGCTCCCCTCCACAAGATCTCCTCAGTCATATCAATGTCTTCTTTATTGTTGCTGTTTCATTTCTGCGTATTCCTTTCACAATTATCCGAGCTTGTATGGAAGCTAGCAGAAGAAATAAGCCTTCAATCGGCACCAAAGCGCTTCCCATCGTTTGGTCCTCCGGCCAACGGCAATAAAAGTAACGCCAAAAAATCCAGATTTGGCCCAAATCAGGAACAATATATCATTGATCTGTAATCCTGAGAAGTTTTAGTGTAGTATTGAACTTGGCCACGCGCGATGTAAACGGATTTTTCAAGGTTCTCTTACTCTCCTCGAATCTTTTGATTTCGCGACATCATGTCCAAAAATCAAAGTTTGGTGCATGCGCAGTAACGGCCATAGGTCCGTGCACACTTCGGCCAATCTAATTTTTCATTTTTAGAACAAAAATGGAAAAAGGAAATATTACTTATCCTTGTGATATTTACATATTTTAAGGTACAGAAAAAAGGAAAACGGTCAGGAAAATTTATCATTTTTTCATTTTCCTAATTTTGAAGTCCTCTTCAAAAATACAAAAAACAGTGTAAACGGCTAAAAGCGATATTTTGCTATTCTTAATTTTCGATATTGTTTGAAAAGCGAGAAAAATCAAAAAAAAATCTTCGATTCCTAACTCATTTTTCTATTTTTTCATTTTCCCCCAAAAATAGGAAAATGGAAAAATGAAAAACATATATTTATTCTCACCATTTTTTCATTTTTTCAATTATGTTCAAGAAATGAAAAAATAGAAAAATGGCGTACCTGTCGCCTGATTTTCCATAATTCCATTTTAACAAGAAATATGAAAAAATGACAAGTGTTGTGAATAATTTATCCATTATTTCCATAAAAGAACAAACAAACAAACGAAAGCGGACAATTTTTCATCTTTTGTTCTAATGAAAAATAGCGAAGAAAAGTGACAAATCATGAATACTTACCAATAAAGAAAAGAAAAACCTAATCCATTTTCGACTCACTAATTTTGTTAGATGATTTACACAGGTCGGCGGAGACGTGGGATGGGAAGGGCGGGTCGGGTGGGGGTGCTTTAGTTCTCGGAATTCGAACGTAGTTTCATTCACTTTTGGAATTGATTAGCTGATTCCTTTACGTTATTACTTAAGACTCACTCTGTGACCTGTTCTAACATTGCGTGACCATAAAGTGTTCCTGTCGCATTCAAACTGTGGAACTTTTCCCCATTCTTGTCGCATGGGTGTCCCATGCGAACTTTGCTCTCGTCTCTTCAGGGCTGAGTTGCTAAAAAGGTGGAGAACACTATCCGCTGGATAAATAACTATCCATTGGATAACGCAATTGGTTTCCCTAAAATACATAAAGAATTATCAGGCCGCTGGATAGTGATTTATCCGGTGGATCGTCGTTATCCAACGTTTAAACAAATGTATGGGGCCAGAACATTAAGATGTTCTCTCCCGCGAGTGTATACCAGGCGCCTCGTGATGTTTCTCCTCCATAATATTAATTCAATATATTTGCAATCCTAAAACGCCCGTTCTACGGCAAGATCCGTTAAAGGGTCTGACCTTTTTACTGGCGTGCTCTTTATTTATTTTGTGCATGTGACTGTTCAACGACCTTCTTCTTAACTCCTTCCCCTTAATCTCTCTCACGAACTGCTCTTTTTGTGCTGGGACCATGGTGTTACTGGCATGAAAACCTTTGCGTTAACCCCCCCCCCCCCCCCCCTTTCCCGTACCAATTTTCACGCCTTCTTCGCCTCCCTCGTACCCTTTCTAATATTCTTGATTTCCACGGCCGGTACGGTACGGTTTTCCCACTGCTCTCAGCCACAGTCGACTCCCGACAACTCAAACTTTCAGGGAAATCGTGAAAAGTTAATCAACTTCAATAGTGAATGGAACTACGTCCACATCTCGAAAACTAAAGCCCCTCCCCCCCAATTCCCCCACATCTCCGTCAACCCTGTGCAAATCTTCTAACCAAATTGGTCAGTCGAAAGTGGATACGAATTAGGTTTTTCTTTTCTTCACCGTTAAATATTCATAACTTCTCACTTTTCTGCGCCTTTTTTCCATAAAATGAAAAATGAAATTGTCTGAGAGGGTGTATCGTTTTAAAGTTTTTCCATTTATTACAAAAAATGGAAAAATAGAAAATTGCACGCAACACTTGTCATTTTTTCATTTTGCTTATTAAAATGGAATTATGGAAAATTGGGCGATAGGTATGCTATTTTTCTATTCTTCTTTTTTCGAACACAATGGGAAAAATGAAAAAATGGTGCGAATAAATATAATCTTTTTCATTTTTCCGTTTTTCTATTTTTTGCGAAAAACGAAAAAAGAGAAAAAATAGTTAGGAATCGGAGATTATTTCATTTTTCTCTTTTTCTAACAACAGCACAACATAAAAAATAGCAAAATATCGCCTTTAGCCGTTTACAGTATTTTTCGTATTTTTGAATTTAACTTCAAAATTAGCCAAAACGAAAAAATGATCGATTTTCCTGACCATTTTCTTTTCTCTTATTTTTTTCCCGTACTATAAAATATGCAAGGATAAGTAACATATTCTTTTTCCGTTTTTGTTGGAAAAATGAAAAAATAGATTGGCCGAAGTGTTCACGGACCGGGATACTGTTCCTTTAAGACCTGGACTATCATCATGAGACAAGAAGGGAATTGCAAAACGATGACGAGCTAACCTTGTCAAATTGAAACCAGCCTTACCTTCGGGAATTTGTAAAGCGTTTAACACCTCGTTTTCATGGGTAACAGGTATAACCACACCAATGGAAAAATCCGTCTTTTCCACAGGAGACCAAAAATAAGATGAATTAAGCTGCTTTACTACCACTCCGTCTATGATGTCACCGCCTCGAGGTAAATACCGTGTGGCGACGAAAGCTGTTGATGCAGATTCACCCCTGTTTGTTTAAAACAGAAGAGTCACCCATGTCAACTAAGGTGTATAACAAATAAGCAATCATCGACACCATTTCACCTTCATTCACGTACTAAAAGCATAAATGTCAGCCCACCCCACCCTAATCTCCAGGCGAGGCAGCAAAACGAGGACTGGAGGACCTTTAATCCCAGTTTAATGGCGCTAAAAACAAAGAACGTCGTTTTCACACCTAGAATTTTATACAGATTTACACGTATTAGTACGTCCCTCAGGTCACGAAACGACATCCACGTCTTTCCCAGCTCACCTAGCATTCTCTTGTTGATGGGTTGAGGCAACTGACACCAGCACACAAAGAAAAGAACCATAAGAGCGACTAGCTATAACTAATGCACGTGAATGCATACCTTGTCATAGAGGCAAACACCTCAAGGAACTTCGAATCAGTTTCCAGAGTCCTAATGTCTATGAAAAAAGGGTCATCATACGCTTCAGAAGGTGCTGGAAGAAGAGGATGAATTAAGGTCCTTCCTGTTTTAGCGATCATAAAAGCGTAGGTTGTCTGATCCTGATTAAAGAACATGATGTCAGATAGAAGGTCCTCCAGGTTGATATCTGTCCCTACTACGCCAATGAAGTTTCCTGTTTTATCGTAGCATTGAAGAGTGATCGACATCAAAAGACCTGACGAGAGAAAAACAAAATGTTCCTCTAGCTCTTTCATTCTTTGACCACACAATATTACCTGTCCCCCGTCAGATACTTAACTTCGCGATTTTGGCGAGACTTTATTTTGCTGGGTTTTATATCTTCGCGTTTTCTTGAATACGGAAATATGAGAAAAGGACATCAAATTTCGCAATTCAAGTACCTTCATGCAACTTCCGGACGGTGCACAATCTTTTGCCTTTTTGTTCATAATTTGTAACTGAATAAATTAGTGCAAAGTTTTTATTGGTCAATAAGAACAAAAATGAAACCAATTGAAAGTTGTGTACCCGTCAAGTTAAAAAAAGCTAACAAAACAAAGCATACACCAAAGGACTCTGACCGGATTCATCACTATTTCACGTTATTTACTATGTTTGCATTGAACTAGACTCGACCTGAAAAACGTTTTAGTGTTGGAACGTTACAAGAACCTTTTTAATGAGAACTACAAGGAACCAATTAATTGCAATTTTGATGACTGCACGAACGCTATTCTGAGGGATTTGTACGATCGAATCTAGTTCTGTTAATAGCTTAAAAGGTAAATTTAAGGGCTAGTCTGTACTCAATACGTGAATTCTACCACCGTTGCTTTACACAAAAAAGATACAAAATGGAATTTATCAGTAAACTAAGTTATCAGTTTGTGTATTTGTCGATTACGTATTATTTTGTTTTTGTTATTATATGTTAATCCTCTTGAAATTTTGTGATTTGGATCTTCTACATGGGTATAACACTTCGCGCGTTTAAATTCTGCGAGGATTTGATTCGCGGAACTTGAATTTGGCAATAACGTCATATGGTCCTCCGAAACATCCTTTAACCTTGAAGAGACCATCTTAGAAACGTTGCTACGGCAGTTTTGTATTGTAATATGTGAAACTATAAATTAGATATAAAAGCTTACATTTTGAGTCAAACTAAGAAGTACCTTTTAACCTATTAATATTAGCTTTTTAAGGTTGTGGTGGTGGTGGTGGTGGGGGAATAGGAGAGGTGAGTTACCAGACAAACAATACCTGTTCCAAATGCATCAATATACGGGACAGACACTATTGGTTGATCCAGCCGCGCTCGAGGAAGAAAGTTATAGTAGGATACCATCTTAGTTCGCAGCAAGTTAATATCTTCCGTGACTGCTGTGTACTGTCCATGCTAATAGGGAAAAGCGGAGAAAAAAGCTTTCAATAAGGGCCTGTTTACATGAAGGTGGAGGACCCCAGGTAGGTGAGGTAACATGTGGCGGGTCACCCCACCTATCATGCAAACGTGATCAAAATGAAATGAGAGATTACATGACAGGCGGGTTCCCTCCACCTCACGTCCAAGTAAACAGGCCCTTATAGACTAAGAATCTTCCACACTACAACGGCAACTAATTAAACATTAGAAAACTCTTTGAGGAAAGCTTAATTGAAATCAAAACTATAGCTATATATTCAACTGAACCATCTTAAGACGCACAATCACGAACGTGACTAGCGCAAAAATAAACTATGCTTTTGAGCTCTCTACCGCCTTCAACCCTTGACGATAAGCCTCTTACCTCCTAGATAAGACGCTAGGCTTATGACGGTTTCTTTCGCCCCATGGCAGAAAGTAAATTTTCTTTGAAAAGTATGATCCCTTATGCTCTAATTTCACAAAAGTATTTTCATTGCTGGTCATGAATGTCTATTTGCCCCTTTAGAAATGGGAAGGAAACTTGAGCTAAAATGAGCCCTGCAATTGTTTCTGGGATCGTTAATAAGGACGCAATAAGGCAATAGGCCACTTCCGAGTTCCAAAAACCCTCACTTTCAAAATAAGGCCAAGTGCACAACCTGTCTTGTGAAAATGAGTTTTATTTGCATGAGAATGAAAATAATTTCAATGTTAAAGGCTGAGCACTTAACCTCGTTTTGATACAGAGACCCGGGGGAACTCGGGAATGGCCTATTTAATCCCTGTTCCTGGTAGCAATCCCACAAATCTTTGCACAAGTAAATCGGTCTGGTTTTCTTCTCGTTTCTGACGTGGTGAATGCTGAGCATTTCTCAAAATCTCGTAGCGGCTGAAAACCAAAAAACGTAGTTATATTATACACACTGCGTCTGCGATTTGACAAAGAAGCTCAGTACCTTCAGTAAGCGAATTGCCTTTGCAAATCTTTAATGTAAATAACTTGTCTACATGTACTTTACCGTTATATCTCCGACGGACACATTTCGCGGATAGCCATACTTTGTTGTATTTTGAATGGCAATATCTGTGAGGATTTCAGGGTTAGGCGTGTCAATTCCAAACGTAAAAATTATGACTGAGTTGTTCAGCTCCAAGTTTCTGTCTCTTATCGTTTTGAAGATCAACTCTCTTTTATCTGTTGGATCACCATCCGTGAGAAATAAAATAATTCTCCTCCTAGTTTTGTCAGTTTCACCAACAGCAGAAGCTTTCAACAGATCAAAGGCCTTTTGCAATCCAACTCGATAAACAGATGTACCTGTGAAGAGTCATAAATCAATAAATAGAAAAGGTTTATTAGGTATTTCAAGGGTGGTAACGGTGGGTTGCCGAGTCAGAAAAGAATATCCTCTTAACACAGCTGGGACGAAAACACATGTATTTTATCGAAGTTGAGGTCTTAATAGGAATTAGAGTTAAAATTCAATCCCAGTAGGGATAAATAAGGTCCATAATGTAAGTGCGTGTCAGGAGGGTGAGTGGTGAGTGACGTGAGTATATCTATACCTTGAGAAAGAGCGTTGACAAACCATGTGCTAATGTAACTGATGTAATCAGTTTGTAATTGTAATTAACTTCGTTTACAGTTTGGACTCGTGGAGTGTGTAACAATAAGACATTCGTGCCGAAGATTAACTAAACAGACTTCGTTACCGATTCATTTTAAAGACGAAAGTACTCAACATAGTAGATTCTTTAGAAGACGGGTTATGATTTTTTTCAGGCGAATGTAAATTATAACTAGTTCTTTCTTGATAGTTGCTCTTCTTCGAAACTCGTTGATCCCTTATTACCATTACATTTTATTATTATTATTATTTTATTTAGTGGGGACTTATGCGTAAAAGCCAAATAGCCATCATAAGCGCCCCAAACGTCAATTGCTTGTTCCATTGCCATTTGCCCTTGCGTGCAAAAGTTCGAAAGAAAAATATTTCTAAGCGCAGAGGAAAACCCCCAAAAAGTCGAGTTACTAAGTGAACCAGTTTATTTCAAACTAGTTGTGAACAACATTGCATCAAGCTTGCGAGAAGGGACAGGTGAAATTACGCATCCCCTGGTTATAGAAGCGCTCTCGCTCGCACGAAGCCGCACAGTGGAGCACCATGGGCTAGAAAAAATGTTAACCTATCGAGACGAGAAATTTTGGTAATCACCTGACTGTCCGTACCTCCGTCCACCACCTACACAATGAAAACATGGCTTCACACTTATTGACAAAGTATATTACTTGAAGCAAAAGCTGTCAATGGCAGGTCTTTACACTAGCGCCTAAAGAAGCTAAGAAATATTTCGAAACATGCAAGTAAATTTTAAACACTTCAAGTAAAATTAAGTTTCACACATAACCGTTTCCTTTTTACTTTAGGTTAACTTAAGGCTATTTTTCCAAGCAACATAATTAAGATTGATGGACATGCTTCGCCTTTTTCAAAGCTTAAGAAACCGCAAGTTCGCTAGGTCAGTTTTAAGGATGGTTTTTAGGTCACTTGAACTTTTCTTGAATCGTTTCAACTTTCCAATTTTGATGAGATGCAAAAGTAAAAGAACGTGAGATTTTACTAAGGCCTTCACACACGTATCTTTGGTTAAGTAAAACTTAGAAGCTCATACGTCTTACATGACGGCCTAGTGTAAAGGCTACCAATTGAATCAAGTACTCACTTAAAAGTAACTTAACTTCTAGCGTGAAGCCAAGTAATCTCTCCGTTCATTAGAATCTTGGAACCGCTGCACGTCTTGCACATCGTGCACATGGCTTCCATTTCTTATTGGTCAAGTGTTTCTCGAGTGTGATGAATACCACACTTTAGGGAGAACTTCGGCTTCTTTGAACGACGAAAGTTTCCATGGTCACCAAGTAAAGTGGGTACATTTTACCCCTTCACACTCAAAGTAGGTTCCAAATACACTTACACTATACTTGAAGCTCTAGTGTGAAGCCAACAAGTAAAACAGTTAACAAAAAACGCACAACATGTCTGCAACACTGCAGCAAAACGAGTTGAATCTTGCGATGTTTTGTGTTTTGCCACCGACGTTCGAATAAGGTTGCAAGGTTTTTTTGTCGTGCGTGGCAAAAAATTAACGGGCAACATCGTTATTTAACTCGT
>OZ037786.1:13219318-13264318 GCA_964035525.1 Porites cylindrica | reverse complement strand
TATTTAGAGAGCATGATGTAATGGCTCATATACCATAGTGGCTAGGCCAATCAGAGCTCTAGGATTACTTTATCCATGGCCAGTGGTTCAGTTTTTAATCAAAGAGTTTAGACAGTGATGTAATGTTGCGCGCGCTGTGACTGGTCGTTACCCATGTTCTATTAGAGTACAGATACATGGATGACGTCACGGGAAACTTGTGCGTTGTTTTGCTCAACATGGTGCGCGGTTTTGAAAATGTTTGTGAGATTATTTCGGATTTAGCAAGTGAAAGCCTCCAGAAATTTTAGAATGAGTTATTTACAGAGAGGAAAAACGGAGAAGCAGAGGCGAAAAGAGTACTTGACAACTTGAGAATGCCTATATAATAAATTAACTGGCAGAAAACTTCACGAGAGCTGATCGTGTGTCATCGCTTCGAGAGACTCGCTGATATGTAAAATGTTTTCGCCATTATTATGTTTTGAGCAAGTGAAGACGTTGAAAAACTTTTCGAGGAAACTTTTTACAAGTAAGATAAGGGAAAAAAGAAGAAGCAGAGACGAAGAGTAGCGTTTGGGACAAAAAATGCCTAAAGTAACACAAATCTTAGAACAGTCAAGCGGTACGAGGCAGGTATGTTCTATCGGTCTTGTTCCTTTTCTGGTCATTGCATATAGCTATCTCGAGAAAGGTTGCCGGGAAAAGTACACGCGACAATCCTGAAAGGCATTATGGGTGGTTTTGAGTTCTCTTTTTTTCAAAGAAATTTGAAAGAATTGGCACGAAAGGCCATGGAAATGTGTTTACGCGTGCTAAAGGAAAGCAACAAAAGTAGTTTCCACAACTACAGTCGTCAGGAACAGTGTATTGATCATGTCCCATATTACTTTTCGGGCTTGTTGCGGGCACAGTTTTTCCGACAACCTTTCTCGAAATAGCTGTAAAAAAAATAGATTCCATGTTGCCGTGGGTCTGTTCAGCCTTATAGATCAAGGAAGACGTCAAAACATCAGTGACACACTTGACTGTGGCTCGTGTACCACTTTCTTTGTTTTTACCACATTTTTTTGTACTCTGTGATCTATTACTGAACATGACGCACAGCAACATGGAATCTATTTGTTAAAGATACCATGGGAAATTGTTGAATATATGTTTTTTACAGTACAATTAACAGTTCTTTAACAATACAATACAATATTCTTTATTTAACGAAGGTGACGTAATAACCCAATGAGTTATCTAACTTGAACTTCCTCGGAGAATCGCTCGCGCTAAAAATAAAAAACTACAAAATAGGAGCACCACCAGGTCATTTGCATGGTCTGCACTCTTAACGACCATGTTATGGCTCTTGACCAATTAGCGCGAGAGAAATCGCTCCGTTTTGAGGACCCACCTGATCTTTCGGATTCAGTGAGTGTAACACAGTCTTTGCCGCCTCTTTAGCAATAGTAAATTTTTTTCCAGTCATAGACGCACTGGAATCGATAACCAACACAACATCTTTAGCTTCAGAGGTGGCTGTTTCTACGTAAAATGGTCTGTATCGAGGGTCGTATAAGTCACAAGGTGCTAAATGGTCAAAAACTGGAAAACCCGTATAGACTCCTTCCACCGACGCAAAGTACTGCCACTTAATAAAGGGGTTTTTGATATGAATGTCTCTCATTTCTCTTAAGATTTCTTCTGCGTCTAAATGTCTAGGGTTTGGGGTTGCAGCACCGGAAATCTTCAAACAATGTTATTAAGGTCGACTTTGGTGCGGAAAAGTTCATCGTATTCCAGGGTGGATTTGTCGATATGACAGCACTCTTTTGCCGTCGCGGGTTTTGGAGGCTTGGCGTATAAATCTTCAACAGTAGCTTTAAGTCTTTTTGTGACTGCAAATCTTGTTTGGAACTTGTTTCTGAGATTCACAGAAAGTTCTGCCGTGTTCCCTTCTAGTTTAAGCGTCTGATACTGAAGTTGATTAAAATACGTCTGTAGAAAATAAAATTTAAAAAAAACAGAATTTTCATTTGATAGTTTCAGTACATCGTCAACATATTTAGGCAACAATGTCAAGACTACACAAAAAACAGCTGTGTAGCACAATAGCATTCGCTTGAGCTTTTAGAATTGGTCTTGTGAGAGTCACCACCTTGGAGGTCTTCCGCCCGTGCTTGGAAACTTTCGTCGCGCCTTTTCTCCCGACCGGACTAACTGCCCTTGGGTTCCCGAAGGTGTGGTGTGTTATACACCTAGCAATAATCGAAACTAAACTAAGAGCACTTAGAATACGATCGGCCAGACCGATAATTTCAAAAATGAAATAAGATGTTTTCGAGAGTTAAATTTTACATTTGATAGCGGTGTTAGCCTTTAATGTTACTTCAGCGGAGCGCGAAGTAAAGGATTCGTGCAGCTCAAGAATGTTTCAGAGTTGTATCTGGAGGTACCGAAGTTGCTTCCGAATGTTCCGAAATTGAGGGATTAGCCGATTGCGCCACTGCGACGCAAGGTAATTTGAAAATACCCATAAGTTAAGCACGAGGTACGATTAAAGATTCGGCACCCAAGTCGGTTACATTTCGGCTTGTTTTGGATATTTGACGCAGTGACACCGAAATGAGTTGGAGATATCGCGAGATCAACTCTAGTTCTTTCGGCTACGAAAAATATTTGAGGCGGAGCGCAAAGTAATGTCGTAAACTTGCATTTTGTTTCGGAAGTGAGGCCGGAAGTTATTCGAGATATCTCGAGATCTCGAGATCAGCTCGAGTTGTTTAGTTTATCTGAGGAAGAAAAAAATATTACTTTTTGCTCTCCCTTTGGTTTGTACTTACTTATCTTTGCCCCGTAAGATCGATCAGACATGGATAAAATTACTTTTAAAGCGATTGAAAAATATCGGTATGGCCTCTGAAAAACACCGTAATGAAAGGAAATTATTGATACAGTCAAAGACAATTATGTTCAAATAGACGAAATCAATTTTTGGAAAGTGAAGATTACACAAGTTACATGGAGAAAAGTTTGGCTAAAGAAATGTGTATAAAGTTTAAGCGTGAAGAGATTTCGACAACTGGAGAGGATTGCAGCAAGGGTAATTCGAAAGAGAAAGAGAAAGAGGTGCGATCGTTAGCGTCGCGTCTGGACGAAGCGATTCGGAAAGCGATATATAGATTGTCAACAAGGGAAAGCAAAACGCGGTCAGGACCGTGTAACCGTTGTAAATAGGCATCATTATCATTGTTCTCCTTGTCGTTTTGTTTGTAAGAGTAGGTGTTTTTATACTTGTTTTTGTGTTGCGCGTTATTGTTTTCCATGTAATAATTTATGTCGCGATCTTGTACATGAATTATCCTCGGTATGGAGTGGAGATTGTGCATTTCCAGCAAGTTTTGTAAGAGAGTTTATTGATGAGAGTTACGTTGCTGGAGAAGGTGTGGAGTTAACTGTACATAAGGAAAGTGTTGTTGTCGAGGAAATAAAGGAAGCGGAACTCATGAGATCTCGTCGTGCGCAATTTATTTATGACAGACATTATAATCGAATTGGATTACAGCCGCAGGATCATCCACCTGGCAGACGTCCGTTGAAGATCGCGAAGTTAAGACGTCTGTAACATAAAAGGAGAAAAATAAGGGTATTTGCATGGAAGGGTACCGGGAAAAATATCATTTCCTACTATTCCTCCACATTCACAATTAATCCACAGCCACGACGCCGACGTTTACGCTCCATAGCGTCTTGTGTACCGTAGAATCGAATATCAACTTGTTGCAGACCTGGTGGAAAATTATCCAATGCACTTGGGAAGCGAACCTCTCCGAGCGAGGCACGAAGTCCCGAGAAGAAAAAGTGTGATGATTTCCTAACGAAAAGTGTGATGATTTCCTCCTTCACCAGTAAGCTGTGGTCCACATTGATCGAGTCACGTTGTATTTAGTTTCATCCCTTGGAAGGCCATTCTTCTTCAGAAAATCTCTTCAGGCCATCAAAGGAGTGCTTCGGGGTTGTGTAAGCCGAAATTTGTAAAGAAGTTGGATTGCCGTTAGTTCAAGATTCCATGCAGTAATGTATTCTATTTGCAGTATTCAGTATTCTATTTTCTCGCCTCCCCTTTCCCCCTTTCCTCCTTTCCTTCTTTGGCCCTGGCAGGAGTAAGTTCACAGTTGGAGTGAGCCAAAAGACAAACAGCTAGCTTATTTTCTCTTGATTAAGCTAAAAACTGAGAGCTGATTCTTCTCGCAAAGGACAAAATTGCGACCTAAGATCATACGGCTATATTAAGTTGACTGTAAAAATCACGGATTAAAAACGACGTTTCGACCGATCTTCGGTGATTTTCAAGTAAGTAAAAAAGATAAAAGAATTAGCATGTATATGTGTAAGGTGTAAAAACAAGTTAAGAACTATAAAAAATGTTTGAAAATGATTTAAGAATGAAATAACCCATGCAGAAAAAGAACAACAATAGGATCTAATTAAAAGTGCTGTTTAAAAACTTTTGTCTCAGTTCATTAATAAAAAACTTATCAAACACCAGGCAATCAAATTTGCTTTTACAGTTCCTTAAAATGCTAAAATTATTACTAAGATCTTTAGGTGCTGAAGAACGTTTAACATGGAAGTGCTGGCCGATGGATGAACTTGCTCTTTTGAGTTCGTCAATTCGCTGGCGTAAGTGGGGCACAGGTCACATTCAAATTTGTAAACAAGACTTTGCTGGTTGACAACAGGTGGCTTAGCTTCTCGCAAACACTGGAGACACGGTCGTGTGAATTTTGTGACTCAAATCCTGAAGCTGACGTCGAACAATGTCAGCCGAGGACTGGTCTTTAAATGGTAAAATAACACGAACGGGGTCAGGTGAATCAGAAACAGCCGCGAGCGATGAAACAGGTTATAGTAAGTTCGCAGCAAAAATGAGCGAAGGTGAACTAATTAGATAAATGTTTCACTAAAAATTGGGAAAACGTCTACTAGTCAACTGTATTCGCCATATTTTGTCGTTTTTCTATGCCGGCTCTTAGCAACGGCTTCAGAATACTGCCTTTTAATCGTGTCCATGTGTTTTCAGAAACCGTCAATTAAGCAAAACAGGTCATTTGACTTAACAAATATACTAATAAATGATAAGACATGAGATGAATTCCGCCTTAAAAGGCGGAAACATGTTAAGAACGATCTGAAGGCCATTTTGACATCGAAAAGCTTGGAATTTTTAATGTGCAAATGTACTCCGTTTGAATAACCTGCAGTGCAGTCGTATTTTGGGTGGACGAAAGCTTGCTTATGTTCGTATTGTTGTAGCCGCTATCTTTGATTTTGTGACAAAGAAAAATTGGGGAGAGTAGAAATAGCAGCCCTTAGGGTAGGTCTAGAAGCTTTATGACGCGTTCATTCACCATATCGTTTTTAATATGACCATACATGGTCGCACACGGATGACAACGACCAGTGTCCCCTTGAGCGAACCATTGAAAAAAAATTGGAAATAATTATACACAATACTTCGAGTTATTTTTACTCATTAAGGGTTTAGCCAGCCTACATTTAATGTGTATTGAACTACAAATATTTTCGAATCCGATTACCACCACGGTTAACGAGCACCGTTAACGCTGTAATTCCAATACTTTTGCTCTGATTTCCGGCACATTTCAGTTCAGTTCTGACTGAATCACTTACTAATATCCTTCAATATATTAAAAAAAGGAAACATATTAAACTTTAAGTTAGTAGATCCGACACTGATATCATGGTTTCAGTCAGGCATTAAAAAAATTAAAGATCACATAAATTCAGGAATTCCGTCAACAGATATTGGTCCTTACCAGCTAGAAAAAAGCCCAATATGTTTTTTTAAGGTAGACCGTTGTGTATATGAGATTACATATGACTACATAATGTAATATATTCGCCGACATCGTTTATCAGTGCTGTCGCCGTTTTCAGTAAGAAGGGACCTTAAAATCCAACAACAGCGATGACAACAAGGACGGTTCAAGAAATTAAAGCAGTAGGTAAAACAACAACTCAGCATGTACAGCACTCTTTTCTTTTACATTCCTGTCGGCCGTCACTGCACGGCTCCGACGTAAAAACGACTAATTTCACCTTTAATAGGGGATTTAAAAGGCTGCGAAGAAATTTCTCTTTGTGAACTTGGATACAGGATCCAGGAGATTTCGCCTGCACTTGACAAACGTATTATTAATAAGTAAGTTGAAATATTCGCGAAGGAGATTGAAAGAACGGGAATTCACAATCCAAGCGACGTTTAGTCTGATGTTTAAGTCTCTATAAAGGTGGTGTGCCGTGTCGATTTGTTTTGTACACTAAAATCTAAAACCACAAAGCGAAATTAATCTCGAGCTTCCCTGTTCGCATGTCGCAAAATGGATGCCAATGAACTTCCCACGCACAGTCTGCAGTTCAGATTTGCACGAGTAATTAACTTTGTCAACTTATCGAACTGAGCTTAACGTCAGTGTGTGTAATACACCTGACAGAAGACTAATGATTGAATATTTCAGTTGTTAGTTAAAGATCAGTAAAAGCTGAAATTAGCAAACATGTAGCAGTCTTACTTGAAGGTCATCCACTCCAAGAGCATCATTAGCAAACGACTGCAACTCTCTCCCAATTAAGGTTGGATCTAACAAAATTCCACCGCTCTCTTGGGGCACAAAGATGGCACTGGCTAAGAAAAAAAGAACGGAAGAAAGCTTTCGTATCTCAGCCGCCATTTCCTTTTGGCTTTATAAAAACAGATGATATGTCGATCATTCAACCATACACTTGTTTGCGTCTTGTCATGGAGAATGAACATACGGAATGTCAGCTGACTGAGCAATCTTCATGCCGCGAATACATACTCAGTTGTCCAAATAAGTGTCACGGGAGTTTCGAAAGGACAGTCATTTCACGAAAAACGTTGATTTCGATTTACTCGATTGGTGGAATACCTGATTTCTTATACACCTTTGATAAGGCAAGAAAAACAATAACTGTAAAACAAAGATGCCATTCTGCTTTTCTTTCACCTCTATGCAAACGCTTGACAAATTTTATAAAATTGAAGTAGCCTGGCAGCCGAAGTAGTTGATCTTGTATACTGCTCCCTGTCTGTCCTCTGGTTTGTTTTTGTCCTTGGCATTAGGAAGTAGTCGTCGTAAGGTGGTTATCGTAAAGTGGTTATAAGGTTGTAGCTAGTTTGGAAGAATTTTGGCTTTAACGAGGAAATGACGTCAAAAATGCAGCGTTCTTACAGGTTAAAGCACCGTGGGAACGAGGCTGAGTTGTTTTGGTTGTGAAAATAAAAATGGCGGACACTTCACTCGTTTCAAGAGTAAAAACTACAGCTGGAACTAGGCGTAATAATAGCAAAAAACATAGCAAAAACTGCAAAAAGACAACTCGGAGGACGACACCTGCTGGAGAATATTTGAAGAGCTGGACAAACCTAAACGTACACTATTGAAGATGAACTTAACATCCATACAGGTAAGCATGTTTTAGTTATGTTTTTAAACTAAGAATTATTTTGAATGAACAATAAAGCAATTAATGAATTAGGATTTCGTAGGATATGAAGAATTGAGCAGATCTCGGAGGGTGTTATCCACCTCGGCCTTCGACTTCCGTGGATAACACCCTCCTCGATCTGCTTAATTCTTCATATCCTACTCAGCCTCATTCATTAATTGCTAAGTATCGGTATGATGCGATGACTCTCGAGGCCAGGTCTCCGTTATACCAATAAAAGAGAACCTCAACTCTAGATTCTTTAACAAAGTAGTTACTACGCTTTGCACCGACAGGGGAATTTTGAAGTTCAAAAGGCAACTGACGATTGCGTTTTTCGCTGCCGTCAATCATCTTAACGGACCTTTTAGGAAACAAAACTCTACTTCAACGGGTTCAAAAGGTAATGATTTGTGATTTGTGATTGGTGTATTTCGATCTGTTTTGTGTGTCTCTGTGTTTCATGGTTCGTTGCTCCTGATCGTAATTATGATTGACGGTAGCGAAAAACGCAATTGTGAAGGCGGCTTATGAATTTTAGGTTCCGTTCGATTAGGGAATCCGGATTAAGATTTTGAAATCCGGATTTCGGATTTTACAATCGAACGCGGAATCCGAAAACGGATTTGACCTCCGAGAAATCCGTCCTCAGGGTGGATTTTAATTAAGAAATCTAAATTCGGATTTCATGGATTTCCCTTTTACCATTCGATTGGAAAATCCGAAAAAGGATTTGCAAAATTATTCTCGTGAACAGCGATCTTCCTTTTACTTATTATGCGTGCGCATGCAGAACCGCTGTTCCTAAAGACAGTTTGTCAAATCTTTTTTCGGATTTCCCAATCGAACGGTAAAAAGGAAAATCCAAAAGCAAATGTCTCAGCGTTGAAATCCGCTTTAATTTTCAGGTTTCGCGTTCGATTGCAAATCCGAAATCTGGATTTTAAAACGTAAATCCAGATCATCCCCAATCGAACGCACCCTTAGATTTCGCATGTTTGTGAAAAGCACAGTAAGCTATCCAATTACGATGAAAGCTATATATATTAAAATGTGGAAGCGATAAACAATTATCGACTTCAAATTTAATTATTGTTCTAGCGCAGCATTTCATTTAAGCTTTCTTCGATATAATATCGCAGTACGTCAGCTAACTCCGATAAGCATCAGGATCATGATCGCTATAAAGGCTAAATTTTTTATAGGTTTTAGATAATAAAGGGTCAAACCTGATATATACTAGCTAACCTATCGGGATCGTAACGTGTGCTCATTCACTCTTCATAAGAAGATATCCTATAAGAATATAGAGGTGAAATTTGCGAGATTTTAAGAATATGATAAGAATAAACCCAAGGTTGAGATTTTGAAAAGGATATAATTTTGTATGGCGGAAATCTGTAAATACAATTTTATGTTTTTAACCGTATAAAATTATCCCTTTATAAACGACAAAACTAACCACCAAAACTAGGAAACCTGTATCGATTTCAATTTATATCCCAGTACATTCTAAAACGGAAAGTTCACAAGCTATAATTTAAGAATAAAACAAGAATATTTTCAGGCTAAAATCGTCACTAAAATAAGAATATTCATCTGGCTCGGAAAAGCAAAATCAGCAAAGAAAACTGAAATCGGTTGCGAATGGTTACGAATCCAGGGGCTAGCCACCTGGGCCGGGTTGTTCAAATCTTGGTTAAGATAACCCAGGGTTAGTGCGAAATTTGAATTCAAATTTGAAAGTTTAAAAAGCAAATCAGTTTAATTCTTTTTGTCTACAATTTGATTATTGGCTACTCTAAAAAGATTAGAAAAAATTGTCCGAGAAAATGCTTTTGATGGTGAGAAAAAGAGACCCGGGTTAAAATATAACCCTGGGTAGCGCTAATCAGCCTTCCAACAATTGGGCCCTGGTCATCAAGTATCTAGGAAGTCCAACTTTTCATGAAACGAACCAAAAAGTTAAGATCTTCTGTGGGTCAGAAGTAGAACTTAGGACTCGTCGAAGATTAGTGATAAATTTTCTCTCGAACGAGACTAAATGTACATTATGATAAAATTTTTAGTTTACTAGTTTAGTTCGTCGCATGCGACGATCGAGGTTTGGCCCGAAGATGATCTTCAGACGCTCTATCCGTCTGATGCAGACGGATAGGAAGGTTTGTACGATCCAGACTCATTCAGACGAACTTAACTGAGCCAGAGGTCGGATTTTTTTTATTTTTGACTTAACTACCTAAGTTTGGTTCGTCTCATGAAAAGTTCAACGTTTGATCTAGGCCGAAGTGTGTAAAAATGGGGTCTCCAGCAAGTGCGCCATGTCGATCAGAGTGAGGGGGCTTAGGAGAAGAGCGAGGGTCCCGGGGTCCAGAAAAGACGCGAGAAAATCTACAGTATTGAATGGTAATGTTGTTCGACCAAAGTTTGACTCTTAATGAAAGAATAGTGAAGGGTTAACAATTCCTTGTATGATATTTTTAAAGCAACTTCTGTTAATAGCACCTGGGACTTCTCAACCGTATAAAAACAAGCCTACTACAAAGCCAATCATATGAAATTACTGGCTCAAAACAATTTGGCTGTTCTTTTGTTTCTGCGATGGTTTTTGTCTTTCACACTTTGAGTACGATTTCATGCCCACTGACTATGAAAGAAGTCAAAATATTTTAAAAGCTGTTTCTTTCAGCAACACCTTGGCGATATATAGTACTTATTCGGCGTTAACAACGATACGCTTGGAAAGTATGTAGGTATTTGTAAGTCTTCACCTGACAGGCCATACTGATCAGTTGACCTGAAATGCCTTGTTTGAAGCAGTAAAATTTAGTTCAGCAACCACGCGCCATATGAAACAGGTGCATTGCAGCTACCACTAAAATAGCCAAGCTAAGGCCTTGACGCTAAAATTTGTTAATTGTCTAGAAAAAAACAAATGCAGCTTCATAGAAATTAACCATCTACGGCTTTTTGCGAAATCTACAAGCGGGAATTAAGGCACATTAAGAACTACACTTGAACTACAGTTTGAGGACCATCCCTGGAAAAGACACATTTCATGTACCCATCAGCGTCCGTGTCATCCTCATTGTTTTCTGTTATAAAGTCCTCACTTGTTTCAGAAATGGGATTTATATTGCTGTATAAAGCTTTTTCTTGGCCAGAAATAGGAAGCATGGAGGGGAAATTAGACCTGTTTTCTGACAAACTGCCATTTGAAGGCCGCCTTACTCTAGGAACAACAGCTGGTGGATCATCCCTTCCTGAGCCAAAAACCAGTGGCCTTGTATTGGTGAAGCCCGTGACTTGCATTGGACTGTCTTCGGACAGACTTCTGAACCGACGCGTGTTTGGCGCGGTGGTGTCACACTGGGATGGCCTTCTTGTGCTGGGAACAGGTGGTGGCTCGCTGGTGTCAGTTAAAATTCTCTCGAAACTTCTCCGTCGAGAAGGTATCACATCAGACGGCCTTCTCGTAGTTGGTACAGGTGGTGCTGACGAGGCGCTCTGGGTGCTCATCTTTCGTTGTTTCTCGGGAACAGCTGGTTCGCAAGGTTGATGAGATGGTTGCTGGGTGGCGGGCATATCAACAGCATTCTGACGTTGCAACTGACTCGTGGCAGTCGGGCCTCCTTGTAGTGGTTCTATATCCTCGTAAACTCGAAAAGCATGGTTAGAAGCGGACAAAGGCAGGACATCAGGGACATGAGAAATTCTTGGACTGGATTCAATTGGTTCCATGGATATACTGTTGTCTTTCTTCACGGGTGGATCCGTAGAGTGCCTATAGCGTCTTGTAAGCTATTCAATTAATAAATAAAAGTGTCAAAGGAAAATTATATGTAACAGTTCTCTAAATGTACAAAACTATACCCTCAACTCCTGAAATTTTATGTACATATGCAACCATCTCCAATTCACGCAGCCTTTTAAAATTATCATTTTCAGTAAAAAAAACTACTTAAAAACAATTTATAAATTAAATCCGTAGTATAATGTCGACGGCTATCACGTTTGCCTACCAAAATGATGCTGTTTCACACGCGTGCGAGTATTGAGAAAATTTCCTTCTCGTAATCGTTCTCGTCTTAGAATTTAAAGGTATCTATCATCAACCCCGTTTTTAACAATTTGATGGAATCAAAAACTTTGCTTACCAAAATTAGTACGATGATCACCAGTGCTATAACAGGAATGGAACATCCAAGGGCAATTCCAATAGTAGCAGCAGTTGACAATCCACTGTTGCCTTCCGTAGAGGTTACCACCGTACTTTTGACGAAGTTTGCTCTATCAGCAGTCTTGTTCTTCGTAGAAGTTACTACCGTACTTTTGACGCATTTTGCTTTATCAGCTGAAGACGTAAATAAGCCAATGCATCACTAAGGCTAACTCTTTAAGGTGAATGAAAAAGAAGTCTACCTTAAACTCCTCACATGCATCAATTTTTATTTGGGTACACAGAAGTAATATTTTGGACGAAATTTAAAGTATACACTAAATAAGCACGAAGGGCGAAACTAATGTACCCAATAACAAACAGCAAGACAAGAAGTAGAACCCTATTTCATTCAACTTACTAACACTCGGGTGCATTAATGCAATAGCACCACCACCTTCCCCCTCTCCCCCACCTATCATTCCCCATAATTCTCTCCATGTCATAAAACACTATTACATTTGAAATCAGCTCCCGCGGCACTGGCGCGGTAGAAGTTGCAATTGTTTCCCGTGGTCGGTTAATTTTCTAGATTTCTTTTTGGCCGCTTGCAGCAAAGTTTTCGGGAAGGTATCATTAAGCCTTATACTGAAAGAACAAGTCTCACGACCGGTAAAGTCTGCCTCGTGCCAATATGTTACCGTATTTCCTCTCATTTTGGCTAAAAGGGTCAAACACTGATCTCGGGCTTGAGGCGGAAAGGCATCATATTGCGAGCTTTGGTGTGGGCGATGACGAGCCTCTGGCCTCAAAAAGTAGTTTGTAGGAGTCACATGTATTCGGCGAGACCAAAATTGGTGCAGATTAACTTTCTGACCAGCCAGAGACTTAGATAAAAATTGTTTTGAAGGCCGGCCTCTATGTGTCCCTTTCAAAACGGCTCCTCAGCATCATGGGTCTTGAATAAATCGACTGTGGCAGGAAAGTTTACATATGACGATTTAATGTGGACTGAGACGAGAGTTATTGAGAGAGAGAGAGTAATTTGCTGATATATTGCTCGTATTAAGTGTGGAGACATTGTGCCTGGTTGGTTGTGGATAGTTTTATTAGTACCGGGAAAGTGGTTAATTCTTTGATTTCCTAAAGTTGTAGACAGACAGAATTCAGTTATGTCGTGGTGCTCCTGTTACAATTAAGAGTATTGTGTACAAGCAAAAAACGCTTCGTGAGTGTTTAGTTGAAGTGATTTTGTCTTAGATAACCGTTTCTGGGTTCAAGGAAGGTGGATTCTAGGTCTGTTTTAGTCGGGCATATCGCTATGAGCCTCGCAGTTTGAGAGACTGAAAGGTCATAATTTCTGTTTTTTTTGATGTTGTTCATTTCATTTCATTTCTGTCGTTTTTGCCAGAGCGACTTTTCGTGTGTTAATTTGTCCTTTTTAAGCCCTAACTAGCGACTTTCAACCGCTTTTTATTCACCTCAAGGGTCAAATTGTTAAAACGCACTTGAAATTTCTGTAGGTACCTTTTTATAAATCCGGACAGATATATAAATGCACTTTATGCACGTTAGTAAATCTTTCCTATAGGGAACAAAGGGAGTTTTGTAAATCTTCAAGACGTTTATTTGAAGAAAAAGGGTCCACTAGGCAGTCGCTGACATGTAATATCACATAGTATGGAAAAAAATGCCAATCACTTCATCGCTAAATTTGGTCAATGCTTGCAGGGTTAGATTTATGCAAGATCTTATAGTAAAGATCATAATTAGGTAAGGATATAAAACATCAAATGGAAGAAAGGTTTATTAAGCAAGTGCTCTTACGTTCATAAGTTGCAGACTCTTTTCCTCTAAAGCAGCGTTCGGAACTTGCGCAGTAGGGTTTTTCCAGTTTTATGCCGTTCTTGTCCTTCTGACACCAATAACAACTAACTATCCCATCACACCAATGGGAACTGTTTCTCCCCTCACAATGGGGATCAAAGCATTTGTTAAGACAAATCGTTTTGGGATTTAAAGGATTATTGTTAGGTTGTCCTGAAGGTGCAAATGATGGGCACAAAGGAAGGCTATACAAAACAAAGTAGAGGAAAGAAATCAGTCAATTAGTTTCTTACAAAAGGTGAGCGAATGATTCAACTGCAGATACGACAAGTTATATCTACCTGAGTATGAGACATTCAAGCCTTATTCCGAAACTCTACAAAACTTATAATTGACCCGAGTATGAGGTACTCTAATCTTGAGTTACAAAACTCTAGATATATACCACACAATAAATCTACCCTAGGATGGGGTATTCTAGCCTTGTTCATAACTAAAAATCATTAACTGTTCCTGCGTAATTAACCTAAAATCTTGTGAGTTTGACAGCCTCTTCTGTTCCTAACTGAAATTTGTATTGTTTGTTGCAGCTAATAGGCCCTTTTACATGAGTTGATCACGTGATCAACTTGCGGTAAACGCGAAAACGGTTCGCTTTTAAACAAGTTTAGTAGCACGAGCTCAAAGAGCATATTAAGCCATGTATGTCAAAAGTAGCGATTGCAACTGCTGCCCGAAAATTAGGATTTGTACGAGAAAAACAACTCTTGCCACCTAATCACGTTTTAGTGGTTTTTCACTGACAAATCCTTGTAAATTCTAAAATTTATAAACTGTCCTTAAATCTTTCCCTTACGCATTTAAGGGCTGTTATGAATTGAAAGGAGATTTGAGCCCCGTAATGCTTAAAGAAATATTTCATGCAAGCGTGACCGTGTGGCAAAAGTTGTTTTTCTCTTACAAATGCTCATAACTTTCGGCGAGCGTTGCAATCGCTACTTTTGAGATATACGGCTGAAAATTCTCAGGTTCGTCGTAATTTTGATTGAAGAAAGCAAAGATTACAACCGTTGGTTAAGTTTTTGACTCCAAGTCGCATGCTATTGAAAAGAGCTTTTAAAGCTGCATTTTGGCTTAATACAAAATGACTTTGGATTATGTTGACTAACCTGCTGTTTGGAAACTGACTTCGACAATAAAAAAATTCCAGAGTGGAGGTACAGGGACATTCACACTTCAAACCAGCCAATCCGGAGCATTCATTATCTGAAGAGCACGAGCAGGACGATATAACACAGAGGGAATCTCGCGCGACAATACCTGTGCAGAGAGGGAAGCCAAGTTGGCTTTACTTAACTACATATAAAGGGAACTATATCACGATGTTTTTTTTGGTTACTTAAATACCCTAAAGGCACCTTGGAATTAAAGAAAATTCTGAAGTAATAGTTCAATGGCTGAACCACTCTGCCACTCGTACTTCAACTATAAAGTGCATATCTTTATCTTGAAACGGCCAAGATGGAAAGAGATCATTGCTTTGATAGAATCATTTGGTATCGGTCTTTAAAAATTTCATGTACGAGAAAAGATGAACAAGAATACTTAAAGATATAATTTCAGCTGAGCTTTGACAAACAGTATGGCTGTCACTATGCATGACAAAGCCCTATCAAAGCCCGTTAAAATATCTAGCATATGCATGTTTAGATGTTGTTGGATCCGTTTGAATATGTCTGAAAGTTTTAAATCATCAAAGCTTAATCGAGTATAATTCTACAAGGTTTCGTAAAGGACGTAAACATAACTTGCATCTGGCACTATTTTGTTGAAAGATGGACCAAGAAAATGAGTCCTTTTAAGACTAGTCGGTGTGATCAACCAACTTTTGGGGAAAAAGCGGAGCCCTTTATCATTTCTGCAGCGTAAGTGCCTACACTATCTTATCTTATAATGTTTTAGCAAGCTTTTTGTAGATCCGAAGGTCACTTTTTCGTCTTTGTTCTTTTTTTTTTTACCAAGTGTGATTAAGCGTCTATTCCGTTCCAGCGCATCCAATCATGTTTTCTCATATAATGATGTTAATGAACGGCATTTTGAAAAGGTCGCTTGACGTTTTTAAATCTTACCCTTGTACAACTGTAATAAATTTTTTCCTGAAATCTTTCTTTTAAATTTGCTAAAGTAACCCTAACTTTTAGTTGGAAGAGTTAAAGCAATTTATGCATGAGACAGTAAGGTGCTTTAATCATATCTTTGCTATATTTTACATAAAAAACTGATCGAGCTTCGCACGAGTGCTGAATACTTAAATTAAATTCAATTAAATTAATTTTATTCAAGTTCGATAGCGTGAGGAGTGGTTGCTCAATCTCCCGAGCCTGGGGCTCATGTATTAAACGCTCGAGCATTCCGGATCGAATAGGAATTTAGAAATGTTGGTTTTTGCGGAGAGGGGAAAACCGGAGTACCCGGAGAAAAACCTCTCGGAGCAGAGTAGAGAACCAACAACAAACTCAACCCACATATGACGTCAAGTCCGGGAATCGAACCCGGGCCACATTGGTGGAAGGCGAGTGCTCTCACCACTGCGCCATCCAAGCTCCCCTATACACTTGTTATAATTGACTCACGTGTGTGAAATATTACCCCTCCCCCACCCCATTTCTTTTACAAATAGGTGCTACATTCCTATAACGAACAATTGGCACAAAAATATTGTGTATTACTAAGAACATATCAGTTGTCTAACCTAAGTAGACGTTTGTTCCAGGTATTTGACTAAGCTCATATTTGCATCCCTGGTTTGACTGTAATGTACTGAATCCCTCCGGAGGCAAGTGAAGTTCATAAAAGCTCTGCTCTCTTATACTTTCCACATTTCGACACGTCCTCTTTACTAAGTAGCCATGACTAATTAAATCAATTGCGATGCTCTTTTCCTTTTGGGTGATATGAACGTGCTCTACATCGATAGCTTCAGCTGAGGGCAACATGAAATCCGGGTGCATTACGAGGAAGCCAGACTGATCCATAATGAAACAGGAGTACGGCTGTGATTCTGCGCACTTGGGATAAACCGTTGTAAGTAGCCTGAAAGATGTAATTAAAATGCGTTGAATTAACGGGAGGTGCAGATACTTAATAGTTTATTCCATGGACTCCAAATGCAGATGATGAGATGCGGATTTTCAGCCCTGCCGGGTCATTACGTTGTTTTCTTTGGCAACAGTTTTACTCTGACCGTGCCTCAATTTATCCATGTGTATAAATGGGTATCGGCAGTGAGACGCCTCCTTTCTTTATCTTCGCTTCAGGTGAGTTCCACTATTTTCTCCAGCACTATCAAATCAGCCGAGCTACCGCCCCCTTCGCTGTCCTCTTTTCTGTTCATATCAGTACAATTGATGTCAGTTTCTTTGATATCGGCAAAAATCTTTCAAAATTGGTCAACGCCATCTATAGCGCTGTTTGTGAAGAATCAATCGGGGGATTTGAGCCAATCAGAAACTTAACGGAGAAAGATTTTGAATGAATGTTAAAAACCTGATTATATGAACAAAGGTCAGCAAAAGTATATTCCTGGGATTTCAGCACTGACATGTACAATGTAATACATATCAAAGTTTGAAACAAAAAGCTAACCCCATTAAAGCAGCTTAACAAAGTATTCTACACTTATACCATCGTATACCTGTAAAAGTGTCTCAAAGGAAAATCAGCTCCCATTACTCCAAGAACATTATCACTAGACTCTCCGTGATACAAAGAACGAGCAGCGGTAATAACTTCCCCAGCTCCTCCCATATCCAGATACGGAGTTGTGAGAGTAAGGTAGCCTGAGTGACTTACCGCAGCGTGATACCTGCAGGGGAAAAAAATAATATCTCTCAAACTAGAAACACGTGTTTCGCAAACCCTAACATCTTACGGGCCTGACCAAAACTAGCGCGCGCTCGAACGATTATGCGTCAGCATTACGCGGTTTTATTATTGTGTCCGTTTCTTGTAGACTCAGGCAGGATGTTCAGCCTGGTTTATAGTCCTTGGGAGCGGGTTACAAGAAGTCACAACGGGTGCCAGTCTCTCTTTTCGTTGTTGGTACAGGGACAGTACTTTCCTTAGTATCTTTGCTGTCCACAACAATGTTGTTTTCTGGATAACTTCCAACCACACGTTCACGCCGATTCGCTTCATGTACTCCTTAAAGTTGACTGATACGGCTCCAAGGGCCCTACTGACAACAGGCACTACAATAACTTTTCGCATGCGCCAGACTTTTGCAATCTCATCTTTCAATAGTTGGTATTTCTCTAACTTCTCAAGTTCCTTACCTTTCACCCTGTCATCACCTGGGATGGCAAGATCAGTTATGATAACCACTCTCTCCTTCTTATCAATAAAGACAATGTCTGGTTTTCTTGCTTCAATTTTCCGATCACACTGGACTGTGGAATCCCACAGTATCTTGAAGTTTTCATGCACTTTCCACCACTCCCTCCGGCTTCTTTTCATACCAGCTATTAGCTCTTTCCAATCCGCATTTACCGCAAAGTTGCCAGTGAATATACCCTGCCATGTTTTCATACCTTCCTTTATATTCTGTCTGTGCCAGCTTACCGCACTCACCTACCACATCGGCCACCGTTTCTCCCTTACTTCCGCACATTCTGCACAAAGGGGATTCTGCTGTTTGATCGATATAAAATCTCGTATAATTTGTTCTCAAACTTGTTCCTGGGCGCTACATATCAGGGCCTCAGTACATCCTTTCAAACCTCCCTTTTGCAATCGACTGCCAAGTTCTATCCCAGTCAATACCTTCCTTTTCTCTCACAAACTGCCCATGCAATCTTTTCTGCTTCCATTCATTCTCCGTCTCCTTTAATTCATCCACTTTGTACTCCTCTGGGTCCACAGCCTCTGATATGTTGACTACATTGCTATCTCCAACTTTCCTGAGTAATGCCTCTTCACTATTTCTCACATACCAACTCAAGTTGTTCTCTTCTCTCCTCACGCAGCTCTCACCACTGATCAAGCCTCTTCCTCCCTTCTTTCTGGGTACGTATATTCTGGAAACATCACTTCTAGCTTGTAGCTCCTTATTCATTGTCTTGATTTTTCTAGATTTCCTATCTATTTCCTGAAGTTCCTCCTTATTCCATTTAATTGTTCCTGCTCCATACCTCATGAGCGACACAGCCCAAGTGTTTGCTGCTTTGATATTATCATTATTATTATTATTATTATTATTATTATTAACGGAGCTCCAAGCGCGCTTCGGAGCCCCATAGCTAAGTAAATCTACCCCTCCCAGAAAATTTGGTAATAACGTGACCTTACACCGACCAACAAGTAAGTATACACACTTACCAAGGCCTATTTCTGGGGTCATAGCTTTGTTGCTCCACAGCACCAGGAGTCACTCTAAAAACTCCATTGGCTGTTCCAACGTATCGCCAAACCAAGTATTGAGTAAGCTCAGTTTTATTACGTAGCCATAGCTTTTCCGCCTTCCAAGTAGCGATGACGGTGTCACGGATGTCTGGTCTTAACTTTTGATATTCACTCGAAGTCGTTTTTCCCATCATAAAATCATGAAGCTGCTTCACGTCAATTATGGTTTCGTTCATGCCAATATATCTGTAAGGGTCCATAAATGCCATTGGGGCAAATTTTACAACGGTTGTATCTACGTGAACAAAATGAAGGGAACAATTTAACAAATCGACAATAATTCTACCTCACCATTACGTCACTCGGGGATCACATGAGATTGCGCGACCTGCCCAGCTGTTCTGAGAGTGCTGGCCTTTTTATACTCTTTCGAGCTTTCTCTTCTTGTCAGATATTCGCATGGTGAACGACAACAGCTTGCATTGTCACCTGCAATGTGTCATGTATAGTGGGCTGCGGTGACTCAACCGAAATAATAATTCGCTTGTCGTATTCTGTTCACCATGCTTCTCCTTGGCTTTCTTTCGCTTTTAGCAGTTTCAGTCACTTTCCTGCCCCTGGGCTTTGTTACTTTTTGGTGGGAGTCATTCCCTTCACGATTGGAAATTTTCCCTTTTTTGCTTCCAATTTCTGGCCCTAAAGACAAGACTTCATGATTTCCCGCCAAGTCTCCGAAATCTATATGTACTATAACGTCGCTTGTGGTTCTAGTGATTTCACCAATACAGACCACGTGTGTCTTAAAAACCTCCAAAACTTTGTTCCTCTCTTACGGTGTAGCGTCCGTTGGTGTGGTACTCTTCCAAATTTCTAACGCAGGCAGAGAGAGTCAAATGAAACCTCCGATCGCTTTGCTGAGCAAGAACGCATTGAGCTGAGCTGGCAGGTCGCGCAATCTCACGTAATCCCCTTCTGACTCAATGGATTGGTGTAATTACAATCAAACGCTAACTGCCAAGTAAGTCTCGTTTAATTTTTTTAAATTTCCAGTGGTCTGTACTATTGAAGTTCAAACGTCGAACGTTATATGTACCGAACTTAATAGCTATTTGGGTCGACCCACATGATAAAAACGTTCCACGGTTGATTCATTTTCACGCTATATATGTTTATCAGTGAAGATAAATGATAGTAATTTATGCATTAGGTTCGGCACATGAAAAGTTCGACGTTTGAAACGAAATCGCTCCTCGGCCGAAATTCTCATGTGGGCCACTCGAAATGACTTAAATTGACTCAAACGTCTTTATCTTTTCATTTACTTAATTGAAGGATTAGGTTCAGTGCATTAAAAGATCCGGTTTATCGACCACAGTAATGACGTCGAATAGCTAAACTCCAGTGATCCCACAAGCCGCAGTCGGGTGGTTTCACTGCAGATATGTTTTGAACTCTATGACGTCATTTCTATGGTCGATAAGAGTATGGACCATAAAAATTGTCAATTTGTTTCTTCACATTGACAGGTTTTGACGTCCACTTTCGCTGAAGTTAAGTTTCATCTCTGAAAATATCGCACTCAAAAATGAAATTGCGCCACCATCATGTCATTTCCATGGCCGGTCTATACTCTAATCGACTGATTAGGTCTCGACCAATCAGCGCGGAAGAAGTATCTCAGTTATTGTCAGGAGCTCCTGTTATTGTAAAATAAATAAATAAATATAATAATAATAACAATAATTATTATTATTATTACCATTATTATTATTATTATTTTTATCATTATTAAATATTTCCTCAGCTGTTTTTACAACCCAGGAAATGAGCAGATTAAAACAACACTTATGGAGCAAACTGACCAGAAAATACTTATTTTTGTGCAGATAAAATGTAAAAGGAGATGATGGTGACGTATAAATTAACGATTTCCGTTTGTCGTGGCAATGATAAATAAAATGATAAAAATGATAATGATGATGCACTTTTTAACTATCAATGCTAATAAATAAAGATCGGATCATTATTTTTTTTCTATCATTCCTATGGTCATAGCCTCTTTACAAAAAAGACAGACACTTAAGCTACATAAATTCATGATCCAACGACGCGTTAGCTAACGGATCACTCTTCCAGCAGAGCCTTTCTTTCATGTTCTCTAGCTCTCTTGCTCGATTTTGGCGAACTCGAGAGAGAGTCTGCTTTAATCTTTATTGATCATGAGTTGTTCGTTGCTGGGATACAGTTTCAAACCCGGGCCTAATAACCGTCCGCTTGATACAGTGAGCTCAGTTAAAACAGTCTATTTTGTTCTTAAACGAATGCTCTCTCCCAAAAAAACGGTTTGACGAGGGAAAATCAAGACTGAGTGGCCCAGAAGTTCAGGCTACGGCTGCTTCCATTAAAGGCTTCACGCGATTCAGGCAGAGCCTCATTTTCTCCTCCCCGCTCAAGCAGACAAAAAGAGGCTCTTCTTGCAGGGTGCTTACGGATCAAAGAAGCTACAAGGCATAAAGGAAATAATGATTCAAACTCCCTATTTACAAGCTATATAACAGTACTTTAATTATACTCACCGCTAGTTACAGTCTTTCCAAAATGCAAGCAAGGATGTTGAGGTGGATCCAAGTCTATTCGATGATACTTGAAAGAATAACCTAAATCAATGGAGGCAAAAATACGTTTATGACAAGGAACCATTAGCACCAAGCATAACCCCCCTTCCCCACCTCCCCACCACCACCACCACCACCACCACCCCATCACAACTAGCGATTTTTGTGAAGATTCTCTCCGTCAGGTCACCAACGTCCGACACCGGATAACTCTAACTAAACTCTGTCTAAGTAATCACAAATTGGCGATAGAGACAGGTCGGTATGTAAGACCTTATAAGAAACCGGAAGAGAGGATCTGTCCTATTTGTAAAAAAGACGTAGAAGATGAAATACACTTTTTAACTCTGTGCCCTGTGTATCAAGAAAAAAGAAGTACTTTATTTGAATACTTAAACAAAGAATACAGATTATCAGAAAACAGAATGGTACCAGACAATGTTTTTCTCTTGTTAATAAACCCTCCGACCAAGAACAAACCAGTGCAAAAGCTAATTGCAAAATACGTATTCGACTGCTATGAGAAAAGAAGATCATTAGTTGTTTAGGTTAATATTGATTATAGTTCCACTAGTGTGCAATTTGTGTTATGATTTTAAATTATTTGGATAAAGTAGATATACAAAAACAGTATAAGGACTGTATAAGACTCCAAATAAAATATTGTCTTGTCTTGTCTTGTGTTCACTGACATCTGGCCTCTCCTTAGGGGACAAGAAGGGAATTGAAGGACGATGATGACTTAAACTTGTTCAACTTGTTAAACTTGTTAAACTGAAACCATCCTTACCTATGGGAATTTGTAATGTGTTTAACACCTCGTTTACATGGGTAACAGGTATAACCACACCAATGGAAAAATCCGTCTTTTCCACTGGAGACCAAAAATAAGATGAATTAAGCTGCTTTACCAGCACTCCGTCTTCGATGTCACCTCCGCGAGATAAATACCGTGTGGCTACGAAAGTTGTTGATCCAGATTCACCCCTGTTTGTTTAAAACAGAAGAGTCACCAAAGCCAAAAAAGGTGTAAAGCAAACAAGCAAAGATCGTCACCATTTCACCTTCATTCACGTTCTAAAGGCATAAGTGTGAGCCCACCCCACCCTAATCTCCAGGCGAGGCAGGAAAACGAGGACTAGAGGTCCTTTAATCCCAGTGTTATAGCGCTCATAGCAAAGAACGTCGTTTTCACACCTAGAAATTTATACAGATTAACACACATTACTACGTCCCTGACGTCACGAAACATCCACGTCTTTCCCAGCTCACCTAGCATTCTCTTGTTCATGGGTTCAGGCCACTGACACAAACACGCAAAAGAAAAGAGCCATAAGAGCGACTAGCTACAACGAATGCACATGCATGTATACCTTGTCATAGAAGCAAACACCTCAAGGAACTTCGAATCAGTTTCCAGGGTCCTAATGTCTATGAAAAAAGGGTCTTCATACGCTCCAGAAGGTGCTGGAAGAAGAGGGTGAATTAAGGTCCTTCCTGTTTTAGCGATCATAAAAGCGTAGGTTGTCTGGTCCTGATTGAAGAATGTGATTTCAGATAGAAGGTCCTCCAGGTTGATATCCGTCCCTGCTACGCCAATGAAGTTTCCTGTTTCATCGTAGCATGGAAGAGTGATCGACATCAAAAGACCTGACGAGAGAAAAACAAAATGTTCCTCTAGCTCTTTCATTCTTCGACCACACATTATTACCTGTCCCCCGTCACCAAGTACCTCATTGGTACAGTTAATTTCACAGGTACTTAACTTCGCGATTTTGGCGGGACAGTGTTTTGTTGGGTATATCTTCGCGTTTTCTTGAATAGGGAAATATGAGAGAAGGGCATCACATTTTGCAATTCAAGTACGTTCATGCAACTTGCTGACGGTGCACAATCTTTTGTTTTTTGTTCATATTTGTAACTTATTTTATTGTAACTGAAAAATTAGTGCAACGTTTCTATTGGTCAATAGGACCAAAAATGAAACCAATTGAAAGTTGTGTACCCGTCAAGTTAAAATAAGCTAACAAAACCAAGAGAGAATAATGCCCCATTATTCTCTCCTACAGAAACATATAACAGAGGACTCTGAAAGGATTCATAACAATTTCACGTTATTGACTATGTTTGCTTCGAACTAGACTCGACTTGAAAAACGTTTTAATGTTGGAACGTTACAAGAAACTTGTTAATGAGAACTCGGAGGAACCAATTAATTGCAATTATATTTTGATAACTGCGTGAGAGATATTCTGAGGGATTTGTACGATGGAATCTAGCTATTTTAATAGTTTAAAAGATGAATTTAATAGTTGTAGTCTATACTCCATACGTGAAATCTACTACCGTTACTTTACACAAAATAAAATAATAAAATGGAACCTACCAGTAAACTAAGTTATCACTTTGTATTTGTCGATTACCATATCCTTGTGTTTTTGTTATTACATGTTAATCCACTTGAAATTTTGTGATTTCGATTTTCTGAATGGATATAAAACTTCGCGTGTTTAAATTCTGCGAGGATTTGATTCGCGGGTCTTGAATTTCGCAATGACGTCATATGGTCCTGGCCTTTTCGAAACGTTGCTACGGCAATTTTGTATTGCAATATGTGAAACTATAAATTTGACATAAAAACTTACATTTTGAGTCAAACTAAGAAGTATCTTTTATCCTATTAATATTAGTTTTTTAATGTTGTGGTAGTAGGGGGTGAGGAGTGGGTGGGAGGGGGAGAGGGGAGTTAAGAGACAAACAATACCTGTTCCAAATGCATCAATATACGGGACAGACACTATTGGTTGATCCAGCCGCGCTCGAGGAAGAAAGTTATAGTACGATACCATCTTAGTTCGCAGCGAGTTAATATCTTCGGTGACTGCTGTGTACTGTCCATGCTAATAGGGAAAAACGGAGAAAAAGCTTTGACTAAGAGCCTGTTTACATGGAGGAGGGGGAACCAGGTAGGTGAGGTAACGTGTGGCGGGTCACTCCACCTATCATGTAAACGTGATCAAAATAAAATGAGAGATTACATAACAGGCGGGTTACCCCACCAAAGCGTGTTACCTCACCTGCCTGGGGTCCCTCACCTCCATGTAAACAGGCCCTTATAGATTGAAAATCTTTCACCCTACAACGACAACTAATTAAATATTAGAAAACTCTTTCAGGAAAGCTTAATTGAAATCAAAAGTATAGCTATATTTTCAACTGAACCATCTTAAGACGCACAATCACGAACGTGACAAGTGTAAAAATAAACTATGCTTTTGAGCGCTTTACCGCCTTCAAACCTTGACGAGAAACCCCTTAGCTTCTAGATAAGACGCTAGGCTTATGACGACGGGTTTCTGTCGCCCCATGGCAGAAAGTGATTTTAAAAAAAAAAAAAAAGTAGCTGTTCATGCATGTTTATTTGCCACTTTAGAAATGAGAAGGAAACTGGAGCTGAAATGAGCCCCGCAATTGTTTCTGGGATCGTTAATAAGGACGCGATAAGCCAATAGGCCACTTCCTAGTTCCAAAAACCCTCACTTTCAAAATGAGGCCAAGTGCACAACCTTTCTTGTGAAAATGAGTTTTATTTGCATGAGAATGAAAATAATTTCCATATCAAAGGCTGAGCACTTAACCTCGTTTTGATACAGAGGCCAGGGGGAACTTGGAAATGGCCTATTTTTTCCCTGTTCCTGGTAGCAATCCCACAAATCTATGCACAATTAAATCGGTCTGGTTTTCTTCTCGTTTCTTATCTGGCGAATGCTGAGCAATGGCTGTAGTTTTTCTCAAAACTTCGTAGCCGCTGCGTTAAAACCCAAAAACGTCGTTATATTATACACACTGCGTCTGAGACTTGACAAAGAAGCTCAGTACCTCCGGAAGCGAATTTGCCTTTGCAAATCTGAAATGTAAATAACTGGTCTACATGTACTTTACCGTTATATCTCCAACGGACACATTTCGCGGATAGCCGTACTTTGTTGTATTTTGAATGGCAATGTCTGTGAGGATTTCAGGGTTAGGCGTGTCAATTCCAAACGTAAAAATTATGACGGAGTTGTTAAGCTCCAAGTTCCTGTCTCTTATCGTTTTGAAGATCAGACCTCTATTATCTGTTGGATCACCAGCCGTGAGAAATAAAATGATTCTCCTCTTAGTTTTGTCAGATTCACCAACAGCAGAAGCTTTCAACAGATCAAAGGCCTTTTCCAATCCAACTCGATAAACAGATGCACCTGTGAAAAGTCATAAATCAATAAATAGAAGAAATTAATTTCGCATTTGGGGCGGTACCGGTGGGCTGCCGAATCAGAAAGGAATATCCTCTAAACAAAGATGGGACGAAAACAAATAAATTTTATCGAGGTAGAGGTCTGGGAAATGTGGTAATCTACCTACCGTATCCGAGAAAATGTGGTAATCACCTGACCGTACACCGAGCGAGTGAGCGAGCGACCGTCCGTCCTTACCACAAGCATACCAATGTAAAATAACTCAATCAACAGGTATGGCAACCCAAATGCAACTCAACGTTTTATTACAGGTAACCCAGGTTCTGTGATAGTACCACAGTACGGTTCCAGTAAAAATTACAGTGGTCGTATGGGGTAAAAATACGATCCTAAAATTTCTCGGAAATACTAGATAAAGATCAATGAAACTTGCTCTGCAGTTAATTGTTGTTGTCCTTAGTGCTCCAGCGAAGTTTCGTGATAATTTGCAGTAATTTGTTCAAATTCACTCTATATGCCCCATGTATAAGCCCCTCCAAATATAAGCGACCCAAACCGGTAACGCAAAAAACCCTCCGTTAAATCGCCCCTCCAAATATAAGCCCCCCGGGGGTTGTACTTGGAAAATTGTCCTCAAATACAAAGTAAAACGGTCAATTTACTTCCAACTATAAGGCTAGCTCAATCGATTTTGAAACGCAAATTTCCCTCCGTAGATAAGCCCCTCCGAATATAACCTCCTCCAAAAATAAGCCCCTCAAAAATGGCCTTTGAAAAATACAAGCCCCGGGGCTTATTTTCGGAATTTTACGGAACAAGGTAGGAGACACGAGATGCCATTTTCGCCAACATGCTCTCATTCGACACAACTTTTTCTGCGAAATTCGAACTCCAACGGACAATAAACATGCCAGGATCGTAGAAATAGAATAGCAGCAGATATAGAAACCAATGAAGCTTTTCCAGATAGAGAAACGAATCCCACAGACTTTGACAAACTCGAAGGAGATAATCTAAACAGACCGAGAATATGCTCGCCGAAGCAGCCGAGCCATATAAACGCGCAGCCAAGAAAATGAAGCCTGGGCACTGTACAAAAAATTCCATCTCGGGAGTCCTGAGGTGACCTTTCTGGGGACCGATACATCATTTGCCCAAATTAAAGCCACCCTACCCTGCTGAAAAAATACTTGATAGAAGGCGATTGTTCTTCCTAGCCAATCACAATTCGCCAGAGGAAACCCCGCACGCGCGCCTAAATTTAAATGGAAAAAAAAATATAAAACCAGGATTGTCTGCCGAGTTACAAGGCGCCCCATTTCTTTTACTAACGAACGCAAATAACAGTAACGAAACTATGAAATAACGCGAAATACTTACAAGGTGGGCTAAAAACGAGGTTGAACAAGAGGTAGATGATGACTGAGATACTGTTGCTGTGAACTCTCGAGCGAAACGATCGTAAATAAACGGTGAAGCTTACAAAATAATGTCAAAAATCATACGGAAAATTCCAACAGAATATGAATTGCGATGACTGAGACGAATGTGAAAGGCATGTGCACCAGTAAACAAAGAACTAGCACGATTAACATATTTAGCGATTAATGCGGTCTTAACACGCCGACTTTCTTGTCAATACAACCGGACGTTCTATCAGTTAAAAATGTGAACCATCTTGACACCTTTCTTTGAATTTGGTCCCATTGTACAAATGCCGCGGTAAGAGCCAAAATTCACTTATATCTTTTGCTCGTTTTAAGTTTTGTAAATCCTCTTTTGTTGTTATTTCCTTTGCCCTATTGATGTTTTATAGACTTTCTAAGGACCAGCTCCAGGTGCTGAATATAGTTCGAGAGGGACATAATATCTTTATAACAGGCCAGGGTGGTACGGCTAGGAAAAACAATTGCCTTCTATCAAGTATTTTTTCAGCAGGGTAGAGTGGCTTTGGGCAAATGATGTATCGGTCCCCAGAAAGGTCACCTCAGGACTCCCGGGATGGAATTTTTTGTACAGTGCCCAGGCCTCATTTTCTTAGCCGCGCGTTGGTATGGCCCGGCTGCTTCGGCGAGCATATTCTCGCCGGTCTGTTTAGATTATCTCCTTCGAGTTTGTCAAGTCTGTGGGATTCGTTTCTCTATCTGGGAAAGCTTCATTGGTTTCTATATCTGCTGCTATCCTATTTCTACGATCCTGGCATGTTTATTTTCTGTTGGAGTTCGAATTTCGTGGAAAACGTTGTGTCGAATGAGAGCATGTCGGCGAAAATGGCATCTCGTGTCTCCTAGTACCTTGTATATTATTATTGTATATAGAGTGATTATAATGCTGTATTTTATCTTTTAAATTATTTAGTAGATTCTATAGTATCTGTATTCTTTGGTTTTTACCTTGTATTTTTTATAGCTTAGTATACTCATTTGTTATTGTATTATTTATTTATTTATTTATTTATTTATTATTTAGAGGGCCACAAGTTTATTAGTCCCGGCTATTTCGTGCTAACCCTCATAAAATAAAGTCTTTACTTACTTACTTACTAGCGAATTTTAACAAATTACTGCAAATTATCACGAAACTTCGTTGGAGCAATAAGGACAACAACAATTAACTGCAGAGTACGTTTCATTGATCTCTATTTAGTACTGATTTCCTAGAAATTTTAGGTTCGTATTTTTACCCCATACAAACACTATAACTTTACTGGACCCGTACTGTGGTACTATCACAGAGCCTGAGTTAACTGTGGTTTTATTTGGAAGGAAATCACATGGCCGCCGGGACTTTTAGCAAAAAAAAACAACAACAACAAAGTCGTGTCTTTTTCGGCGTTATTCTTTATGTTTACACTAACGTGTATAACAGAGAAAGAGCTCAAGCGAGTTATTGAAAACAAAGGAGACGAATTTCGTAGGAAGAAAAACATGGAAGTTCAAAGCGGCGGTGAGAAAATGAGAAATGCTAGCGGCCAGCAAGATGAAGATGGGCGGTAGTGAAAAATTAAAGCGAACATGAACATAGAAAACTAATTATTGGGTAAGCACATACGACAATTCCTCCATAAAGATAATGTTTACTTGAACTAGGAAGTTTGAAGTTTTAGTCGTACAAAACAGCATTGTAGTCGTGCAAAACAACGGCAAGGGAAAGACAAAAAAGCGTGCTGCCCTTGCAAATTTGTTTTTTGCTACTTAGAAGAAAAGGTGTGCTGCACGTGCAATTTGTTTTTTGGCTAATTAGATCTATTAGTCTTGAAGCCATTTTCATTGTCGTTCTCGTTTAGCATTACACGATTTAATTTTTTTTTGTTTACACGTATTATTAACCAGAGGTTCGCTTTTAGCCCTGGCTAAATCTATATATTAGGAATTTGAGTTAAAATTCGATCCCAGTAGGGATAAATAAGTTCCATAATGTAGAGTGCGTGTGCTGCGTATGAGTGGTGGGTGACGTAAGTATGTCCATAACTTGAGGAAGAGCATGGACGAACCATGTGCTAATGTAATTGATGCAACCAGTTTGTAATTGTAATTAACTTCGTTTACAGTTAGGGCTTGTGGAGTGTGTAACAATAAGACATTCCTGCCGAAGAGTAACTAAACAGACTTCGTTACCAATTAATTTTAAAAACGAAAATACTCAACATAGTAGACTCTAAAGACGGGTTACGTTTATATGATTTTTTCGAACGAATGTAAATTATAAGATCTTTCTTGATAGTTGCTCTTCTTGGAAACTCGTTGATCACTTATTACCATTACAATTTTTTTCGTTTTATTTTCTTCAGTGGGGGCTTCTGTATAAAAGCTAAATAGCCATCATAAGCCTCACAATTATCAATTCCTTGTTCCATTGCCATTTGCCCTTGCGTGCAAAAGTTCGAAAGAAAAAATCTCTAAGCGCAGAGAAAAACCCCCCAAAAGTCGAGTTACTAAGTGAACCAGTTTATTTCAAACTAATTGTCAACAACATTGCATCAAGCTTGCCAGAAGGGACAGGCTGAATTACGCATCCCCAGCTTATAAAAGCGCCCTTGCGCGCACGAGGCCGGGCAGCGTAGCACCATGGGTTAGAAGAAATAACCTATAGATGTAAGAAATTTTGGTATTCACGTGACCGTCCGTACCTCCATCCACCACCTAAATGTACGCCAATGTAAAATTTCACGATTACTTCAAACACTATACTCAGGCATGGCAGGAACCCATGAGTATAGAAAATGACAATAGCCTGTCAGTTATATACCCCATCCTGTTTAAATTGAATTGACAACTGTTAGAGCCGAGACTCTTTTTCGACTAAATTTTCCACTGACGTGGATAACAGAGAACAAGCTAGAGCAAGAGATAAAAAACAAAGGAGACGAATTTTGGTTGGAAGAAAAACTTAGAAATTTTTAAAGTGGCGCTGAGAAAATGCGAAATGCTAGCGGCCACCGAGGTGAAAATTAGCGGCAGTGCAAAAAAGCGAACATTTCCTACATAAAACGTGTAACTAGGAAGTTTCACATTGGAGTCGTACAAACAACGGCAAAGAAATTTACAAAAAAGTGTGTGTGCTGCACCTGCAAATTTGTTTTATGCTAATTTAGCTACAGTTGTTGGCTTCACAATAGAGCTTAAAGTATAGTGTAAGTAAGACTTAAGAGCTGCTATGTTTTACTTAACCAAAGATACCTGTGTGAGGGCCTAAGTAAAATCTCAAGTTATTTTACTTTGCATCTTATTGAATTCGGAAAGTTGAAACGATTCAAGAAAAGCTCAAGTGACCTGAAAACCATCCTTAAAACCGATTTAGCGAACTTGCGGTTTCTTAAGCTTTGAAAGGCAGAAGCATGTCAATCAATGTTAATTATATATGCTGCGTGGGAAAATAGCTTTAAGTTAACCTGAAGAAAAAAAGAAACGGTTATGTTTGAAGCTTAATTTTAATTGAAGTATTTAAAATTTACTTGTCTCGAAACATTTCTCAGCTTATTTAGGCTCTAGTGTAAAGAATTGCCATAGACAGCTTTTACTTCAAGTACTATACTTTGTCAACAAGTGTGAAGCCGTGTTTTCAACAGAGGACCTCTACAGAGCGACTGAAGATTTTCAAGTGCTTACTTGAAACCAACTTCGCTAATAGTATGAAGCCAACAACAGTGCTTCACAGTGGAAGCCTGAAGTTAGTTTAAAGTAAGCACTTCAAGTGCACTTGGTTATCTTAAGTCGCTCTGTAGGAAACATGGCTTCACACTTGTTGACAAAGTATATTACTTGGCGTAAAAGCTGTCAATTATTGGCTTCAAATGAGGGCTCTCAAGTATTTTCTAAGTGTACTTGGAACCTTCTTTGAGTGTGAAGGGGTAAAATATTCCTGCTTCAACTTTACTCAGTGGTGACTACAGAAACGTTTGTAGTTCAAAAAGCCAAAGTTCGTCCCCAAGGATGGTCTACACCACATTATAACATAACAAAAGTAAATCGCGCGCTCTGATTGGTCAGTTAGCCACTACCATTTTCCCGTTGGTGCACGCCAAGAAACTGAGCTAGCGCCGTAAAATTTTAGGCAAATTCAACAAATCTCCTCTCCTGGCGGTAAAATACATCTATGAAATACACAGATGAAAAGTCGAAGTTGAAGAAAATACTAAGCTGTCGTTTTGAAGGAAAAAAGACAAAAGATCAAGCGACAAATTTGCCCTGGATGAATTAATCACTGTTTTCCTCGCGGCTAGAATCGGCTGAAGGAAAATCGAGCGAGCGAAGATTTAAGGTACATTTTTTGTTTTTTTGTAGAAATGTAAATTTGTCAATTAGCATTGTGTTATTGACTTTTTGGTCAAGCTGATGCTAAATTCAAGCAAATATTTTAGGAAACGCGCTCAAATTCGAGACAGCTTTGTTGTGAAGTTTTCATCGCATCGATTAAAAATTATAGTTGAGTTTAAACGGGCACATTACGCTGGAATACGCGAATTTCATTTTAGTACAGAAACATTTGACTTTTCAAATAAATTTTTCAAAAAATAACTTCTGTGTGTATTATTTTGTTCCTCGGTGTTCGACAGCTACAGTGTCAAGGAACAGTGTATTAATCATAACCCATATTACCTTTCGGGATTGTCGCGTGCACAGTTTTTCCGACAACCTTTCTCGAAATAGCTGTATATGGCCTCCAAAAACTAAATGGAGCTATCGGACTCCATCAGGATAAAGAATCGATCGATCGAAGTAAACCTGGAAATGCATGTTCTTCCTTTTTGTCACTCTTTGAAATCAGAACTATTAGTGAAACGTTTACCCACGTACACAGGTATTATTGCCGTGATCAAGCCGCCAGTTAACGTGGGAAAAATTTGATTTACCAGGATTGCAAATTCTTTCGTGTGACCTGACCGCGCCAAAAGTGAGCACGAATTACGAATGACAACTCTCGATTCACACTTTGTGCTGAGGACGTAAGTACACGCGAGTCTCATTTAGTGTAAAAAGAAGTCAAAGCTGTATTTTCGATGAGCCAAATTATGTCTTCATATATACACAGGGTAAAAACCACTTCTTTTAAGTGGACAATTAACATAAGCTGACATTACGAACCCTTACACTGAATAAAGAAGGGGTCAAAAAGGAGAGAGAAAACATAGCGGGTGGTCAAGAATGTGGTTCAAGGGGAGGGGAGATTTCTTTTATCAAAGAAGTAGCCACCTTTGTAAGATTTTGCTGTAGGTCTTAATCATTTTTTTTTGTTTAATTTCAAGGCCTGTAGTTGAAAAACAAAAAAAAGTTCTAATTGAAGTATTATATGGTTTCTTAAATGTAATAGCTATTTCTAAATATTTCCTGTCCAACCTATCACAGCGCTAAACCATGGTATCACTTGCCATTTTCAGGTCTTGGGGTGGGGGAAGGGGGCTCTTGACGAAATTTTGATTTTTCCATTTTTTCCTCAAAAATGAAGAGAGGAATGTACTAAGCATGGAGGAAACAAGATTGGTCACTCGCAAGATGGTAATGATTAAAACCCAACTGGTAGATTACGCATTAATGCCCCCCAAACTAATTTTATTTGTCCTGACTTGCAAAAAGAAGAAAAAAAGAAGTATTAGTTAAAGTACTGTTTTTCAGTCCGATGGGGTTTCGGCTGTTTAAAGTGGGCACTTAATTTTTACCCTCCCTTTTCAATACACTTGCTGCTATATAAAGGTAATATAAAGGTCAGCAAAGGGCCAACTCCTTCTTTGAAATATTGCAACTTTAAAAAAAAAATGAATTATTTCATATATACTTCACATCATTGCAACTTTTCAAAGAAGATTTGCAATACTTGTTTTAAGTGCCCTTAAACCCTGGGTGTACAAGGTAGGGGAGTGGGTGCAGTCCCCGGAAGGTTGTTTGAATTAACCACCAAGACAAGTCATCACATATCCACACTTGGCGTCGGAGCGAACGTGCGCAATACGAGAACCATGAAAAAACTGAAAGACTTTTGAAAACGTCCGCAGAACAGCTACATAAAATGACCGAATTCAAGGTTTTGCGAAGAAGTTAAACTCGAGATAATTTTCTTACTTTAGCCACCTCCCCTACAAATTCCAAACGCAGGTACCTCGGCTACTTAGTACAAACTTAACTAGCCAAAGTAGTTTTAATCATGTGGATTTTTCTTTAGTGACTTTTTCCCTTTGTATCGCCCTTAGTTAGCTTTAAATAACTAGACTTCCTCGTTATGACCTATGGACCAAAAACAAGTATTGCAAATCTTCTTTGAAACATAACCAAATTTTCCTTTATTTTATTGATAATTTAATGTTGAACTTGGTGATTTGTTTACCGGCGAGCCTAACCCGCACCCGCACCCGCGACCTCTACCCGCGACATTTAGACATACTTCACCATTGGTATTAAGATTTGGTAACCTATCCATCCGAGAAAATTTAGTATGACGAAGCGAACGACCGCCTGCCAACCCGTGCACACACTTCATGTAAGCCGATGTCAATTGTCACAATAGGTCTTGCCCAACTAGCCTGTCAGTTATGTTTTCATCTGTATGAGTATGATTAGATTGACAGCTGTCAAGATCAAACATCCGCTGACAATTATCACATGACCATCTCGCGGGCGCAGATGAATGACCAGTTGTTTTGCTCCTACATATAAGCTGACATAATATGTCACACCTTCCAAATCAACATGAAAACGAAACTACGCCGGGCGGGACTGTCAATCGGCTGCCAGTTGTTTAAGGTTATATGCGCGAGCCAAATTAAGGTCAAATGGCAGCTGTCAAAATGGAACATGTGCAGGCCACTGTCAGAAAACTAATAACGTGGGCTCAGGTCCACGACCTGGCATTTCGCCCCCACTGTAAGCCGGACTGAAATGTCTCACTCACACTCGTAGTCGACAGTCCGTTAATTCGGATATTCGCCATTCTAATGAAGGTTAATTGAAAGCCGTCAAACTAGAGCATCCGCTTACCATCATCACCTGACTGTATCGCGGTTTCATTTTTCTACCCATTGAGGTCACGTATTTTTTTAAAGTTTTTCGCTGATATTTTATTTGATCACGGGCTCTATTCTGTATTTTGAGCTGAGCCCCAAAGCTTAGAAAATCTATCTATCCGAGAAAATTTGGCGATCATGTGTTTGTACCCCAACAGCCCGACCTTCCTTCTGTCCGCACCACAGGCATATCAATGTTTAATTTCACACTTTCTAGCTAGTTAGGAGCCTTCAACCTGATATAGAGAGGAGAAGTCGTTACGTCACGTTGCAATAGCAGCAAAATTTTTGGATGACAACAACTCGATAAAGTCACTTAACAGCCTATTCGAACTATTTCAAACTTTACGGATCATATTCAGTTTTCATTTAATTTGGCAAATCTAGGCGAAACTTTCTTTGAGACCGTATCTGTTGTTATCTAAGTTAAGAAAAAGAAAGCGACAATTTTTGTGTTGAGTTCACCTCCTCCATAAAGCGGGCTCGTAAAATTAGGAAGTTTCATGTCGTAGTGGTGCAACGACGGCAAAGAAATGTAAAAAATAAAGTGATGCACTTGCAGAGTTGTTGTTTGTTAATATAAACATAATATTTTTGGCAGTTCTCCTTGCCGTCGCCATCGTTGTTAGTTTTGTTGTCATCCAGAAATAGTGCTACCATGGTAATGTGACGTCACAGTTCTCCTCTCTATTGTACATCCATGTTTTGATCAATTAACAGCCGTAAAAACATTGTATCCGCTGACCAGTATCGCCTGACCGTATCCCGGGCTCAGGTATCGACCCACTGAGTTGGAGTATTTTTTGAAGTTATCCGCTGACAAGTTACCACTTTTCAAATGATCGCAGGTTCAAGTTCAATTTTTTTAAAATGCATATGAAATAAGTCGTGTTCATGAGCGGCACTTTTAAAATTTTGATTTCAAACTGACCTCGGACACGAAAATTCAACCGGCTTTTACATCCTTTTGACCTTTCCCACCACAGTCACGCGTTGGTCACGCTCTACGTCCAATTTTTATGCTCTGATTGATCAAAATTTGACAAGTGAGTTCATGCAGAAAATTTATGCAGCATCTGGAAACTTGTTTACTGATAGCGGAGCTCCACGCGCGCGCTTCGCGCGCGAGTGGGCGGAGCCCCATTGCTAAGTAAATCTACCCATCCCAGAAAATTTGGTAATCACGTGACCGTACACCGACCGACTGCCGTCCATCCGCACCACAGGAAAACCAATGTTTACTCTCACACTTTAAGCTAGTTTGGGAGCCCAAGAGAAAACTAATTGCACCGGCTGCACATCAATGTTGTGATCAATTGACAGCTATCAAAACAGGGCATCCGCTGACCAGTATCACCTGACCGTACCGCGGGCTCAAGTGTCGACCCATCGAGGTCGAGTATTTTTTAAAGTTATCCGCTGACAAATTACCAGTTTCAAATGATCGCAGGCTCAAGTTTATTTTTTCCAAGGATTCATATCAAATATGTTGTGTTTATGTCACTATGGCCACGCACTATTAGGATTTTGATTTCAAACTGACCTCGGAAGCGAAAACTCATCCAGTTTTTTTTAAAGTACAGGCGGGGAAGACCTTATCTTATCATGGTCACGCGTTGGTCACGCTCTTCGTCCAATTTTTATACTCTGATTGGTCAAAATTTGACAGGTGAGTTCATGCGGAAAATATGCAGCATCTTGAAAGTAGTTTACTTTGACAGCTGAAGCTGACAGAGTTTTGTGTCAACTTGTGATGTTTTCAACTGCCTTTTTCCTCTGGATGTAAAAAATGAAATACAGCTGCTATCAAGAGTCTTCTGTTATTCATGGCTGGTTTGTTTACTGGGTTTTGGTTGAGAAATGCGTCGCTTGTCAAAATTCGGTAATTCGATTTTCGTTTTCGAGGGTTTAAAAGTCTCAAGCGACTGTGGCCTCCCTTCATAGCTATCAGGAACTGAATCTCGAATGGTAAGCCTAAGTAATTATTGTATTTGAAGTTTTCATGAAGTCCTGCACAGTTCACGCTGACAGTTTATGCGGCAAGTTTATGCACGTTTGTAGGATTTGAGTCAATGATCTGACCTAGTATCAGGTTTGATATAAGCTTAAAGAACTTTAAAAAGCCTTCAGATATATTTGTTCACCACAAATAGAAAGAAAACGTTCCGAAGAATATTTAGTTATAAATTTGGCTGTAGAAAGAAAACTTTGAGCGATTTTCTTGCTTCGAGGACTTCACCTTCGAAAACAGTAAACACCCCGCCGGGAAGCCGGCTAAAACATAAACTTAAGCTTTACGCTTAAAGACTCAGGTTTTTAGAGACACTTTAATACTTGTTTTCGTGAATGAAAATTGTTGTCTCTGTAAATGTCTCACGGAATTATATCTCTTTTTTTGATTGTTAGTAGTCTCTCTTGCAATTTTAATCGCTTGTCCGTGCCGTTTGTTTTCATCGTTCATGACCATCGCTTGCAGGAGTGCTCAAAAATGTCGCGCGTATCAAACGCTTTATAAGATTACACATCGTTATAACTGAAACCATTAAATGACAAAACAAATAATAATAAATTCGCTATTATGTTGAAGCGTAACTCTGTTAAAGTTCATTCAAACACTCGACCACACTGAAAGCTCGCACTATAGAAACGAGAACCAGCTGACCGTATGAGTGATTTTGGCAATTTTCTGAAATTTTTGAACGGTTTGGCTCGTCCTGAATATTGAGTGAGTGCAATTTGTCTCGAAAAATTGTGAAATACCGCATTCTGTCCGAGCTCTGTACGATAAATAGTACTGTTTCACCTCAAATGTGGTGTATAAAAATTATAAAAGGTTGGTTTAAACACCCCCAAATTTGTTGGCAAGAATTTGTAAAGTACACCTGTCGAACGCAAAAAAATTTGGCGTGATTTGTTTTCCAAGAATTTGTTTTCGAGGCCTAATCTACTGTGATCTTGAATGTGATCGAAGATGTTTGCTATTTTTTGGGTGTACATATAGAGGATATTGCACGGTGGCGCGAAGATATGAATTTTATTTTCGAGTGGCAAAACAATATTTTACGAACGAGCGCAGCGAGTGAGTAAAATATTGTTTTTGCCACGAGAAAATAAAATTCATATCTTCAAGCCACCGTGTAATGTTCTTTTTATCATATAGACAAAATGACATCGATAAAATAATAGATTTTTATTCGCCAAAAAGTAATTGTGACGGCTCAAATTCACAGTACAGCAATATAAGACATTGTTTACAATGATCTTCAGAAATAACACTGAGCTGAATAGGGCTCTACAATGACAAACTCTCAGCAAAGCTTTGAAAATTCTGTAAGTAAAATTCAAAAGGCGCAAGACACCTACAAATTTCGGATGGAAATTCCGGAAATTGCGACATCGATAAACTCACGTGTGAGATTATGGAAAATAAACCACTCGGGTCCCGGATGTAGTTTTTATGAATTTTACGAGTGGTATATTTTCCAGTAAAACACCCGTGTCTATATAATAGATATGGTTATTAATTCGATGTAAGATGTTTCACTCTAAAATAACTTAGCCTCCCCCTCAAAAGTCACATGAATGTGCCCTTAAGTTAAATGATTTGTGGATTAAAAGTTTATTGTTTGATTTAAATTATAAATTTGTTAAAATTGGAGCTTCGCTTTTAGCCCTGGCTAAATCTATATATTAGCTGAAGCTGACAGAGTTTTTTGTCATCTTGCGTTGTTTTTAACTGCCTTTTTCTACTGGATGTACAAAATGAAATACATCTGCTATCAAGATCCTTCTGCAATTTATAGCTGGTTTGTTTATTGCGCCTTTGGTTGAAAAATGCACCGCAAGCAGGTTAAGGTTAGCTCTCGTTTACAAGCAAATTTCACAGGTAGGGTTACCCTATCACCCTGGACAACTTTACCAGCTTTGCTGACGTGTTTTGTCATGCGTGACATTCTTTGTTATGGTCTAAAATTTGAAATAATCTTGAAGTTCTCTATGGAAAACACGTTAAATTCCCGAAAAAAGGGAAAATATTATCATCGTAGACAGAAAATAACTTTCTATTTTTCAGATGTTTATAATTAAGCTCAGAAATCCCTCCTTGTAAACAGGGCCTTAGTTATGATATATATAGTGGCTATAAAAAGAAAGCTCCGAGCGATTTTCTTGCCTCGAGTTCATTTTGAAAAATAGCAATCACCTTCCCTGCGAACAGAGTCTCCTTCGATCTTCTTAGATAAGTCGGGAGGAGGAAGGAACCTCTGCCGACATCCTCTACAATTCATATTGAGCATGCTCCAAATTCAAGTTTTCTGCGACGTCAATCAAACCGTTACCGTAGCATCTGCTGCGTTTGTCAGCAAATGTAAATGTTAGCGTGAACGTACCGGTTCGTTTTCACCTCTCCGTAGCTGTGTTTCCTCTGGATTTAGAAGCGCTATAGAAACAATTTCACCTTTGGAATCTAAACTTGCCATGTTTCAGTGTAAAAAAGTGAAAAAAAATCTTAGAGCTAAGGTAAAACTTACAGTGCTTTTCAAACACAAAGCAACTAACCTTGAAACACAGAAACACACAGAACGGATCGAAATCCACCAATCACAAATCACAAACTAAGACCTTTTGTTTCGTAAGAGGTTGGCTAAGAAGTAAAGGCGAGAAAGCGAAGAAAGCGCCGCTTCTTTAGATTTTGATTTACGTGGTAGAAAAACACAAAATCCAACGACGTTTTTGCCATCGCAGGTCGGGTGTTATCCAGAAACAGCTCTAAAAGCATCAATCATTTAAATACAACATGGATTCTGTAGCCTCATGACCTTATTTTGAATTAATGTTATAAAAATAGCAAACACAAAAGAATAAGCATAGATATTGTTTCTTAAATATTTTTATTCAAAACCCATTTGTTTATTTGTTTATCCTTCCAAGAACTTCGCGTAACACTTACTGGATTGTGGATCCGTTCACGCAAGTAAAATCGGCTACTTACATGGTTAAATCCAAAAGAAAATCCATCTCGAATCTGGGTGCATTTTCCAATTTTTCTAAACCTGAACGTTCAATCTATAATTTTCTCAAAATTCCTGCATGAAATTGAAGCGGCAGCTGTTTGTTTTGTTATGGAGCGTGGGCGCAAAAAGAGTCAGCAAAAATCCAGAATATGCGTGCATGCGCAGATAAAACTGTTTTATCCAATATAAAACTTGTCTGACTCATGCAAAAAGCTGGATGATCGGGAAATCAAACGATTTAGAATATGTCGGCAAAGTCTATTCCTCTTTCCCGACTTATCTAGGAAAGATCGAAGCGACTCTGCTGGTAGGGTAGCAAACACTGGGAAGCCGGCTTAAAACATAAATAAGCTGAAGCTTATGCTTACCTGACTAATAGTTTTCAGACGCACTTTACTCTCAATACTTCACGGTCTTCTTGAATGAAAATTATTGTCTCTGTACATGTTTCACCGAATTATATTCATTTGATTGATTGTTAGTAGTCCCTCTCGCAATTTTTATCGCTGCGCCGTTTGTTTTCAGTCGTACATAAACATTTCGCATGCAGGAGTACTCGAAATGCCGCACGTAAATATCACTCGCTTTTAAAGATTGCACATAACAAAATCATAAACAGTGTCATGAACTAGGAGTAATCGGAGCTTAAGAAAGTGCGTTCGATATGTTTGTTAGGCGTACAGGTAGCAGTTGAGGGGGAAGGGTGGTTGCCGTATAGATAAATATGATTATGGCATATATACGTAAGGGTTACGTACAGCGAAACCTCTACTTAAACTGTGTATACTTATAAGAAGGTTTTGAAAAGATATCGTATGGTTCGGTGTCAAGTGCTCGTAATCGGAGGAGACATTGGCCAGAGTGCGTCGGGCGTGTAAATAGAACATTTGTTTTCTGGCTCGAGTTACAGGGCGCAGTTGCTCAAAGGCCAATTAGTGCTTAACCCGGGATTCTTTTCCTTTCTTCTAAAACATTTCTTCGGATAATTTTCTCTGTTATTTTTAAGAGCATCCAATCGTCAACTTGTTGACAAAATGAATTACATTGAATTTACTGTTTTAAAAGCTTTCACATCTGAACTCAAACTTCGTACTAACCCTGTCAAAGCCTTCAATGGAATGTGTGTGCGGCTCACGTCAATAACTTTTCCAGTAATTTGGTCGAGCGTGTTGATTTCAGTGACTCGAGAGTGGTAATACTGTGGGCTGGTTTGTAAGTTTTTCCTAATAAATAACATAGAGTTAAAGGGTTCGTTTGTCCAGTGCCGAAAATATCACAAGTCTGAGTCGTGATCAAGTGGCGCCGCTGAGCTTCACAACTCAGTAGATTTACTTTGTGACACAACGGCCGCCAAGCTACAAAACTCGGTAAATTTACTTTGTGGCACAACGGCCGCCGAACTAAACCCGGTTTAATGCATGCACTAGGAGTCGCAGACATTTTCCAAAGACAGTGACGAACCATGCGGGAAAAATATGAAGGCTTAATCTAAAGTAAAATTTAACAGCAAACTTCTGAAAGATGAACGCTTTGGACGATTCAGCAAACACAGATCGATGTACGCTTTACCAAGATTCAGCAAAATTTTTAAAAGATGAACGCTTTACGAAGACAGAATATCAGACCTCAGTAAACCTTTGAAAGGTGAACGCCGAGGACGCAAGAATCACCACATGAGTTAGCGCGTCAAAGTGACGCAAAACGTAAGCAAGCGCCTCAAAGCGAGGCAAATGTGTGCCGACCACGAAAAGGCAATCTCAAAAAAACCTCCCTTATTAATTGCACAGGACACCCAATAATGCACAGAACACCCAACAAAAATTACCTCGAACGCAATAAGGGGAAATAAAACCTAAACATAACAAAGTCTCCATCACGTTGAAGCGTAAATGGTAACTCTATTAATGCTCATTCAAACACTTGACATCTCGAACTGCAAATTATTTGGTGCTTGTCAAAAGTGAGAGCCCGTCCAGCTGATCGAAAAGGTGATTCGGGGAATTTTTTCATCGTTTTCACTAAAAGCCAATAATTATTACCCTGCATATCATATAGGACCAGATTTTTCTAACTGGAAAGTCCCGGCATTATGGAATTCTCTTCATGGAAACGTTTTATAATGTGGTCAATGCCATAGTTTGTCGTGCAAAAGAAGCGCGTGCTTCGATCGTCCTGGATATTAAATGGATGCAATTTGTCTTGCGAAATTGTGAAAAACTGCAGAATTATTGGTTTAACTTAAATAAAGCAGAAAAGAACAAATTCTGTTCGAGGTCTTACGATTAAAAAACAGCGCCTCATAGTACTGCTTACCTCAGAAATGATGAAAAAAGGATATTTAAAAGGCTGGTTTACACGCCACCAGATTTGACGCCAGGATTTACTTGTAAAGTAAACTTGTCGAACATAAAAAATCCGGCCTGATTTTTTATTCTGGCCTCCCTTTTAGACAGAGGAATGCAACCTGTGAATTTTCTGCCACCGAGGACTATCGTATGTTTCATAAACTTATATTTAGGGGCTGTCCAATTATCCATAGTCTCTCCAAAGGAGTGGTTGGAGAGACTATGAATTAACCTTACAAAATTAAGGTGGTGGGCGACTGGGTTTAGGCTTTGTTTGGGAAGAATTTGTTTTCCAGGCCTAATCTTCTGTGATCGAACATGAATGCTATTTTTGGGTGTACAAATAAGACTATTAACTAGATGTAAAATTTGTTTCACTCTTGGACTGTCAAATTATTTTTCTCTAAAATCCCTTAGCCTAGGCCTCAAAGTTACATGAATGTGCCCTAAAGTTAACTGATTTGTGGATTACAAGTTTATTGTTTGATTTCAATTATGAATTTATGAACGGGAGCTTCGCTTTTAGCCCTGGCTAAATCTATATATTAGCTTGTCGCGAGCAGTCACGTTTGTAATATGCACAGGAGCCGCTCCTGATATGCATAAATGATTTTACTGCGAAAGGTGATTGCACACATCTTGTACTTCAAGTAATATAGACCCAATATACTTTGTCAACTAGTGTGAAGCCATGTTTTCTACAGGGCGACTTAAGATTTTCAAGTACATATGCATTGGTAGTCTTTGCACTGGAGCGTAAATAAGCTAAGAAATATTTCAAGAAAAGTGAATTTTGAATACTTCAAGTAAAAGAAAGCTTCACACACTTAACCGATTCTTTTTTACTTCAGGTTAACATGAAGCTTTTTCCACACGCAATATAATTAAGATTGATTGACATGCTTTGCCTTAAACAAAGCTCAAAAGAAACCGCATGTACGTAAAGTGGGTTTTAGCGATGTTTTCAAGTCACTTGAATCTTTTCTTGAATCGCTTCAACTTTCCGACTTTAATGAGATGTGTAGGTAATCACATGATTACGAGTGCAATTTAGAATAAATGGCCACGAGTAATTTTTCAAAGACCAACAAAAGTGCACGAGCCCCTAGGGCGAGTGCACTTGAAAAATTACAAGTGCTTATTTATTCCAAATTGTAGGAGAAAAATCATGTGATTACTTATTAATAATATACACGAAAAACATAACTACAACAAATTTTGACAGCGCGCCCGTTTTTAGTTCATTCAACTGATTGGCTGAAACAGACTACTACCTTTGTCAAATTCAAACTTTTTCAAGACCAACGCTTTCAAAATCATTCATCTAAGAACTTGGAAATGTGCAAGGATTTTTTATATGGTCACCAGCCTGTTAAAGATAACTTGGTTTACAATAATCAGAAAAAGTAAGTGTTTTTAAATTCATCCTCGATTATAAGAGCTCGACTTTTACAAGACGCGTTTCCGAGAAGTATACTGCCGTTTTAAAATCAGGAGAACTCTTCGAGCAGCGAAAGATGAAAGACACTTGCCAAGACTTTTTAACGACTGTTCATCAGTCTGTTTCTGAGACCCCATCATAACTGAATTCATGTAGAAATTTTTACGATTTAAAGCCCGAAAATGAAGGAAGCAATTTGTTTTCTTTCGACGCTGCTATCGATGGGTGAGTGGAGCCACAGTTGTTGTGATGTCGGAAACTGCCAGAATTAATATAATATTTGCTTTTTCTCAGCGCTGGAGTTTTCATCATTTCATTTGGCCTACTGCAAAAGTCAACGTAGCTCTCCTTCGCTTCATCGTAATCGTTAAGGAAATTTATACCTTTGTGGCCTGTGACATTGACGATATGTTCTGAACTTACAATCTTTGCTTTCTTCAGCTTCCTGACTGTTGTTTTTCTTGCATAATGATTGGTAAACTTTTTCCTCTCTTTTCACTTTCTTTAAGGCTACTAACAGCTACAGATACTTTCATTATGTGAGTTGTGGTATTTTCGCCCATTGGTTTAGTTTGGACCAGATGTTTACATTTTCGGTTTCGTTTGCTGCTGAGGTAGAAAAAAAAAACAGGCCATCGCATGGATGTTTTAATAGAGGTCTTCGATCCATAAACGACTCAAAGAGAGCAACAAATAACGTACGTGACTTGAAATCCCTGTTGTTATCATGGAATTGTATCGTTGTTCATTTAAATGCCTGAAGAGTGTAGCTGTCATGGTTTGCGTGTGGTTGCAACCGTTTTAGTTCTTTGTTTTTTTACTTTAGCGTAGTCTGTTATAAGTAGCTTGTTTTTTAGTTTCTCTGGCTCATTTCTCTTAGCAACGCATTTTCAATACATTTAGCCAGAAAGACGTACTTTTTACAGTGTTCGGGTTTTTGGAATATTTTTTTAACTTTTCTATTGTTGTTTTGCTTACAAAATTAAATCCCGTCGTCGTCTGCTGAACACCATGGCCATTTTAAAACAGCTCTAATCTGATTGGTTCTTGTTGGTTTCTTTTGTGTTTTCAGCCAATCTGAAATTTGCAATCTAATTTGCACTTGTGTTACAAGTTTGCACTCGTGTTACATATTTTGCACTCGTGTTACAGAAGAGCTGCACTCCTTTCTCAGCCAATCAGAATTGAGTAATTTTTTCGTGTATATTATCAGCAAGGTAAAAGAACTTGAGATTTTACTTAGGCCTTCACACACGTATCTTTGGTTAAGTAAAACTTAGAAGCTCATACGTCTTACATAACGGCCTAGTGTAAAGGCTACCAATTAGATCAAGTACTTACTTGAAACTAACTTAACTTCTAGCGTGAAGCCAAGTAATCTCTCCCTTCATTAGAATCTTGGATACGCTGCACGTCGTGCACATCGTGCACGTGATGGCTTCCATTACTTATTGGTCAAGTGTATTCTCAAGGGTGGTGAAGACCATACCTTAGTGCTAACTTCAGCTTCTTTAAACTAGGAAAGTTTCCATGGTCACCAAGTAAAGTTGAAGTGGGTACATTTTACCCCTTCAAACTCAAAGTAGGTTCCAAGGACACTTACATTATACTTGAAGCTCTAGTGGGAAGCCAACAGAGTAAAACGGGTAACAAAAAAACGTGCAACTTGAGCTAACTTGTTTGCAACACTGCTGCAAAACGAGTTGAATCTTGTGATGTTGCGTGTTTTACGGCCGACGTTCGAATAAGGTTGCAAGGTTTTTTTGTCGTGGGTGGCAAAACGCGCAACATCGCTATTCAACTCGTTTTGCAGCAATATTGCAAAACAAGTTGCACCGTTTTTTGAAGCCCGTTTTACGGTACCTTTAGATCATTATTTATTTATTTTTTTTTTTTTGCCGTTCTCCTTGCCATTGCCGTTTAGCATTACTTAATTTTAATATTTCGTTTGAGTAAACTACCTTTATAC
>OZ037786.1:13159318-13211818 GCA_964035525.1 Porites cylindrica | reverse complement strand
TAGATTTCGGCTGTCAAACTGTTGAAATGTCAATGAGTTGGAATCTTAATTTCTCAAATTCCTCTCGAGATTTTTTCGCGCGGCGCTTATCCCTTATGCGAGTCAGAGCAATCTTGAGTGTAAAAAGCCGGTCGGTAGGCAACACACGACTTTTACCTTGTGCCAAAATGCTGCTTGTTCCAGTGAATATTTTCCCTTGCAGGTAGATTATGCTCTGGAGGGGTCTGCATTTTGCAGATTTTGACTGAGCAAACTGTGTGGTTGTTTCCGACTGTTTCATGCTGAGAGGTCGCGACACGCGTATTGATTTTCTGAGGTTATTGTTTCTGGTTGGCATTTCTGATGATTTGCCTTCTGATGCAATAGCATTTTCTTTGACCTATTTTGAAACGTAAAGTTTAAGGGTTTTACGTTGTTTGATTTTCTCCAAAATCCCTCCTTGATCTGAATAACTGAAAGCGATTTTCTTTTGTCTGTGAATGTGATGTGATGGTCTCCTACAATGAGTTTTGTCACGCTGGGCCCAGCTTGTTAGTGTTTTCGCAGGATGTGAAATTCTCAAGGGTGGTGATTCACAGATCCAAATTTCGAAGAGTGGATTGCAACTTAAACTGAAGCTACTTTAAACATGGAGAACTACGTTGTGAGTCGGTCAAGATTGCTCTTAAGCAATTATTTTTAAACTCCAGCTAGTTCTTCTTAAGAGATCTGAAGATAATGTGAATCTGGACTGGAGCACGCAGATAACTCCTTGCGACCGTTCTGTTATTGCCACTTTGTTATCAGGCGAGACCGAAGTCGGTCGGCAGGATTACAAAAACATCTTTTCCACGCACCAAGTTCACAAGGCAGGTCTTCTGTTCCTTCCTCAGCGCTCCCACGTGCTGGAAATATAGTAAACATTCGTTCAACACAGAAGTTATCGTGGAATCCTCTATTTCACGCGCGTGGACGCCGCACGCCAATTCTCTCTGGGTGACAGGAACGACCCGCTTTGAGAGTGTTGATATAATCTGTCAAATCTGACCAATCAGAGGGTATACCAGGAGCTGGTATACCGGAACGGGTCGTTTAAAGAAATGATTACAGGCTCCGCCGCCCCCGCTCTCCCCAGTTTTCTCCTGTTTTATTTTCGTGTTTGCGCTTTCTCAATTCTTTCTCAATGTATATCTCGGGGCCTGCAACAGGCTAGGAATGTGGTAAAGACGTGATGTCTTATTTTGCAAGTAGTTCAAAAAAAAAAAAATTGGAAAAACGAAGGCTTCCGGTTATTTGCATCAAACTCCTGATAACTCGAACTTTTTCCGATTTCCCTTGAAGGTTCGAGTTATCGGGAGTCGACTATATTTGTTTTTTACAGTACCAGTTACAATTTTTTACGTCCATTTTCATTGAACTTTCTCGGAAAATCGCAAGCGCTAAAAAGAAAAAACTACAAAATAGGAGCACCACCAAGTCATTTCCATGGTCTGCACTCAGACGACGATCGAATAGTATCCCATGATGCACCACGTTCCATGTTATGTTATCACTGCCTAGGTGACATATCATGATCAGTAATCTTCAGTACGCGCGAAATGAACGTCGCAGTGCTCCATGTGGATGGTTTCCAAACATGTTTCGGTTCAGTAGCTTCTGCTTTCGAGAATACCCAGTGAGCTTATATTCACCGTGCTTTAAAGGAGAATTTCAGCGTCACTTTGAAGGGTTTTAGTTTACATGTGTTTCACTGATCTGTCGAGAACTACTTGTGCGCTTGGTCGCAACCAAACACAAAGTATAAGACTCGGCGTCTGATAAGGTTTACTAGGAGAACTGAAACCATGACTGATCTAAAAAGTGGCTCCAACAAAACAGCAGCTACGTTGTGAAGCTAATTACCAAAGGAGGATTTATTACAGCATCGGCTCAAAGGAGCTCAGTTTACAACTGCAGTACACATAAAATTTAACATACCGATGCGACAAACAATTCTCTGAAGCCCAAACTACCCGTTGTTGACTCAAGCAATCTTCAAGGAAATTTCCTGGCCAGAGTACTGATCTGTTCTTTTGAATAATGAAGGTTTCTGATGTTTCTATTTCACATTCTGAGCAGGCTTGTTTAACGTTGTGCCGCTCGCACGCTGCGTGGCACCTTTCTTTCGGTTCCTATCACACCGAAACACATCATTAAATGTATGACCGGTCAAGCCCCTGAATACCTTACATCAAAATTCATAAAGCGAGCAGAGGTTAGCCGACGTAGCACCAGAAATTCACAGCTTTTACAAATCCCCTTTTTTAGAACAGCTGCCGGTCAGAGAACATTTTTCTATAGAACTGTGAACTTATGGAACTCCTTAGACAATTCCTTTAAACTGTGTAACTCGATTGATGTTTTTAAAACTCGTTTACGTACTAAATTACTTAAAGAATTGTAATTTTATATATATTTTAAAACATTTTTAATTGTAAATAGGATCATGTATTGTCTTTGAAAAGCCCCTTGGGAAAGTCAATAAAGTATGTATGTATGTATGTATGTATGTATCATTTATATTCATCGCCCCTTGCTCTAATTAAATAAATATAGTCAAATTCCTGTTAAAACTGATAATCGCTTTGAAAACACAAAGTGACTGCTTCGGCATAAAGCGCTCTCGAAAGCGCCCAACAGATTGTAGCCTTTAGCAGGCCTTACAGATATATTATAACACATGGCGTTGAAATGTGATAAAAGATACGACATTTTAGTATCTTTGGTCGACAAAAAAGTCTTCAAAATGTGGGTACTTCTGGGTACTTCTTAGCGTGTGCAATATTCAGGACTTTATTTTGCTGGCGTGAGGTCCACATTTGGAATACTTCAACAAATAATCCAAAAAATCGCAAATAGTGTGTCACTGAACACTTTGTGATGCGAGGACTAAGTGAAACATGAAAATAAATGTTTCTGTTTGGAAACTTCACTCTTAAGCCATTGCAAATCGGAGAAATCATGTCAAATAACAAAATAATATAATTTTCTTACTTTTATTGGACACAAATGAGAAAAAAGCAGACGAGAAAACGACCTTATTTTTTTTTTTTAATCTGCCATGACTAGTATACGATGTTGTGAGATAAGCCTCGTCGGTGGATTCCCTTTGGATTCCCTCGCAAAAAGTGGATTCCCTTTATTAATATGTAATATATAGATTTAGCCAGGGCTAAAAGCGAAGCTCACGTTAATAAATTAATAATTTAAATACAACAATAAACATTAATCAGTTAACTTTAGGGCACATTCATGAGACTTTTAAGGGAAAGTGATTCCTTAGACAAGAATAATTTGACACATAATTTTATGCAACACACGAGAGTCCTCGGTTGCAGCCAATTTACACGTTGCATTCCGGAAATAATAAAAAAAATCGGGCTGGTCTTTTTGTGTCTCCAAAAAGATTTGTGTTCTACAGGTTTACTTTACAAGTAAATCTTGGCGACAAATCTGGTGTAAACCAGTATTTAAAGATACCTTTTATCAGTGTTTTTATACATGTGGTTTGAGGAAAACAGTGCTATGCCTGTGTGCCTGTTTTTTATCATACAGACCTCGAACAGAATTTGTTTTTCCTTGCCCTATTTAAACCTATAATTCTGCACTTTTTTACAATTTTGCGAGACAAATTGCGCTCATTCCCTTGAATATCCAGGACGATCGAAGCACGCGCCTCCTTTGAACAAAAAATTATAGAACTGACCACATTATAGAACGTTTTCATGAAGAGAATTTTCCATAATACTGGGACTGTTTAGTCGGAAAAAATCTGCTCCTATGTGATATATAGGGTAATTATTATGGGCTTTTAGTGAAAACGATCCAAAAATTCCCAAAATCACCTGTACGGCCAGCTGGACGGGCTCTCACTTTTGTCATCAAGCACCAAATTCAGTGCAGTCCGAGCTGTCGGAGCTGTTTGAATAATAATGATAAAAATAATGAATTTTATTTTCATGTCTTATAGCTCAGATACAGTACCTTACTAATGTTTGAATGAACATTAATAGAGTTAAGCTTCAACATGATAGAGAATTCGAACTTACCATGTTTAGGTTTTATTTTCCTTTATTTATGGTTTTGTTATGTGATATTATGCGCGACATTTTGAGTACTCTTGAGTGCGATGTTTTGTTATATGTTCGACTGAAAACAACCTACGCAGCGATTAAATTGAGAAAGAGACTACTAACAATCAGTAAAATAAGTATAACTCGGTGAAACATGTGCAGAGACAACAATTTTCATTCACGACGATAAGTTTTTTCGAGTAAGTGTCTCTGAAAATTGTGAGCATAAGCTCATAAACTTCAAAACTTTGCAGATTTAAGCCGGTTTCCCGGTGTTTACTTCAAGATAAACCGCGAGGCAAGAATATCGCTCAGAGTTTTCTTTTTACAGCCAAAAGCATAACTAAATACATTGTATTCTTCGGAACGTTTACTTTGTATTTGTGGTCAGAAAATGTTAAAACTTTTTAAAAATCTGTAAGGTTATGTCGAACCTGATGTTATTGTAGGTCAGATCATTCTCTTGTGCATAAACTAGGCGCAGAACTACGCTCGACTTTACGAGACCAGAAAAAAAAAAGACAGATCAAATACAAAAATAACTCAGGCTTACCAGTCAAGATGCAGTTCCTGAAGGCCATCAGAATCGCTTGAGACTTTTTTGAACTCTCTTTACAATACGTATTAAGCAAGGGGAAGTCAAAGTAAAAGCGATCTATCCGAAATGGGATTTCCGATGACTTTGACTAGCGGCGCATTTCTAAACCAAAAAACCAATAGACAAACCAGCCACGAATAACTTAAGAATCTTGCTAGCAGCTGTATTTCATTTTGTGCATCCAGTAGAAATAGACAGTTAAAAGCTTCACAACGTTACACAAAACCCTGTCAGTTTCGGCTATCAGTAAACAAGTTTCAAGATGCTGCATAAATTTTGCGCATGAACTCACCTGTCAACTTTTGACCAATCAGAACATAACGTAGAGCGTGACCAACGCGTGACCTTAGTGAGAAAGGTCAAAAGCGACTTCCCTGTCTGTAAAAGCTGGCTGATTTCTCGCGTCCGAGGTCAGTTTGAAATTAAAAGTTTAATAGTGCGGCTCATAAACACAACTCCCTATTTCCTATGCGTTAAAAAAATTGAACTTGAGCCTGCAATCATTTAAAAAGTAGTAACTTGTCAGTGGATAACTTCAAAAAAACTCGAACTCAGTGGGCCGATACCTGAGCCCGGGATACGGTCAGGTGATGTTGGTCAGCGGATGCTGTAGTTTGACAGCTGTCAATTGATTGAACTTCATTAGAATGGCGAATTTTCGAATAAACTGACTGTTGACTGCGAGTGCTAGTAAAACATTTCAGTCTGGCAGATCGTGTATTTGAGCCCAGGTTGTTAGTGATCTGATAGTGGTCCCTCCAAGCTTGGTCTTTTAGGCCTTTTAGGCCTGATTTTTGCCTCTTTGGACTTTTGAGGAAAAACAATAGAAATGAGGAGGAGGTGGAGGAGGACGAGGAGGAGGAGAATACAATAGAAATATGGTGGTAGTGGTGGTGGTCGAGGGAAAACTATAGAAATGTGGCGGTAGTGGTGGTGGACGTGGTGGTGGAGGGAAAACAATAGAAATGTGGTGGTGGTGGTGGTGGTGTGGAGAAAACAATAGAAATGTGGTGATGGAGGTGGTGGTGGAGGAAAAACAATAGAAATGAGGAAGTGGAGGTGGAGGAGGAGGAGGGGAATAAGAAACATTGAGGAGGGAAAATAATAAAAATTGTGAAGGAGGGAATAAAAACATTGAGGAGGGAAAATAATAAAATTGTGGAGAAGAGAATAAAAAAAATTGAGGAGGGAAATAAAATTGAAAAGGGAGAGGGGTAAGTAAAACATTGTGCGCAATGTAAAAAAAAGGATAGTTTGCTTTCTTTGACTATTTTAATAGATTTCTTTCAAATCACTGTGTATTTGACTCTTTTTGTTTTAAACGGTATCTCGTGTCTGATTTTATTTCTAGCAATTATTAGTAGCGTGTTTAATTAATTGATCCTTGTTAAATTATTTGTTTTATAATAATACTTCAATATGCTCCCTTGAGGTTTTTCCTGTAGAGCTAATTTGTATTTGACTCACGGTGCGTAAAATGTTGAGACTTCAATAGTATTTCATTTCCTCGAGATAAAACGGAGAAAACAGTTCTGTAATTATAATAGTCAGACAAACTTGAAAAAAAGCGTTTTTAGCTCCCCTTCGTGTATGTTTTGTTTATATATATCCGAGTTTTAGAGCTAAAAAAGAAGACATAAACTAAATTGAAATAAAGACTTTTCAACTCTACTTTCTGTATGTGTTTTGTTTATATATAGGAAGCCGTTTCTCGCGTTGCGAGGTGATCGCTCTTATTTTCCTTTTAATAGACGGTCCGAAAACCAGGCTCAAGTTACTTACCGGGCAAGTCTAGGCAAGCCTATTGTTCCTATTGTAGTAGAGTGACGCTTATTAGTAAACCTATACCGAATTAGTATGCAGGAAATCCAAATTAGTATGCAGGAAGACACATATAAATAAAGGAAATCCACTTTTTGCGAGGGAATCCAAAGGGAATCCACCAACGAGGCTTATTTCGCAACATAGTATACTACTGCCATGACTGCGATATTGCGTGATGCTTCTGGAAAAATGCATCATGGGATACTATTCGATCGTCGTCTGGTCTACACTCATATGGTGATGTTGCACGAAACGATTCGCAACGACTTTTTTTAGCGCAACACAGTGTTACAACATTGTTACGACATTGTTTCGAATAGTTACAACGTTATTCCAAAATTGTAACGCTGTGTTGCGCTAAAAATCGTCGTTGCGAATCGTCCCGTGTGACATCACCTTTAACGACCATTTTGTGGCTCTTGACCAATTAGCGCGCGAGAAATCGCTCAGTGTCTATTACCCACCTGATCTTTCGGATTCAATGAGGATAACACAGTCTTCGCCGCCTCTTTAGCAATAGTAAATTTTTTGCTAGTCATAGACACACTGGAATCGATAACCAACACAACATCTTTAGCTTCAGGGGTGGCTGTTTCTACGTAAAATGGTCTGTATCGAGGGTCGTATAAGTCACAAGGTTCTGGATCGTCATGAACTGGATAACTCGTAAGAACTCCTTCCACAGATGCAAAGTACTGCCACTTAATAAAGGGATTTTTTATACGAATGTCTCTCATTTCTCTTAAGATTTCTTCTGCATCTAAATGTCTAGGGTTCAAGGTTGCAGCACCGGAAATCTTCAGACAAATGTTGTTAAGGTCGACTTTGGTGCGGAAAAGTTCATCGTATTCCAGGGTGGAGTTGTCGATTTGACAGCATTCTTTTGCTGTTGTGGGTTTCGGAGGCTTGGCGAATAAAGCTTCAACTTTATCTTTAAGTCGTTTTGTGACTGCAAATCTTGTTTGGAACTTGTTTCTGAGGTTCACAGAAAGGTCTGCCGTGTTTCCTTCCAGTTTTTTCGTCTGATACTGCAGTTGATTAAAATACGTCTGTAAAAAATAAAATAGAGTAACCAGAATTTACATATGATAGTTTCAGTACAAAGTGAAAATATCTAGACAACAGAGACAAAACTAGAGGGGAAAAATGTTATATTTCGGTATCAACAACATTGTCATGATCAGGAAACCATTGTATCGTTGTAGAAAGTATTGAAATGCATAACGAATCTGTTAGCAGGCGGAAAAGGCATCATCTCAGTAGTCTATCATAATTGTGCAAAAACCACAACTTCTTTGATTTTTGTAATCACAGGATTAACAATTAGAACCGCCTTAAATAAATTAAATAAAGTCCAACCTCCCGTAAGCAACGACCCAAAATGAGAAGACTTGGTCCCTTGTCGGAGGTGATCGCTTTCTAGGATCGAGAACCACTGGGCCCTCCTCCGAGATGAGGTCCGGCCACGTCTACCAGTTATGGAAGACAATTTATTGCATGCAATTTAATTTCTAAGTTACGATATGTGTAGCAGTGTGTAGTTCCAGGTTGTCATTAAAAGTTCTTCGTATAATCTAAGTAGCATATATAGCACAGAGAACCGTAAACATAGGATTCAGATCACGCTTATGGGAGGACAAGAACAATGGAAAATTGTTAAACCGTTAGCTCTGAAAAATGGTTGCGGTCGCTTGCACAAGGTGATCGTTTACGAGAAGATCCAACTATAAGGCTTTGACTGTTTTGTAGAGGTGATTGCTTATCAGAGGTGTTCGCTTACGAGAGGTCGTCGCTCATGGAGGCTATAATCATATGTCTGTATCCTAGATGAGTTAGAAATGTCGGCCTTTTATGAGAGGAAAGCTGATAACACAACTCGGAAGCGCCTTCGGGATTTCAACCCAGACTACGATGATTGGAGGCCCTAAAACTACAGAATACATTTACGGAAGCACCCTCTAAATTATTGCATTTCACTTATCAGTTAAAAACGTATTGTCTTAGGTCGCAATTTTGTCCTTCGCGAGCAAAATCAGCTCTAAGTTTTTACCTTACTCTACAGAAAATGAGCAAGCTGTTTGTCTTTTGGTTTACTCTTGGTTGTTATGGCGCGTGTCATGGCGCGTTCATTTACCATATCGTAGTTAAAACGACCATATATGATCGCAGACGGATGATGAGGCCTAGCAGTGTCCTTTTGAGCCAACCTAAAAACAGGAAATTTAGTATACACAATCCTTTCGAGTTATTTTTACTCATTCACGGTTAAGTTCTAAATTTATTGTGAATTAAACTGAAAATATTTTCAAATCCGATCTGACCACCAATTACGTTTTGCCTCATAGTAAACCGTGAACGCTGTAATTCCAACACTTTTTCCCTAATTTCATCCATATTCCAGTTTCTGGCTGAGTTATAATCAATCACTTATATTCTTCAATATATTTTAAAAAAAGGAAACGTATTAAACTTTAAGTTTGTAGTTCCAGAAGGCAAACCATTAAAAGATCCGACAGTGATATGGTTTTAGTCAGGCATTTAAAAAATTAAAGATCACCTAAATTTGTTTATCAGGAATTCTGCCGACAGATATTGGTCCAGCTAGATAAACGCCCAGTACGTTTTAACGTCGACCGTTGTGTATCTGAGATTTCATATAAATACATAATATTTATATTCGCCGACATCGTTTTTCACTGTCGCCGTCAATGACGACGACAACAAGGACTTCAAGAAAGCAATAGGTAAAACAAAAACTCAGCTTTGTAGAGCACACTTTTCCCTTACATTCCTTTGCCGTGACTTCAAGGCTACGATGTAAAAATGACTGATTTCACTTTTTATAGAGGACGTAAAAAAGCTTACGAAGAAATTTTCTTTCTCTTTCTGAACTTGGATATGCTTCTAAGGAATTCAACTCCAGGATCCAGTTCGCCTGCATTTGACAAACGTATTATTAATAAGTTTGTTGAAATATTCGCGAAGGAGATTGAAGAACCTGAATTCACTTTCTAAGCGACGTATACTCTGATGTTTAAGTCTCTATAAAGGTGGTGTGCCGTGTCGAATTGTTTTGTACGCTCAACTCTTAAATCACAAAACGGAATCAATCTCGAGCTTCCCTTTTGGTATGTCGCAAAATTAATTGTCACTGAACTTCCCACGTATAGTCAGCCAGTTTCAGATTTGCACAAGTAATTAACTTTGTCAACTTATCGAACTGAGCTTAACTTTGATTATGTGCAATCATGATGTGTAATACACCTGACAGAAGACTGATCATTGAATATTAAAGTAGTTGAAGATCAATCAAAGCTGAAATGAGCAAAGATGTAGTCTTACTTGAAGGTCATCCACTCCAAGAGCATCATTAGCAAACGATTGCAACTCTCTCCAAATTAAGGTTGGATCTGATAAATTTGTACCGTTCCCCTGGGGCACAAAGATGACACAGGTTACGAAAAAAAGGACAGCAGAAAGCTTTCGTATCTCAGCCGCCATTTCCTTTTGCCTTTATATAAACAAATGCCCAATTCAACAATGCACTTGTTTGCGTCCTGTCATGCGGAATGATTCAGCAGACTGACTACTCAAAAGTAAAATTACTGACATACATCAACCTTCATGCCCGAATACACACACACTTGCCCAAACAAGTGTCACGGGAGTTTCAAAAGAACAGTTATTATTTCACTAAAAAGGTTGATTTCGATTTCCTTGGTTGATGGAGTAGCTGATTTCTTAAATACACTGTAACAACTGACCAGCTGAAACACTCTAATTCAAACACTGGTGACTGTTTTAACCATTCTAAAGAGATAAAAATGTCAAGCCCCGAAAATGGTCAGAATAACCATGGTTGCATAGTTGTTTTAACCCAAAGTTTTAGTTAGTGTATGATAGCTCAAAATGACCCTGATGAAAAGTTGGTTTCTACCCAAGATATCAGTTTAAAAAAATGTTACTATTATATTATGTTCCGCAATATCGTCTTTAAAAAGTATAAAGCTAAGAGAGACTTAGCTTGAGAAAACAGCCGACATTTCGCGACACCACCACTGCCACTAAAAGTGGGCTGTTTTCTCAGGATAAGAGTGATCGCTTCTCCTGGGGTTTATTCTCCTCATTGCTCAGGAAAGTAGATAATCAGGCCTTATGTCAAGTCGTTTCTAAACAAGTGGATCATTAGTAATATTAACTTTTAAGTGTTTAATCTCAGACGACCCTCAAGCTACCAAAATAACCCTCATCGTGTTTAAACTGTCTCCAACTGTTCAAATGGTCAGCGGTTTCTCTTACTCGACTCGCGTTTTTTTTTTTTTTTTACGTCGACTGGAATTTTTTTTTTGTGCCGACTCAAATTTCAAAATTTCGAATCGTGTTTGTAGTCATGACATTTGCTTAGTATTTTTTCGTTCGTGAACATATATTTTGCAAATCTCGACTCATGTTTTTTATTGCATTCGCTGTATTTTACAAGTTTCGACTTATGTATTACGTTTTCAACATGTTTTTACCATCGGTATAATTTTGTCCGCAACGGAACGCCATAGAGGAATTTAAAATACACGGAATTTTTATCACGGCCGATCGGAGCGCTTTGCTTGTTTTGAAACGCCACCAAGCAGCGAAGGTTTTGAAGAATTTTCAGGTACATTTTGTACTCCATAGTCAAGAAAATTACGCATTTGTGAATATTTTATCTTTAACGTTTTACACATTTTGAGATCGGCTTGAGCGCCCTGATTTGAGATTTGTGTTGAATAATTTTTGCCATGTGCTCAGCCGATTTTACTTGCGTGAACGGATCCACGAGCCAAATTTGTGTAACGCGAATTGCTTTTAAGGATTTATTTATGGGCCTTTGAATAAAAATTTTTGAGAAATAATTTCTCTGTCTATTGTTGAGTGTTCTTTCATTGATTAACATTTGCTCAAAACACGATCCTGAGACAACGGATGCAAGTTGAATTTAATGCTTCTCACATTTATAATACACGCATCACTTCTGTGAATGTCGGCGAATTTTATAGGATTTTTACTTTAAGATTCAGTTTATGGGCACTTTTTGATACGCAGCTAATGAATTTTATTTGAAAGATTTGAGGTCAAAGTTTACAACACACGGGTCAATATTGTGTTTACTTTGGAAATTCGCGAGCGGCAAACTCCGATAGCTCAGTTGGAATGATGAGATTGAAGGAGCAGTATAAATCTTCATAGGACTATGAATAACATTCTGATGACTTTTCAAAGCCGGTCGGCAAAAGTCGATCCTACAAATATCCACAAGAGTGGTTAATAACCAATCTCCTGCTGCCTGCTTGCTTGCTGCTCACAACATTAAGGTCATCTTTGAATCTCAAAAAGTAACGTACGCATGCGCATTCTGTTTTTGTCTAGGCGTTTCCCGCCCGTTCGCCTCGGATACGTCACCGAAACGAATTGACCGAGAGGGACTGGGAAAACGCCGTACAGGGACTAGGCAAAGGCAAGGTTGGGTGAGGGGGTGGGGTGGGGTGAACCCTTTGGTAGATTACAAGGCATGACAATGGCGACTTTCTTTCCTTTTTTTCTATAGGAATGGATTTTTTAACTAGGGTCAATTAGTTGCCATTTTTGTCGTTGAGTGTTTAAACTATTACATGTAGAAATAAAACACTTGTACGTTTTTGCCATATTGATGAATGGTTTTCCATTTTCCTTTTCAGACTTCTGATGTTCACGGCGCTCGTCTTCCCATCGAGAGCTGTAATACAACTGAATTGGGAGTCTGTTGCCCTTCACGAGTCCTCTGATAAAACTAAGGAACGGGGAGAGGTGAGTACTGATTTTTTATTGAAGCTAGCTAATCAAAGCTGGAATTAAGCTTGCTCAGTTCTTATTTACAGTGGTATTCAGTGGCCATCGTATGAAAAGATTTTAGAGGGAACAAAATTACACTTACAAATGTGCATTTATTTTAGCAGTAACCAATGGGCAGAAAGTGCGGACGAAGAGCATGGCTTGACTTTCCATTTCTGTATTCAAGTTAAGTGGTTTGTCATTAGTTTTTCAAGCGCTGGCTTTTTAGTTAGGCTTACCCTGCTGGCAGCCTGAACTGAAAGTATTGACTATAATGGATATATTAACCCTCCCTCCGGTCTTACCTACTTATGCTTAAGGGTTGTTTAGCATGTAAACTAAAAATAATAACGAACCCTAAAGTCAATTACTATTTATCAATGCAAGAATTTTCTCTCTAACGAATAATTTACATGTCCTTCTTTTGGTTTAATGCGCACAATCCTTTGCTTTTTGTTCACAAATTGCGACAATAAATTAATGCCACGTTTCTATTGGTCAGTAAGTTCAAAATGATAGGAATGTTATTGAACGTTGTGCAAGGTCAGGTCAAAAAAAGCGAACAAAAACCTATAACAAAGGGTTTCCCAACCATTCCACTTTAATTAACTATGGTTCGATTACCAGATTTTGGATATAAGAAGAAGCCCCAGAAAGCGATCTAGTGAAAATGCACTGGAGCTTCCAGGAAGTTCTTCCCTGAAGTATACTCAATGAACAAGTCCTCGAGAAAAAGTGACAACTGCTTCGTCCAGTTAGCCACAAGGGTGTCCTTCACCACTTAAGACGCCATGAAATACTCCAAGATCAAAGTCAGGTTTAGGTGGAAAGAAAAGCCGGTTTATAATACGTTTTTAATGATAACACTACTGTCACTACTGACGTTTAAATTTCAAAATGCGGCCGAGTCTTAGAATCATTTGAGATTTTCGATTTCAACGGTCTGCGGGTCTAAAATTAGTCGCCAAATAGGGGAAAATAGCCCAGTGTCAGAATTCAGCTGACTTTCATAAACAAGCGAATATATTGGCAATCTTCCACTTAAATTTCACAAAACATATATCTAACAATTTCTAAACGGCATATTTTTTAGTTTTAGAGAATAAAATATCAGCAAACAAGCACAATTTTGATACGTAATTTGCATAATGCTAAAAAAAAAAACAATTTCCCGCTAAAACCAAAATCGAATTTTCCATATGGGGGAATTCGCCAAATCACCCTAAATCCCGGTTACTCCCCATAGAGATATAGTAGTTTAACATCATCTGAAAGTTAGGCTGGTATTCTTAGGAACACTGCTAAAATAGATTGATTATTTTGATGTTATTTTGCTCCCAACAACTGCTAATTGACTCCAGGGTCAATTGACGTGTGTACGTCAGCTCAGTTTTACACGTCGATTTGAGCTCGTTAAAAAGAAAAAACTGACAAGATTCTTTTCATATGTACCCGTTTAATGAAATTCAACCAATCTTCAAAAGGAGAGACCATTCAATGGGTAATTTCTGTTCTTGAGATCTTCTAGATTGGAACATGGCGTCTAGTACGTCAAGTGACTGCGAAGTCAGAATAACATCAAGAAATAATTCTCGCTCGAATTGTCGTAATGAATCAGCTTTGTAGTGCCTTACCTGAGATAAAAAGTGCTCCGAGTAGGAAAACATTCTAGAGCAATTTGGAACCTTTGCATCACGCAGTGTATTGCTGCGTAGCGACGATGAGTAAACAAACCCGGTAAAGTATGATACCTGCGATTGCGATACCACGGAATTACCAATGATCTCCTGCGAAAAATAAGTGCGCGGGAAACCAAAGCTCCCGGGATGTAGCAAATTTATTTTCCTGTATGTATGACTACTTGTTCTTTTATTTTCCTATTTTAAAAGTGGTTAACTAAGATGGTTAGCAAACATGCTGTCCCACTTTTAAAAATGGTACAGTGGGAATGTTCGGTTACTCTGATTTTACCCCAGGAGTGTTCAGAAGATACATTTGCGACATTTGCACATCGATGCACGAAAAGCAGTAAATTAAATTTAGAAGGGCTTTAAGGTATGGGCTATCAATGGACTAGTCACACACTTGTGATAAGGTGCATTGAATAGAAAATTACAGGCGGGATACCTCTGCTATTGTATTTCCATTAGTGATTTTCCATGCAGTATAAACATTTCGCAAATGCGATAGACTTCTGTTTTTACACCAAAAGTTTTTTTTCGTTTAATTCTTATCTTTGAATCCCAAACTAAGTTAAATTTCTTTTATTGTTAAATGCATCGTTGCAACAACTAAGGATTTAATTTTGCTTTTTACTGCTCGCGCAGTAAAAAGGTGTGCAAAAAACCTGCAGGGGATGTGGAGAGAGAGGCGTTTTCTTTTGCTTTGACTACTATCTTTAAGCCTGGCACATGCTACAAAAGACTTTCAAGCTCAGTATATGTCTTCACCACCAAGAGTCACTTGCCCTTGGATGCACAGAGGCCCCTCATGCATCGTCTTCCGTTCCTAACGTTATTTCAAAGAACAGCACCAAACCCAATCAGCGGCCGAAGGCGGAACTGGGGGTAAGCAAACGGACGTCAAAGCATATTTTGTAAGAAACCTTGTGCCTGTCGGCCCAGGAAGGATTGATTATACTATTAGAATATCAGGGTCAGAATTTTAATACTAGAATAGGAAGGAGGGAATGGAAACCGCCGCACACACCTGCTTTGCCTTTTATAAATGTCTCGTTTGAAAGAAAAGCGTTGCAGCTGCTATTCAATTTTCAGGTGTGTGTTGCAAGTGTCGAATTAGTCATAGCATCTGAAAATGTGGCCACGCCTGCCAAAAAAGAGATTGCTTGTAGCATGATGGGTGCTAAAGCTTTGGTATATTCGCGAGAGCGTTTTGTCCACTGCACTAGGGTCGTAGTTGTTCTTAACGAAGGGATGGGGTGGGTCAAGTGAATCGTTCGGTGAAAGCTTGCTCTTTTTAGGGGTATGGGTTATATTTGTTCATATCAGGAGTTTAATATCTGCTTGGATAGAGTCGTTGTATAGCTTTTTTTTCGGGGTTTTCTGTAAGCTAAACAATGGAAAGTCAATGGTAAATTCAGAATGGAATGGTATAGACTCTCATGGTGACAGTGCGACGATTAGATTTCTGGAAAGGTGACAACGATCAAGGCCCATTTTAGAGTTATAATGTGACGGTCATGATGTGGAAACAGCGAGTCAAATGGCGGATGCCATGCAATCCTTGCGGGTGGGCGCGGTGTACCTGGCCTTGACGTTACCCCCGCGGCAGCAGGAAACTCCAGCGAAAGTCGTAAGGTCAGTAATAGCACATAGATATGAGACTGCCAGGCGTATGTTCTCTAGTTCTGAATCCCTCACATCTGAAGAAATAATGAGTTTCTTTTCGCGTTGGGTCCTCACGCATTGCCAACCGCATGCACCGGCTGTTTCCGATAAGGACCGTGAGTAGGAGAAGGATGACGGAGCGGTAATTACCGAGGCAGCCTTTGGTGAGCTAAGGAATCACGTGATGGCTAGTGTACCTTCACCCGATCGTGAAGAGGCATTATTCTCGTAGGTTGGCCTGCTCGCGTACCCTCGTATCCAGACCTCTGTCGTTTCTGACCTAGCGACAGGTTCTAGCGGTCCTAGTGGGGGATGGCTCTGGTAACAGCCATAAACTCATGCGTGTAATGCCATTTGCCTAAGAATAAGTTATTGATGTGAAGTATATATGAAATAATTCATTTTTGAACTGCGGTTGTAGATGAAAGTGAAGAATGATCATCGCAGTAAATTTTCAAATTTAAGCAATGGAAAGAAGAAGCTTGAAAAAAATCAGGGCTTCAACGGGATTCGAACCCGTGACCCCCGCGTTACCGGTGCGTTGCTCTACCAACTGAGCTATGAAGTTCAAAAATGAATTATTTCATATATAATTCACATCATTTCACTCCTCACGGGAGATATGAACTCAATAAATTGACCTCGCTCCCAATGTGTTGCTTCATAGCTCAGTTGGTAGAGCAACGCACCGGTTACGCTACATTGCGACACAATGGCTACGGTTGAATAATGTCCAGATTGTGCAGGGTTTGCTAATGAGAGCGTCCCTTTCTTAGCAATTCTCTTTTTGACCCAGGACAAATTTCTCGAGAATGCGCCATCATTTTTGGGCTTTAGGATAGCAAGCTATCGCGGAACGGTGTGTGGTCACTCCGAGACATTCTTCCGACAGGGTGCCCCACGTGCAAGTTCACCGTGGAGGCCGCATCGTTTTAATCGAGTAACGTCTTTGGATACAATTGTTCTCGTTTACACGGGGTCGTAGATATTTTACGCTTTTGGCGCTGTGGGATTGTTCCATCGAGGGGCGGGGGGAAGGAGGGGGGAGGAGGGAGGTAAGATATCTTAAAGTTTGCAAAGTCCAACAATGGTTGTCTTTACACTAGGCTGTTAAGTAAGACTTAAGAGCCGCTAAAATTTTACTTAACCAAAAATTCGTGTGTGAAGGCCTAAGTAAAATCTCAAGTAACTTTGCTTTGCATCTCATTAAAGTCGGAAAGTTAAAACGATTCAAGAAAGTTCAAGCGACTTGAAAACCATCCTTATGACCGTATTAGCTGACTTGCGGTTTCGCGGTTTCTTGAGTTTTGAGAAGGGCGAGACATGTCAATCAATCTTCATTTTGTTGCGTGGGAAAATAGCCTGAAGCAAAAAAGAATCGGTTGTGTGTGAAGCTTTGGGCGCTTTCCATTTAGGAAAAAAACCCGGAAATTTCGGAGGTAGCAAAAGTGGAATTTCCTATTGGTAAAAAGTTGTTCCATTTGGTCGTAAACCCCGGTACGTGGCGGTGACCGACCGTGGACCTGGAACTGGTACAAACTACGAGAAACGTAAATGGAACACGAGATTCCGTTCGGAAATTCCAACCGGGAAAACGGGACCACCTTTTTAGATTTTCCACTTTTTCTGGGAATTTTCCAGTGGGACGAACCGACGAAACGTGTTCCATTTACCGCCGAACCGGAAATTCCGGAAATTTTGAGTAAATGGAAAGCGCCCTTTATTTTACTTGAAGTAGTTAAATTTACTTGTCTTGAAATATGTCTTAGCTTATTTAGGCTCTAGTTTAAAGACTACCAATGTTAGCGCGTCTTTGCTTAGGGTTTTCTAGTCAGTCGAGTGCTTAACCTAGGCAGTTTTTTGTGCCGATAACAGTTTGAGAGTGATTTTCTGTAAATCTCGAACTTCGGCCTAACACGGTACCTCGGTCCGTGGGTCATTCGTCCATTTAATTTTCAATTCAAAAGCAAAAATTGAAAATCGATGTCAATTTTTGATTTTCCATTTTTTTTCTTCCTGTATAATGGATAAACATGTTTCATAACTCTTTTTACCGTTTTCCCCTGTAAACAAAAATGAGAAAATAAACACACAGCTCTTATTTGCTACAATCAATATTAAAACGGTTATCGAACCATGGATATTTTAGCTATTCGCAGGAAAATCGTTTCCGCAGTCATCTGTTAACTACAATGACGTGAATTTAGAAAAAAAATTAAAAATTGAATGTTGCGATCAATTTTCAATTTTTGTTTTTGAACGAAGGATTGATCAATCGATCACGCTCTAAGTGACAAAAGTACCAAGAGGGGAGGACCCAAGTGCAGAAGTGCCCAGGAGGAGTGGGGGTGGGGAGGGGGGGGGGGGGTAGAAGGGAGACGGGATTGCAATTGTCCGCCGTCTTTAATGTCAGATACATCCTGGGAACTAGCCTTAGGAAAGAAGCGGGAAATAAACTTTGGAGTGCTGTTTCAGCCTAAATATGGACGCCGTAAACGTTGATTTCTTGAGAGACCTTGTTGTGACGCAGGGAAAAACACATTCACAAGTCAGTTTGTTGCTACAAGAAGCATATCCTGGAAAGAGAGGCTTAAGTTCGCGGTCCGTGAGAAGGTTTTGCCTTAAAAATGGAATACACGCGCAAAATCGGCTGTCAAACGAAGAGCTGGAACACTACACGAAACAAGTTGTTGCTCGGGTGGGTATTTTTGCTTGAAATTCTTTTTTTTTTTCCTGTGGGGAAAAAAATGGTTGAATTAAGAAATTTTTTATAAAGTAACATCATGAATGGATATTATTCGGAGAACCGTTGTTGGTACCACACGTAAACCGTTTATCACCAACCTTCACAATCTTTTCAAGGCTACCGGTCCATAAAGACACCCTGTTCAAGGCGCTAAATAGTTAAATTGTATAACCTGCTTAAGACTCAAGACCCGGATATCACACCCTGTTCAGCGCCACGGTCCCTTCTAGGCCAAATAAGGGACTGCGCCCCTAAGAGTGGAGATGAAATCCTCATTCTATTCCAAATCAACATTGATCACCATTGGCAGACTGATATATGTCTAGTACATTTAAATTTCACCATCATAGTAGGAGTAAAACCTTACCTTTTCTTCAGGCAAAGTCTGGAAGTCTCAGCCAAAATGCAATAACTATGACGTTGCAAATTGATGACACCAAAAGCACACGCTCTCTGTCAACTCCCTCTTAGCCTGTGTGCAGACGTCCTCCTTCCCTCAGAAAAAAAATTAATTTTTTTTTCTGTGGGGGGGGGGGGGGGGGGGGGCGTCTGTACACAGGCTACTCCCTCTTAACTAATCAACTTTCAATCGGATGGACACTTTTAAAATTGGCAACTTGGAGATGTCTCCCAAAGGTGTCCATCTCAAAGACAGTTGAAATATATCATATTAAGTTCTTGATGTGTTTTACTCAAGGTTGGGAATTTCTTAGTTTTGATGTTACAGCGGCGGTTCAACAAAGAGAGAACTCAACCCCGACCCCCGTCCCCATAGTGTTCTATTTGCAATTCAAGATGGCGTCTTTGGTCGGGTAGCATGTAGCTTGGACAAGTACAAGGCCCTTACTCGGTCCGTGGGTCATTCGTCCATTTAATTTTCAATTCAAAAACAAAAATGGAAAATCGATGTCAATTTTTGATTTTCCAATTTTTTTCTTCCTGCGTAATGGATAAACAGGTTTCATAATTGTTTTACCGTTTTCCCCTGTAAACAAAAATGAGAAAATAAACATACAGCTCTTACTTTCTACAATCAATATTAAAACAGTGGTCGAACCATAGATATTTTCGCTATTCGCGGGAAAACCGTTTCCGCAGTCATCTGTCAACTACTATGACGTGAATTAAGGAAAGAAAATTAAAAATTGAATGTTGCGATCAATTTTCAATTTTTGTTTGTGGACGAAGAATTGGTCAATCGATCACGCTCTAAGTGACGAAAGTACCAAGAGGGGAGGACCCAAGTGCAGAAGTGTCCAGTAGGGGAGGGGAGGGAAGAGGGGAAGGGACTGAGGTGGGGGAGTAAGGGCCTTGTACTTGTCCAAGCTACATGCTACCCGACCAAAGACACCATCTTGAATTGCAAATAGAACACTATGGGGACGGGGGTCGGGGTTGAGTTCTCTCTTTGTTGAACCGCCGCTGTAACATCAAAACTAAGAAATTCCCAACCTTGAGTAAAACACATCAAGAACTTAATATGATATATTTCAACTGTCTTTGAGATGGACACCTTTGGGAGACATCTCCAAGTTGCCAATTTTAAAAGTGTCCATCCGATTGAAAGTTGATTAGTTAAGAGGGAGTAGCCTGTGTACAGACGCCCCCCCCCCCCCCCCCCCCCACAGAAAAAAAAATTAATTTTTTTTCTGAGGGAGGGAGGACGTCTGCACACAGGCTAAGAGGGAGTTGACAGAGAGCGTGTGCTTTTGGTGTCATCAATTTGCAACGTCATAGTTATTGCATTTTGGCTGAGACTTCCAGACTTTGCCTGAAGAAAAGGTAAGGTTTTACTCCTACTATGATGGTGAAATTTAAATGTACTAGACATATATCAGTCTGCCAATGGTGATCAATGTTGATTTGGAATAGAATGAGGATTTCATCTCCACTCTTAGGGGCGCAGTCCCTTATTTGGCCTAGAAGGGACCGTGGCGCTGAACAGGGTGTGATATCCGGGTCTTGAGTCTTAAGCAGGTTATACAATTTAACTATTTAGCGCCTTGAACAGGGTGTCTTTATGGACCGGTAGCCTTGAAAAGATTGTGAAGGTTGGTGATAAACGGTTTACGTGTGGTACCAACAACGGTTCTCCGAATAATATCCATTCATGATGTTACTTTATAAAAAATTTCTTAATTCAACCATTTTTTTCCCCACAGGAAAAAAAAAAAGAATTTCAAGCAAAAATACCCACCCGAGCAACAACTTGTTTCGTGTAGTGTTCCAGCTCTTCGTTTGACAGCCGATTTTGCGCGTGTATTCCATTTTTAAGGCAAAACCTTCTCACGGACCGCGAACTTAAGCCTCTCTTTCCAGGATATGCTTCTTGTAGCAACAAACTGACTTGTGAATGTGTTTTTCCCTGCGTCACAACAAGGTCTCTCAAGAAATCAACGTTTACGGCGTCCATATTTAGGCTGAAACAGCACTCCAAAGTTTATTTCCCGCTTCTTTCCTAAGGCTAGTTCCCAGGATGTATCTGACATTAAAGACGGCGGACAATTGCAATCCCGTCTCCCTTCTACCCCCCCCCCCCCCCTCCCCACCCCCACTCCTCCTGGGCACTTCTGCACTTGGGTCCTCCCCTCTTGGTACTTTTGTCACTTAGAGCGTGATCGATTGATCAATCCTTCGTTCAAAAACAAAAATTGAAAATTGATCGCAACATTCAATTTTTAATTTTTTTCTAAATTCACGTCATTGTAGTTAACAGATGACTGCGGAAACGATTTTCCTGCGAATAGCTAAAATATCCATGGTTCGATAACCGTTTTAATATTGATTGTAGCAAATAAGAGCTGTGTGTTTATTTTCTCATTTTTGTTTACAGGGGAAAACGGTAAAAAGAGTTATGAAACATGTTTATCCATTATACAGGAAGAAAAAAAATGGAAAATCAAAAATTGACATCGATTTTCAATTTTTGTTTTTGAATTGAAAATTAAATGGACGAATGACCCACGGACCGTACACGCATTAAAATTGGTGTCCATTTTTCAAAGTGATGCGAAAGCGAAAAACGAAATACGAAGTTCAAAACCATTTTTCAAAGTTAGGCGAAAACGAAAAGCAAAAAGCAAACTTCAAATCTGTTTATCAATGTCATGCGAAAACGAAGAATGGATATGGCACTTGAATTCCTTTTTCCCATGCCATCGAAAAACGGTTGGCACTAAGGTACACGCATTGCCCAGTATTTTTTCGTAACTTTTAATTTTCTAGCAAACTGGAACTGTTAAGAACTACCGCCCCCCATCCCCCTCTTTGAGCGAACTTTCATTCGGTCTGATTCACAATAATTTTCGAACGACGACAAAGTGAAATTTGAAATGACATTTTATTTTTTAGTATTTTTAAATGCTCCTTCTTTTTTGCTTTCCGATAGCCAAGAATGTCTTGAACGTAAAGGCTCAAGTGTCGGTGTTTTTCACGACTCTGCTTGTGGACTGACCTCACCACCAGTATTACATCACGGACATAAAATCTGATCCGAGAGGGTCAAGAAGTAACTGATGGGTCTCTGAAAAGCAAAATGCAGTCACTTTGGGGCGAGCAGGCTATATAGATGATGAACCCATTGCTTATAACTCCATGACCGTATTCCAAAAGTCGAGCCAGCCCCGGGCGAGCGAATACAATTTTGAGGCCACTGGGCACGCCCTTATGTTTGGCGGGAAATTGGATGATTAATCAAATCTCCTGAACTCCACGACCATGCACCTTTCCAAATATTGCCCTTCTAATCATCATATAGTTAGGGCCTCCCGTAAGCATTTGCAACTATTTTGATTCGTAGAAGACTGTTTAACAGTTTTCATTATTTTCATTATTTTGATGTCTCGTAAACAACACGAGGTACTTTTCAGACCAGCACCGAAGGTATGTAGAAAAATATGACCATCTCTAGGTAAGGTTCATCACTGTAACTTACCACATAAAAGCCTTTTCGTTGTTTGCCATCGACTGATTTTGTTCTGAATACTGAGGTCCCATAAACAACGCCACGTTTAGAAAGAACCCGCCCTTTAACCCAAGTAGAAATTTCACTAACGGACACAAGCCGTAAGATAAGGACCGCGTCAAATAGCTCATAAAATCACAAACGCCTCATGACACCTTTAATACACCTTTCTTCGATAAACTAATTTTTTAAGCATAAATGACATCAGCATGCGCGATTATGAGCATTGTAGCTTATGAATAGAAAATTTAATTCTAGGGGGAATTAGGAACATCGTGCTTACCACTGGAAAAATATTGGCTAGTTCTTTGAATAGACTCAATTAAAATCGTTTTCGTTCAATAAGGAGTTGTTAGATGTGGGGAAAGCTACATAAAGTAGATCGCATCAGAATACGGCACAGGACTAGGCCTCTCAAAATCGATAAGCATGCAAGACCAATTATTATAAAAAACAGAGAAAAATTTCTTGGGGGAAAAAATTATGGCTAGGGAAAAGACCCGAAGGTGGAAAGTTAGGATCGTAGCTTCTTTTCAGGTAATCGATCATTTACGTTAACTTCCGCTATATCCGACGGGCATATCGGAAAGACTGAAAACACTCAATGGATGAGAATATAACACATTCAAGAAGAAACAAATTTGTGATTTTTCACAACTCAATAAAATAACTAAAAACGTGTACTACTCAGTTATACAAGATTTTTGTTTTCAATTTCAGATTTTTTGCGATGGAGCATTAGCCCCCGGACTCACTAGACACTACTTGACAATCATCGTGTGTTAAAATCAGTGAAATATTCCATTTGCGTGGCGTACATTTTGAAGAACATTTGAAAACAATTTGGATTCCTACCCTTATACCTTTATTAAAAACTAAAGTTGGGAAGTTCGTTATTTTCTAAAAGTAGCGTGAACAGCCGAACGACATTTTTAACACGGAGTAGGGAAGGCAAAGCTTCACTTTTCTCTTCTAATGTAGAAAGTGTCAGCAAAACGTGAGAGTCGTCCTTGGGTTGAATTGTCTAACCTAATTTTCTCACCGATTGCAAGTGCCATTTCATCCACGCATAAACTCACCTAATTGTTGTTCTGAAGTTTGATGGGTAGCTCGATGCCCAGACGCTCACGCAGTAGAATAAGTATGGGCAGCTTTATAACCTTAAAAGGCTATAATAAAGTGTCCGCAAGCAGGAATTATTAAGGCAAAAACTTGATTTAAAATATATACCTACGGCTTTAGGCACTTTCCTTGTATATTTGATTTCCATGTTAAATGTTCATCCAAAATTGCGCCAAGAAAAGTAACTTCCTTAACACGATCAATCGAAAAGTTACTAATATTAAAAGCTAAATCAAGTCTTTCCCTGTTTTTTCTTGGTCTGAATATTCTTAACATTAATAGATAGCTTCGTGGTATAAAACCAACATGTTATCTTTTTCAATTCTAAATTTACAACTTCCATGAGATGGGACGCATTAGTATTCGAATAAAAGATATTAGTGTCATCAGCAAAAAAATATCGGCTCAAAGGCCTTAAAAGGGTCAATGAATAGACCTAAAGTTGCCTTATTATTATTAAGTGCATTTGTTTTTACAGCTCTTGTAAAGTTTCTCACGATATGAAGTTGGGTTGTCATGGAAACGCTTGTATAACAAGAACGCACTTAAAAGCCGCTCGAGTCCCGCTTGCTTAGAAATGAGATAAGAAATGAGGGGGCGATTTATTCTGCACGAAACAGGATTTACTCATTAAAGGTTTTTCGCTTCCTACTTTATCGACGGTCGAGTCTTCTTAAGGATATTTACTTTTTATATCGCATTCGACTTAGTACGCGTGTTAGCGACGGCCGGAAATACGTCTGCGATTGCAGGTTAAACGCGTGTTAAATACATAGAGAATACTTCATGGAAAGTGCTGTCGTACGGTATTTACACACGAGTTGTTGACGTATCAGAAATCGAACGAGTGAGATTTCTGATACAAAAACAACGGGTGGGTAAATACCGTACTGAGACAATCATCATTTTTGTGGCCTTTTTATTTTAAATCTTTCCAAAATGTTTAAATTTGCCGCTACACACCACGAAATAACAATAGTGGAAACGTTTCTTAAAAACATAAGTGACGGTAAGAATATGAGGTAATCCAAAGACTACTAGTAATCTTAACTGTTTGTTCTGAATGAAAATGAGTGAATTTAAGTAAAATGGCCAATTTCAATATAAGCTTAAGCTTATAAATGGAAGACAAAGTAGCTCCGACAAAAAGCACAACATAAGTTTACGTCTTGTTCTGTTTTTCCCCTTCCGCTGTTGTTTCGCCGGCTCTCCACAATTTTCTTTATCAACAGTGAAACAAACGAAACTATTCCACTCCATTTCTGAAATGTTTTTCTCTTTTTTAACGAGAAAAAACTCTTTGAGAAAAACTTTTCTCCTCGAATGTGTGCGAAGCGGCGCTCAGCAAGTTGCAAGAAAAGGCGGGAATTTTGGCGCGAAACTCACACACCTCTGTGGCTTCTGATTGGACGTATCATTTTTCTCACATGTGAAAAAACATCGTTCGCGATTCTGATTGGACGTATCACTTTTTTTCACGTGTGAAACCATAGTTCACCCCTCTGATTGGCTAGAACTCATTTGCGTATCAAAATTTACAACACAACTTTTTAGGGAGTATTTCTCAGTATGTATATAATAAATGAAAATTCGTGATGAACGTGGCGCATCGCGCATCATTTCAATGGTCGCCGAAAAGACTCATTTGCATACAATGAAAGACCAGTTAGCCTCACCATCGAAGTTTTGCTAATTAACATTCTTCTGGTTTTTTTTGTTGTTGTTGTTGTTTTTTTTTCGACCACTGAAGTGTTCATCTGTTCCAAAGTAATCCCGTTCCGCAAAAGCTCTAAATCGCATTAATCTTTCTTCATAAAACATGCTAGGAACCCCATTAGTGTACTAAATACGAAGAAAAAAGCGGCTTGCAGATTATGAGTCTCGCTGCTTACGCAAGCGAGAATAATATTTTTTTTCTTACAGATTTGAGAAGACCTTTAGTTATCCCTTGTTTATTCAAAATAACAATCCTAAGTTTCACTTTTTTGCGAGGAAAGCAGTTATTGTAAATGGTAGTGTGTTTATCAAGGAAACACCGATAAGCGTAATCAGGGTCGTTTTATTCAGATAGCTCATCCCAAGTAACTTTTGCAAGCCTGTCTTTAAACTTAGCGACAATATTTGCACTTTTGTCACGAAAAGAAAGCCAAGAAGTTTTGCTATAAGTTCTTATTTTGATCAAGAAGCAATGTGAAAATAGTAAGATGGTCAGATATATCACAAAACATTCGCCCGCTAACAGAGAAGTTGTTTAAATTATTCGTAAAAGTATTATCAATTAGCGTAGTCCTGTTAGAAGTTAGTCTTATCGGACGTGTAATCAGTGGATAAACATTCTTGAATACATCGGTAATTTCTAAAAATTCTCCTGTTGTTTCAAGACAATGATCGTTCATATGGGTGTGTTCGTTTGGGATGATCCGGATCAGGATCAGTGACCCGAGATCACTCCGATCATGGTAGATCAAATGAACCGATGAATCCTTGTCCAGAGTGGACTATGTTATATTTTTCTATTTCAGCCTATTGATTTCTATAAACAAAGACTCAGCCCATTCAATGCAAGAAAAAACTATGTCAGGTCGACATTTAAAATCAAAATTGTCTGCTAAATATAGACCTACACCTCCACCTGTCCTATCTTTACGTGGATTGTGGACAAAATTATAACCTGAAATATCGGTAAGATCCGATGAATCTCGAAGCCAGGTCCCAGTTACTTGCAGCAATAAAAGTGAATCTCAACTCTAGGCTCTTTGGCAAAGTATTTTTTTTAATATTGAAGTTTATTGACAATGCAATATACAATATTAACAAACAAAGAATGACATTACAAAATAAAAAAACAGGCACGATACAACTGGTGTACAGGATGTTGAAGTTATTAATGAATTACAGAAAAAAAATAGAAAATGAATAGTTGAATAGATAGATTAAAAAATAACCAAATAACAGAAATAACTAAACAAGTCAAGCATGAGTGCTGCTAAAGGCTCAAGGATTCACGGACACTTGAAGGCTCTAGCTATAGATAATTTGTATTTCAGAAAAGCTTTAAAGGCTAAGAAACCATATGGTTCGCTCAGTCTTTGGCTACGGTGTAGATACAAAAACGAGCGACTATCAGGAAAAGATTAAGATCCGTAAATCTTAACGTTATTGGTCAAGGACACTGAGGGCGAGTTATTATCGTTCCACCAAGAAGTAAAATGGTTCCAGAAGGAGAGGAGATGCTGGCATTCTACAAACAGATGCTGTACGGTCTGCTTCAATTCACTCACATGACAGGAGTCACTGTCAGTAAATTTGGCCTTGAATAGTTTATCGCGAGTCTACAGGATATGATGGTTTATTTTAAACTGAAACATAGAAAGCTTTATGTTTTTTGTGAGCTTGAATGGAATAACGTATAACGCCACAATTGTCTGATCTGTGAAGCCAGCCTCAACAAGAAGAACGTCTGATGTAGGTTGTTGGAGACATAATACACGCGTGCTTGCTGGCAAGTGGGAGGAGAGTTCTTAAATGGCTCAACTGACTCATCCCAAACTACCAATCAGTTTGGTATTGCGTTACACAAGTTTGGCAAAGTAGTTAATAAGCTATCCAATTACGATGAAGGCTTCAAATATTAAAATGTAGACGCGATAAACAATAATTATTGTTCTAGCCGTCTCTTTCAGAAACACCTTGGCGATATATAGTACTTATTTAGCGTTAACAACGATACGTTTGGAAAGTATGTAAGGGATTTGTAAGTCTTCACCTGACATGCCATACTGATCAGTGAACCTGAAATGCCTTGTTTGAAGCAGTGAAATTTAGTTCAGCAGTTCAGCAACCACGCTCTGAATGAAAGCAATGCATTGCAGCTAACGCTAAAATGGCCAAGCTATAGACCTTGACACTGAAATTTGTTAATTGTCCAGAATAAAAAAAGCAATTTACTGTAGCTTCACAGAAATGGGCCATCTACGGCTTTTTGCGAAACCTAGAAGCAGGATTTAAGGCACACTAAGAACTACACTTGAACTACAGTTTGAGGACCATCCCTGGAATGGACACATTTGATGTACCCATCAGCGTCGGTGTCACCCTCATTATTTTCTGTTATGAAGTCCTCACTTGTTTCAGAAATGGGTGTTATATTGCTGTATAAAGCTTTTTCTTGGCCAGAAATAGGCAGCATGGAGGGGAAATCAGACTTGTTTTCTGACAAACTGCCATTTGAGGGCCGCCTTACTCTAGGAACAAGAGCTGGTGGATCATCTCTTCCTGAGCCAAAAACCAGTGGCCTTGTATTGGTGAAGACCGCGACTTGCATTGGACTGTCTTCAGACAGACTTCGGAACCGACGCGTGTTTGGCACAGTGGTATCCCGCTGGGATGGCCTTCTTGTACTGGGAACAGGGGGTGGCTCGCTAATGTCAGTTAAACTTCTCAGTCGAGAAGTTATCACATCAAACGGCCTTCTCGTAGTAGGTACAGGTGGTGCTGACGAGGCACTCTGGGTGCTTATCTTTCGTTTTTTCTCGAGAAGAGCTGGTTCGCGAGGATGATGTAATGGTTGCTGGGGAGCGGGCATATCGACAGTCGGCCCTTCTGGTGGCGGTTCTATATCCTCGTAAACTCGACAAGCAGGGTTAGAAGCGGACAAAGGCAAGACATCAGGTACATTAGAAATTCCTGGACTGGATACAATCGATTGCATGGATACACTGTCGCCTTTCTTCACAGGTGGCTCTGCAGAGTGCTGGCGGCGTTTTGTTACCTATTCAGTTGAGAATGAAAGCAATAATATTCGCAAATGAAAATTGTATTGATCTGTTCTCTGAAGGTACAACCGTCTATCCCTAACTTCTGAAATTTTACGTACATTCAGCAACAGTCTCCCAGAAACTCAGCTTTTTTAAATAATTTTCCAGCAAAGAACTAATTACAAACACTCTATAAAAGCCCGTAGTATAATGTCGACGGTACGGTTATCACTTTTCCCCACAATAATGACGCTGGTTCACGCACGCGCACACTCCTAGAGTGCTGAATTCCTGGAAGTCGTTCTCGTGTTAGAATTTAAAGGTCTCTATAATCAGCCCTGTTTTTAACAATTTGATGGAATCAAAAACTTGGCTTACCAACATAAGTAAGATGATCACCAGTGCTGTAACAGGAATGGCACATCCTAAGGCAATTCCAACAGTAGCAGCCGCTGACAATCCACTCTTGTTCTTCGCAGGGGTCACTACCGTACTCTTGACGCATTTTGCTTTATCAGCTAAAAACGTGAGAAAGCCAATGTATCACTAAGGCTAGCTTCTTATTAAGTTGAATGAAACGGAAGTCTACTTTAAACTTCTCACATGCCTTGCTTTTTATTGGGTTCACTGAAGTGATATTTTGGACTATATTTACACTATACACAAAAGAAGCCCGAAGGGCAAAACTAATGCACTCAATAACAAACAGCAAGGCGAGAAGTTTGAAGTAGAACTTTTTTTTCATTCAACTTACTAACGCTAAGTTACTATCCGTCTGGGTTTACAAAAAAGGTACCTCCAGGATTTTTAGACAACAGTCTCATTTCAGGCTTGTTCAGTACTTGACCATTTTTTTCTTATGATGTCTTCAGTACAAAAAAACCCCTAACAAGCGGCAGTGGACAAAAAAACATTTTTTATTATGCTGTTTATATCTTTCCCCACCATTTCCCCCCTCTCCCCTGCCTATCATTTCCCATAATTCTCTCCGTGTCATAAAACACTATTACATTTGAAATTAGCTCGCGCTGTAGAAGTTGTTTTCCGTGGTCGGTAAATATTCTAAGTTTCTTTTTGGTCGCCTGGGAAGGCGGAAGGCATCATTAAGCCTTATTATGAAGGAACAAGTCTCACGATTGGCAAAGTCTGCCGTCGTCCAATATGTTACCGTATTTCGTCTCATTTTGGCTAAAATGACTGACTGTGTCAGGAGAGTTTACATGTGATGATTTAAGTGGAGAACGCGAGAGTTATTGACCGAGAGTAATTTGGTGATATTTCGCCCGTATTAAGTGTGGGAACATTGTGTCTGGTTAGTTGTGGATAGTTTTATCTGTGCGGCGAACGTGGTTAATTATGTGATTTCCTGAAGTTGTTGACAGACAGAATTCAGGTATGTTGTGGTGCTCGCGTTATAAGAATATTGTGTACAAGCATAAAAACGCTGCGTGAGTGTTTAGTTGAAGTAATTTGTCTTAGACAACTGATTCTGAGCTCAAGAAAAGTTGATTCTAGGTCAGTTTTAGTCGGGCATCTCGCTCTCAGCCTCATACAGAGTTTGAGAAACTGAAAGGTCATAATTTCTGTGCCTTAAAATGTTGTTCATTTCATTACAAATCTGTCGCTTTTGCCAAGAGCGACTTTCCGTGTGTTGCCAGCGATTAATTTGTCCTTTTCAAGCCCTACCTAGAGACTTGCAACTGCTTTTTATTCACCTCAACGGTCAACTTGCCAAAACGCACTTGAAAAAAAGGTACCTTTTTATAAATCCAGACAGATATATAAATGCACTTTTTGCACGTTTTAATTTTACTGAATCTTTCCTATAGGAACATAAAGAGTTTTGTGAATATTCCAAATTTTATTTCAAGAAAAGTGTCTACTAGGCGGTCGACTTTGAGATATGCTTCGGCGATTCAAACAGGACAAGAATTGCGCCCCATTTTTTCCTTACTATGTCATATTCTGCCAATCAATGCATCGCTAAATTTGGTCAATGTTTGCAGTTTTAGATTTATGCAAGATCCTATAGTAAAGACGTAATAAGTTAAGGATATGAAACATTGAATGAAAGAAAAGGTCTGTCAAGAAAGTGCTCTTACGTTCATAAGTTGCAGACTCTATTCCTCTGAAACAGCGTTCGGAGCTTGCGCAGTAGGGTTTTTCCAATTTTCTGCCGTTCTTGTCGTTCCGGCACCAATAACAACTAACTATACCATCACACCAATGCGAACTATTTTTTCTCTCGCAATGGGAATCAAAGCATTTGTTAAGACAAATCGTTTTGGGATTTAAAGGGTTACTGTTAGGTTGTCCTGAAGGTGCAAATGTTGGGCATAAAGGAAGGCTATACAAAACAAAGTAGAGCAAAGAAATCAGTCAATTAGATTTTTACAAAAGGTGATGATTCAGCTGCAGATACAACAAGTTATATCTACCTGTTAAGCATGAGACATTCTAGCCTTATACCGAAACTCTGTAGATACGGCAACAGAACTTATATCACCCGAGTATGATGTACTCAATCCTTGACATCCAAAACTCTACATATATACCACATAATAAATCTACCCCTGGATGAGGTATTATAGCCTTGTTTCCAACTAAATCATTAACTGTTCCTGCGTAATTAATCTTAAATCTTATGAGTTCACTGCATTTTGACAGCCTCTTCTGTTCTTTCCTAGGTGAAATTCTCATTTTCTGTTGCAGCCACTTATAGGCAATTTCCCTACTTTTCGTAAAAAAATGCTTTTGACGACTACAGAAAATACCATAACATACCATATTGCTGTTTATTTGTCACCCCGACGTTGTGCATAAGCATTGTCTTCAGTTTCTCTCGGGAATTTTAAAGGCCCCAAGAGAAACTGAACACAATGCTTATGCAAAATTTTGGGGTGATAAACAAAGCGCAATATGGTATGTTATGATATTTTTGTAGTCGTTAATTAGCCATTTATAAGAACAGATGATATAAGAGACTATGTTGCCATGCTGCTATATTGCTGTTTAAGGTCAAATCTGTGCTGAAGTTATTACTTAGTGCCTTTACCCATACATAAAATGTTCCTGCAGTTGAAGAAGATATCAAACTGAAAGATCATCAGGGAGCACTAGCCATAATATTTTTTAGTGATTTTTCCCCCCAGGCATTTGGTCTTGAAAAGGTTGGCCCAGCTTTTTCAATTCTCGATCCCTGTCCATCCTAGCCATCAGTAGCAACTGACAACAGGAAACAGTTTAAATGCATAAATATAGTCTTAAATAACAAAACTGGACCATTATTTATAGAATTCAATTGAAGAGAAAACATTTTTTAACTTTTCAAAAAGATAGCAAAATTCATAGTGTGACATAGCCCCTACAACGTGAAGACTTTTAACTGTTAATGTTGGTGGTGATGTATATATTTTGCCAGTAGGCTATTGGTTCGATGAAGGTTTCATACTGTAAAGATCTGTTGGTTCCTTTTACAAATAGCAAAAAATCACTTTGTTTTAAATGATAATGTTCATGATAATAATATGCGACCCCTAAGGCAAAAAAAATTAACCAACATTTTACGTTTTTCGTCTGAATCTGACCAAAGAAGACCTTTCAGGAAACATCCGGTTTTCAGTTCACGCCTTTACTAGGTTCTAGTTGGTGAATTTCGTTCTAATTGGATTGTTTCACTGTTCGTCGTAATTTTGATTGAAGAAAGCAAAGATTACAGCCGCTGGTTAATTATTTGACTCCAAGTCGCATGTTATTGAAAATTACTTTTAAAGCTGCATTTTGGCCAACCATTAATCATCCTCATTTAATATAAAAGGACTTTGGATTATGTTGACTAACCTGCTGTTTGGAAACTGACTCCGACAATAAAAAAATTCCAGAGTGGAGGTACAGGGACATTCACACTTCAAACCAGTCAATCTGGAGCATTCGTTATCTGAAGAGCACGAGCAGGACGATGAAACACAGAGGGAATCTCGCGCGACAACACCTGTGCAGAGAAGGAAGCCAGGTTGACCTTACTTAATTACATATAAAGGGAGCTATATCACGATTTTTCGGTTACTTAAAAACCCTAAAGGCACCTTACAATCAAAGAAAATTCTGAAATAATGGTTCAATGGTTGAATCACGCTGCCACTCATACTTCAACTAAATAAGTGCATATCTTTATCTTTCAACGGTCAAGATTGAAAGGGATCATTGCTGAGCTTTGACAAAAAGTGTGGATCTCAGTACTATGCATGACCAAGCCCTATCAAGGCCGGTTGAAATATCGAGCATATTTAGATGTTAATCGATCCGTTTGAATGTGCCTGAAAGTTTTAAATCATCAATGTCCAATCCAGTATAATTCTACCGTTCTCTAAAAGGACGTGTATATAACTTGCATCCAGCACTATTTTGTTATGAGATGGACCAACAAAATGATTCAGTTTAAAGCTAGTCCGATGTAATCAACCATCTTTTGTGCGAAAAAGTGGAGCCCTAGATCAATTTTGCAATAAGTGCCTACGCTATCTAATCTTATACTGTTTTAGCAACCTTTTTTAGCTCCGAAGGTCACTTTTTCGTCAATGCAAACTTATGCCCAAGTGTTTTTAAACGTCTATTCCGCTGTAGCGTATCCATGCACGTTTTCTCATATAATGAGGGAAATGAACACCATTTTGAAAACTTTGCTTGACATTTTTAAATCTTACCGTTGTACAACTGTAAAGACGTTTTTGCCTAAAATTTTTCTTTTGAATTTGCTTAAGTATCCCTAACTTTGAATTGCAGAAGTTAAAGTTATTTATGTATGAGACACTGAGGCGCTTTGATCATATCTTTGCTATATTTAAGACAAAAACTGATCGAGGTTCGCAAGAGCGCTGAATACTTAATTGACTCACGTGCGTGAAATATCACCCCTTCCTCTCCCCATTTCTTTTACAAATAGGTGTCACATTCCTATAACGAGCAATTGGCCCTAAAGTATTATATTACTAAGATCATCTCAGTATCTAACCTAAGTAGACGTTTGTTCCAGGTATTTGACTAAGCTCATATTTGCAGCCCTGGTTTGAATGTAATTGACTGAATCCATCCGGGGGCAAATGAAGTTCATAAAAACTCTGCTCTCTTATACTTTCCACATTTCGACACGTTCTCTTTATTAAGTAGCCATGGTTAATTAAATCAATTGCCATGCTCTTTTCCTTTTGGGTGATATGAACGTGCTCCACTTCGATAGCTTCAGCTGAGGGCAACATGAAATCCGGGTGCATTACGAGGAATCCAGAGTTGTCCATAATGAAACATGAGTACTGCAGTGATTGTGCGCACTTGGGATAAACCGTTGTAAGTAACCTGAAATATGTAATTCAAACTCACTTAATGAACGAGAGGCGCAGTGGCTTTATGGCATATTCCATGGACTCCAATTGCAGATTATGAGATGTGGATTTTGAGCCCTGCCGGGTAATTTCGTTGTTTTATCTTGGGAAACAGTTTAAATCTGACAGTGCCTCAATTTATCCATGTGTATAAATGGGTACCGGCGAGACGCCTCTTTTCTTTATCTTCAATTCACGAGTGTTCCACTATTTTCTCCAGCACTGTCAAAACAGCTGAGCCACCGCCCCCTTTGCTGTTCCATTTTCTGTTCATATTTGTACAATTGACGTCAGTTTCCTTTATATCGGCTAAAATCTTTCAAAATTGGTCAACATCAGCTGGTTATGAAGAATCAGTCGGGGGATTTGAGCCAATCAGAAAGGGGGAAATTTTGAATGAATGTTATAAACTTATTATTATAAGAACAAAGTTCAGCAAAAGTATATTTGTGGGATTTCACCACTGACATAAAGAGTTGTACTACATATCAAAGTTTGAAAGCCCCATGAAAACAATTTTTTGTAGCAAAGTATTCTACACTTATACCATTGGATACCTGTGAAAGTGTCTCAAAGGAAAATCAGCTCCCATTACTCCAAGAACATTATCACTCGACTCTCCATGATACAAAGAACGAGCAGCGGTAATAACTTCCCCGGCTCCTCCCATATCCAGATACGGAGTTGTAAGAGTAAGGTGGCCTGAGTTACTTACTGCAGCGTAATACCTGCAGAGAAGAAAAGAATATCATTCAAACTAGAAATACGTGTTTCGCAAACCTTAACACCGTACCGGCCTTACGAAAACTAGTAGTAGTAGTAGTAGTAGTAGTAGTAGTAGTAGTAGTAGTAGTAGTAGTAGTAGTAGTAGTAGTAGTAGTAGTAGTAGTAGTAGTAGTAGTAGTAGTAGTAGTAGTAGTAGTAGTAGTAGTAGTAGTAGTAGTAGTAGTAGTAGTAGTAGTAGTAGTAGTAGTAGTAGTAGCAGTAGCAGTAGCAGTAGCAGTAGCAGTAGCAGTAGCAGTAGCAGTAGCAGTAGCAGTAGCAGTAGCAGTAGCAGTAGCAGTAGCAGTAGCAGTAGCAGTAGCAGTAGCAGTAGCAGTAGCAGTAGCAGTAGCAGTAGCAGTAGCAGTAGCAGTAGCAGTAGCAGTAGCAGTAGCAGTAGCAGTAGCAGTAGCAGTAGCAGTAGCAGTAGCAGTAGCAGTAGCAGTAGCAGTAGCAGTAGCAGTAGCAGTAGCAGTAGCAGTAGCAGTAGCAGTAGCAGTAGCAGTAGCAGTAGCAGTAGCAGTAGCAGTAGCAGTAGCAGTAGCAGTAGCAGTAGCAGTAGCAGTAGCAGTAGCAGTAGCAGTAGCAGTAGCAGTAGCAGTAGCAGTAGCAGTAGCAGTAGCAGTAGCAGTAGCAGTAGCAGTAGCAGTAGCAGTAGCAGTAGCAGTAGCAGTAGCAGTAGCAGTAGCAGTAGCAGTAGCAGTAGCAGTAGCAGTAGCAGTAGCAGTAGCAGTAGCAGTAGCAGTAGCAGTAGCAGTAGCAGTAGCAGTAGCAGTAGCAGTAGCAGTAGCAGTAGCAGTAGCAGTAGCAGTAGCAGTAGCAGTAGCAGTAGCAGTAGCAGTAGCAGTAGCAGTAGCAGTAGCAGTAGCAGTAGCAGTAGCAGTAGCAGTAGTAGTAGTAGTAGTAGTAGTAGTAGTAGTAGTAGTAGTAGTAGTAGTAGTAGTAGTAGTAGTAGTAGCAGTCTATATTTTGAAGTATTATTTTTTCACCTAATAGATTTTCTAAGGCTGTTATCTCGCAGCGGTTACCACTAACACGCGCCTTCAAAGTGTTTTTCCTTCGGTTCAAACCTGCTGTTTGGTGAACGTCAATCAACCGTTACCATGGTTTTCATGCGTTGGCCAAGAAAAGATTCTTTCCCTGTTTCTTGAACACTAAGAGGAACATCTGAAACTCCTTTATATCAAGATTACCAGGAGTACTAATTTGTTGAGTGTTTATCGGGGGAAGATCAAATTAAAGACTAAATTCCATACTGTAGGTTACAACAACATACGCTTTCTCAATATACGCTCACAACTCGTCTGAGTTCTCGCTAGTTCTGGATTTTATTCGATAACATGAAGAATGATATTAAGTAGATCTGCAGGTTTCAAATTCATTTGAATTTCATAGAGGAAACGTTTTTCGCCTGTCCGTGTGAGATCTTTCGTTTTTTTTGAGTTTCTACTCCTTGGCAATTCTTCCACGGCTCCCGTGTTTTCATACAATTAAATAAACAACCTGAAAACATTCACGCAAACTGTAGAGGAGTGTTTCGGCTATTTCAATCAGCTCGCACAGACCTCGTTGTTTTAACAATGTAATCCTTCATCTTGATGAAGTAGTAAAAACGCCGTCGTCATTCGAAATTATTCTTGTTAGTCTTTTCCCATCATTCAGCGATGAGAGAACCTTCTCAGTCTGCATGGGCGCGTGAGAAAACCATGGAAACAGTTGATTGACGTCCACGAAAAACCAGCTTTCAACAGAGAGGAAAAATCCTTCACAGTCGAGGGCGCGTGTTTGTGGTAACCGCTGTAATATATCAAGACCAATTTGGCAAGGCCGTTCAGAATAACATAAATGTTTTACAAACAACACTCTGTCTAGCAAGGAGATCTTTCTTTACTGAAAGCCACACGCTTACCAAGGCCTATTTCTGGGATCATAGCTTTTTTGCTCCACAGCACCAGGAGTCGCTCTAAAAACTCCATTGGCTGTTCCAATGTATCGCCAAACCAAGTATTGAGTAAGCTCAGTTTTATCACGTAGCCACAGATTTTCCGCCTTCCAGGTAGCGATGACGGTGTCACGGATGTCTGGTCTTAACTTCTGATATTCACTCGAAGTAGTTCTTCCCATCATAAAATCATGAAGCTTCTTCACGTCAACTGTGGTTTCGTTCATGCCAATGTATCTGTAAGGGTCCATAAATGCCAGTGGGGCAAATTTTACAACGGTTGTATCTACGTGAACAAAATGAAGGTAACAATTTAACAAATCGACAACAGTTCTACCTCATCATTACGGTATTAGGGGATCAAGTAAGATTGCGCGACCTGCCAGCTGTTCTGAGGGTGCTGGCCTTTTTTCACTCTTTCGAGCCTTCTCTTCTTGTAAGATATTCGCAAGGAAATCGAAACCCGCTTGCATTGTCGCCAGCAATGTGTCTTGTATAGTAGGCTGCGGTTAGACAAGCTTTGCTGAGTGCGGCGAAATAACAACTTTGGCGCCATTATCGCTCGGGCCTTCGCTTGCCGTATCCTGTTCGTCATGCCCTCTCTTTTGCTTTCTCTCGCCTTTAGGCGTTTCAGTCAATTTGCTGCCTCTGGGCTTTGTTACTTTTTGGTGAGAGTCATTCCCTTCAGGATTGGGATTTTTTTCCTTTTTTGCTGCCAATTTCTGGCTCTAGAGACAAGACTTCAGGATTTCTTACCATGTCTCCTAAATCTATATGTACTATACCGTTGCTTGTGGTTCTTGTGATTTCACCGATGAAGACAACGTGTGACTTAAAAAGCTCCAAAACTTTGTTCCTCTCTTACGGGGCAGCGTCCGTTGGTGTGGTTCTCTACCAAATTTCTAACACGGGCAGGGGGGGTCAAATAAAACATCCGATCTCTTGGTTGAGCAAGAGCAAATTGAACTGAGCTGGCAGGTGGCGCAGTCATACGTAATCCTGAATCCATTGATCGGTAGAATAATTTGTACATTAGGTTCGGCACATGAAAAGCTCGACGTTTGAAACGAACGCCCCATTTACACGGCAGGAAATTTTTTGCACGGCTCGGATGAAAGTGGTACGCGTACCAAAAAAATAGTTCTGATCACTCATTTACACGTCCTTTTGTCAACTGTGCTAAGCGATGTGGAATTATGATTTAGTACGGTTAAAAAGCTCAACATCTCGGCCAGCGTACTCGATTGGGCCTAGTGCACATGCTGCTTCCTCTGTTAAAACATGGTGGACGAAAAGTTCAATTAATTCCTTAACATCTTGGTCAGTCCATGCTATCCCACGACATTTTCTTGCAGCGTCTTCCTCCTATGCGCCATGTTGAGTGAATCTAGGGCCTTCAATTTTTTTCTACTCCAGCTCTTACTTTCGCGCAATAACTCGATTGGAAAGGCTAGCTACGCAGGCTACCCAAAACCCAGTTTGACGAGGGAAAATCAAAACTGACAGGCTACCGCTGCTTCAATTAAAGGCTTCACGTGATTCAGGAAGAGCCTCATTTTCTCCTCCTCAATGGACAAGACAAAAGGAGACTCTGCTGGCAGGGTGCTCACGGATCAAAGAAGCTACAAGGCATAAAGGAAATATTGATTCAAACTCCCTATTTACAAGCTATATAACAGTACTTTAATTATACTCACCGCTAGTTACAATATTTCCGAAATGCAAGCAAGGATGTTGAGGTGGATCCAAGTCTATTCGATGATACTTGAAAGAGTAACCTGAATCAATGGAGGCAAACATACGTTTATGACAATGAACGATTAGCACCAGGCGTGGCAACCCTGCCCCCCCCTCCCCCCCCCCCCCCCCACACACACACCCCATCACAACTAACAATTAACTGATATCTGGCCTTAAGACTTGGACTATCCTTAGGGGACAAGAGTAGAATTGCGGGACGATGATGAGTTGAACTTGTTAAACTGAAACCATCCTTACCTTTGGGAATTTGTAAAGTGTTTAACACCTCGTTTACATGGGTAACAGGTATAACCACACCAATGGAAAAATCCGTCTTTTCCACTGGAGACCAAAAATAAGATGAATTAAGCTGCTTTACTACCACTCCGTCTTTGATGTCACCGCCTCGCGGTAAATACCGTGTGGCTACGAAAGTTGTTGATCCAGATTCACCCCTGTTTGTTTAAAACAGAAGAGTCACCAAAGTCAAATAGAAGTGTAAAGCAAACAAACAAAGATCGACACCAGCCCACCCCACCCTAATCTCCAGGCGAGGCAGGAAAACGTTTTAGCATAAGCAAGCTTCCATGATTACTGAATAGTATCTTTTACGCAAAGAAATGTATGCAGATATAAACACGTCAGCACGTTGCTGACCTCATGGGACGACATTCACGTCTCTCTCAGCTCACCTTGCCTTGTCTTGTTCATAGTTTAAGGCCACTGACACATAGAAAAAAAGAGCAAATAGCTAAAACGAAAGCACATGCATGCATACCTTGTCATAGAAGCAAACACCTCAAGGAACTGCGAATCAGATTCCAGGGTCCTAATGTCTATGAAAAAAGGGTCTTCATACGCTCCAGAAGGTGTTGGCAGAAGAGGATGAATTAAGGTCCTTCCTGTTTTAGCGATCATAAAAGCGTAGGTTGTCTGGTCCTGATTGAAGAATGTGATGTCAGATAGAAGGTCCTCCAGGTTGATATCTGTCCCTGCTACGCCAATGAAGTTTCCTGTTTTATCATAGCATGGAAGAGTGATCGACATCAGAAGACCTGATCACAAGAGAAAAAAAATTCTTCAAGTTCTTAATTCCTCCTCCTCCTTAATTCCATTTTTACCTGTTCCCACCACCAAATACCTTATTAGTACAGTTAATTTCACAGGTACTTAACTTCGCGTTTTTAGCGAGGTCTTATTTTCGCTTTTCCTTGAAAGGGGAAATAGGAGAAAAGGGCATCAGATTTCGTGATTCAAGTATTGTTGGTCGGAGGAACACAAGAAATATCGAGTTAAAGTTTTATTTCTTTCCAAAAATGCGTTTATATTTCCTTATATTTATCACTGCATTTTGCTTTTTGTTTCTTCTTTAGCTAAAATGGCTAAAAAACAAGAGTATCTACGATTTATCTTCATGCAACTTCTTGACGGTGCACAATTAATCTTTTGTTGTTTGTTTATAAATTGTGACTGAATAATTTAGTGCTAAGTATTAATTGGTCAATAACAACAAAATGAAACCTATTGAAAGTTGTGCAGCCATCAAGTTCAAAAAAGCTAGTTTAACAAAAGCGAGAGACAATAATGCCCCATTTTTAAATGTGTTTATATTACGCGAGGACTATTCGCGGGTCTTTTTGCAATGACGTAAAATCGTCCTCCGAAACATCCTTCAACCTCTAAGAAGCCATCTTAGAAACTTTTCTACGTCAATTTTGTACTATTACATGTGGAACTATAAATTTTATACAAAAGCTTACATTTTGCGCCAAAACTAAGAAGTATCTTTCACCCTATTATATTAGCTATTTAACGTTGTTGTGGTGGTGGGGGAGGGGGAGGGGCGCGTTGAGTTAAGAGACAAACATTACCTGTTCCAAATCCATCAATATACGGGACAGACACTACTGGTTGATCCAGTCGCGCTCGAGGAAGAAAATTATAGTATGATACCATCTTAGTTCGCAGCAAGTTAATATCTTCCGTTACTGCGGTGTACTGTCCATGCTAATGAGGAAAGCGTACAAAAAGCTGTGACGTACAGATTGAGGATCTTCTGGCACCTAATTAAATATTAAGGAAAGCTAATAATATCAAAAGTATACGGTTTTTGAACTGAACTATCTTAAGACGATTAATTAAGAACGTGACTAGCATAAAAAGAAACTAAATGCTTTGGGCCTCAAAACAACCTTAAACCCTTGACGACGAACTTCTACTTTCTAGATAAGACACTACGTCTATGACGATAGGTTGCTCACGCTCTAGTATCATACATCGAGCGATTTTCTTTAAAAAGTAGGATCTCTTATGCTCTAATTTTGCAAAAGTGTGTTCATCGCGGGTCAATCGAATTTTGTCATAAACAATTCGTCACTTTAGAAACGATAAGGGAACTGAAGTCGAAATTACCCCCCACAAGTGTTTCTGGGATCATTACTAGGCACTCACCGGGGCTAGCTTTTCTTTAAGTTTTGAAACTGCCGCGTTTAAACCGAAAACGTTACAATACAATTGAATGCATCTGAGATTTGACAAGGAAGCTGCCTTACATGTAAGCGAATTACCCTTGCAAAGGTGAAAAGTTTATCTACTTGTACTTTACCGTTACATCTCCAACAGACACATTTCGCGGATAGCCATACTTTGTTGTATCTTGATTGGCAATGTCTGTGAGGATTTCAGGATTATGCGTGTCAATTCCAAACGTAAAAATTATGACTGAGTTGTTAAGCTCCAAGTTCTTGTCTCTTATCGTTTTGAAGATCAAATCTCTATCATCTGTTGGATCGCCATCCGTGAGAAATAAAATAATTCTCCTCTTAGTTTTGTCAGATTCTCCAACAGCAGAAGCTTTCAACAGATCAAAGGCCTTTAGCAATCCGACTTGATAAACAGATCTACCTGAAGAGTCATGAATCAATAAATAGGTAAAGTTAATTTCGCATAATATGGGGAGGTAGGCAGGTTGCCGACGCGGAAGAGAATACTGTAAATGATCTAATAAACGCCGGGGCGTCTATCTAATTTTAGGGTTCCAAGCAGAGGTGTTTGATAGTTAGGAGGCGTTCATTCTCATAATTGTAACAGGCTCAACAAAAATAAAATGCTTTCGGCAAAAACATCAAGGGCCATCAGTTGATACGTCTAGGCCGTTTAGAGAACCATATTGCTGTTTCAAATCCCATCATCGATGTCAGAACCGCCTCGTTCGGGGTTATTGGGTTGCCATCCTTAGTCTATTCCTACTTTAAACTTGACCAAGTGCAAATTACAAATGGTTTCTGATTGGCTGAATAAATAAGCACTCGTACATTTTTCAAAGACCACAAAGTGCACTCGCCCTACGTGCTCATGCACTCTTGTTGGTCTTTGAAAAATTTACTCGTGCTTATTTAGTCCAAATTGCAAGAGAAAATCATGTGATTACCTATACTAATATGATACCTCGTCTACACGAAACCGGACATTTTTGAAACCACATACATTTTGTTTCCCGGATTCGTGTGGACAGGAAACGAATATTCCACTGCGAGTTCCGTTACCATCTCGAACACATTCAAGCAGGGTCCTAAATCAAAAATGCAGTTTCGGTGAGCGATTTAACTGGTTACTGTGTATGCGAAAGATCGATCGATTCGTGCATGTTAAAAAAATGCGGGTGCACAAAAATACCTAGATTTGTGTGGACGTGGCGTACGTTGAATGACTGGTCTGCAAGAGCCATAATGAGATAATGCGGCTCTTGTTGGTCTCTTTTTGGACAATTAAGGCTGTGATTGCTGAGATGTTTTTTGAAATCGTCATCATTTTGACTCCGATCGCCGAACAAGCTCGTTAAAATACAGTAGGACTGGTAGAAATAAAATCCTCTATACTACAGACTTAACTTTTCAATTACTTTTACAAATATTTTCTCGTAATTCTGGTTGTTAAAAATGCAAAGTGGAAGGGAGTATGCAGAGTATGGGGTGAAGTGGGTCTCAATCTCACACCCCGTCGGGCTTTTCGCTGGCGCTTACTTCGCTCGCTATTTGCCGCTTTTTTTCCAAGTTATAGGAAAACTAGAGAGGACGTGGCAGTCTCCATTTTAACCACAGACAGAGCCGCTAAATCAACAACCGGAATCTAGCTTGAGAGGGCAAATGATATACTCTCCAGTCATTTATATGGGCAGCAGCCCACGTTTGTCTCCAGCCATGTCGCTGTCAGGTGCAGGTTGCTGATGATCATGATTCCTAGCAGGACAGCAATAGTTGGACCTTGATGCCGCTACTTGTCACATCATGGCTGCCCAAACAGCCAGGGAGAAAGAAGAAACAGTTTCCTTTCCTACCCCCCCCCCCCCCCCCCCCCACCCTTTCTCTTTTACCTTTTTTCTTATTTTTTCCTTGTGCTCTTTTGCACTTGCCCAATTAGCCTACAGGAAACGGAAACGACTGCTACGCAGGCTAGGGAGCTTGCCGAAGTGAAACATGATAGTGAAAAACTATTAGACTTACGTTGAGCAATAAACTTGGGTCCATCAATGTATTTCTTCAGGCTTCTTTTATTCTCAGGAACAGCTAGAGCTAATCGCTCACTGAAACAAGACGTGACGTCAGAACCACCATCCGTTGAAGCTTCTGTGTTGAAGGAAACTACATTAACCTTGGAGAAAAGTAACCAAAAATATATCATTTTTTATGATCAATGTATTTATGTATCATGGAAGCACCGGGTGAAACTATACGATAAAAGGATGATATTTTCAAACGATAATAACAAAGAGAAGTAGATGCTGTCAAAACATCAGAAATATTTTTTTCTAGTCTCCGATTTTTGTTTACTGATATTTGATATTCAAAACTCGCGGGAAACTCGATCTAAAAAAAAGTGGTCTGTGAAAACGGTGTTACATGGGCACAGGGAAGTTGCTCGCTCCAAGTTATGGGCTTCTATTTCAAACCGCCAATGTAACTGAGCAGGAGCTTATAACCTGGAGCGAGCACCTCCCTTGTGCCCATGCAAATATACAACAATTTGTTATGGTCAGTACTCTTATCGATCATAGAAATGACATCAAAATAGTCTAAACTCAAGTGGAACCACAAGCCGTAGCTGAGTGGTTTCACTACATTAAAGTTCTGTACATTTTGACATTAGTTATATGGTCGATAAAGATATAGACCATGTGAAATTGTTGTAGATTAGTTTTTTACAGTACCATTTACAGATTTTTAGACCGATTTTTAGTTAACTTTCTCAGAAAATGGGGCGCTCAAGAAAAAGAGATGGAAACACCATCGCTCGCGTCATTTCCATGATCTGCACTCATATAGACCATGTTGTGGTTCTTGTCCAATTAGCGCGCGTGAAATCGCTCAGTTAGGTGAATAGGTTCCCCTGTTCAAGAAGGGCGATAAAAGTAATAAGAAGAACTACAGACCAGTGACTGTTCTAAATGCTGTTAATAAAATTTTCGAACAGTTGTTGAGTAAGCAAGTTACATCTAAATTAGAGTCATGTCTCTTAAAATATCAATCGGCCTACAGGGAAGGACTAAGATAGACTATTCGGGGATTGGAAATTTGCTATTGACGATGGAAAATATGTGGGAGTTATTTCCACAGATACCAGTAAGGCTTTTGACTCTCTGTTGCCTGCTGTGATGATAAGAAATTAGAAACTTATAATTTTTTATATGAGTGGCTACAACTGCTTCGTTCGTATTTCCAGGGTCGGCAAGGCAGGGTCAAACTCTCCACTTCTACAAGTGTATGACAAAACTAAAGGGAGGGATGTCCCCAAGGTTCGTGCTTTGGACCCCTGCTGTGGAACATATTTTAAATGATCTATACTACAGCATAAACAACTGGGATCTACTTATGTACGTGGACGATCATCAACTATGCACATAATTTATTTGATCACTCGCTTACCAAAGTCGTGTCAGCCTTAAACAATGAAGCAGTGATAGTGACTGACTGGTACAGAAACAATTTCCTTCTAGCAAACAAAGATAAGTTTCAAGCAATTTTCTTAGCTCCCAGAGCTAAAGACACATCGGAGACACGTGTCACTGTTGATCACGAGGAGATCGAATGCTTAAACTCTCTGAAATTATTAGGAGTCGTTCTAGATAACAAACTTAATTTTCGTGACTATGTTAAGTTAATGTGCTCCAAAGCCAATTCTAAGACTGGAGTTCTGGCAAGGATGAGGAAACTGGTTCAGTGAAGACCAAGTTGCTTCTTCTGTCTTCCTGGGTTGAACTATTGTTCAATTGCATGGTTATGCATAAGAGCATCCGACAAGTGCAAATTGAAAGGAACGCAAGAGAAACTGGGAATTGCGAGCGGTATTTAAGGATGATAAATCAAGTTACGAGACCTTGTTGAAGAAGACAACCCTACCAACGTTATATAAGGTGATTTAAGGTGATTTTTTTTATATGGGGTCACTGTAATTCTTTTACAAATTATGCCATTAAATTAAATTATTATTCATTCAAAATCTTTCCCCGAATCTGATTGGCTAAAAGCACACGCATAATTCACCATAACCAGTTACCGGTGACCAAATTTGGAAGAATTTTTATTTTAGCCTTAAGACAAGTTTCGTTTATTCAAACCTCTTCAGTTATTATCATTGTCAAACACGTTTTTGAAGACCCACCTGATCTTTAGGATTCAACGAGTCTAACACCGTCTTTGCTGCTTCTTTAGCAGTAGTAAACTTTTTTCCAGTCATAGACGCACTTGAGTCGATAACCAACACAACATCTTTAGCTTCAGGGGTGGCGGTTTCTACATAAAATGGTCTGTATCGATGGTCGTAGAAGTCACATGGGGCTGGATCGTCAAACACTGGAAAACCTGTATAGACACCCTCCACAGATGCAAAGTACTGCCACTTGATAAAGGGGTTTTTTAGATGAATGTCTTTCATTTCTTTTAAAATTTCTTCTGCATCCAAATGTCTAGGGTTTGGGGTTGCAGCACCAGAAATCTTCAAACAAATGTTTTTAAGGTCGACTTTGGTGCGGAAAAGTTCATCGTATTTCAGGGTGGATTTGTCGATATGACAGCATTGTTTTGCTGTCGTGGGTTTCGGAGGCTTGGCGTATAAAGCTTCAACTTTATCTTTAAGTCGTTTTGTGACTGCAAATCTTGTTTGGAACTTGTTTCTGAGGTTCACAGAAAGGTCTGCCGTGTTTCCTTCTAGTTTATTCGTCTGATACTGCAGTTGATTAAAATACGTCTGTAAAAAATAAAATAAAATAACCAAAAATTTTCCTTTGATAGTCTCAGTACGTAGTCAAAATAGCTAGACAACAGTGACAAAATACAGGGTAAAAATGTTATATTTCGGTATCAACAACATTGTCATGATCAGAGAATCATTGTATTGTTGTAGTCAGTGTACAAATACAAGAAGAATGTTTTAGCTGGCGACAAAGGCTTGATCTCAGTTGTCTAATCATAATTATGCGAAAACCACAACTTCTTCGATTTTTTAACCAGGGTATTAAGACGCTCATGACGCATGCGCACTTCTGCACCATCTAAATTATTGCATTTGACTTATCAGTTAAGAACTTCTTTTCTTAGGTCGCAATTTGTCCTTTGCGAGAAAAATCAGCTCTAAGTTCTTAGATCACTCAAGAGAAAATAAGCGAGCTATTTGTCTTTTGGTTTACTCTTGATGTTATGGCGCGTTCATTCACAATATCGTAGTTAATATGACTATATATGGTCCCTTTGTGCCAACAAAAAAAATACAGGAAATTTAGTATAGAGAATCCTTTCGAGTTATTTTTACTCATTAACGGTTTAGTTCTAAATTTAATGTGAATTAAATTGAAAGTATTTTTGAATGCGATTATCACCAACTATGTTTTGCCTCATAGCGGACCGTGAACGCTGTAATTCCAATACTTTTGCTCTGACTTCATTCATATTCCAGTTTCTGGCTGAGTAGTAATCACTCACTAATATCCTTCAATATGTTAAAAAAAGGAAACGTACCAGTAAACTTTAAGTTAGTAGTTCTGTAAGGAAAACCATTAAAAGATCCGACGCTGATATGGTTTTAGTCAGAAATCTGAAAAATTAAAGATCACCTAAATTTGTTTCTCAGGAATTCCGCCGACAGATATTGGTCCAGCTAGATAAAAGCCCAATACGCTTTTAAGGCCGACCGTAGTGTATCTGAGATTTCATATAAATACATTACATATATATTCGCTGACATCCTTTTTTAGGGCTGTCGCCGCTTTCAGTAACAGGAAAGGGGACATTAAAATCCAACAACGGTGACGACAACAAAGACTTCAAGAAAGCAATAGGTTTATACGTAAAACAACAACTCAGCATGAACAGCACACTATTCTTTTACATTCCTTTGCCGTTACTTCAAGGCCACGACGTAAAAATGACTGATTTCCCTTTTAATAGAGGACGTAAAAACGCTTAACGAAGAAAGTTTCATTCTTTTTCCGAACTTGGATATGTTTCAAAGGAATTCAATTCCAGGATCCAGGAGACTTCGCCTACATTTGATAAATGTATTAAGAAGTCATTTCAAATATTCGCGATGGAGATTTAAAGAACGCCAATTCACTTTCTAAGCGACGTACACTGTGCTGTGTCGATTTGTTTTGTACGCTAAACGCTAACTCTAAAACCACAAAGCGGAATTAATCTCGAGCTTCCCTTTTCGTATGTCGCAAAATCGATGTCTAATGAACTTCCCACGTATACTCAGCGTTTCAGATTTGCACAAGTAATCAACTTTGTCAGCTGACTTATCGAATTGAGCTTAACTTTGATTATGTGCAATCATCATGTGTAATACACCTGACAGGAGACTGATCATTGAATATTTCAATAGTTGAAGATCAGTCAAAGCTTAAATTAGTAGAGATGTAGTCTTACTTGAAGGTCATCCACTCCAAGAGCATCATTAGCAAACGACTGCAACTCTCTCCCAATTAAGGTTGGATCTAGCAAATTTCCACCGTTCCCCTGGGGCACAAAAATGGCACAGGCTACCAAAAAAAGAACAGCAGAAAGCTTTCGTGTCTCAGCCGCCATTTCCTTTTGGCTTTATGCAAACAAATTTCCAATTCAACTTGACACTTGCTTGCGTCATGTCATACGGAATGATTCAGCTGAATGACTACTCAAGTAAAATTACTGAGATACAGCAATCTTCACGCCCGAATACACCCACAGTTGAAGATCAGTCAAAGCTTAAATTAGTAGAGATGTAGTCTTACTTGAAGGTCATCCACTCCAAGAGCATCATTAGCAAACGACTGCAACTCTCTCCCAATTAAAGTTGGATCTAGCAAATTTCCACCGTTCCCCTGGGGCACAAAAATGGCACAGGCTACCAAAAAAAGAACAGCAGAAAGCTTTCGTGTCTCAGCCGCCATTTCCTTTTGGCTTTATGCAAACAAATTTCCATTTCAACTTGACACTTGTTTGCGACATGTCAAACGGAATGATTCAGCTGAAAGACTACTCAAGTAAAATTACTGAGATACAGCAATCTTCACGCCCGAATACACCCACAGTTGCTCTAATAAGTGTCACGGGAGTTTCAAAAAAACAGTTATTTCACTAAAAACGTTGATTTCGACTTCCTCGATTTATGGAGTAGCTGATTTCTTATAGACCTTTGATAAGGTAAGAAAAACAATAACTGTAAAACAAAGATGCCATTCTGCATTTCCTTCACCTCTATGGCAAACGCTTGACAAATATCATGAAACCGAAGTGGCCTAGCAGCCGCAGCATTTGATCTTGTATACTTCACCCTGTCTGTCCTCCGGTTTGTCTTCCTTGAGGACCTTACGATCCGACCACGGCCACGTCCATGAAAACGTCGCTGAAAAACAGACTTCGCATCATTTTAAACTTTTTCGCGATTATCCCAATTCGCCCTGTTACTTAAAAGAAGGGGAATGCGATCAAGTTCGGACAGAAATGGTAGAATTTATTGTCCAAGTAAACTGAAAATTTGGTCATTTCACGACGTAGTTGTGTAGTGAAGGCAAAGGAATGTACAAAAAAGCGTGATGCACGTGCAGAGTTGTTGTTTTGCTCATTAAACCCATTGTTTTTTGACGTTCCCGTTGCCGTAAAGTGGTTATCGGTTTGCGTGCAACACCTATATTGTAAGGTTGTTGTGTACGTGCGATAATTTCATAGGTGCCCCTGACGTACGGTATAGTCGCGCGCTGTCGTAACAGGGCCAGTGTTGATGTTGGTTTGAGTGTCAGAATCGGTGTTACTGTGAGTGTTCCGTCTGACAAAGTCCATGTTGTAGTTGTTTTAATAAAAACGTTTTCTGTGGTCAATCTCGTCTTATAGGCTGTCTCGCGAGTCGCAAACCAGTTGTGCTCGTCTCGTCAAAGTCCGTATAGTTGTCGACAAAGACAAACCGGAGGACAGACAGGGACCAGTATACAAGACAAATGCTGCGACTACCAGGCTACTTACATTGGTGAAACTGGCAGAAACCTTAGCACGCGTCTGACCAAACACAAACGAGCGACCAGAAGTGGTGACGTCAACAATCACATTGCTGAGCACCATTTACACACGAAACATCAAATCGACTGGGACTGGGACTCTGCTACATGTATTACGTATTGTACAGACTACTATCGTCTCCAAGAGCCAGAAGAAAAACCACTCGAGAAGAAAAGTCCTCTAATCCAAAGAATGACGCCACGCCTGATGCCACTGCTGAATGTTAGATTCGTCAACGAACTCACGCAGCCAACAAAAACCGTCACCTCTGTGTTATCTGAGTTTACTTCGCGTTCCTTTTCTATTGTCTTTAGTGACACCAGTTATTATAGGGCATATTAGTTAGCATTTTACACTGAAATTATTCTTGAGGCCAATATCAGCTGGTCTTAGGAGTAACAAGTGAGGTGAAACGTCTTTTTCTTTTTCAGTCGTTTTTATCTTAACAAGTAGCTTTTTTATTTAGTCAAATAATAGAGAAATTAATAGTCAACTTGAAAGTTATTTTCATTGAAAAGATATAAAAATATATAATTACCTGTTTAGGCGACCAGAAGACACTAAAAGAAGGCTTTAAAGTGAAAGGTGACCCGTTGAATAGGTTAGCAAATGTGCTGGGACTATCAGCCTATATTAAAATTAATGTAAGGGATTGGATTAAGGCTTTTTGAGGCAGAACGTCTTCGCAGGCTCAAGTTTACAAAGTAATAAGACCTACTCTGGGACCTTAAGTTACCTAAAGGCGACTTCTTAACAGTTGCTTTAAATCATTATAATCGCTAAGAGGTTGAAATTGTCTGGTAGGTATTACTTTTCTATTTCCAGGATTCATTGTTTCTCCTAAAGTGTGTAATAACCCATGTCCTATAATATTAGCCACAGACCCACCCCACTCCTCCCCCCCCCCCCCCCCCACACACACACACACACACACGCACAAACACACAAGAAAAAAATCCCACAGTGACTTAAGGCCCATTAATTTCTTCTTCAGCACTCTAATTTAGACATTGAATTACTTTAGGCAATTTAATACACATAATAAATAGTTGCAAGCAATACAAGAAAAATTACTCCTGCATTGTTTACGCAAAAATGACAATCTAATTTTCAGAGTAAAAGTGTTGTCCAAAGGCATTCAAAGGTTCAAGTTCCAGCTAAATATATTAAACAGCGTGCAAAGAAAGTTGTGTCTGGGCAAGAGCCCTGGGATACTGGATTTTATGACCGGGTTGGTGAACTTTGTTTTTAACCTGCCCGTATGGCAAGTGAAGTTTCTGTAGGGAATTGCCAGAATAGCAAGTTTTGAAGCTGACTTTCTTTAAACCCCAAGTAAAATATAATTAAAAACGTAAAAGGCCCTTTTCTGCTGCCTTATATCTCAATATAACCATTCGAAAAAACAACAGTGAAAGTCATTCCAGATAACTAAGAACAAACAGGTAGGTTGCACGGAGATAAAAACCAATTATTGCCGTCACAACATCAATCTTACGTCTGGTAAGTAGGGCAACAAAATAATGTTTCCTCTGACGGCGTTTTTAAAGAAATAACAATAAAAACAATTGTAAATTCTCAATACTTTGTTACGTCAGACCAAAGTACAGCATGGCAGAAAAAAAAAGATTTTTTCATTCCTTGAGCCAATGACTCACCTATTCTGCCACGTATTTTATTTGAAAGATTTTAGAGGAAACTAAACTGAAAAAAACATAGATATAATGCAACACTGTGCTGTTCCAAGCAGCACAAAATATCACGCTACGTGCTATTAATTAAAATATTTAACAGGCTATAACCTTTTTATAGACAAAATCAAGAGTCATGATCTCTTGATAAAAGATATGTTGACCAAATTTTGGTTTTTCACCGTTTAATTACACATCTTTTAGTTGAACTAACTACTTGTCGGATTTATTGGCCTTCGACTATTCGAAAAACCTTGTCACATATTTTACCCACTTAACTTGGAATGAGTGTTTTGCGCCGCGAACTGACTATAACTATAATCTTGGATCGCAACTTTGTCCTTCGCAAGAAGAATCAGCTCAAAATTTTTAGCTTGAAGAGAAAATGTTCCAGCTCTTTCTCTCTTGGCTTACCGTAAATGATCGATTAGGCGCCGCTACTCGAATAAGCGCCGCACCTTTACTGAAAACAATTTAATAAGCGCCGCTTTCGAATAACAATAATAACAATCTTTTATTAGGAAACTTTCATCACATCACTGGTTTTCAGAAAGGCCCTCACTTAGATTAAAAGTACTAAATTAGACTATATACGGTAAAATGAAAGATACCTAGAAATAAAAATATATATATATATAAACTAACTTAAAAACTGATCAAAAGCTACAATTGAAATACAAAAACCATTAAATAAAAAAACCTGCTAAAAATGCTACGCTTAAAATTCACAATGTCAGGTGCATTTCTAACGTCTTTGTCTAGATTATTCCAATCTTTCAGAAAGTGATAACACACTCCCTGTTTACCCAATTTTTGGTTGCAAAGGGATAGTCTAAGAATGTTTCTATTTCTTGTGTTATAATCATGAATGAATAAGCGCCGTGGCGCCCATATATTTGGGTATTTACAAATTAACGCCCCACCTTTGTTACGGCGCTTGATACAAAGAGATATCAAAACCATATCGCTTGAGAAATAAGACCTCTACCAACTCGTGAGTCGGTGTGCATATTTTACACATAGTTGTGCATGCCTAGTACGCGCCTCACTTAATTCCCTTCTATATTCCCTTAGTGTTTTACCCGTAGTTGAGTTAGCATATACGCGTCGTACCTATAACAAGAAAAATTAAATAAACGCCGCGACGCTTAATCGATCATTTACAGTACCCCATGACGCGCGCGGATGACAAGAGTGTCTCTTTGAGCCGACCAAAAGAAACAGGAAATTTAGTCTCCAAAATACTTTCGGGTTATTTTTACTCGTTAACTCTGTAAGTCCCAGTATCCACATACAAATTCTCCAGGCTGATTTTCATACATTTCCATCAAGATTTAGATGAGAGAATTAAAAGAAATACATTTTCCCTCAGGGCCGAGTTGTTCAAAGCTGACCTAACGGTTAGTGAGAGATTTGAATTCAGATATGAAAGCTTAAAAATCATTTCAGTTTTAATTCTTTTTGTCTACAAGTTGATTATTGAAAGCCTTAAATTAACAGAGAAAATTATCCGAGAAAATGCTTTTAAACACAAGAAAAAGGAACCCGGGGTTAAATTTAACCTCTGGTTAAGCGCTAATCGTTCTTCGAGCAACTGATGCTCGTTTCTCCAACGTCCCGGTAACTTCGCGAACCCGAAATCAAATATTCAAATCGAAATATAAATGATAAGAGCGCGGGTCCTGGGGCCCGTTTCTCGAAAGTCCCGATAATTAACGGGCCCGTAAAGCTGTTGTTATTTACATGCAAGGTAGAGGTTTCAATAGTTTTACATCTAACATGATTAAACTATCAGCTAATAAAAGAGAACGGAGTAGTTTGCTAGCCAGAACCCGCGCTCTTAATCTTTCTATTTCGATTTGAAAATTTGATTTCGGGCCCGAAATGTTACCGGGGCTTTCGCGAAACGGGTCCCCAGCTAGCAAACTACTCCATTTTGTTTCATTAACCGATAGTTTTATCATGTTAGAAGCAAAACTATTAAATCCTCTTTTTGCATGTAAACCAAAACAGCCTTACGAGCCCGTTAATTATCGGGACTCTTGAGAAACGAGCCCCAGGTGAACATTTTAATAATTGTCACAACCATTTCTCTTGACTTTGGATTGACATTGTTAGGAGAAAATTGATGTTGGTCATTCATTCTAGTTAAGACTTAAAGGGTTAAGGCTGGT
>OZ037786.1:13149318-13154318 GCA_964035525.1 Porites cylindrica | reverse complement strand
TTGGACCTTACTTTATGGCGCTGTTAACCAGACCGGCTCACCTATCGTCTTCGTGCCTCGCGGCACATAAGGGGTGCTTTCCATTAAACAAACCTGTGGAAGGTCAAAACAAGAGTTTAATATGCCTATTATTGTCGGGCAACTTGGGACAATCCCAAAATGATTAGTTGGCAGAGGTGAATCTTGATGTGGCTCAGATTCATTCCATTCCTTATTTTAAAGGAACAGCGCGAATCCTCCGACGGGTTCTCGAGTACTAAGGTAGTCTGCTACACAGCCGTTTTTAGTGTCGTCACGCAACGCTCCTCCCCACAAACGGCTGCTGAGAACCGAACTACATTCCGGGAGAGAGTTGCGTGACGACACTAAAAACGGCTGTGTAGCACACTGGTACTAAGGTTGTAGGATGTGACTTGTACCGGGAACTGGTTACCAGTTGAACACTGAGAGTATATCTAGCCGAATTTTTGAAAGCGTGCTTCAAAAAGGCCCAGAATATTCGCACAGAAACCTGGCCAAAGCAGGGTTTCTGTTGACTGCGGTACGAATTTTCATAGGGGGTTTGCTGTCTTGGTTGGTCTCATCGTTAAGCTAACTTGCCATAGGGTGGGAAGGGGCCTCCATGTCAATCCCTAGGGGGGTAAGGGGGTGAGGGGGAGGGGTAGTGTGCTGTAAAAGAGTCGTATGAGTTAGTCTCTCTGGAGAATCAGTTCACTGATCATGTGTCTGCTTTACGTTGGTCATGCCAAATTCTTTAAATGTTTCAGGCCGATTGGCCAAGGAGAGGGTTCCCCTCACCCGTGTGCTCGGCTGCAAGGCCGTGTCAGGTCGGGGGGGGGGGGGGGGGTTGGTGATGTGGCCTTGAATTCTCTGTTTCGGGCTAGCTTAAGCCTCATGCTGCCTCTGACATGTAGAGCCTTAAAGGAGCTAAAGATGGCCAGGTTGAGAGTGTCTTTTTGATAAACTTAAATGTTTCTTTGCTAATCAGATGGGAGTCACCTTAGAAGGCTTATGGGTAAGAGCTGAGTTTCTGTACAAGATTTCCCTTATTTAAGCCAAGTTACACTGTATGACTTAGAATAGCCAGCCGGTGCGATTTCATAAATTCGGCTAAATAATTATAATAATAATAATAATAATAATAGTGATGATAATGATAATGATAATGTCCATTTGACACCCGGGTGAAAGACAAAGAGAAAATTGAAAACTACGAAGACCTGAAGCGGACTTGAAACGGATCTGGAAATTGGCATGGCATAGTAGTTAATTGGTGCATTAGGAACTGTCTCGAAAGACATAGAAAAGTGGTTAGCAGAGATTGGTGTCACATGTCGTTTAGAGTCTTTGCAGAGAACGTGCTTACTGGGTACAGCCAAAATCCTTCGCAAAGTCTTGGACACCTTAAGTCACGGGCGGTACGTGACTTGATGTTTAAGGAGGACTCCACCCACTCCTGTGTTTACGGAGGATAATAATAATAATAATTATTATTATTATTATCATTATCATTATTATTATTATAAAATTATTTTTTTAAAAAATCATTATTGTTATTATTATTATTATAGGCCATCATTGAGGAAGATAAAAGGAGAAAAGAAACCTATCAGCAGCCTAGTTAAATTACAAAAAGGAGTTTAACTCTGTGCCCATGACCTACAATGAGGGACAAAAGTGTTGACACACTTCCATAAAATGGCCCCTTTTTGCATAGTGGATATACTTATCCCCTTCCCCTGTCTACCCCAACCCCTTCCCCCCAAAATCAATGTTGAATTTTGGACCCTCAAGTCTTTTTTTTTACTTCAGACAACATTGATTCGGGGGGTGAGGGGATTTACGGCGTTTAAAAAGAATGAAATAATAAATGAATTAAATGTTTGTTAAAAGCACCCGTTTTAAACAAGTGTGTGAACTACTTTTGTCCTTGATTGTAGATATTAAAAAGCCTTGACATCTATAGTGGCAAATTTCAAAGTGGTCCTCTTCCTATTCTCCTCTTCTGCATTGCTCTTGCTCCGCTATCCTCTCTTCTCAACAGCAACAGTTATGGTTACACTACAAGTACATCTGCTATCAATCACCTATTCTACATGGATGACCTGAAAACATTTGGAAACAAGAACGCTCTTAAAAACGTTGAATCTCGCTTGCTTAGAGATTAAATAGGAAATACGAAGCTCTAAAAGCGTTCACTTGACTCGACCTTGCCTGGAGATAAGATAAGAAATGAGGAGGCAATCAAGTTTTAAGGAGCCTGTGTCGGGCGTGGAAGCCATAGGGACCACACGGAGAAGGAGAAAAAAAAATAGAATTTAAAGTTCATAAAAAATACGATTCCAAGTTTTTCTTTACCATTGATTCTCGTTAGATTTGTTATTTTTGCGATTTTTGCGATATTTGTAAGTGATTTTCTTACACAATTTTTTTCTCAATTATTTCTTTTGCGACAATTGCGAAAAAATTTGCTAGCAAATTTTTGCTAACAAGATCGATCCTGGACATAAGTGTTTTTCGCTTACGTCTATATTATCCCTTTGACGAAATAATTTAATTTTTGAAAAATCTATGTATTTTTCTGTAATTCCAGATAATTCACAGGATCTTTTGAGATCATGACACTAGTCGTTCTGTTTTTTCGACGAAATACTTTTTTGACGTCCTTGATGTTACAGATAATGCCTCTTGAAGAAAAGTAGAAAACGAAAAAGACAGAAAAAAATATTCAGGACACATTTATAGTTGTATTATCTGTCTTAAAATTTGTGCTTGGTAACGTAGAAAAAGAATGTTTAAGAGCGGCTCCGCGTAATTAACTGGGCTGCCTGTGGCACATCCCAGTTTATAGAATGAGTTACATTTTTTTCTCGGGGGGGGGGGGTGTATTTCTGGGAAGTCGTAGTGGGGGTGCACCGTCCAGCTCTCCTAATCTTTCACTATTTCAGAACAATATCTATAAAGTTAATGTAAGAGACTACTCCCCCGGGATTTATGTCGTGAAAACGGACAACTTTAAACTCTATGATGGCTTGACAAGAAGTATTTACCCATGTTAAGCGAAGGCAGCCATTAAATGACGAAGTGTTTGAAGCTAGCGTACTGTGCTTTTTCATCGTCTCTTTCAAAAGATTCTACGATGAGTACCTTGTGGGGTTTTTCTTCACTATTTCTTGAAGTTTAAGCCTTTGGATGACTTTTTCCCTTCCAAAACGTTATGGCAAATCTCTCTGTGTTTGTGGCTAGAGTGTGTGTGTGTGTGTACGTCCATTGAATAAAGACGTCTCTCAAGCTATCATTGACACTCTTTTATCAGTGACGGCCAATGTCTCCTTTTATTTTATTGCGATTCTTGCTTTGCGCGTGAAAGGTCATTCTTTACAGGAAAGGAATGCCCTGGGGAATGTGCTCACTGTAGATCACCACGTCAAAGAAATATATAAATAAATATACATATATTCACAAGGACAGTTAGAAAGGCTATGTAGCGCAATATCAGACAAAAACAAAACTTTAATTTAATTTGCTTTGTTAGTTTTAAGAACCAGAATTGGCAGCGTTTTCTGACCTGTAGAACAATAATTTTTGGAATTTCCGGTTAGGTCATATTAGTCACAATATATTTTTTGGTGGTGGGGGGGAGGAGAGCGGGATTGGGGGAGGGGTGCCAGAAAAAAAACACTAATTGTTTCTTGCTTAGAATGGCTCACTTGCTTATATTTATTCATAATGGTGGAATTTGAAAAGGTACTATACAGCAATGGTACTCATTTTCTTGCAACGAAAGTCTTCCAAAAGGGTACAGGTTCAAATGAGTAAATGTTTAACTATCACACGTGAGATGCTATGTCACGCAATCGTCATCGACAAGCCTGGTGGCCTGAGTGTATGCAGCCAACCTCTCCCCCAGGAAAATTTTCAGCTCAGTTAAAATAGCCTTTTGGCGATTCTTGTTATCAACTAGACGAGGAAATAGCCAGAAAATGACCTGGCCTCAAACTCAGCCAGAATCAAGCCCTGTGAGCACTAGTTACAAATTGTTGGTGTAAGTCCAATCGATTGAACAATATTTTTTTAAGGAATTATTTTTTTCTCGAGACCTCTTAAGCCGTCGACATACTCGCTTTTCCCCCGCTTAACGTCAATTAGACGTTTTGGTCAGACCCCGTCCCTCCCTCCCCATCCTTAACGTCCACTTGAAATTTTGCTGCCCCCCAGAATACTCCCCCCCTGACATGCACTTACGTGAAGATGTCAACGGTACCAACATAATTTACTGCTTTTAAAACATGGTAGAAACTTCATATTTTAGTATAGAGTTTAAAAGATCACAATGTACAACGTACAATTTGCTAGTAGTTAGGGAAAGAGTTTAAGAGATCAAAAGTTACACTCCATTCTTTAATTGGTCCTGCTTTCTATTGAATAATGTCACGAGCGCCGTTCCACACATGACATACGATTTTAATATGAAAATGCATCAGTATGCTTTTGTCCAAAGATGCCCCGCACTAACATCCACTGCCTTACCCCCTCCCCCTTATACGTCCAGTTGACTACAAACATTAACCACAGGACTGCAAAGAACCGCAAAGGAATATGCCGAAGAACGTAGGATCTATAAAGAGCTGATCAGCAAAAATGACAAGTAGAGAGAGAGTTATTTATTTCATTGTTTAATTTAAACAGTTTTTTATAAGTAATGTATAACCTCCACCCACTTGTAACCGCTCTGTGGTAGTAGCCAACTCAAAAGCTTGGCTCGTTTGGCTGCTACACACTTTTTCCTCTGTTATGTTTAATTCAATGTATAGTTAGCTCTGTTTTTACTTCTTTTTTTTGTTATTGTTGTTGTATTGTAATTGAATGAGTGTGAATAAATGAACTTGAACTTGAAATTCTGCAAGCAGAATACTGTAATTCTGATCGTACTACGTGAAAATTAACTTTGCAAGACATCAACACGACACCGAAAGAACTCAAAACAGAGCGTGATTGTA
>OZ037786.1:13079318-13139318 GCA_964035525.1 Porites cylindrica | reverse complement strand
TGGGGGTACAAAAGTCTTTTCAGCTCATTTTCCAGCAGCAAAGCTGGGGTAAGCATTCTTTTCAACAATAATTTCGATCTTCAAATTATGAAAACTTTCATCGATGACTCAGGGCGCCTTATCTTGTGTGACTTAAAAACAAATGGAAAAAGTATAACCTTAGCAAATATTTACGCGCCTAACGAAGATGATCCAGCTTTTTTTAAGAATCTCCTTGATCACCTTGAAGATTTCGAAGGAGAGGAAATTATTGTTGGAGGCGATTTCAATCTCGTCCTTGATGTAGAGAAAGATAAAAAAGGTGGCCTGCCCAGAACACATCACAATGCGCAAAAAACCATTTATGAGATATGCGATAACCTCGAGCTTATTGATGCTTGGAGAATATTGAACCCCGAAGAAAGAAGGTATACATGGCGCCAAACACAGCCTACTGTCCACTGTAGACTAGATTTCTTTTTAACAAGTCAGAGCTTTCTGGGTAGCATTACCTCCGCAAACATCCTACCGGGCTTTAAGACAGACCACTCAATGATCACATTAAATATATCTCTGCATTCAAACCCAAGAGGACCTGGTTTTTGGAAACTCAACACATCGCTTCTGGCCGATAAGGATTATATCGATTTGATAAGGTTAACCATCCAGGAAACAGAGAACGAATACGCAAATGATAAGTCAATAAACCCTGCGCTCCTTTGGGATATGATCAAACTTAAAATTCGAGAGAAATCTCTTAGCTTCGCTACAGCCAAAAAGCGTAAAACTTCACATAAACAGCATGAGCTAGAAGAAAAAATCGCCTTACTAGAAAAAGAACTTGAAGAGCCTTCTGTCAGCGAAACGCAAAAAACAAATAAAACAGAACAACTTGAGCTATCCAAAAGTGAATTAGAAGAGATAATTAAAGTACGTACCCAAGGGGCAATCTTGAGATGTAAAATTAAATGGTACAATGAAGGCGAAAAAAACACTAAATATTTTCTAAACCTTGAGAAAAGACATTTCAAACTGAGTACAATAAGCCAGCTTAAAATCACCGATCAAAAATTTATCACATCTGATAAGGAAATCCTTGCTGAATGCGAAACCTTTTACAAAGAGCTCTACACATCCCAGGAAAATGTGATACCAACAGACAGCGATTTTTTTCAACCTGAAAACGAAACGTCTCTGGACGACAACGAGGCAACGAGTTGCGAAGGATATTTAACCGAACAAGAGTGTCTTAAAGCTTTAAGAACCATGGATCGAGACAAAACCCCTGGAACTGATGGACTCCCTGCCGAGTTCTACAAAATTTTTTGGAAAGACTTATCTCCTCTTTTAATAAGTGCACTCAACTATTCATATTTTTTTTTTTTTTTTTTTTTTTTTTTTTTAATAATTTTTTTATTTATTTACAACACAAGCACTACTTACAAAATGTTACTTAACACAACTTACAGTGCTTACACTACTTACAACACCGTACTCATTACTTTTTTTTACATAGAAAGAAGAAAAGAAAGTTACAATTACAATTATTGACGACTAATAACTTAAACTAAAGTGATTACTAACATAATTTACAATACTAACACTATAAACACAATGGCAACAGAAAAGTATAAGAGGATTATATATAGATTAAGTATAAGTGTTTTTCTTTTTATTTAGAAGGATAAGTAAAGAGAACTGAACGGCCTAGACTGTGTGAAAAATTGTCAACGGAAATTCAAACTACGTGTATTACAAAAATAATAATAATAATAAAAAAAAGACAATAATAATAATAATAATAATAATAATAATACTAATAATAATAAAACGTTACGCGGTGCACAATATCGCCCATTTTTTATAAAAGTCACTTAAAGTTCTATTTTTGGTACAAATATATTTTTCTGTTTCGAATTTAATATTAATCCTTAACTTAAACCCAGCAATAATTGGACGAGTTTGTGATCTTCTGCAATCCCATATATATAGTTTGGCTATTAGTAGAAAGTAGTTCAGTAAAGGGCATTGTACGGCTATTATACCTAATAGCACATCCTGTAGACTAAGGTTGATCAATTCATTTGACAACGAGTAATAATATAATTCAAAATCCTTCCAGAAAAGTTTTGCATATACACAGTCAAAAAGAAGGTGGATAAGGGTTTCCGGTTTATACATACAAAAGGAGCATTTATCATCGGTAATATATCCTATTTTATATAACTTAGTGTTAGTATATAATATGGAGTTAAGGACCTTGTACTGAAAGGCCTTAACATAGAATTCAGAGCATATGATGTGCGGTAAAAGAAATGCTTTTTCTATCTGATCTTCCGTCAGATTAAAATCCCGTTTTAAAGCTGAGGTATTTTTAGAAAGCTGTGCCTTTTTACTTATGAGCAATGAATAATAATCTTTTGATTTCTTCTTTAAAATATCAAAGTCGTTATTCTTAATTATCACGGAGGGTGGCATTGTTAAAAAGGTGTGATCAGATGTTCTAGGATTAGCTTTTAAGTGGGACGGTACAGCATATCTGAGACCTGCCCTGTATAGTGTGCGCTCTTATGTTGTATTTTAACCAGTCCCAAATACTTCGACAGTTCGAAAGGTCCTTACGACCTTCAGCTAACCAGATAGGTAACCTCTCCGTGATGCCATTAACGTAGTCTTCATCATCTAAAAGGGAGCAATTCATTTTCCAGATACCTGGACCTTTGATGTCATCAGATTTGTATACAAGTTCAAGAGTAATAGCTGCATGGTCTGTTCTAATTGCCGGGATTATATCTGCTGCTTTAACTAGATCATGTAAAGAATTTGAGATCAGCCAATAGTCTAAACGACAAAAGATCGTAGGCAAATTTTGACTCCATGTAAAGCTCTTTTTCTGAGGATTCTTAACTCTCCATATATCGACGAGATCAAACTCTTCTTGTAGGTTGCTAATGGTTGATACAACAGATTTTCTTGGACTCAATTGGCCTCCTTTCTTATCCATAAGTGGATTAAGAGGGCAGTTGAAATCCCCTCCCATAATAATGTTTTCTTCTTCATCAAAATTATTATTTCGCAAAATCAGAAGTAGATTGTTGAAAAAGCTCACGATATTCGAATCTTTATTCGGAGCGTAGATGTTGATTAGAACATACATTTTGTCATTAAATTCTGCTTTTATTATAACATATTGTCCTGAGGGGTCCAACACTTTTGAGTGAATTGTGCAATCAACATCCTTTTTAACAAGAATTGCCACCCCGCGAGAATTGGAGGTCCCGTGGGCCATAATAATGTCACTCCCCCATTCATTTCTCCAACACGTCTCTGAGTCCATTTTTGAGTGGGTTTCTTGTAAGAAGATGAAATCTGCTTTTTGCTTTCGACACCAAGTAAATATCGTTCTCCTTTTCTTAAAATTTCCAATGCCCCTTACATTTAAGGAAACTAATTTGCACGTGCTAGCGCACATTTCAGTAGTAGTAAAATACCAGTAAAACTGTGATTGCAGAAGAAAACATGAGATATGATTAAAGAGCGCTCCGCTTGGTTTTTGCAATATTTAGATAAGAATAGACCGTTCCTCAAATTAGAGGAAATTAACGCGAAAAATTTCATCAGTACATATATATTAGAATAATAGATTCTATTGCCTTTTACGTACACTACACAAAAAAGGAACAAGAGGGAAAAACACGATAATACACCTACCTCGTGTTCCAGATTAATATCCATCTACTAACAACCTAGATCCTACACAGAAGAAAGCTCCTCCGCCAAAAAAAAAAAAAAAAAAACATATAATCAAAATAAAAGGTGTCCATGGAGCAAAAATCTAACAAAAGGATGATGATCTTATCTGATGTTGTTTTGATACAAAAGAGCGAATAATTAAAAATCATACATAATATTGAGAAGAAAAGAAACTTATAACTTCGCCAGAAAATATTGTAATCGCCGTTCGGCAAACTAATGAATAAAGCTCAAACTCAAAGGATTCTTTTAGAGTCAGAATTTAATATATTTACCATCGATGTAAAGTTTGTCTGGTTCAGACTTGCTAAAGTTGGCCCGTCTACCTTCTTTTCTTGCCTGTTTTAATTTCTCCATCTGCGCTTTCCTCAGTTGATGTAGTTCCTTTGGAATGTCCTCAAACATTTTGAAGTTTGTGCCCTTTAGCTTTCGCCCTTGTTTGAAGACTCGCTCCTTGTCTGAAAATCGTAGAAACCGAGCGATAATCGTGCGGCCGTCGTTACCAGTATCATCTTTTGGCTTGCCTAGCCTGTGGACCCTCTGGAATTCAATATGTTCGGCGTTCTCAACTCCAAGCGTATTTTTTATAAAGTTCACAAGAACGCCTTTGGTATCTTCGTTTGCAGTTTTCCCTTCTTCAGCGTTTTGGGAAACTTCTGGAATTCCTTCGAATTTTAGATTTTCGCGTCGGCTATAGGCCTCTAAATACAGGATTTTCTTTCGGCATTCACCTAGTTCCTTCTTACGCTCGTCGAGAGTTGATTGAAGTCGGTCGAGTTCGCTGTCGACAAATTGGGAGTTGGTTTCCATATGTGTAAATTTTCCTTCGAGCTTTTCCTGTTTATCTTTGACTGATATGACATCTACTTCCACGGAAGTAATCTTGCTTTGCAGCTTTTTAACAGTTAAGCTTATATCTTCCATCTTTAAATCCATGCTATCCAGTCTTGCGATTATAAGGTCTAGTTTTCCCTCGACGCCTTCCACAGGAGTTTTGGCGGCCATTGTTTTCTCGGCGTCGCTTGAAAGTGTCACGTCCGGAGATGAGGCCCCTTTAGCTCGTTTTTCTTCAGGTGACGCTTCAGTTGAGCTACAGGATGAGTTTCTGCTGTATTTTCTCTTAGGAGTAACAAAAACAGAGGAAACCTCCATAAACACCGTAGTAAGAAAAGTGGCCGACGGAGCTTCCGAAAATGCGTCTTCACTCCATGTTGCTCTCCCCAGACGTCACTCAACTATTCATATGATAAAGGAGCCCTTTCGATCACACAGAGACGCGGAATCATTAAACTCATACCAAAAAAAGACGCAGAACCGCACTTCATTAAAAACTGGCGGCCCCTTACTCTCCTCAACTGCGACTACAAAATAGCTGCGAAAGCTATCGCAAACCGAATAAAATCTGTTATCCCAAAACTTATCAATAACGACCAGACCGGTTTCCTAAAAGGAAGATTTATTGGAGAAAACATTAGATTGATAGATAACATTATAAATTACGCTTCTCAACAAAATATCCCTGGGCTATTGCTCTTTGTAGATTTTGAAAAAGCCTTTGATTCGCTTGAATGGTCTTTTATTGAGCGCACGCTCCAGCACTTTGGTTTCGGCTCTTCTTTGATAACCTGGATTCAAACATTTTACAAGAACATCGAAAGCTGTGTCCTAAACAATGGCTGGACGAGCTGTTTTTTTTTCAACCACAAAGAGGTGTTAGGCAAGGCTGCCCTCTTTCGCCGTACCTATTTATACTATCTGCTGAAATTTTAGCTAAAGCAACCAGATCGAACAAGAATATTAAAGGAATATCTGTAAACAACTCAGAAATTAAAATTAGCCAGTATGCAGATGACACAACTTTCATTCTTAACGGTACTAGAGATTCATTATCCGCCACACTTAAGATGATCGAGACTTTTAGCAGTATGTCTGGTCTCAGACTCAACAGTAAAAAGACTGAAGCTCTATGGATTGGATCAATGGCAGGAAATAAGGAAAAACTTCTTCCCGAGAAGAATTTTAAATGGCCAGAAAACAAAGTTAAGGTCCTTGGCGTTTGGCTTTCTACCTATCCTGATATCACATTAAGCTTAAACTATAGGGAAAAAGCGGACAAAATTAAAAACATATTAAGCAATTGGAAATATAGGCGGCTAACGTTACTCGGCAAAATCCAAGTTATTAAAAGCTTAGCGGCATCTCAACTTACGTATATTTTAGCTCCGCTGCCGACAAATCATAAAATTATCAAAGAAATAAACGATCTTTTCTTCAGCTTTCTTTGGAACAATAAGTGCGATAAGATTAAGCGAAGTGTCATGACAAACGACTATAACAATGGAGGGTTAAAAATGATTGACATCGCTTCATTTACCAAATCGCTCAAGACTGTTTGGATCAAAAAATACCTCGACGACTCTAACTGCGGAAAATGGAAATACTTTTTTGAAGTAGAACTTAAGAAGTACGGCGGCAAACTAGTCTTCACATGTAATTTACACAAACGTGACATTTCAAAGTCGATATCGGTCCAAGACCCATTTCTACAAGACATTTTAGAAATATGGTCAGAAATTAATTTTGATGCTAACATCAAAACCGAGCAGCAATTCCTTGAACAACATATATGGCATAATTCGCTGATTAGGATCGAAAACAGACCGGTCTTCTACAAACATCTTTTCCTGCATGGAATCACTAAGGTAGCCCACTTAATGACAGACTCGCGGGATTTTCTCCCCCTAGCAGATTTTATCAGCACTTACAAAATACAAATACAACCCATAAAGTACTTCGGCTTAATTTCTGCCCTTCGACACCATTATAACACTAACTTTCTTAGTAAAGAACCTAGTAGCACAGACATTCCCAATACCTGCCCCGAGACCTTCTCCGAGACTTTTTTCAAGAACGATAAAGTGAACAGAGTTGTATACCAGAAGCTCCTCTCTTCCAAAAGCACTGTACCGTTTAAGAGCCAAGAGAAATGGAATGACAGCATTAAATCCGACCAAAGATGCTCTGCTGACTGGACCAGCGCCTATTGTCTGGCAGCTAGGTGCACAAAAAGCACAAAACTTGTAAACTTTCAATTTAGATTCCTTCACCGAATTTTACCAACGAACCTTTTCCTAACAAAAATCGATATAAAGCAGGACCCGAACTGCTCTTTCTGTACCATCCATCCCGAAAACCTAATCCACCTCTTCTGGAACTGTACAATAGTAGCCACCTTTTGGGAAAATTTGACTGAGAAACTAAAGCAGATCAATCTAATAACGATAGATTATCCAAAATACACTGCTGTATATCTGGGCCTGAAACCAGACACCTCCAAGTTTTCACTTCAACTAAATTTCTGCTTTCTCTTGGCAAGATATTATATATGGAGCTGCAGGGTCAACGAGAAAATTCCGAATTTAACAACTTTTCTTTTGTCCCTTAAATCGCAGTTTTACACAGAGTCCAACAACGTTGATGCAACTTCTAAGAAATGGAATCCTTTACGCCCACTTCTCAACATTACTTAGCTTTTGGTAAAATAAAAGCTTTCCTATGTATCCATTTTCTGTAAATGAACCAAGGCCAAAGTGCAATTGAGAGCTAGACATACCGCCAATATTTCTTAATTAAAGTATCTATTTCACATATCTTTCCGCACTGTTTATTAATCATCTTATTAATCATCTAATTATGCATATTTATGATTTCTTATTAATATTAGCAATTGTTGTCAATGTTATCTCAAGTAGTTATTGCTAAAAACCGTTTTAGGCAGAGGAGTCGCCTTTTTTTCTTTCTTTCTTCTCTTCTCTTTTCTTTTCTTTTCTTTTCATTTATTTATTGTCTTTAGTAGTCCTTTTGTTTGTTGTAAACTAGTTTTAGGTATTTTAATGTAAGTAAGTAGCATATGCAAACAAGTAAGTAGTAAAGCTGTAACGTAAGTAAATTTTGTAGTCTTGTTGTAAGTAAGTACCGTGTAGCTGTATTGTAAGTGAATGCCAAGTGTGATTATAAAATACAATAAAATTAAATAAAATTAAAAAAAAAAAAAAAAAAGATTAACACGAGACAGACATTGTGTGCACACTCTTTGTTTATTGACATAAAAAAACACACGCAGATTACAATTTGAGTTTTTTTCTTGGCTTGCATGATTTTCTTGACGACTTTCTCGGTCATGGTCTTTTTCCCGGGTAAACGATCAATGGCTTTCATCATGACGTCATCCGCTTTCCATTTATCTTGCAAATTCTTGGCTTTGCTACAGGCAATGTCATGATCCATGGCAATTCGGTCTAACCTGTTTTTTGGCTTGTCACCGCGTTTCAAACGTTTGGCTAATCACAGGCGGCCCAGACGTAGTATGTGTCACTGAATGAATATATTAATATTCACATGGACAAATTAATGCGATGAGTCGTCGAAACTCCCATGGACTAAAATAGTCCAAAAGTCAAAATATAACAAAATAAAGCTAAGATACCTTTAACTGAACGTATCCTTGTCTTTCCTGGCCGGTTTAAGTGGCATTTTGTTGAGTTTTGCAATTGTAGGTACTATCCACTAAAGAAGAATTAAAGGCTGGCTACAAAACAAACAGACCATCTCCACGCGCCTTCACACGAAGCGCTATAAATTCGTGAATAATCGACGAATCCGCTCCAAATGACCATCGGCTAATCTGCAGGTAACGTGTGCTCCTGCTTCTGGCTCGCTTGCTCCTAAAACCCATCGCAACTGCGCAATAATTGCTCGCTCATCAACAACCACTGTTGACCTTTACGCTTCGATATGACCGCAAACGACCAGGTATAATACGCGACGTGAATATTCAAGCTTAGCGACCGCGTCCGCGCGACAATGCAACACTTGCAATGGGAGGGATGGTACAATTGTTCTAGGTCAATCAACACTGAGCGAGGGTCCGCTGCGTTAGTTTTCACCAGAAAACAAAAGGCGATCGCGCGAACGTCCGTAAGTTTTCAACAGGGCGGCCCTTGTTTTCGGATTCTTGTAACGTTTGTTTGTCCAGCCGCTTACACAGGTTCTGTCTCTACTGGACCTATTTCCTTAAAGAAATTAAGTAAACAGTTATTTCCAGAACACCGAAAATATGTTGTCCAAAGTGGCGAGGGAGGACGACAATTTGCCGCCTCGTAAAAAGGCAAAATCCAGCCTCGGCTATGCAGCTGAATGGAAACTATGGTAAGGAATAAAGTTATGTGCGCGATACTTTTTTTTGGTTATGATTATTATTCTTTTCAAAACCCAAGGGCCTCCAACGATGATTTCTTCCTAAATGCATTAAAAACACTTTTAAGGCAGTCCAGAGTAAGTAAGATCTCTAAAAATGCATTCTAAGTGGCACTAAAACATAGATAATATTTATGGTTTGTTCATACTAAATATAAAATCGTGTAATGTTAAGCGGCGAAGGCAACCAGAACTGTGAAATACAACAATGGGTCTAATTGCATGCAGCACGCTTTTCTGTACATTTCCTTGACGTTGCTTTGCATGACTACTACGTGAAACGTCCAGAAACTTCCTGGTTTTCACGTTTTATGGAGGAAATGTCGTACATGTTCTTGTTCACTTTTTCCACTACCGCTCATTCTTTTTAGCTCCGCTAAAAAATTCGTATCTGTTCGGTCATCCTAGGGCAAACTGAGTCTTTCGGAAAACTACAAGGGCTTCAATATTTACATTTTCCCGAAAATTTTAGATGCAATTTAAAGCTTTACGAAAGTAAGAATTTTTCTGATTCCTCTCTCTATCACTTTTTTGATTCCGAAAACTTAAGATTTTGAGATAAATATTAGCGATAAAAAATCACGACGTTTCGACCTCTCCGAGGTCATTTTCAAGTGTATAAAAGTTCTCTAAATTAGCATAAATAAGTTAAAAACAAGTTATAATAGATAAAAATGTGGTGAACACTAAAATGTGATAAAATATGTACAAATGTGAAAAGTTCTAAAAATATTTATAAAGTCAAAAAACAATGGAAATAAAACAATGTTAACAAGAACTACTCTAAACAAATAATTTGGCGCGAATTGAATCGCACTGTTTGTTAAGCGTCGGTTTCAGTTCTTGGATAAAAAAGCATTTCAAAAATAAGGCAGTCAAATTTGTTCTGACACTTTCTTAAGATTCTAAAACTTTGTGCGATGTCTTCAGGCTCCATATCATGTTGCTCTCTGAGGTGGTTTCCGATTGCCGATCCTTTGTGTTCTTCAATTCGTTGGTGTAGGTGTCGGCACGTGTAGCCGACATAGCCTGCATCACACAGGCTACACTGGAAAGAATACACCACGCATTGTTGACTCACAAGAGGCGGCTTGTCTTCCTTGACCTTAATTTCATCTTTGATCTTCCTACTTGTGTAAACTGGGCTGATGTCTGCGTTGATCTTCCTACTCAGGTCAGCCAGCTGTTTACGTACTACGTTTGCTGATTTTTGGTCTTTGAAGGGCAACACGATTCTAATTGGGGCTTCTCTTTTATCAGCCACTTGGGTGTGTGAACCCTCGGACACTTTGGATTCAATGAATTGGCGAATGGTTGACTGCACAAGGTCGTCTGGATAGCGCAGTCGGGAGAAGATCTCTTTAAGGCGTTCACATTCCTCGTGAAAAAACTTCCACGTAGACGAGAGTTTAAACGCACGGTTAAGCATGGTGTCCAGGAGTGACCGTTTGTATCTGGCGTCAACGTGACTGTGGTAGTGTAGCAGAAGTCCAGTGTCCGTTGGTTTTCTGTAAACCGTGGTGTCTAGGCGGCAACCATTCCTGATAACATTCATTCCGAGAAAGGGAAGCTTGCCATTTTCTTCGAGCTCTATCAATTTTACAATGGAGCTCAAAGAAAATGGCAAGCTTCCCTTTCTCGGAATGAATGTTATCAGGAATGGTTGCCGCCTAGACACCACGGTTTATGGTTGGCCTCATTTGCATTCGCGTTGAAATAATGGTCACTTTGTGAATGCAAATAACAGTAATAAATTCAACTTTACAAAGATTTTTTGCTACATGTGTTAAGGTTTCTTTGATTAACTCAAGATGGCTTTAAACTTTATTAAAACAGCGCCGCATTTCTTTAAACAGTCGCTTTTGAGACCATACTTCACTGGTGTCAGTTTTACTTGATTTATTTAAGTTTTTCTCTTAGTAAGACGAAACAGAACTGAATAGTTAAGTGACCATTTTTCTTATGTTTAGGGTGCAAGCAATCCTTCGAAAAAAAATCATTCCATTTGGTTGATTATTTTGCGTGCACGAAGTGATCAAACACAAGGTCATTTCTGCATGAAATTTTAGTCCATTTAGCCATTAAACCGTTTGATTGACGTTTCTCCAAAACAATAGAATTTTGGGCTAAACTGTTGCACATGCTAAGTCAGTTAGTTAAGGTGCATATGTGTGCCAAATATGAAAGGAATCGGAGAGATGGTCGGTAGACCACTCTGCATGGTTTTCAGATGGACGCTCTCTTTAGAACTACATGTAAAAGCTGACATCTTTTAAGTGTTTGGGACTGAAAGCAAGCGAATCACATCCTTAGTTTTAGTTGGTTTAGAAAATATTTGGCCTGAGGTGTATCATCAGGTTTACATTTATTAAATTGACTGAAATTCTATAGTGTGCCTCAGAGCTCTGCCTAACTCGGTGTTAAGTGGAAATAAGAGGGTCCTGAATGTTACATAAAAAGGCACAGACACTCCACATTTGGTTTACTACCCCAAACAAACTGAGGGGTACAACACTATCCCATAAGTGAAAATTCTTGATTTTATTGATGGCCCGTTCAACATGTATTCGAACAGAAGCAATTTCTTGAGTCTTGATAAAATCTTGTGCTGTCATTTGGCTGTTAGACCCTAAAAAGGGGGGAATGTTTAGGGTTACACCCAGTATGAGTAGGTCTCCAATTGTAAAACCTTTATCGGCCATCACGGTGTCACCATTGTCAAACTCTAACTTCAGGAAACCACTTCGTTCAACAATTTCGTGATCGGAAATGCTTCCACTATATAGCTGACTGATAAAAGTTATAGCTCCACTGGGAGCAATTCCAACTAAGCCTTTTAGAGTTACATGGTTCTTATAGGAGCTGAACAATTTGGAATTCAACAGAAGGCTGGAAGGCATTTGGCATCTAATTTCTGTACAATCGATTATTACACGGGTGCAAGAGTATTTCTCTTTAAAGCTGTCAGGCATTGTAGCTCTTATAACCTCCCTATTAGGCCATATACAATCGGCGACAAAATTGTTGAGACATTGTACTTAACCGCCGCCCGGTTAGCTCAGTTGGGAGAGCACCAGTCTGCTGAGCGGGAGGTCGCGAGTTCGAATCCTGGCCGGACCAACACTCAGGGTCTTAAAAATAACTGAGGAGAAAGTGCTGTCTTTGTAATGACATCTGCAAATGATTAGACTTTCAAGTCTTCTTGGATAAGGACGATAAACTGGAGGTCCCGTCTTACAAACCTTGTTCACATATAACTCTGTGGGACGTTAAAGAACCCACACACTATTCGAAAAGACTAGGGGACATGGTTCCCGGTGTTGTGGTCTATCTTCATCACTTACATCATCACTCATCATGGGTTGGGAGGGTTCAGTGGGCTCATAAATGGACTGATAGCGGCTGCCATCGGCGCCCTTAGTATGCTGATGTCCGAGCCCACTGCAAAAAGCTATGTAAAGAGGACATGTATGTTTGTCCTCTCAATCGCGACATTTACATTTACATTTACTTAAATAGGGTGACTTCGGAGAACAAAAGAATCCGCACCCCTCCCCTGTCCCCTCCATTCAAAGTTGGGGTGTTTGTTGTTTTCTGTAGGTAGCTAGAACAAGGGCACAACATTGCACGGAGGGGATGGGAGAGTAAAGCTATATTTCCTCCTTTTAAAGTTCATAAAACGTAAAAAAGCCCACTTTTGGGCAAAGTGTCTCAACTCATTTTGTCACCGATTGTCTGAACCGAAATCTTCGCGCTGTTGTCCTATTAGCACCGGTTAGGAGACGGCAACTAGTTGAGATTACTATATTCACCGGGTCGTTTTTCAGAAGATAGATAAGATACCCATATAATCCGTTTCCTGTGTTTTTCGAGGGAAAATTAGTTTTGACAATCTTTGTACTCGGTAGTGATTTCAAGTAATTACGCAGCATACCCACGTACAGAATGATTGATTTTCCTCTGGTAACTAAGTGTGATCGGTACAGGAATCGATGGCAGATAATATATTGTATTTGAATATATCCCTAGAAAGTTCGAAGTGTTTATTCGAAGTTTTGCTATTTGATAAGGGTGGGATGGACGATGAAATAGCCATGATTGCTATGCGCAGGAGAATGTTCAGGAAAAATGTTCCAACTTCTAATGTACAGCTAAGATGCATAGCATCGCTAAATCTGTGCAGCAGATTCATTGCCCATATACCCATAAGGGTCTTTGAAGAATGTACTTTACAGTACAAACTATGAGGTCAGGAGGAGACTGGCCACGAGTAACCACGAGTAACCAACTTTGCTCAAAAAAGATAATTAGCTTATTTTCTTTTTATACTCATCGTGGTTACTCATGCCACTAATTGCAACAGAAGGTTTTTCAACGGTTTTAGACTCTGCAATATATCCTTATTAACATATCAAAAGTCCCAAAAACTCCCATTACGGAAAGTTACCAAAAAACGGGATTTATTATAAAGCTGTGAGACCCGTTTTATGAGTCCATGGGAACGAGGCTGGCCTAAACTTTTTTTTATAAGGCGCGTGAAAAGATCTTTAACTTAGTTAAATGCAATGAAATTTTGAGCTTACACGTTCAGTTTTAATGTGTTCTTAATACTTTAAGTGAGGAAATATATTATTTTGGTGAATAAAAGCTACATTAGCTGGGCGCGTTTAAATATACAGTAAACCTGTTATTTATAGAGCTTTTTTGCGTGGTCTGTTTCGGTTGTTTGTGCTTTATAATTCTTGTTTTATTTTTCAGCTTAAAACTTAGCGAATTAATTATGTTCATTTTGAAAATTAGGTATTTTAACAGAAATAAAATAACAGTTTCTGTGGGAAAATTAACCTTTGCGAGTTTCGAAGAAGTCGCTCTTACAGGAGCTGGCGCCATCACTGTTACGCATGGACATTTCAGTAAGGAGTCTTTGTGCTTGCCCTGCATGTTTTGAATTTCTGGCGAGCAAAATGGCTGGAAGATGCGATTCTTCAATATTCAGCTCAGGTAAGACACACTCAAGAATACCTACAATATTCTTTAGTTCTAATAAAAGAAAATCGGAATACTCAAATACAGTTTTAGAACAATCATTACTGTTAACCAGGTGGCACCAGAAAGAGTGTGCTCACATGAATAAAACTTACACAGCGATTGAGAACATCACAAACGATGCTCTCTCACGGATTGTGAAGATACGGACGCGTAATTCCTATTCCCTGAAAATTAAAAAGACATTGCACACTTGAAGAATATTTAATTCCAGATATCTGATGTTTACACGATGGAAAGACAGGAGAGAAGATATCAAAACGTATAGCAGTGTGCGAGACTCCGATGTCAAGTCTTCATACATAGCTTTTCCGTAGAGAAGAAGTATTTGTAAAACATTTATCAATTAAAACATTTAGATATTAAGGCAATCTGTAACTACAACAGCCTTAGGATGACAGCTGTGATAAAAAAAGCACAGTCACGTTTTAATTCTTTCCTCACAATTTGTGGTCTGTAACTCTTTTTTGTCAACCCTGTTGAAGTCCGCGGGAAAAATTAAAAAGACATATAAAAAAGTTAAAAAGAAAAAACTTGTATGACTTCTAGCAAAGTCTGGCAAAAAAAGCCTGTTTCCTTATTTTTTTTATTTCATGAATTTGAATTTTTTTAATTATTTTTTTAAAAACACTACTTGATTAAACCAAGAAAAGGACGGCAAGGTCTCAAAGTATGCTTGGCACAATCTGATTTCCATTCTAATTATTTTTAGACATTCAAGAATTTTAAAATGGATGAAGAAATAACTTGTGTGATTTGACAAACAGTAGCTTGTTATACTGCCGATCCGCTTGCCAGTGACTCAGATTATGAAAAGAAAATTCGTAAAGCTATAAAGGAGAGCAAGCAGTTAAGGGAGGAAAGGAAATGAAATCCTTCTTCTAAAGTTGCGAGGGCGAAAGGAGTGATTCTGCAGTCTTCGGATAGGAGAATTATCTTTGACCGAAATAGCCCGAGCGGGCTATCACCATTTGTGGTGGGAAAACAGAATCAGGCTTGTGATGGGCAGTCTGTTCGTTTTCGTTGCTTCGAACCAGGTTACTTCGCTAGAGATTACCCTGCCGCCAATGTTTTCAACGGACCAGGATCAGCCGGACAAACCTCAATTAATTACCAACAGCCAGCTCGGTAGTGTTCCTTTATACGGGATGGATGATCATTTAGTTGCATGTGAAGCGAGTATTGATTCCTTGCATATTACCAGCGAAAGTGACATATTTGAGAATGTTGTTTATAGTTGCATTGTTGTTAAAGGTCGTTTACGTACAACCATTGACTTTAGGGGCGGTATCGGAGCAAGTAACTGGATGCTGAAACTCATTCGTGAAGGTTATCTAACAAAGCACTGGAGGAGTCGAGGCATTCGTATATTTACTTATCTGGATGAGGATGCAGGTGCAGATTCTGATTTTTTTGAAGCGTAGAGGGTTTCAAATTTGGTAAGGCAAGATGCACAGCGTAGTGGTTTTGTCGCAAATAAAGAGAAAAGCCACTGGGTGCCAGTCCAGTCAGGGGAGTTGCTGGGTTATGTTTTGAATTTACAGATAGGGACATTTCAAGTTCCGCAAAAGAGGGTGCATGCTGTTCTTCATGTTCTGCAGGATGTTCTAGCTCGTGGTTTTGTAGTGTCTCTCAGCAAGGTAGCATGTTTTACAGGGCTCCTGGCTTCTAAGAGTTTGGCGCTGGGTCCAGTTGTATGCCTGTGGACATAGAGTTTATATCGTGATATTCTGCACATAGTTTCATGGGACAGTCCCTTTCAGTTATCTCCGGACGCACAGGGGAAAGGTTTTTTCTGGCAGAACAATTTTCATAATGCGGGTTATCCTATTTGGTCACCTAGCCCAGAACCTGAGGTTTTGACCTATTCAGATGCCGGTGATTCAGGCCGGGGTGGATTTGCTGTGCAACTTGGAGGAAGGCCGCAATGGGGAACTGGTCAGTCGAAGAGAGTAAAATGAGCTCCACATTCAGGGAACTTAGGACTACTAGCCTTGCCTTGCAATCATTTGCTCCTCAGCTGCAAGGGAAGGAGGTTCTGCGCAGGACTGATAACAAGAACACTGAAATCATTCTTTCCGTGGGCAGCCGCAAAGCTGACCTTCATAACGAGGCAGTGGACATCTACAAGTTGTGCCGGTCATTTGACATTCGCCTGACTGTAGAGTGGATTTTAACAAGGAGGCTGACGAGTTATCACAGATTGAAGATTGTAACGATTACATGTATATGCTTGATCCTTCGTAGTTTGCTCACTTAGATAGCTGTTGGGTGTGCGAAATCTTCTGGAGTCATCTGAATCTGCCGATGCAGCCACCATTACAAAGAATGTTTTGGATGAGCTTACTGAATGTAGAGTGTCAGTCGACCAGCTATTAGGGTTTTGTTCTGACGGGGCATCTGTCATGGCAGAAAAAAGAAACGGAGTGGCAGCTAAACTGAAAGAGCTGAACAGAAGTCTGTTTAGTATTCAATCTATTTGCCACAAGCTCTCCCTAGCCTGCTGTGACACCAATCAAGAAATTGGGTACATCAAAGAAGTGGAAAGGTGGCTCATCCAAACCTGGAAGTTTTTTGATAATTCTCCTTAGCGCCTCGCCATCTACTTCAAGTGTCAGCTGTCTGTGAAGCAGCTTCAAGAGCCATCTGTGAAAGCCCAAAAGGCGAGTCAAAAGCGTCTAGGTAAGGCGACACGTACGCGATGGTTATCTCTTTCCAAGGCCATCAAGGGTGTTTTTAATGACTACCTACCCCTAATGCAGGCATTTAAGAAACTGCTAAGAACTGATGCTCTTGCTGCAGGTCTTCTGCAAAAGATGCACCATGTGAAATTCATTGGAGTTGTTGCAATAATGAAGCAAATCTTACCTGTGCTGAATAAACTCAGTTGTGCCTTTCAACAAGGTTAAGTGTCTTTTGCCCTAGTGGAACCAGTCATCCAGAAAGCAACTGACGAACTTGATCAGGTAGCTCAGAAAGGTTGTGCAGTATATGACTTTGCTGCATCCCTGTGGGAAGAAGGAAGCCTACACCTCGCCGACCTGACGTTGTCTGAAGCCAGAGAACTGTACCTTAGAAATTTCTTGAGAAAGTACATCCAGTCAGTAAAGCACAACATCAAAGAAAGATTCCTCAACGCTGTTCCCCTACTACCAGCCTTTGCCATTTTTGATCCTAGAAAAATTCGTGAACGAAGCAGCCTGGATTTCTTGAGTATGGTAGCAAACAAGTCGAACAACTTGCAAAGCACTACGTTTTCAGTGAAAGACCAGCAGCACCTGAAGGACGAATGGAGGGTTTTTAAGTATGAGCTGATGCCGTGGCAAAATGAGATCCCTCAAGAAATCCAGCAACCAAGCCACTCTAAGGTCAGCCTTGTGATAACCCCAACTGACTGGTGCCTACAGCGACTCTTGACTATGAACAACCTCTCTCTTCGCAATCTTCCGCTCTTGGCTACAGTAGCTGAGTCCATAGTCGCTATACCTGTGTCCAACGCGTGGCCAGAGAGAGGTGCCAGTGCTCTCAAATTAATCAAGAGCAGGTTAAGGAGTACGATAAAGAATGACTTGCTGAGTGCCCTGATGCAAATCCATGTCAATGGGCCTGAGGTTGGTACTAAGAAGTTTGGCAACTTGATCACTGCTGCAATCACCAAATGGCAAAGCAAGGCCAGACGAAAGGTCAAGTATGCTCGCAAGATTGTAGAGCAGGCAAATCTGGCTGAGTCTTCGCATTCTACAGGACAAGAAACCCAGATTGTCCCTCTTAGAGATGCTGAAATTCAAACAGATGATGTTGAAACTGAGCCTGTGTTCGAAGAAGTTGAGTGGGTTTCTAAACAACTGGACCTTCCAGGTGTAGACTCTGACCCTGACTCTGATTACGGCTCAGATGCTGACAGTAACTTTGAGTGAAGATTATTATGAGCAGAGCTATTAAAAGAGAACCAAAAAGTCCAATTTGTGTGGTGGGTATTGGTATCAAATCATGATTAAATTGTCTAGAAAAGTTATCTATCTTTTTTTGGTTGTTGAATGTCATTGTCTGCAGCTTCAAAATGCAGGAAAACACATCCCTGCGGCTATAGAATTTCAAAATAAAGAATAAACCAAAGGAAATGGTCACTCAGTATGCATGTAACAAACCAGCTTCATGACCTTTTAATGTTAAGCCTAGTGTGGCAAAAAAAGATTTACTCAGTCAAAGTTTAGAATGATACATGCACTGTGTAGTGCTAGTAACCTTCACGCAAGAGCCGAGAAAAAAAAAAAACCTCTGTTCAAGCAAACTCACAAGGTCACGTTTTACATTATCACGAGCTTAGGAGTCATGTTTAGCCTGTCAACGCTTATTTCTAAACTGTCTCGCGCGAAAATAATCGGAAGTTTCAAATTGCACGTTTCTCTTTGATTGGCTGATTTAATTGAGATCAGGTTAGGTGACAAAAGTGGGCGGCATTCAAAATATTATGGTTCTCTGGTAGGCGGTATTCTCGTGATGGCTCCGCCGTCAAATCTCACTCGACTTTATTACAATGGCTCCGCCGCCAAATCTCACTCGAATACTACACAATACCACCAGCTATGCAGGCTACCATGCTTCCTGTCAATAGCATGCCTTCGAAGCCCCCACAGTTTTGGTCAGGTGTTTCACCCTAAAACCCTCTGCTGTTTGTTTACAATGCGGGCTTAAACTTGATCGAGGAGCCCAAGACTGAAACGCTCGTGATACATTCAGCCAGCTGCCTCAAACTCCAATTCAGAGTCTTACAGTGACAGTGACAGGGTAGGGTGCATTGTTGGATCTATAAGTAACTCTTCAAAACTTAAAGACTCAGTAGATTAGGCAGCGGATAGCTAACAAGAGCAAGAAGCCAACGCAACGATACCCGAGTCTAGTACACCCGCACGGAAAAGGACATGAGTCCTCTGACAAAACTATGCTGCGGCATAATGACCATAATATACATGTAGAAATGTAACCTAGTACCTATAATAAATCCCCAACTTAAATCACAGTAGGTAGAAAGGAAACTTTAACCCGTAAGAAAAATGGAAAGCAACATCAAAGAAATTCTCATTAAAAAATTCTAGAAAAGATGTGACCCTTCCCTTGAATAGCTCACAAAGAGGTATGGCCCTCCCCTTTTGGTACTCATTTTCAATGATGACCGTCCCCTCTAAGGCCCTCGCCCTCCTTACCCCCAAGAAAAAAACGTACCTTCTCTAAGGACTTTTGATACAGAATTGAAACCATTTTTACTGATGCGCTCTTGTTAAATGCAAATCCAATAGGTAAAATAGTTTATAATTTATGCTTTGTGTATCAAGTTTCAAATGAGATTTACATGCACTGGTATGGACTTCTGACTGTCCCAAACTAACTTCTAATACCAAGTAATACATGACGAGATTCATACGACTTTGAAATTCACCACAGGGAGGAAGTTTCAATTTCCGGTGACCTTGTAAAAACCTAATTAGGATTCAATTAATAGCCTCTAATCTGTCATGACTTGTGTACTTTGCGTCACTGATGGAAGACGAGTTGAGACGAAAGACAGACTATTTGTATCACAATGCAATCTCGCGTGAATTTCAAAGCTGGCATGAAAGTGGCGCGCTCGTCGAGAAAAGCATCTTCACTCTTTGGACCCTCGCTTGCCAAACGAAGGTAATCTCGTACGCAGTATCAGTGACCAAATGGTTTTACCGACAGATATAATTCATGGCAGGTCAAAATTTTATGCTTTTTATGTAGCGATGATGTTTGGAAGTAGCAGAGCCGATTATCTATAACTATTTATGATTTGGTTGATAGTACAGATAGTACTGGCGCTAGAGTCAACCCATCCAGGTTTGGTTTTTCAAACACGAAAGATCATGTTGTCGTTTCAATCTTAGCACGAACCTTTAACATGCGCCGATGAAATGCAGACGAAAGCAGGTTTAAAGCGATCAAAGAAGGACTAAATTCCTTCCAGCAACTAGAAAATATAGCGGGAAGCGGTCAGAGAAGTCAGAGGAAGCGTTTCGTTGTGCAGAGAAGATCTAGAAAAGGTACTTGGTCGTGGATTACTGAATTGGGGAAATCAAAATGTGGGATTCATTCGAGAAGCAATATCGTATGATTTCCCGACAGTGGCAGATGACCGTCGAGTCAGAAACTCGGGCTCGTTGATTATGTAAGCTTAAATGATTTTTATTAAGGGTCGCTGACTGTATTTAGCCCGACCGGTGATGCTCTTCAGCCTTTCTCAATTTTCTAAACATCGGGCGAAGCTTGGTAAGTCTATTTTGGGTTCTTTTGTATCATCTTCAAATGGATACCTATTATCATTTTTGCGCAAAAATTTTTTAAGGTCGACACTGATCACTCAATCATTTTATAAATTCTCAATAACTGCTAATTGTTCATGGAGAATGTTGATGGAGATCACCATTTAAGCCTGATCGCAAACAGTTAAGTGTTATCAACTGTCGGTAAAAGTGAGTAAAATTTCATAAACCAAAAATTGATTTACAGAATAAAGTTTAATTTAATTTTTCACCGATTAGATCTGTGAAGTTAATTGTTTTAAGGGTATGAGGACTGTAACCAAATGAACGAGAGATCTTTAGTAAACAATTAGTAATTGCACTTTTGAGCTTTGGACAAACTCAGGTGGTTGCTAGTTTGAGGTTTGATGTTTAGACTATCTTGTTTGTGTTTTTGCAGTGACTCGAAACTCAGTTTGAAATGCCTGTATTTGTTGTTGTTGTAATGTTTTTTTAATGTTTTCTGATGAGGATTTTGTGCTGGTTCAATGTGGCCAATTGAAATCGAGTTCTTTTTTCTTACGGCCACGATTCAAAGGTACTTGAAGTTATTCATAACTTGTGATCAATAATAGATGGTATAATTTTAAGAACTCCCTTGAGTGCATTTTAGTGTAGTTGAGAGAAGATGGTGATGACCGGCCTTTAATTTTACAAACAAAACTAATCCTAAAGGAAACATTGATGGTGCTTGTCCAGCATTTAGTAAAACAGTATTACTAAACGCGCTTTCAGATATTGTTTGAATCCATATCTAGCATTAAGTAAAGCTAATCAAAACAGTTTGGCCTTCCTGGTGCAACAGAGCAGGTTAGCCTTTTTAGGCTGTGGCTCTGTGAGAATTTTATTCTCCAGGTGTTTCAGAGGGAACTTAAAAACGAGCTTTTCACATATTGTTTGAATCCCCGTCTAGCATTAAGTAAGACAGTTTAGCCTTCCTGATGCAACAGAGCAGCTTAGACTTTTTAGGCTGTGGCTCTGTGAGAATTTTATTCTCCGGGTGTCTCAGAGGGAACTAAAAACGCGCTTTTCAGCAGATATTGTTTGAATCTCTGTCCAGCATTAAGAAAAAAACGTTTGACCTTTCTGACACAACAGAGCAGCGTAGCCTTTTTAGGCTGCGGCTCTGTGAGAATTTCATTCTCCGGGTGTCTCAGCGAGAACTAAAAACGCGCTTTTCAAACATTGTTTGAATCCCCGTCTAGCATCAAGTAAAATAGTTTGGCCTTCCTGATGCAACAGAGCAGCTTAGCCTTTTTAGGCTGTGGCTCTGTGAGAATTTTATTCTCCAGGTGTCTCAGAGGGAAATGAGCTTTATTTTTAAGACATTGTTTAAGCATTTAGTTCCCAGTTTTGTATCCCGTTGCTCAAGTGCTCTTTCAAATATTCCAAGTGTTTCGCTTACGTTTGAATTTAACCCCGTCCTGATCCAGTGAGGCCTTTAAAACGGCGCGTCAATTTTAAAAGTTTTTGCAGTGTTGCATAAGGCAGTTTCCGTTTAACGGTTAGTGTCAGTTCTGGCCTTGAATGAAGATTCCAAAAAAAGCCTTGCGTTTACATAAAATTATAGGGAGATCTTGTAAGCATGAATTAAAATATATGAAATGCACATGAAGGTATGAAAGTGAATATGATCATCGCATTAAATTCGCAGCCAATTCGGTTGAAAAATAATTTCAAAAATTTTGTAGCGTTATCACAGAAAGTTAGAAGTAATATTATTCATTGTTGGGGAAAATACTCTGCGGCTTTAAATTAATAATTTCCACAATGTTTTAATTCTGGTAGTGTAGTAACCTTTTCGTTAAGGCAGCTTCTAAAGTGCACTCGAGAAAACTGCACAGTCTCCGTGAACTCTCACTTTAACTTGCGACAGAAGAAAAAAGAAAATAGAGTGACATTACTTTCAAACCATTACGGGCTACCTTAGGCCACGGTTTAAGAAATCTCCGGACCTCCAGGCCTCTTTCTTGGTAGGTTAATTTAAGAAAATAAGTGCTTTTCTAGTCTGCCTTATATGCTTTATTGAAATTATTCAAGATAAATGGGGTTTGATAAAAGCGTTGGGCAAACTGAAAATGGCTTAATTATAACGCGATTTTGTAATATAAATAACTGGCCCTTAGTGTTTAATAAATACAAGTCAACAAAATATACAATGGAAAATTTCCCCGCAAGAAGTGCGGAAAATCACTCTTCTCGAAGTACAATAAATTTTAAGAGAAGCCACAAAGGCAAATGCATTCCAGTTCAGCAGAAAGACTTCTAATGCGGCTAATTTGTAATTGAGTTTGAACCGAAATCTCGTTGACGTACAGGAATTGAGTTGATGTGAGAATTTGTCACCTCCAAGCAAATGAGCCATAAAAAGTTGATTACTTCTTCAGAGCTCCCCTGCTGATGTTTGCCTATTCAATAGGCGAACATCAGCAGGGGGTCCACAATTTCAGACCTCTATGAATCTCGTCATGATACTAGTAATAGTTGACACTACAGCTGCCCCCGTTCTGTACATTGTCGCTCAATAGTATTCTTGCTCGTTGTGTAGCTCTTTGAAATATACCGATTCGTAATGAAGATTTTCACACATATTCCACACAATAGGTGAGATAATAAAATACAGCAAACGCAAGGTTCCATGCACAGTTTCAGCTCGATTTACGCAGCTTTGATCAAACTTCACAGTTTCGAGAATAGTTTATTCTAAACCATAAGAAAAGATTTAAGTAAAAGTTGAATTTTTCGCTATTTCTGTCTCACTTTTTACATTCAGTTCATTTTATTTGCCGGAAAGTAAACCTTAGAAATTAAAAAGACGTTTGATCGATTCACGCTCGAGCATTCTGGTCTTATTTGAAACTTTATATTGCAAGGACATCTCTGAGCAGGGAATAAGTCAGCACAGAACTTGATTGTCGGCGAATTTCTGTAATTGTCCATTGTTCTTCTAGTGATAAGCTAGCCGTTCTTCACTCGTCTTGCTTGTTTGGGCCTGTGTCTTATTGCGGTCAAAGAGAGAGAAAGAGTGTCTGGCAAGGTTTCCAATATAAATCAATGATTTGTGAACTTGTGTCTGGCAAACTCTCCAAGTGTTTATATTGTAACGCCACGATTCCCAGTTAAAACACGGCGTTAAGAGAACAACACATGTTTAATCTCCTATTCAGCTAGTCCCACAATCATTTCTTCGCACATGGTTATTATGCCATGTCACGTGACTTACTTAGAGGGGTACCCGCGGGGTTTGCCTCGCGCCACACTACTCCCCCCCTACTTAAGCGCTGTCCCAGTGCTGGTCCACTATTTCACATATCGTTTCCGAAAACAACTTCAATTCAACGCAACAGATCAAGTCCAAGCGTCTACAGTTCTTAGGTAATGAAAGGCATTAACTTATACTTGTCTAGTTGCCTAGACTGTCCTATAATGCTAATCAGTCCTTGAACATTTCAGGTTAATCAGTCACCCAAGTTCCGAATCGATGGCTTTCGCTGCCTTAATGGTCTCCCACGAACACTTGAAACAATCCCAGGTAAACCTTGTACAGTCGACTCAGCTGTTTGACAGCTGACACCCGCCTGGTTGAGGTCATGTGCAACAGAGGTTGTCAATTTCGCACGAGGCTCAGGTTTCCTCACATCCTCAGGCTTGTCACCGTTATCATCCCCAATGAAATCAGCATTCTGGAGTCTCGAGGAAACATCATCCTGGCCTGCTTCCGTAGATTCTGTTTCGTCACATTCAACTCTCGCGTTAACCGGAGCTGATTGTCCCTCGTGGACGCAATTTGAATCCACAACCGATGTCTGTCTCCCCTCTTCTCTTGGGCTCGATAACCGCGTCTGCCTTTTCGGAATCCATCTCTCCAGTGGGGGTCGAGGTAAGGCTTTAATCTGTCCGAGTGAACGACCTTAGGCTTGGCCTTTCGGCTCTTCTGAATACGGTACACCACATCCTTCCCAAGGACAGTCAAGTTTGGCGTTTCTCCCCTTCTTCCTCCGAACGTTATGCAGCCAAACAGAATCACCGATAACAAACGGTCTACCGGAAAGCTGTTTGTCGTAGTTCCGCTTCTGCCGTACAGCTGCCTTGTTCAAATGACGCCTGGCCAAATCGTGTGCACTAGCCAATCTCTTTTGAACAGCTTGTGCATAGTCAGTCTTGACTGGTGATGTATCAGGTGGTCTCTCAGTTATGACATCCAGAGGAACCTCCAGTTCCCTACCCAACATCATGAGGTTAGGTGAAACCCCGGCTGACTCATGAACAGCACCTTGATAGGCCATCATGCAAGTTGGAAGTTGTAGATCCCAGTCTGTCTGGTCTTGTTGGATCTTCCCATGTAACATTTCAATGAGGGTCCTGTTAAAACGCTCCACCTGTCCGTCAGACTCGGGATGCAGTGGAGTGGTGCGGGTCTTCTCAATGTCTAACAGCCTGTAGACTTCAGCAAACACCTTTGACTCAAAGTTAGTTCCTTTGGTTGCTATGAAGCTGACGGGGTACACCGAAGCAACAAATGAACTCGCTCACAAGCTTCGCTGCAACAGTGGTGGCCTCATGGTTGGGTATTGGATAACTCTCAGTCCATTTAGTGAAATAGTCACTAACCACGAGTATAAACTTGTTCTTTCGCGGGGTTTCTGGCAGTGGGCGAAGAAGGTCAAGCGCGATTTGTTCCATGGTAGCTCCCACCACGTACTGCTTCAACGGAGCACGACATTTGCGTCCCCAGGTTTTCTTAGACCCACAGACATGGCACCTGGCGACCAATCTGTGAACTGCTGAAGTAAGTCCTGGCCAGTAATAACGAGATTAAAGAGCGCCTAGGGTCTTCCGTATACTGCGATGGCTTGCAGTCGTATGACTATGATGAGCTTCAAGGGCCGCCTGTCGAAGACTCTTGGGAAGAATGACCTGGTCAATAATCTGGTCACCTCGGTCACTTTCCCATTTGCGGCAAAGTACACGATTTCTGAAGACCAGCAGGTCCCACTGTGACCACAAGGTCTTCACAGCACAACTCTGAGGCGACACATCTTCCCACAATGGTTTTTCTTTGCCAGCTTCCTTCCAACCAATAATAACCTTGAGATCAAAGTCAGCTTCCTGTTGTTCCCTCAAGAAAGTTGAAGTCCAGGTTGGTTCTAACTTGACAGTGGCACAACAAGCACCAACAGGTTCTTCACAATTCAAAGGTTGTTCATTGTCCTGGCAAGGGACATGCATCACAGTCTGAACACCCACATCAACAAATGACGTTCGCTCCTGTGACTTCCAACCCTTACACCACTTACAACGGACATCACAAGGTCTACAGGAAAGTGCATCAGCATTCAGATGTCACTGTCCTGGTCAATACTGATCTCGAAGTCGAAAGTACTCAAGTAATCAATCCGACGTGCAAGCTGTCCCTCGGGATCTTTGGCCTGGACAACAAAACGCAAAGGGGCATGATGAGTTCGAATCTTGTACCTTGTAGGTAATGCCGGTGTTGCTTAACAGACTCAACGATTGCCACGATATCACAACGGGTCACACAATAGTTCCTTTCAGACTTGGACAATGTTCGACTTGCAAACGCAATGGGTTTTTCCACCCTGTCCTGAAACTGTGACAACACTGCCCAAATGCCATGGTCTGACGCATCGGTGTCTAGCAAAAACTTTCCCTCCCTAGTAGGGTAGGCTAGGACTCTACTGGACGTTAGTAAACCCTTCAGGCTGTCAAAAGCCAGCTGACATTGCTCTGTCCAAGCAAATTCTGCCTTGGCTTCCGTTAGCTTGTACAACGGCTTAACTATGGTCGAGAAATCAGGGATGAATCAGCGGTAATAAGAGGCAAGTCCAAGGAATCTTTTGACCTCCGTGCTGATTTCTCGGGTGGGCCAGGTGCGAACTTGCTCAACCTTTTCAGGCTCTGCAGCAATGCCTTCGTCCGTGACCACACGTCCGAGGTACGAAACCCATTTCTGGAAGAGAAAACACTTATTTGGCTTAAGTTTCAGTCCTGCCCTGGCTAGTCGCTCAAACACCTCTTTCAACCGCTCTAATTCTTCTTCAAATGTGTGTCCCAGAACTATCACATCATTAAGATAGATCAAACAAATCTTTGAATGTAGGCCCTTCAAAACAAGTTCCACCAATCTGGCAAAGGTGTTGGGTGCGTTGCACAGGCCGAAAGGCATCACGGTCCACTCATACAGGCCGCTAAAAGTTACGAATACTGCCATCTCCTGGGTGCCCACATCCATTGCCACTTGCCAATAACCTGAGGCAAGATCCAAAGTTCAGAACCACTCAAAGCAGCAAGAGAATCATCAACCCGAGGCAAGGGGAAGGCATCCTTTACTGTCACTGTGTTAAGCCGGCAGTAGTCCACACACAGCCTTTGGCTACCGTCCTTTTTGGTTGCTAGCACAACAGGGGACTGGACGATTCCTTCACCTTGTCCTGCTAGAGGAGGTTAGTGACTAGTCGTTCTATCTCATCATGTTTCACCATAAGTTTTCGCTTGTTGACCATTAGCAAAAGCAATGGCACAATTTTCTGAACTCAAACTGAACTTAACGCTAGCAGGTAAAGAATTATAAACCTCGAACGACAAAACTGAATGTGGGGCACCAGTGTCTATCAACCACATGACACGAGATCCTCCAAGAAAGCCTGGCAAGTAAAGGCCTCGTACCTTTTTATTAACATGTGACCGTTCCATGGGTGTATCAGGACATGTCATTTCGTGGTTTGGCAATTGATGAGAGAATGCATTGTTCACATCATTACCACTTGCGGGGCCAACATCACTCGCATTTAGGCATCCCCCTGGCCCGAGGGCGACACCTTGTGGGCGTTTCGCAAGCCCAGGGTGGCTCGGTCAAGTGACTTGTACTTTGGGCAGTTACGACGATAATGGCCAAATTCTTTGCAATTCCAGCATTGAACATTGCGGTTGGAGTAACGTGAAGGAGGTAATCGCAGTTGGCTACCAGAGGTGTTCAAAGAGAGTGACTAGGAGAGCTGTTGTATCTGCTCAACTAACTGTTGCATAGCAACTTGCTGAGTCTCCTAACGTTGTTGTTGCACTCGAATGTCAGAACGTAACATATCCAGCTGAGCTATAAGCAAATCAGGCTCTTTATCAGCTTCATCCACAGAGCGAACCTGAAGAGGGCTTCTCCGCTCATCTCCATCCATCCACGAGACGAAATGCCTCAAGTTCAGAAGCCAGCGACAGGGCGTCATCTACTGTTTCAGGGAATCTGGATACAAAAGGCTGTTGCTCTTGACCAACATGTTATCAAGTCAATGATCTTAACATGTGCAAACCAACAATAAAGACAATGTGTCTGTGAGCTCCAACACTTAACATCTGGAGCTGTTGTGAAAGGAAAGGTGTGTTTGCTCACTCTGTTTCTCGAGTAACAAAGTTATTTTCAAACTATAGCCTGAAAATCAAATTCCCACCGCGGTTGTAATTGTTCTTCCTAGTTGACTGGTCTTTTTTCGCTAGTGATTTCTGTTTGGTCACTTCCACTTTGGGTCATTGTGTATACTGACTGATGATGGCATTTCTGATGGGCAATATGAGCATGCTCAACAAGTATGGAGTACTTTTAATTTACAAAATATGGGAGAGTACCATGATCTGTATCCGAACGTCGACTATAAAATAGCAACCAAATCTATAGCCCATAGAATCGCTAAAGTCCTCCCCAAATTAATAAACGACGACCAAACTGGCTATGTCAAGGGCCGCTATATAGGACAGAACATTAGACTCGTTAACGATATCATGAAGATAACTGAGCTAGAAAACACTCCCGGCATGGCGATTTCTGTGGACTTTAAATAAAAAAGCTTTTGACACCGTCAACTGGAACTTCCTTTTTAAGACCTTGGAGGCATTAAATTTCGGCCCTCAGTTACTACAGTGGATCCGAACCTTTTACACTGACTGTTCTAGCTGTGTAGTAAAATTAATAATGGTTACGCCTCTGTCTTCTTTAAACTACAAAGAGGTGTTCGCCAAGGGTGCCCTCTTTCCGGCTCCCTATTTGTGCTGTGCGCTGAAATTCTTGCTAATGCAATAAGGTCTAATGCAAATATTCAAGGAATCAACATATATGGAAAGGAATTCAAAATTTCACAATACGCAGATGATACCACTGTTTTTGTCTCTGATATAACATCTGCCCAAAACCTCTTCCAACTGTTCCACGCTTTTCAAAAATGCTCTGGTCTTGAAGTAAACAGAAGCAAGACAGAGGGCTTGTGGCTAGGCGCGAACAAAAACAACCCGGAAGAACCTAGTGATATTGATTGGCCGAAAGATCCTGTATTTGCACTTGGTATTCACTTCTCTTATGATGACGAAGCTGCTTTCAAAAGGAACTTTGAACAGAAACTGTCCTCGATGGCTTCCTTGCTAAACTTGTGGTACCCTAGGAACTTAACTTTACATGGTCGAATTGTCATTTTAAAAGCATTAGCCCTCTCCAAACTTATTTATAACACTGCTGTCCTCACTGTCACCCCCACATTTATTCAAAAAGTTAATAAAGCTATTACTCAATTCGTCTGGCAAAAGAAAAAACCAAAAATAAAACAAACTACCCTAATTGGCCCTAAAGAAAAAGGTGGTCTCTCACTGCCTGATTTTGACGTAATTAACAATGCTCTCAAAGCAACTTGGATCAGAAGACTAGACAGCTGTCATCCCACCGCGAGTTGGACTCACATTCCTGTTTCCCTGCTAGAGCGAGTTGGTGGTCTCTTTCTCCTTAAATGTAACTTTGAACTTAAACATCTTAACATACACATTCCATTGATCTTTTACAAGAAAGCCTTGTTGGCCTGGCAATCCATAAATTCGTTCACTCCCTCCTCAAAAGAAGAAATACTGAATGAAATCTTATGGAACAACCGCTTTATTAGGATCAATAATTATTCAGTATACTATAAAGCATGGCATGTAGCGGGTGTTGAAAAAATTGGAGATCTCTTCAACGGCAATACCTTTCTATCTCACCAAGACTTCTGCTCTTATTTTGGTCTTAACTAATTTTCTTACCTACTACGGCTTATGCAAAGCAATTCCTCCTAACTGGATTAAAATAATGAAGGGTAAATTACAACCCCCTTCAAATAAATCCATAAGTATGGATAGAATTCCCGTTGAGAAGCTTTCTTCTAAACTCGCTACCAACTTTTTTGTTGAAAGGAAATTTGTTCCTGCCACCGCCAAAAAAAGACTCAGAAAAGCTAGTTTAAATGAACAGCAAATTTCTCAAATTTACAAGATGCCTTTCAGTGCTACGAAAGACATACAACTCTCAATGTTTCAGTTCAAGATCTTACACCACATCTTACCCACCAACGCTACATTATATAAATTCGGAATTAAGGAACATGACCGCTGTCATTTATGCGCTGATAAGCAAACAATCACACACCTATTTGTGACTTGACCCAATACTCAGCTGTTTTGGACACATTTTTCAGTTTGGTGGCGCGAAAAAAACAACATTGAGATCTCGCTTTCTGAAGCACAAACACTTTCTGGCATTACAGACACCGTGCCTCAGTGTCTTGGTTTAAACCTCTGCTTGATAATTGCAAAATACTATATTTACACCGCGTCTAAAAATGAGGAAGATTATTTTTTCGACGCTTTTTTGTCTATCCTTAAAAAATAAAATAAAAATTGAAACTAGCAAAGCTAAGGTGCAAGTCAAGCTGTAAAAATAATTTTCTTGATTCTGGCTAATTTCCCTTGTTTTTTGGCTTTTTTGTTTTGTTTGTTTGTTTGTTATTTATTTATTTATGTATTTTTTGTCGTTTTTAGCGTATTTACTCTTCGTTAATAGATAGTAAGTTAGTAATTAGTTGTATTAGAATTCTTTTTTCATTATTTTGTAACAGACTCCAGCTCATTGGCTTCTGTTTTGTAAGCATTATCTTGTATGTTTATATTATGTAAGTAAGTAGTATTTAATTTAGCAAGTTATATGTAAGTAGGTATTAAAGCTTTATGTAACTAAGTAAGTACTATGTAAGTAAGTCAGCATTATGTTTGTAAAAACAATAAAAATTAAAAAAAAAAAAAAAAGATCTGTATCCGAATTCGGATATATTGCTCTTGGCAGATGTGTTTGAGAACTTCCATAAAACTTGTCTGCAGTGTTATAAATTGGATCCTGCACATTATTTTACTAACCCAGGATTAAGTCTGGATGCCATGCTTAAGATGACAGGCATTAAACTAGAGTTGATGAGTGACGTGGACCAATTTCAGTTTATTGAGAAGGGAATGTCTGGTGGGATTTCTTACATCGCCAACAGATATGGGGGAGCCAATACCAAGTATATGTCTAATCACAATCCTGAGGAAGCCAGCAGTATCTCGTGTATCTGGATGCCAATAATCTGTATGGTGCACCATGGGTGGTTTCCGATGGTTGACACAAAAGCAAATTCATAAATTAGTCACCAAAAACAAAATTCCAGAGGATAATAAGAAAGGCTAAATTATGGAAGTGGATCTAGAATACCCAGCATCGCTGCATGAGGTGCATAACGACTAGCTAGCTGGGGAAAAACTGAGAGTATCAAAAGACATGCTCTCACCATATTCCAAAAGTATTCGGCATAAGTTTGGTGTGGTATCCAGCAAGTATCAAAACTACTTCCAACTTTGGCAGACAAGAAGAATTATGTTCCTCATTACCAACATTTGCAGCTATATGTTTTTCTTGGTTGAAGCTAAAGAAAGTACAAAGGGTTTTAGAATTTGACCAAAGCACATGGTTGAGAAAATATCCATCAAGGACAAGAGCATCAGAAAGGCTTTACTTACTTGACGCTAGTTATATTTATAAACATATACATAAGGGCATGGTAGACGAAGATGAGATGGATTTATTGCTTATTACAGATGGTGAGAAGAAACATTATGTACTTACAGTCAAACCTGTATTAAGCGGTCACCTGTCAAAGTCCAGGAAATCGCTTCCCTTATTTACTGTAAACTTGACCTCCGTTGAATGGTCACCTCTATTAAGCGGATGCGGTCACCCTTTCTAAGGTCCCAAAGTGCTGATTTTATTGTTTTCACCTGTATTAAACGGTCACTTTGTTTACAAAAAATAAATTCTGGGAGTCAAGTATAGCAAAGTTAAAATCCCAAGTGTAACTTGTTTCCACAAATGTCGCGAAATTAACTGTCTGAACAGTGACGTTCGGTTATTTTTACCCGTAGTGTCAACATTGAACATTAAATTGATCTTTAACTGGCTTCTCTTTTAGCCAATTGCAGGAAAAATTGCCCGGTTTAAAATGATATTCACAAGACACGTATAAACAATAACCAGCTCCTCTGTTAACTTCCTTTTCTTTAATAATGACCCTGGCAGAGTTCTATGCAAATGGCTCTTGTTCGCATTTTTTCATGGGAATCATAGTGGAAAGTACAAACTTAACTTCTGGAGATAGCACCCATCTTTCTAAGTGCATGATTAACTGGGTTGGAGTACCCGAATTCCATTTAGCTCCCATGACTAAAGGCAAAACTTATAATTCTTTGTTTCATGGTTAAAAGCTGGTGTTCCAACTTATAGCATTGTATGTTAATTGGCAGTCTGTACACAAAGGCAACAGAGATAGGGGGTTTTGTTCATCAGCGAAAGGTTTGTGTGAACACTGTACCAAAGGTTAAGCTAGTGCTGATATATACATAGTATTTCCGCAGGTAATGGTACAGAAATAAGCCCACAGGTGGCTCTTCCTTGCTCACAGGTAGCTTCCTCTTGCCCACAGGCGGCAATTAAAAAACATACGATTTTATGCTACCCCTCATTATAGCAAAGGTACCAGTTGCCTACAGGTGGCATGTAATGCTATATTACATCACACACAGCCTATTTTCTTTCTTACAGGTCTTAATATTTTCAGTCTAGGTCCATAGAAAGAAATTCAAGACTGTTTGAAATCCAGTCATGGAGAGGTTACTTCTGTCGAACTATTTAAAGCGTTGCAGCAAACGGCCCATTCACCCAAAGCCTGTGGAACATTAGTTAAGTATACAAGTTCTTTACGTCGTTGGGTTAAGTTTGCTAATAATAACAAGTTAGTTGTGTTCCCGGTCTCCTCAGGTATCAGCCTCTGTGATTGAATCTAGTTATTGTGCTTTAAAATGGGCTCATGATTTTGCGGGGGTTCTTAATCCTATGAGTAGAACATTTGGCAAAAATATGGTGGAAGGGGCCAAGCGTCAAAATGCCAAACCCACTTTAACATCATTGCAATTCACTCTTAAAACAAATGGAAAAGCATGGCAACACTGACTCCAACCTTCCCTGCTTTATCCTGAATTTCTGAGTCACTAAAAACAATTGGTCATTTCTTTCAACACAGGCAACAGTCAAAGGACTTCAAATTTATTCTTATATTGAAGATGTTACCCAAAAATCTTGACCTCTGGGCATGGAATCAAGGCGTGCAATTTGCAATCCCAAGGCTTAGTGTTTGTTGGCAACCATACTGCATTACAAAACAGTTTTGGAGCTGTCGGTACCATAAAACTCTGTTTCAGGGAATTTGGATACAAAAGGCTGTTGCTCTTGACCAACACGTTATCAAGTCAATGATCTTAACATGTGCAAACCAACAATAAAGACAATGTGTCTGTGAGCTCCAACACTTACCATCTGGAGCTGTTGTGAAAAGAAAAGGTGTGTTTGCTCACTCTGTTTCTCGAGGAACAAAGTTATTTTTAAACTATAGCCTTAAAATCAAATTCCTACCGTGGTTGTAATGGTTCTTCCTAGTTGACTGGTCTTTTTTTGCTAGTGATTTCTGTTTGGTCACTCCCGCTTTTGGTCATTGTATATATTGACTGATGATGGCATTTCTGATGGGCAATATGAGCATGCTCAACAAGTATGGAGTACTTTTAATTTACAGTATAAGGGAGAGTACCCTGATCCGTATCCGAATTCGGATATATTGCTCTTGGCAGACGTGTTTGAGAACTTTCATAAAACGTGTATCCGGCCCATGTCTGAATATGCCTGCCAAGTTTTCCACAATGGTCTGCCTGAGTATCTCTCTGAAGAGCTAGAGAAAATTCAGCGCCGTGCACTTAGAATTATTTTCCCAGATTTAGGCTTTCAAGAGGCTCTCAAAGAGTGCAATATTACCACCCTCCATCAACGGCGCCAATGGCTGACAGAGCGCCTATTCAATGAGATTAAGGACAACAGCCTCCACAAATTACATGGCCTTTTGACGCCACGTAATCTTAGTACTGTAGCCTTAAGGAGAAGGCGTGCTTTTAACGTGCCTCTTTGTAGAACAAATAGACTAATGAATAGTTTTATCATGCATAACGCGGCTATTTTCTAATGGTTTTATTGTAAATTCGCGGCTATTTTCTTAAATTTCATGACGTAGTATCTTTGTTCCTTTGTTTTATTTATTTACTGTTATTGATTTATAATAGTTAGTCTTAGTATTCAACGTATTGTACAGTCCGTAATCCAGCCCTTGGGCTGCAATGGATTTTTAATAAAGCTATCTATCTATCTATCTTGTCTGCAGTGTTATAAATTGGATCCTGTACATTATTTTACTAACCCGGGATTAACTTGGGATGCCATGCTTAACCTGACAGGCATTAAACTAGAGTTGATGAGTGACGTGGACCAATTTCAGTTCATTGAGAAGGGAATGTCTGGTGGGATTTCTTACATCGCCAACAGATATGGGGGAGCCAATACCAAGTATATGTCTAATCACAATCCTGAGGAAGCCAGCAGTATCTCATGTATCTGGATGACAATAATCTGTATAGTGCGCCATGGGTGGTTTCCGATGGTTGACACAAAAACAAATTCATAAATTAGTCACCAAAGACAAAATTCCAGAGCATAATAAGAAGGGCTAAATTATGGAAGTGGATTTAGAATACCCAGCATTGCTGTATGAAGTGCATAACTATTATCCGCTAGCTGGGGAAAAACTGAGAGTATCAAAAGACATGCTCTCACCATATTCCAAAAGTATTCGGCATAAGTTTGGTGTGGTATCCAGCAAGTATCAAAACTACTTACAACTTTGGCAGACAAGAAGAATTATGTTCCTCATTACCAACATTTGCAGCTATATGTTTTTCTTGGTTGAAGCTAAAGAAAGTACAAAGGGTTTCAGAATTTGACCACAGCACGTGGTTGAAACAATATCCATCAAGGACAAGGGCATCAGAAAGGCTTTACTTACTTGACGCTAGTCATATTTATAAACATATTCATAAGGGCATAGTAGACGAAGATGAGATGGATTTATTGCTTATTACAGATGGTGAGAAGAAACATTATGTACTTACAGTCAACCCTGTATTAAGCGGTCACCTGTCAAAGTCCAGGAAATCGCTTTCCTTATTTACTGTAAACTTGACCTACGTTGAACAGTCACCTGTATTAAGCGGATGCGGTCACCCTTTCTAGGGTCCCAAAGTGCTGATTTTATTGTTTTCACCTGTATTAAACAGTCACTTTGTTTACAAAAAATAAATTCTGGGAGTCAAGTATAGCAAAGTTAAAATCCCAAGTGTAACTTGTTTCCACAAATGTCGCGAAATTAACTGTCTGAACAGTGACGTTCGGTTATTTTTAACCGTAGTGTCAACATTGAACATTAAATTGATCTTTAACTAGCTTCTCTTTTAGCCAATTGCAGGAAAAATTGCCCGGTTTAAAATGATATTCACAAGACACGTATAAACAATAACCAGCTCCTCTGTTAACTTCCTTTTCTTTAATAATGACCCTGGCAGAGTACTATGCAAATGGCTCTTGTCCGCATTTTTTCATGGGAATCATAGTGGAAAGTACAAACTTAACTTCTGGAGATAGCACCCGTCTTTCTAAGTGCGTGATTAACTGGGTTGGAGTACCCGAATTCCATTTAGCTCCCACGACTAAAGGCAAAACTTATAATTCTTTGTTTCATGGTGAAAAGCTGGAGTTCCAACTTATAGCATTGTATGTTAATTGGCAGTCTGTACACAAAGGCAACAGTGATAGGGGGTTTTGTTCGTCAGCGAAAGGTTTGTGTGAACACTGTACCAAAGGTTAAGCTAGTGCTGATATATACATAGTATTTCCGCAGGTAATGGTACAGAAATAAGCCCACAGGTGGCTCTTCCTTGCTCACAGGTAGCTTCCTCTTGCCCACAGGCGGCAATTAAAAAACATACGATTTTATGTTACCCCTCATCATTGGAAAGGTACCAGTTGCCTACAGGTGGCATTGAAGTTAGGAGTCCATAATTGACATCACACCAAGTTGAGAGATGATAGATTATATCATAACATCATTGTAATACTGGTTACCGGTAATCACTTTAAGTTTTACAGAAACATGTAATGCTATATTACATCACACACAGCCTATTTTCTTTCTTACAGGTCTTAATATTTTCAGTGTAGGTCCATGGAAAGAAAATCAAGACCGTTTGAAATCCAGTCACAGAGAAGTTACTTCTGTTGAACTATTTCAAGGGTTCGAGCAAACAGCCCATTCACCCAAAGCCTGTGGAACATTACTTAAGTATACAAGTTCTTTACATCGTTGGGTTAAGTTTGCTAATACTAACAAGTCAGTTGTGTTCCCGGTCTCCTCAGGTATTAGCCTCTGTGATTGAATCTAGTTATTGTGCTTTAAAATGGGCTCATGATTTTGCGGGGGTTCTTAATCCTATGAGTAGAACATTTGGCAAAAATATGGTGGAGGGGGCCAAGCGTCAAAATGCCAAACCCACTTTAACATCATTGCAATTCACTCTTAAAACAAATGGAAAAGCATGGCAACAATGACTCCAACCTTCCCTGCTTTATCCTGAATTTCTGAGTCACTAAAAACAATTGGTCATTTCTTTCAACACAGGCAACAGTCAAAGGACTTCAAATTTATTCTTATATTGAAGATGTTACCCAAAAATCTTGACCTCTGGGCATGGAATCAAGGCATGCAATCTGCAACCCCAAGACTTACTGTTTGTTGGCAGCCATACTGCATTACAAAACAGTTTTGGAGCTGTCGGTACCATAAAACTCTGTTTCAGGAAATTTGGATACACAAGGCTGTTCCTCTTGACCAACATGTTATCAAGTCAATGATCTTAACATGTGCAAACCAACAATAAAGACAATGTGTCTGTGAGCTCCAACACTTAACATCTGGAGCTGTTGTGAAAAGAAAAGGTGTGTTTGCTCACTCTGTTTCTCGAGTAACAAAGTTATTTTCAAACTATAGCCTTAAAATCAAATTCCTACCGCGGCTGTTATTGTTCTTCCTAGTTGATTGGCCTTCTTTTGCTTGTGATTTCTGTTTGGTCACTCCCGCTTTTGGTCATTGTATATATTGACTGATGATGGCATTTCTGATGGGCAATATGAGCATGCTCAACAAGTATGGAGTACTTTTAATTTGCAAAATATGGGAGAGTACCATGATCTGTATCCGAATTCGGATATATTGCTCTTAGATGTGTTTGAGAACTTCCATAAAACTTGTCTGCAGTGTTATAAATTGGATCCTGCACATTATTTTACTAGCCCAGGATTAAGTTGGGATGCCATGCTTAAGATGACAGGCATTAAACTAAAGTTGATGAGTGATGTGGACCAATTTCAGTTCATTGAGAAGGGAATGTGTAGTGGGATTTCTTACATCGCCAACAGATATGGGGGAGCCAATACCAAGTATATGTCTAATCACAATCCTGAGGAAGCCAGCAGTATCTCATGTATGTGGATGCCAATAATCTGTACGGTGCGCCATGGGTGGTTTCCGATGGTTGACACAAAAACAAATACATAAATTAGTCACCAAAGACAAAATTCCAGAGCATAATAAGAAAGGCTAAATTATGGAAGTGGATTTAGAATACCCAGCATCGCTGCATGAGGTGCATAACGATTATCCGCTAGCTGGGGAAAAACTGAGAGTATCAAAAGACATGCTCTCACCATATTCCAAAAGTATTCGGCATAAGTTTGGTGTGATATCCAGCAAGTATCAAAACTACTTACAACTTTGGCAGACAAGAAGAATTATGTTCCTCATTACCAACATTTGCAGCTATATGTTTTTCTTGGTTGAAGCTAAAGAAAGTACAAAGGGTTTCAGAATTTGACCACAGCACGTGGTTGAAACAATATCCATCAAGGACAAGGGCATCAGAAAGGCTTTACTTACTTGACGCTAGTCATATTTATAAACATATAATAAGGGCATAGTAGACGAAGATGAGATGGATTTATTGCTTATTACAGATGGTGAGAAGAAACATCATGTACTTACAGTCAAACCTGTATTAAGCGGTCACCTGTCAAAGTCCAGGAAATCGCTTCCATTATTTACTTTAAACTTGACCTCCGTTGAACGGTCACCTCTATTAAGCCGACGTGGTCACCCTTTCTAAGGTCCCAAAGTGCTGATTTTATTGTTTTCACCTGTATTAAACGGTCACTTTGTTTACAAAAAATAAATTCTCGGAGTCAAGTATAGTAAAGTTAAAATCCCAAGTGTAACTTGTTTCCACAAATGTCGTGAAATTAACTGTCTGAACCATGGTCGGATGTGGAGTCCTGGGTTGGACCCTGGGCGGGACAGGCGGGATCTCGCCTTGGATCCCAGGTGGGAGGCGGGATCCAACCTAGGATCCCGGTTGGGGGGGATCCCAGTTTCGACCCTGGGAGGGATGGGCAGGATCCTGCCTTGGATCCTGGGTTGGACCCCGGGCGGGAATGGCGGGATCCCGGCAATCCCACCTGGGATCCCAGGTGGGATTGGCGGGATCCCGCCTGAATCCGGCCTGGCTTTTTAATTGGGGATTCTGCCGCCATCATTCCATTCTGAAAAGTTACCTTACAACCTTTACTTCATCACCCATGAGACAGATATACTTCCATCTGACCATGATAAGGCAGAGGGAAAGAACACTTCGGCAAATCTGCAGGAGGAGCCAAAATATCAGCCACAGGATATTTACAGATTGACTACAGTGATGAGAGGAATACAGTCAGAAAGAAATAGCACTGATTTCCAAGTACGGTTTTTACCAACCATTAAACCAAGATATTTATATATTTTTTGGACTGTAGAGTTACATTTCCATTTTTCTTGTTATCGAACACGTAGGGGCTCGGTTGGTAAGTGAATTTTTTTTTTGATAAGGGTGAAATATCACAAACTTGGTTTTTGTAGTATTGAGAGTTAACTTACTGGATGTTAACCATTCGTGGAGGTTTCGTAATTCAATATTTACTATATTTTCTAAGGACTACAGCGTAACTTCATTTTAAGCTAATTTAAGCAATAGAGCGAAGAAAGATTTCAGAATTACCCAGCTTACTGCAACTCTATTATCTCAGGGTACTTAGCTTATCGTGACTCCCCCAGTTCATTTAATATTCATCTAAGCTTGTTAGCTTTATGACGGTTGATGTCTCTGTCAGGTCATCTCTGCATGGCAATGCTGATGGCCTGTACCATCCACCTTTGCCAGAAAACCCCACGTCTGACACCCTTGATGAAACAAACAATTTTTGTGCATCATTTGTTGTTGGAGCAACTACCGGTGACCGTTCAACAACTTTTGTCGAGGATGAAAACCAGTTTGAACCCAGACCATACCCAACGTGGTCCAGTGCTCACCTTAGCACAGAGCAGTCAAAGGATAAGCATATCAATGCAGTACTCCAGTGGCTGAAGGTAGGAAAAAGACCACCTAAAGAAGAAATGGGCTGGGCAGATCGACATAGGTGGTCTCTATGGGGTCAATACAATTGGTAACGTTTGCAGAATGAGGTGTTGCACCAGTGATGAAAGGCCTGGACATGAGAGCCTGCAGATCTGTGTCCCAGAGCAGTTAAAGGGTGCTGTGTTGCAGGAGTAACATGACCAGTGTGGACACTTGTCAGTGTGTAAGACTACAGACAATGTCCAGAAGAGCTTTCATTAGGTTGGCTAAACTGCAGATATTGAACTGTACTGTTGTATGTGTCACATCTGCGGCTCCAGAAACAGACAAAACCACTGGTAAGAGTGCCCATACAATCTATTAAAATAGGCTACCCTCAAGAGAGGATTCAGAATGACATTCTCGGTCCCCTTCCAGAGACCAACAAAGGAAACAAGTTTGTTGTTACGTGGCGGACATGTACACAAAGTGGCCCAAAATGTACGCCTTACCTGGTCAAGAGGCTAACACGGTCAACTACGCTGTCATGGACTTCGTATGCAACTTCGGTTGTCCTCGAGGGGAACTCAGCGACCAAGGCTGCAATTTGAGTCTAGGTCATTTCATATCTTAAGCAACATGATTAAGTCCATCAAACAAAGGACAACACTATACCACCCTCAGTGTGATGGGGGTGTGGAGTGACTTTTCCGCACAGTTACCGGTGTTATTGCCAAGGTTGTGGAGGAGCAAGAGGAGTGTGATCAGTATCTTCCTAAGGTCTTTCTGGCTTTGCAAGCATACACCTACAAGATGACCGGCTTTTCTCCCAGTATGCTCATGTTCAGCAGGGAACTGAGATTACCTATTGACGCAATAAGGGAGGGCCCTCTGTTAAAACAACTGTCTGATTACCCATCTTTTGCAGCAAGAAATTCTTAAGGGAGTGTATGATCGACTAGGGGAACTCTGAGAGTCAACCTTCATCACCAGAAAGATGTCTACAACGCATGCTGCAAGGGAAACGCAAAGCCAAACCGAGTTGGAGATCTGGTGTGGTTAGAGGAAAAGGCCGTTCCAAGGTGGGTACACTGGAAATTCTTTTGCCCCCAAGTCCAAACCGTGGAGAGTAGTGAAGATCACATCTGATGTCACTTACAAGGAGGCACTTGTGAGGAGGCAACACCCACACGGGGAAGATGGAAACCGGAAATGATTGTAAACTTTAACCGTCTTAAACTGTACCTACTGAGACCCTCTCAGCTTCAACCGAAATTGCATAACATCAAGGAAGACACTGGCCTACCTACAAATCTGACTGTTGGAGGGCCTGCTGTGTTTGAGTTACCAGGGCCCAGCTCTGACAGAGAACACCGCACCTGTCAACCGTCGGCCCAATAGCTGGCCAAGACATTCAACCAGGGACAACCATGTCCCTGCCTGAATGGGAGACTTCCTTATAGGGAAGGACATTCAGTTTAATCAAATGAAATGTGCCTTTTGATGTTTATTTTCGACGCACACAGATTTAAGTAAATTCTTTTATTGTATTTTTGTTTATTCATTTAGTCATGCTACTGATTCTCCTTTCCATTCATCTAAGTCTGCAAGACATGTTGTTGAAACGCAATGTATTCCTTCTCAATTGGCCCTCGCTTAGCTCTTTGCCATCAAATCCTTGCTTATTTTGATGAATTATAACAGCAAATTCATGATTGCTTGTCTGGAACTCGATAATTTGATGGAAACCTGAGAAGACAAAGCGTCTTTGTAAAGTAAACACTTGAGCATGAAGGACGCCAAAGTATTGAATTTCACTGCGCTAATTATGATAATCCGGAACAAGTTGTTCAAAGCTGGGTTAAGATAACCCAGGGTTAGTGCAAGATTTGAATTCAGATTTGAAAGCTTAAAAACCATTTTCATTTTGTCTTCAATTTGATAATTGGAGGCTCTAAAGATAGCAAGAAAGAAAGAGAAATCTGGATTAAATTTAACCCTGGGTTAAGCACTAATCGGCCTTGGAACAACTGGACCCTGATTAGCATAATCTGATAACGTCACAAAATAAATTTGTAGAAAATTCCATGCAGCTCTGTATTTTCAAACGATTTTCGGGTTGTTTGGCTTAGATATTGAAAAACAGTCTTTGTTACTACCATATTACACAAAATAGACATTTCCTGGCCAAATGATATTCTTCATAATATGCCTTAATAATTTTTTTTGCGGAATATTATGGGTTTCTTGAGGCCAAAATATTTTGTTTTTGAAAATTTAATTTTTGCCCTTTCCAATGAGGTATAGATTCATATGAAACTGTAAATAACAACAGAGATACAATTTTTTAAAGTTCATTGTCAAAAATACTTAAAATAAAGGTGGAAGACAACGAGTTAAATCACCCCCCTCCCTCCTTCAGAAGTTTCTTCCCTTATACATAACCATGCTTCATACAACTTCAAACAAATTTCAAGGACAAATTAAAGTTTTCAAGGACTACGATTTATTTAATAAATCGGCAGTCTTTAACCTCCTTTTGAACACCTTACCAACTAAAACACTCAGTGGAGTCACTGGACCAAACAAAGGACCACATGTTCAGTGAGGCATCAACACACTTTTTGCTGCAGAAACAAACACTGGTATTTCAAGATGGAACTGAAGTGACAGAAGATTTTTACCTAGTGACATATGCTCAAAAGGAAAACGTCAAATATCCATTAAGGACAAGGGCATCAGAAAAGCTTTACTTACTAAAGAGCTGGTAAAAAGGCATTTACCAAAATGCTTTTTTAAGTGTCCAAGAACACGAGTTATTATCGATTGCACAGAATTAAAGGTTGAGAAACCCAGTGCCCCCTCTTCTCAAAAAGTCACTTGGAGTCATTACAAAAGCCACAATACATTCAAACTGCTTGTTGGTATCACTCCTTCAGGAGCATTTAGTTCATCTCTGACCTTTACTCTGGGGCAATATCTGACCATGCAATAACTATTAGGTCAGGGTTACTTGAAAAGCTAGAGCCCATGGATGATATCATGGCAGATCGGGGATTCAACCTAAGAGACCTTGTTACAAAGAGAAATGCAACACTGAACATATCCCCATTTGCCAAAGGGAAGCAGCTGTCAACTAAAGCATGTACTAAAACAAGACAGATAGCATCTCTCAGAATTCATGTTGAGAGAGCCATCCAAAGAATGAAAACGTTTAGATTATTGCAGGCAGTCATCCCTATCAGTATTGCTGCAGTGGCTAATCAGACTGTATTTGTCTGTGCAGCACTTTGTAACTTGCTAAAACCACTTGTCAAAACGTAAATGGCATTATTTACACAACAAGGCTGTTGATCTGGACACCTAATGCTTGCTAGTGTAGCCTAAAATTAATATTTTTTTGCTATTCAATAGTTTGTTTGTTCCAATAGATCTTGTTATCTTACATTGGTTTAGATTATTAGAAATTGTATTTCACGCTGCTAGGTTTATCTAGAAGACAATGCGTTCTTTCCCACGTTGAACCCTTCGATAAGCAAGTTCATAAACAAGGAATGTGTTAAAAAAAGGTTCAAGTTTTTTAAGTACAGGAGACCAGAAATGTTCTGTAAAACTCACTTTTTCATAAAACAAGTCTCCATTTGTCCCCTGGGCTACAAGAACTCCCCAGTGATATTCTGTGACAAACATTTGCTGGTACAACTGTAAGTAATATTTGTGGTTTCTGTTCAGCTCAATAATTTCATTATCATTGTGTTGCACCTTTAACCATATGTGTTGCCTTAAAAGGACATCTGTTAAAGTTTTACCAGGTTTAACTTAAATGTACTTAAACTCAACAATCCCTGGGGTGCTTTCCTCTTGATCAGTAATTATACCCTCTGGGCTTGCACCTAAAAAACCATGGGTTTTGCTGATCAAAAAAGTCACACTTTGTAGTTAGACTCCCTTCTGTCCCTTGCTGTCCCACTTGATTACGAATGCTTCTATTGCAGGTTTGGTAAAGGTCATTTCTTCTAAATTACTGGCTTCGTTGTGTGTCCCCTTTCTTCTCTTCCATTCTTCTTCTCTTCTTCTAGTACAAGTGACCACTGCATTTTGTCGAAGAAAATCATGTAAACATCCCCTAAAATCGGGCAGCAGCACCTGTTTGGTGAACGCTGAAACTAAAGAACACATTTTGACAGGGGTTCAACATTCTTTGATTTGGAAGACCAGCAACTGGTATTTCAAGATGGGACTGAAATCCCTGACAAATTTAATCTGGCTATGTATACAGAGGAAAATGACATCAAGTATCAGTCAAGGATAAAAGTGTGTGAAAGGCTTTACTTGCTTGATGCAAGTGAAGGAAAAGGTATATGCGCCAATATTTACAAAAAAAGCGGTATTCAGTGATTACAACACAACAATAATTCTGCCAAAGTTATTTCACTATGAAGAGACACTTTACTATTATTTTTGCGGTTTTTAAAAAAAAATCGATACTGAACCGTTCATTTCATTCCTATTTCCATGCGACTATGACTTTTGATATTTGTAACATCAAAATTGAATCGCACTTTAACATTGTCTCTCAAATTCTAGTGGACAAGAGAGCAGAGAATGTCCTCCCAGGCACACCATCACTTTTACAGCTTCAAGTAAGACACACTGAGTACTGATGCTGTTTGTATGTTGCTTTGGTCAGGTCCAGAAATTCAAAAAGTTAAAACTGTGGTATAAATGTTTGGAAGAGTATGCCTTGGGTCTTCGAAAAGCAAAAGAGCCAGTCCAATACAGGGCCAGCATAGAGTTTAAATTTTTTGATTGACTCTTTCACTCCTGAAGTGGTAAAAGTAAAGACTTCAGCTACTTTTAAAAGATGCTACTATTCACAAGTTCCTACGAAGACGATTCATTTGAACAGTAACACCAAATTTTGGATTTTGTACACAGAGCTAGGGGTTTATTTGCAAAGTCATAAAAAAGTTAACTTATCCAGACTTGTCATTTCTGCAAGTAGGAGAAAGTCACTTCCAGACTCAGCTCTTATTGCCTACCCAACTAGAGATCATACTTACTATATATCAAAGTAAAGCACCACCTTTTTAACTGGTAAGACTTACCAAGTACGAAAACACCTACAGGGCTTGACACTTACGGTAGCCAAGTAGCCACAGACTAGTAGAAATTCAGTTTTGGTTAGTAGGTTTTCGATTTCCACTACCCACTTTAGTTAGAAAACAAAATGAAATTGATCGACCTACACCTCTCTCAAGGAAGACATCTTGCAATTTCATTGTAGACATATCATGTTAATAGGCATGTGCTGTTCAGCATGTATGCAAATTTATCAGTGGCATGTAAATGGGTTACTGAACATGTTATCATGTTGACAGAAATATTTGACAAACAAGACAGGATTTTCTGACAGCGCACATTGATGTTCTTTTTCGGTACGAAATCAGTAGAACAAAACATGAGTTTTCTGATAAAATCATGCAAAAAATCGTGCGGAAATAAAAGAACATTTTCTTTACCTGACTAGACATGACGTGCTCGTTCACATGAGACAAGCTCCCACTTCACGCAAACACTTTTAAAACTTATATTGAATTTACTAGTATAAATATGTTTGCCAAGGCATCATTATTAAGAAATTTAACGCAGAGTTTCACAGCATTGCCAATGCTTTCCAAACGTTTCTACGGCGGCCATTTGTGAAAAAGTCTCGACAGTTCTTACCATGACGTCTCCGTGTCTTGATATTTTTCCAAGAAGTCTTGAAGAAAAAGAGAGTCCTGAAAGTCTTTACAGGAAAATCGCTGGATTTTACTTTGTGATCTGTCGGCCTGACAGATTTGATGTGAGTGAAACTCCGAGCCATTGAACAAAATATTTAAATTAAAACTGGCGCAATTCCTTGAGATGATTTTGGTTTGCTGTGTTTAAACCTGTCAAGCGTGACACAAGGTGTGCCTTACTGTGTCAAGTGGTTTCAGATGCAAATTCTTTTGTTTTTCTCAAAATTCCATAATGGATATAAGAAGATTTGTTAATGATGGGGAAAAAGGCAAAGACGATAGTTCTGAGAAGGAAAGACCTGCTGAAGAGGGCGCAAGTGCAAGACCTCCACCGCCAAAGCGGAAATTTCAGCAATTGTGGAAATGCAACTTCCCATGGCTTATTCACCAAGATGGAGCAATGTTTTACACGTGGTGTGTTGAAAAAAATAATCTGTCCCATTACTCATCAGCGTTCATCAAAGGTGGCCGTTCTAATTTTTGCTCAGAATCTCTTAGGAGCCATGCAGGATCTGTTGGTCATAAAAGAGCGGAAGATTCTTTTCGTATTGCAGCCAATCCACAAGAAACAGCTATTCCTCGCACCTTGAGGCAGTTAGACAAAGAAGCCGTTTCAAAGCTTGAAAAACTGTTTGACAATGCATATTTCGTAGCAAAATTAGAGATGCCATTCACGACTTACCCTCACCTCTGTCAACTTGAACAGAAGCATGGAATTGAGCCTTGGCAAACCTACAGAACTGATAAGGCTTGCAAGAGTTTTAGAATGGCAATATCCAAACTCTTTAAGAGTGAACTTGAGGAGCAAGTACAAAGGGCATGTTTTTTAAGTATCATGACAGACAGTGCTACAGATGCAGGTGTTCGCGAGGTTGAAGATATGTATGTTCACTTTTTGAAAGATGAGGAAGCAGTCAACGCATTTGTAGGGCTCAAATCCTGCTCTAATGCTAAAGCTCCAGGTATTACTGAAGCTGTTAACAGTGCAATGACTGATGTCTGAAAATTAGACAGAAAAAGCCGTTGCCCTAGGGTCCAACTGTGCATCTGAAATGGCTGGAGACATGGGTGGGAGTCTATGCCCTGCTGAAAAGAGATATTCCCCATCTGATCAAGGCACACTGTGTTGCTCATCGATTAGAGCTTGCCTTTTCGAATAGTGTCAAGGTACTTCCACCGTTAGAGGAGGCCAAGGATATGTTGCACAGAATATGGAAACATTACCATTATTCACCTAAATCAGTGCATGAATTAAAAGAGTTGGCTGAGAGCATGCAGGTGAAGGCTTACAAAGCAGTGAAGGCAGATGGCACCCATTGGGTTCCTCCCTTAAAGAGAGCTCTGGATATTCTTCTTTTGAAGAATTACTACACGGTAGTAACCCATTTACAGCACAGTTCACAAGCAAGAGATGCAAGTGTAACAATGCAAGGCAGAGCCTCTAATTACTGCAAGAGGTTAGTCAGTTACAAGGTTCTGTTATTCCTTCATTTGCTTCCGGACACAGTTACAGCAACAAGTAAGCTGTCACTTCAGTTGCAGGATGACAAGATCTCGATTTCCCAGCTTCAAGACAAAGTGAATACCCTCTCATCCACTCGAAGCATTCAAAGTTAGATCAGGCGAAAATCTCACCTCATTTCAGCAAGGAGTTGGTAATGGGACTCACTACAAAGTTCTTGATTTTACCAGGTCTGGATGCCATGCAGAGTCTTTTGCTTCCCGTAGAGATGACATCAGAGACAAGGTCGCTTCTTTTCTAAGTGATAGATTCCAAGGTTTAGGCAATGATCCAATTCTTCATGCTGCAGCAACTTTAACCGACCACCAGCCATGGCCAATAAATAATCAACAGCTGATGCTTATTTACGGTGAGGATGCCCTTCAGATTTTGTCAGAGCACTTTGAGGCCCTACTAAACCAAAACCACTTCAACTGGCAGTCCTGCCTTGATGAATGGATGGAGGTCAAAGTTCATTTGCAGAGAGAGGGGAGAGAGGAGAGCTGGAGTACAAAAACAATGACTTCTAGAGGAGCAAGTTTCCCGTGCAAGAACGTTACCCCAACTTATTCCTGATGACCGAGCTCTGCCTTGTGATACCTGTCCAAACTGCCTGTAGCGAAAGAGGCCACCCCTGTCTGAACAGAGTTATGTGCGACTTTAGGTCAACACTTGACGTTACGACTGTTGATGCACTAATGAGAATCTCTTTAAATGGTGGATCGCCAGCAAATTTTCACTCTTCTTTGCTGGTTGCCAGATGGCTTGACTCTGGGGAGAGGGCTAAGTGGTCAACTTTCATGAATTAATCTAACCATTAATTTCTTACCAAAAAGTAAAACCGTCTATATCAAGGGAATATCTGAAACGTGCAGCTTAATGGATTTTTTTTTTAATTTCAGTCCCAATTAGTTTAATCATGTGGCATCTCACAAAATACTGTTGTTGTTTTATCGTTGGACCTCACAGGTTTAAAGATGGCATCTGGGCAATGGCAATCTCTGAACCTTAATTGCAGGTTAACTGATTTCTTTCCGGTAACTATATGTCTTAATCATGTTGAATTTCAAAAAAGTTTTGTTTTATCATTGGAACTGGTTTAAGTAAAGTGTTACTACCAACATTACGTTTTAAAGGGCTTCGCTTGCATTGTGCTTTTAAGTCTTGCTAGTAATTCTGCTGTTATTGGACCAAGCCAACATCAACACATGGCTAGTAAAAAATGTATTTGGTGAGTAACATGTAACTTGTCACCAGCCTCTAGACTAGCAAGTTGAAAAGTTAGTGTCGAGCCCTGACTTTATGAATGGCTGCAAACCTGATGATCATCACCCTCAAGCTCAAATGAAACAGATTTTTCAAGAGGGTAAGCTCAAAACAGGGGATAAAAAGACAATCAAAGAGTTTTCTCAAAAATATATTGTTTCAGAAAAGCTGGTTGCAGATTATATTGGGAATCCAACTCACAATGAAATGAGAAAAGATAAGTGTCGAACAGATAATGACAGGAAGCATGCACAAAAAAAGCAACAGGAATACAAAGACATTGAGTGGGAAGATCTCTATCACAGAAACCAGCTGCCATCTCCTTTGTGCAGGACTCAAATTCAGAGTCTAACAGTGACAGTGACAGGGTAGGGTGCATTGTTGGATCTATAAGTAACTCATCAGAACTCTAAGACTCAGTAGATCAGGCAGTGGATACCTAACAAGAGCAAGAAGACAAAGCAACGATACCCAAGTCTAGTACAAATGCACGGAAAAGGACGTGAGTCCCCTGAGAAAACTGTGCTGTGGCATAATATACATGTAGAAATGTAACCTAGTACCTATAATAAATCACCAAATTAAATCAAAGTAGGTAGAAAGGAAACTTTAATCTGTAAGAAAAATGGAAAGCAACATCACAAAAATCCTCATTAAAAAATAGTAGAAAAGATGTGACCCTCCCCTTGAATAGCTCACAAAGAGGTATGATCCTCCCCTTTTGGTGCTCATTTTCACTGATGAGCCTCCCTTCTAAGGCCCTCCCTCCCCCCATGAAAAAAACGCCTTCCCTAAGGACTTTTGATGCAGAATTGAAACCATTTTTACTGAAGTGCTCTTGTTAAATGCAAATCCCATAGGTAAAAATTAATAGTTTATTATGCATTGTGTATCAAGTTTTAAATGAGATTTACATGCACTGGTGTGGACTTCTGACAGTCCCAAACTAACTTCTAATACCAAGTATTAGTATATACACACTCAGTGATCTTGGTAATTTAAGCAATCTGATTGGTTAGCTATCCCGGACTATGACGTTATATTCACCGCGCTGGGCGGTGAATATTAAGCAGAACAAAATCGCTGTCCTGAACTGGGTGTTTTGCCCAAGTTTCATAGTAAAGCCTTTTTGGAAATACACGAATATCCAAGTGCTGATGACTTTGAAGGCAAGAAACGACTTCATGGTGTTTAAACAGCATGATTTATTGGGAAGTGGTTTACTGTAACCGACATTTTGTACGCTCGAAGCTATGTTTACCACTACAGAGGAAAACGAGGTCGCTTTGTCATTGTCTTGTGATTTCGAGATTTTCTCACAAGACCAATTTTGCCCATAAATAGAAGTTAATTTATGGAGAAAAGAGGAAGGCAAATATTTTTGAAAATTGTAAGTGCTAGCAAGTTAACAAGGCAAAGAACTTGGGAGATAAACAATGCTCACCTTGATCGTAGACGCTATTGACAGCATTTGCAAGAAGCGACAAAGAAAACTTTCTCATTCACGGTGAGTTGACAGAAACAAATAAAGCTCTACTATTCTTCTCAGAATTGGGTAGTAATTTGAATTTTCGGCGTTTTCTTTTCAACCGTTGAAGCTAAAGCTTACAAAACTCAATACAAAGAGATTAAAACTATCATTTGCCATGTTTGAAGATACTGTAACCATCTAACTTTTGCACATCCACTGTTTACGGCTTCATGTTCACACATGAATTCACTCGTCAATCTAACTAATCGTTTTTAATGGCTTCCTTTCTGATTCTGTTGAGATCTCTTCGTGTCAATATACTAAAACAATTAATTATTCATCTCAGGCTCAGTTAATATTGTTGAATAATCCCCTCAACTTCGTCTTGGGGATTATTCAACAATATTAACTGAGCCTTCGGAGAATAATTATTAAATATTACATGGACTTTGTAGATCAACATGTGCAATCTTTCCTACCAAAAAAATGATGCAGAATTGTACAAACTTGTGAGTACTTTTCAAAAGAACAGCTTCTCAAGACTTGAAGAATATATAAAAAATGTTAGATGTAGATTTAATTTTGGACATTTTTTACAAAAATTTCCAAAATCCTCTTAATAGCACAGATTAACAAACGTGCGACAACTGAAAAACACCATGGTATGGCAAAGCTATGCTTGACAGAAAAGAAATCAACATAGCCGTACTGATGAAAGATGGTGCAAACCCGGTAGCGTACTTGAACGAACCATTGAAGAATCATTTGAGACAATTTCAGAAAAAAAAGAAACATTATTGAAAGAGTTTCAGAACATTGAGACTGCAGTGAAAAGATGTTTCAAATGACAAGTTGCCACAGAAACTAAACACACCGAACCAGCAAAGATGACTGAACCTCCATCAAGACCATGAGCAATCTTACAAGATGACCTCTGCGGACCATTCCTAAATGAGGAATACACCTTAGTTGTAAAGGATCAGTATTCTAGATACTCTGAAGTGGAATTTGTTACCTGCACAACTTCATTTGGGGCAATAACAAGATGGAAATTGAAACAGATTTTCTCAACTTATGGGGTACCTGAAATCTTTCCGACAGACAACAAACCACCGTTTAATTCACACATGTTCGCCGTTTTCGCACAAGAATCTGGATTTAAACACAAGCAAGTCACCCATGTTCATTCTAAAGCACAAGGTCAAATTGAGGGATTCAATAACATGGTTAAAAAGCTATTACCATCACAAGACAAGAAGACAAGACCATGTAGAACCCCACGAGACAATCCCTGGGTTGTCAAAAGTAGCCGGCTTCCAGTGAAAACCGCCACCTACTTGGTTAGCATCAGCCCGCTACTCCGCTTGGCATTTTTTAAATAAAATACATGTATCCCTGGACTGGCCGCTTACTTTGATAACTCAGCCATCTACTTCAATACATTCTGACAACCCTGAATCTACGGTATGCTTCAAGCATATAGAAGCATTAACCACCAAGCAACTAAGATGACTCCATACTACCTAGTAATGAATAAGGGCGTCAGAACCAGACTTGCGTACTTTCCCACCGAGACCACTATAGCAGAGATGAGCAAATCTGAGCACCAAACAACACCAAGAAACACATTGAAAATGGGCAACGCAGTGATCGTAAAACATGACAACAAAAACAAGGGCCAAACCCCATATGAGCCTTACATTTACATTATCAAAACAATTGACAACGAGTTTTTGCACAAAATATAAAAAAAGAGTAAGACAAATGTTACTATCCAGAAACAATGCTGACAAAAATGTTACGATGTTCAATTTTTCTACCACTTTATAAAACTTTTCTTCAAAACAGTAAGTCATTGTTGATTTTATTAATCACTGTCTGTGTCTTCCCTTCATCTCCAGGAAAAGTGCTGACACCTTGAAACAAAGCCCCTCAGCTACCCTTTTACACCACCACCAGAAAGCCCAAAGCATGTGCGGTCCGTCGGTCAAAAAGCAAGGTAGAGAAAGGCTGCAATGCTACAATGGCCAGATGAAAGGCTAAAGAACAACTATGAGATAGGGAGAAACCCTGACTGAGCATTCAACCAAGTGACGCAAAGGTCATGGTTATAGCCAATCCATAGGTCCATAGGTGGCAGCAGACAGCATTGATAACTGATCAGGTGCTTTGATAGTTGTAAAATCTTTTTTAGGGTTTTCACTTTTCAATTGTGGCTTTCCAGAAGCAAACACCTGTGTGTTTGTGGCATCATTACAATCAAGGCAGTTGTAGTTGTAGTGTACAGTGTTCTGTTTCTCCTGAAGAACAATGTGCAGTCGCAAACAAATACTTTTTAATGTATCTCAAGATCCACCTTTTAGGTTTGACTACTTTGGGTAGGTGTAATAGTTTTTTATTTACTTCCATATTTTCACTTTACTGTCGTTTTATTTATAATTTTTGTGTTTTGTATTGTAATTTTATTGTAATGAGCATCTGATGATTCACCTGTTACAATGTACGTGCCCTAAAAAATTATCACTATTAGCCCTTTTCTCTTCCTCATGACCAACTAAAGCAATCCGATTTTTCCTGCAGTGGGTTTTGAGTTAACCCTTGGTAGTATGCAGATATTTTTATACGCAGTGATTTTAAGCTATTTGGTGCTAGGTATTTTGGTGGCTGGCCAGCAGCCTTACATTTTTATCACTCAATGCTTGTTTTGGATTTGACTGAAACCCAAGGGTTTCTTTTGTTTTAATGCCCCCTGTCGATTCAAACATTTAATTGTTTAAGTTTTGTATGTAACTGCTGCAACACCTGGCATGGTAAGATAACATGGTGATACTTAAATGTCCTTGTTACATTCTCAACATGAAAGACTTCGGGAAAGCCACACTTGCAGTTGTGCATTTTATCTTCCGGGTTTAGTGCCCTTTTAAATTTTAATCCAGTTTACTTTCCTTTTAAGAGATATAGAAACTTGGTTCTTTATTTCATGTTCTTTGTTTGTACCACATTAATTTGTTTGTCACAAGTATTTGGGCTACATGTTACAAAAAAAAAATGAACTTTTAAACAGTCAAAAGTTGTATGTTACCATTACTTCTGTGATTTTCAACTGCATGTATTTTCACAGTGGATTTCTTCTTTCTGATTTTGCAGTCACTACTCTTTACATTGTTAGTGTTTTTGTGGTCAAGTCTGGGAGAACATGTATCTTGCAATCTGCCAGATTCATGAGCTGTGCCTCTCTCATAAGTTGGATAGCATGTCAACATGCATTTTGTTCCCCTGAAACTAATATATGAACCTAGAGAGGCAAAAGTGACCAGGGGGCTGCTATGAGTAGTAGTAGCATAAAGACGCTTGAAGAGACTATCTGCACTGTCCTGCCACCTGGTTTCCTGTTAACGGAAAATGGCCAAATTTGTCTCCAACCTATTCAACAAAAGGAGGAATAGGACATTGACTAATGCAGAAGTCTCAATATCTTTACTTAAGGTAAAAAAAGCACAGAAAACTGGCTAAGCAGATGTAGAAGACGACAACGAAATCTGGACAGCACTTGATGTCTCAGAATTTGGCAGGAAAGCTGAAAAAAATCTTTGAACGTTCATGTGATAGAAATATCTATCAAAAGTACCAAGACAAAAACTAACAGCATAGAACAATGTACAGCAACATTAGAAATTTCAGACAAGGTGCAAATTTCACCAGCACTCAGTTTACTCAAATGTCAACCAATTTAAAGAAAGCTCCAGGCAGCAATCGCTGAACAATCTTAGGAAAACCGCAGCGAGAAAAAGGTGGGGCCATTTAATTGGACCAGTATCAATTTTTCTGCAAATGAGCAGAATTCCCTTGATCTGCCACACCGGGAAGCCCCCTCTTTCTCCAGTTTTAAACGAAACCTCTCCAAAATGACTTTTAAAGTACCTGTTAATAAGTAAAAACTTACTACCTACTTGTGTGCCATTAAATGTATGACTTTCGTTTTTTAATTCTAATTTATTGATGCGCATCTCACTTTTTTGAACTTATACCATTTTTTAAAACTTTTATAATGTAACCTTGTTTCAACTTTCAACTGGTAAATTTTATTATAGTTATTACCGATTTTAGTCTAAGAGGACTCTCCTGTAAATCACTGGTTTGGGTGAAGTTGGCATCCTCAATAAAGATTATCATCTTTCATCCATTCATTTTTCTCATTTTTCATGTTCATAATTTTTCTTTTCTGTGCACTTTTTTCTTTTTTTCCTGTGCACTACTTTTGTTTTTAACTGTCTTCATTTTAGATCTCTTCGTACCCAAAAGGCAGTCACATTTCATCTAATTCAAATTGGAACAATTTCTCACACTGTTGTTCTTTCGGTGAAAGTGTTCTTTTTTTCTTCACCACGAAGATTGAAAAGTAAAATAAAAGTAATTCAGTTTTTAGATACCTACGATACTGTGGTTAATGTACATGCATAGATCTGTCATTAAGTAGTACTGTAATTGAGTGGACCTATAATAAAGTTGATTGGTAAGTAAGTGGCACTGTTATGTTTTAGCACTGTATTTTTTCTCCCTCTCTTTCTCTATTGTTTATTTTTTAAATTTATTTTTTAATCTCTTTTTTTGCTTTTTCACTGTATTTTCTGAGGAAAGTGAATGAGAAAAAATAAATAAAGATAAAGGGTAAGTGTACATTTAAGTGTACATTAATAACAGCTATATTCCCTTACGTGAACCACTGTAACATTTCTTTTTACCTCTTTACCTTTGCTATGTTCTTTTTGCACTTTTTCTTTCTGTTTTGCTAGTGTAAATCACGTTTCTCTCATTGCACAATTAATTACCAAAATTATTGAATATTATACAAACTAGATTGCACCTGGTTTTGTATTATTTATTTATTTTCTGTTATTATGTTTTTCTCTTCTCAACTAGCCCATCTCAACTAGCTCAGAAGCTTATTGCGTTTGAGGTACAAGAACACAAGCCTCAATTTGTGTTGGGTGTTCTGTGCATTGTTGGGTGTCCCGTGCAATTAATAAGGGAGGTTTTTTCAAGATTGCATTTGTGTCGACACACATTTGCCTCGCTTTGAGGCAATTGCTTACATTTTGCCTCACTTTGATGTGCTAACTCACGTGGTGATTCGTGTGTCCTCAGCGTTCATCTTTCAAACATTTGCTGAGGTCTGCTATTAATGTCTTCGTAAAGCGTACATATTTCAAGAGTTTGCTGAAGGACTACTATCGAAATGTGTTTCTTGAATCTTCCAAAGCGTTCAACACCCCGAGTAAAATTTTACTTTGGATTAAGCCTTCATATTTTTCAGCACAGTTTGTCACTGTCTTTGGAAAATGTGTGCGACTCCTGGTGCATGCGTCAATGAAAGCGGGTTGTTAAGCTCGGTGGCCGTTGTGCAAAGTAACTCTACCAAGTTGTGTAGCTCGGCGGCCATTGTGCCACAAAGTAAATCTACTGAAATGTGTAGCTTGGTGGCCGTTGTGCCACAAAGTAAATCTACCGAGTTATGTAGCTCGGAGGCCGTTGTGCCACACAAAGTAAATCTATCAAGTTGTGTAGTAGCTTGGCGGCCGTCGTGCCACAAAGTATATCTAGTAAATCTACCGAGTCGTGTAGCTCGGCGGCTGTTGTGCCACACAAAGTAAATCTACTGAGTTGTGTAGTAGCTCAGCAGCCATTGTGCCACAAAGTAAAGCTACCAAGTCGTGTAGCTCGGCAGCTGTTGTGTCACACAAAGTAAATCTACCGAGTTGTGCAGCTCAGCGGCCATTGTGCCACAAAGTAAATCTACCGAGATGTGAAGCTCGGCGGCACCATTTCATCATGACTTGTGATGTTTTCGGTTCTGGACAAACGAACATTTTAGCTCCATGTTATTTATTCCGAAAAACGTATAAACCAGCCTACAGTAGGGCCACTCAAGTCACTGAAATCAACTCACTCAACCAAATTACTGAAAAAGTTATATTGATGTGAGCACACACATTCCACTGGAGGCTTTGATGATTCCCTTGAAATGTGTGAGAGGTGTAGTGTAAGTGAACCAGTGTTCAAACACAATTCATTGTGGTCCAGCGTTCACCACAAAAAATGTGGTCTTGGTTCAGTTTAATATCAACACAACTTAAGAAGACTTGCCAGTGAACGGTTTCATTTTAAAGTAAATTTAAAGCAAGCAAGCAAGCAAGCTTTTTAACAATACCTGGCCCAGATAACCCAGGCTTAGTGCAAAATTTGAATTCAGAAGTGAAAAATTAAACAGTAAATTCAGGTTAATTCATGTCAACAAGTTGATGATTGGATGCTCTTAAAAATAGCAGAGAACATTATCTGAAGAAATGTTTTTGAACAAAAGAAGAAGAAATCCAGGTTAAGTGCTAATCAGGCCCTCGAACAACTGCGCCCTCTGGCCAGCACTTGAGACAAACCATACGATATCTCAAGCATTCAAAACCTTTTCATAATGAGACACAGTTTAATAGAGGTTTCGCCGTATGCAACCCTTACATTCAAAATATGCCATAATCATACTTATCTATCGCAAGAACCATCCACTCTTCCCCCTCAACTGCTACCTGTAAGCCTAACAAACATATCGAATGCACTCTCCTAAGCTCCGATTACTCCTAATTATGGGCATAAGGCATTGTCCTTTCATAACTGAAAGATTTAAATAAACTTCATGATGTATATTATTAAACATTATTTTTTCTAATTGCACTTTTAGAATTTTATTTGTTTATTTTGTTCATTCCATCATTAATTTTACTTCCTCTTTTGCCATTTCTATGTGATAATGTAAAATTCATTCTGTTATTGTATTGGATTAATAATAGTACCAATAATAATAATATTACGTATTTGTGTTGTGCTTATGAAATTGCTATTAGTAAAGTAGACTTAGATTGGCAGATCAATGGATATAAGCAGGTCACGACAGTGGAACTCTACAACGTACATTGAAGCAGAAGTACATGAATAGATCAGTGAAACATTACATCGGTAGATTAATGCATCAGCAGATCAACCAATCAATAGATTCATAGAGCTGTGAATTCTTAGCACAGTCAATCTCCAGCTTTTTTGGTAAATCAAAGATTCTGGTATTATATATACCATTGAACCTCTCTAATACAGACACCGAAGGGACAGAGCCAAGTGTCTGTATTAGAGATCGAGGTGTCCCTATAGAAGACTCACTATGACGTCACTTTTATGACTTGACTTACAGTTTTAAGTGTTCTGTAGCTAAAACGAGGCTCACACTCAAAAGTTGTAGCGAAAAGTACAATTCTGAAAGTGTCTTTTGCTATTTTGCAAGTGCAGTAAACAGTAAACTAAAGTACAAAATGTAATAGAAAAGATCTTTATGCTATATTTCGTTATTGAAGCCTTCAAAAAGTCTGTTATGTTCCTCTGTATACCTCTCACAAATCGTTGTTGGTATGTCCAGTGACTGGGCTTTTGAAATCACCTTGCATAGCTCATCAGCCAGACTAGAAGGGATTCACCCTGTGCAGATTCACCTGATCAGGATTCAGGATTCACCTGATCACCGCAGTGTCCATAATAAAGAGGTTAACTTTATATGAATTTACTCTCTGGGGCTGAGATTTAGTGTTTATTGTCCGTATTAGAGAGAGTCCGTATTATAGAGGGTTTTTTTAAAGAAAATATATGAGTTTTGTAGGGCCATTGGAAACTGTCCGTAATAGAGAGGTGTCCGTACCAAGAGGTTCGACTGTACCACCAAAATCAGTAGACTTGATGGCAGACCAAGTTAACTGACTAAAAAGCTTCAAGTAAATCTTAAGTTACTTATTTGCCACTTTGTGTTTCATTTCATTATTTTCTGGAGTTTATTTTGTTCCAACATTATCACATGTTTGTACAAACAATGTCAACTTTATTCTTTGGCTTGCACAAATTAGTGCAAACCAAAGAGAAAAGCTCTCAATTGCCATAAAATTCCGAAAATAAGCCCCTCCATGTATAAGCCCCCCAAACCAGTAATGCAAAAAACCCTCTGCTAAATCGCCCCTTCAAATAGAAGCCCCCCAGGGGCTTGTACTTGGAAAATTGCCCTCAAATACAAAGTAAAAGAAAGCAAAATCAGTAAATTTACTTACAACTGTAAGGCTAGCCCAGTCTAGTTTGAAACACAAATTCCCTCTGAATATAATCCCCGCCAGAAATAAGCCCCTCAAAAAGGGCCTTTAAAAAATATAAGCCCTGGGGCCTATTTTCAGAATTTTATGGTATGTTATTTGAATAAAGCAAACATAAGTTCCATTATCCTACGAGTGAGTAAACAGTTATGCACCTTACATAACTTAAGTCATACAAAGAGCATCTCTAAATCCAAAATTTTGATCAAGTACAAGATTTTCACTTTGGTAGTGAGACAGCAGTTTATGATGAGACAAAAATTGAAACTTACAGTTTTTCTTTTCCCTTCAAAACAGCTGCTCCACAAAATGTCATTGAACACACATACATCTGTATCCACCAAATACCTTGAAGTGTCAATGTCACAGCAACTGCAATAAGATCAGTGACAGCTTAATTAAGTTATTTTGATTTACAACTACTCGTTGACCTTCAAAGTTCACAACAGATAAACAGCAGCACAGCCAGGGCTTGACCTTGGCTGAAATAAATGGTCAAATACTAGTAAATTTGTTTCCTTCACATTAGCTAAAAAATACATAACCAGATTCTAACTATGTTTTCTAATTGAATTCACTGCTGTCTTCCTTGTTTGAAGAAGTTATGTGGTAAGAATAGCATACACGTAATTTAACCCTTTCACACCCCCCAAGACCAAGACCAAGACCAAGGCCATGTAATGGCAGGATAATTTTTCAAAATAATCCTTAAAATAATTATGTGGATGACATTCTATCATAAGCATGGCATGAAATTATGCCTGCTAACATTCAACACCAGCATCTCTGTGGTAGCCTTTACCTTTTGTTATTCCCACCTTAAGTTGCACCATCAGACTCTTGATTCCCTGGTTACCAAATTCTCCACCTTGACAGACTCAGATATCTACTGGGCCAAATAGTGCAAGGAACACCATCCCATAGGTTGTGTTCCACTAACCAACATGGATGATGTAAAGAGAAACAAAGGACTTTGCAGCAGCTGGATCAACATTTTCTCCTATCACACAATGCTGATTAAGTCTGCTGTTCAAGCGTGCTGCTTCATTATCAACATCCAACAAGGGAACTGCATGATCCTGCCAAGAATCCCCACAGACTCGAGATCAACAGCCCTCACAAGATCAATTGCAATCTCAAGACCAAAACAATTCACAATGTACCTGAATAAGAAAAGTACAGGTGAGTCTATGACAAGCAGTTTGATGATTTCCACAGAGTACATACATAAGCCTTCACTATGATCCATGCCCAGCATAGTGAATGTCTGTACTAAAGCTGAACCACTTTGAGTGTTGGACAGCATACAACAGTGAACACAATACCCAGATGCTGCACAGTTACTAAGACCCAGCCAATGCTCTTGTCCCTACAAAGGATTCAGCAGTTTCAAAAAATAATTTACGCTCAAGCACATGTTTTTCTTGAGCAGACATTACACTATTAATAGTACATAATATTTATATGCTTTCCACTCGGGTTTGTCCATTCAATGTTAATGCTACATTTGGTATAAGGTCAAATACAGCTCCCAATACAGTTGTATTACTAATACATGTAGCTTATAAAATCAGAAACCTCTTTCTTTCCCAGTGGTTGATTTAGTAATGAAAAAATTTCAAGTCCATTTAAATTTGGTCTACAGGGGTACAAATATTTATGACCCATTCAATGGACGTTACTTTTGCAAGGACAGAATTACCTAACAGACAAAAAAACCATCCAAATGCTACATTTGGTATAAGGTCAAATACAGCTCCCAATACAGTTGTATTAGTAATACATGTAGCTTATAAAATCAAGAAATCTCTTTCTTTCCCAGTGGTTTATTTAGTAATGCAAAATTTCAAGTCCATTTAAATCTGGTCGACAGGGGTACAATTATTTATGACCCATTCAATGGACGTTACTTTTGTAAGGACAGAATTACCTAACAGACAAACAAACCCATCCAAAGGGAATGGACAAGACTGCACATTATACATAGACGTGAACGCTAAACAGGATGTGATTGATCACTGCCCATGATCTATTAAAGGACAGATAAAAGGATGACGTGATGTACTGTTTAACGTGAAAAGCAGTTTTGAAAATGCAAGTTTTTCAAGTCTTGCACAAATTTAGGCTATTGTCAGGTGGTGTGCGTACTACGATCACTAAGCATCACGGGCGGTATTAAAAACCTGACCATTTGTGTCAAGATGGCACAAAGTGAACATCTCAACTGTGGAGTGAATATTTGTTAATTACGCTGTAGAAATATATGATTTTGCTTTGCATCTCTTCTGGAAGATTTTGAAAAACAATGTCTGTCGAAATCTCAGGGAAAAAAACGGTCTCATTCCGTTGATAAGAGTATTCGGTGTATTTTGTTGGTAATCACTTGCATCCTGTTTGCAAGTCTGCAAATGACCGAGAAAAGTCAGCAAAGAATCGCTTTGTTCAATGCTTCAATCATGAAAAGCACTGAACGTAAGAACCGTGGTTTGCCGGAAATTTTGAATTCACTGTGAAATCAGTGTATTTGGTGCCTAGAGGTGCTGACATGCACAGCTGTGATAATATGTGACTCTCCACAAGGTTTCCAGCATAATGGTGATAACACAGGCACGCGTGCGATGATACGGCACGCTACTTAAGCGTGACATCTGACACACGAATGTGCATAATTAATAAGGAAACAATAGCTTTTGTTTTGCACGTCTTA
>OZ037786.1:13059318-13071818 GCA_964035525.1 Porites cylindrica | reverse complement strand
TGTTTTCAGCCGAGCGCTCCTCATTTGAAGTGTCGGAATGGCTTGTGGTGTTCGGATCTGTTCGCCTGCGTGTTGTCATCGTGTATAGGCCAACATACTCTGCGGAGCATCCCGTGACTACGAGTGTTTTCTTTCATGAATTCTCAGTCTATCTCGAGTCGCTAGTCATGTGTAATGAGTTACTGTTAATATGCAGTGATTTTAACATTCATATGGACGTTCCACCAGACGCTGACACCATCCGGCTCAACGACCTGTTGAACTCTGTGGGTCTGGTACAGCATGTCAAACGACCCACGCACATACATGGCCACACCTTAGACTTAATTATCACACGGCAGGCTGACGATATTGTGGACGGTGGGCCCCTTCCTGAGAGATATTTCTCGGACCATGCTGCCGTGATATGTAACCTAAGTGTGGCGAAGCCTCCGCTAAGAATTAAACATGCTGAATACAGGAAACTCAAATCAATTGATGTAACTAGACTGAAAGAAGATGTCTGCAATTCTCAGCTATATCAAGACCCTCCTAATGATTTGAACATGCTGCTCGACCGTCATAACACGACTTTAAGATCACTATTAGACGATCACGCGTCCGTTTGTTATCGTCATGTCTCCACTCGACCCAGGCCCTCATGGTTCAATGAAGACATAATTCAGGCTCGAAGGGACAGGAGGAAGGCCGAGAGAAGATGGAGGGCAAGTGGTCTCCAAGAAGATCTTGTAGTATTTAAAGCTAAGCGAAATTATGTTATACATTTGATGAATGAAGCTAGATGTACATATTACAAGGAATTCATTGACGAGAACAGTTCGAACCAATCAAAGCTGTTCCGGGCTAGCAAGAGCCCACTAAATCTTAATAATAATAATAATAATCTTTATTTCTTAAGATAAAATCACATATCCTTAGTTACGATATAAACTCAAAAAACTATTTACATATCATATCTAAAAATTATTTTGTTACTAAAAACGTTCTTAAACCTGTCAGTGTAGATTCTAGGGACAGAGACTGACGTATTTCTAAGATTGTACCTCATGTTCTTTTCCTTAGGTAAAAACTGGAAGAACGGGCATTTGGGGTCATTCGATCTTTTTTTGTAGAGTGTCTTGTCCGCCTTCTCTAGAAAATCCCTGATATTTACATTCTTGGACATAAACTTTCTTTTCATACACCGGTCTAAAAAATTCTGTATTACAGAAAGGTCGGAATCTGAGGCACCATAAACCGGCAGAGCGTAAGAAAAATTTGGTAAAACTATTGCGTTAAAAAGGTGATCTACTTCCTCCTGGGACATTCCTTCCTTACGTAAAGATCCTAATACGAACAATGACTTGTTCGCCTTAATTACCTTCGCGCGCACGTGACTACTGTATTTACAATTTTGTTGGAAAGTAACACCTAATATGGATAACGCTGCGCACTGCGTTATATTACTAACTGGCGCGATGTCCTGACTGAAACCTTTCTTACGGAAAATAATCTCCTTGCATTTTGTTGGATTGCATGTCATGCGATTGCGGCTGGACCAGCTACGAAACTGATCCACCAAGTCAGTGCGACACTGGCCGTTTCCCCAAAAAGGGACGATAATTGTAGAATCATCAGCATATTTAAACAAGGGTGGACGACCTTCTAGATTGATCTCCAAGTCATTAATAAACACGTTAAAAAGATATGGCCCACTGACACTACCTTGTGTCGTACTCCTATTAACCTCACGCCACTGTCCCTCACAACCGTTATAAACTACTCGCTGCTGGCGTTTCTCGAGAAAGCTTAAATACCAGTTCACAATAAGGGGATTCAATGGCAACTGCCTAAGCTTAGATGACAGGAGTTCATGATTGACACAGTCAAATGCTTTACTAAAATCCATTGCAAATACTCGGACGGCTTTGCAGTCTTGCTCGTCTAAATAGCTGTAGATGGTGTGCTGCATGCTCAAGAGCGCATAAGCGCAACTCCCCCCTGTCGTATAAGCAAACTGTGTTGAACTCAGGTGCTGTTCGACAATGTCTCGTGCATGGGTGTTATACACAGATTTCTCGAACGCGCGCGCAATTGCAGGCGCGATCTTAATTCCTGTGAAGTCCTGCTTGCCCTTAGGGATGTCGATCTTAGGGAGGGGCGTCACGTGGGCCCTTTTCCACGAGGAGGGCCACTTGCCAGTTTTCTGGGAAACATTCCAGATCTTATGAAAGACACTTGTGAAGATCTCAGCGTGATCCCTCCAAATCCAAAAGGGAATGAGATCTGGTCCCATAGCGGTTTTCTTCAGATGTTGTAAGCAATTCCACACGTGTCTTTCTGATATCTGAGGGGCTTCTAAGCTCTTATCCACAATAGCTGGTACAGGCTTCGTATATGCGTCATCAGTGCACAAATCGGCGAAGTAGTCGTTTAGCTCCTCCAGTGATTTAGTGATTTACAGTGTCCAATGTAACGTTAGCAGAAATGCTGCGTCGTTGGGACAAAAATCTGCAAGCGGACAAGTCTCTCCCACCTCACACTGACGCCTCTGTTCCTGCAAATGAGATGGGTGAATACTTCATCCATAAAAAAAGTGGCTTTTAGATCAAAGCTAGCTGGTGACACGGTCTCTCTTCCGGTTACTGAGCGGGCGCCTCACGGTTCATCGAGTAGTGATGACGTTGTCACGCTGTCAGAGTTTCAGCCTCTCTCCGAAGAGGCTGTAAGGAAGATGGCTGTGGCTTCTATAAAGGAATGTACTCTGGACCCTCTTCCGTCATCAATCTTGTTGGTTTGCATAGAGGAGTTACTTCCAGTGATTAGTACGGTGGTGAACGTGTCATTAGAGCACGGTTACTTCGGAGATGACTGGAAAAGGGCAGTAGTACATCCTCTGCTCAAAAAATCTGGTCGTCAATTGATAAACAAGAACTTTAGGCCTGTGAGTGATTAACAGTTCACGTCCAAGCTTACAGAGAAAGCGGTTGCAATACAATTACAGGAGCACATGCTAGTCAATGGCTTGTTTCCAGAATTGCAAAGTACTTACTGCCAACATCATAGCACTGAGACCGCTCTACTCAAGGTGAAGAACGATCTCCTAATGACGGTGGATAACGATCAAGTTACGCTGCTGGTGCTTCTCGACTTAAGGTCTGCATTCGACACCGTCGAACATGAGATCCTTCTGGAACGTAGATTTTCTAAAAGTTTGTTGCTACCGCACATGTAATAAAGGATTAAATTAGCTGCAAAAACCGTGGACGAAGATCCTGCTAGTTGTAAACGTTGGATCTCTAGAAAAGAGATCAAATCAGCCAAAATATGAAGAAGCAAGAACAAGAAGTCCAAAGACTACTGCAAAGCTGATTTACAACAACGTATATTGTTTTTTATAACAATACTTCGGCTGGCCATACCAGCCTTCTTCAGGTTTACAGATGTTAATGAACTTATGTAGCAATCACAATATTATATAAATGGAGAATGTCGCAATAAAAGGGAGAGGCGGAAATGACGTACAACATAAAAAAACAATGTTGGCTTTAATAGTTTGTAATGCGTATTTGATCATTTGATATATGTTAATTTGCGCAATACCAAATAATAAATATTATTACTATTATTATTATAAGATCTCCGGAAGAATTGTTTACAGCCAGCCCTCAAAACCCCAAGAGACTTCGCCTGTCGCTGGTCAAGGAAGGCTATTCCAAAGAACTGCTCCAGAAAAACTATTTTTCTTAACATTTGTCTGGAGAAGAGGAAAAGCGAGTTTGCTTTTGCGACGATCTACTAAAAAAATGCACTTAACAAGGCCCCTCAAGGTATTGAAGATATATGACGCATATTCTACGATACACCCGTCTCTCACCGCTCTTTGACGAAATGTCCCTAGCAGCAGATAGCGATGAGAGAAAGCTGTATCGCAGGCTTTAGGACACAAGGCTTTTCTACTATTTACAGGGGTAAAGCGGTCGCTTCACGGTTTGGGCAAATGGTGAACAGAATTCAGGACTGATGAGTTTTGATTCCGTTCGATAATCGCGTTTACCATTTGCCAAACTCAGTTTCGTTTAACGAAAAACGGACACGAAAGCCTGAAACTAATTTTCAAAAAAGGTTTGAAGACATGAAATCCCAATTTCCGCCTGGAAGTTTCCAACCAGGAAGACAGGGAATGTCTTTTCAGACGTTCCGTTTGTTTCAGAAATTTTAAACTGAAACGTCGGAAACAAGCCGAATCTGACTTATGTTAAGCCCGGCAAAGCACCAAAGTGTCTTGTTAGTTTGTTTTAATGGGTCATAGAGTCATGCAGTAGCTTCATGATTCATACACGTTGTCATACAAGTATATAGGCTCCTCTTTGGCATCCACGTAGCTTTTTTTCAGTTTTGAGAGCCCGCAAAGGTAAAAAGTTCGAAAAGAACTATTGCACCAATATTTGGTCGAAAATATTTAATTGCTTCAAGAAAATTAGTTTTTATAAACCGAACGGCATTGGTTGGGGATGATTTAATTCCTAAATATCCCGCACTGCAAAAATTCATTCAGTAAACAGGTTTTGTTTTTCGATTTTTTTCTGTTTATATACCATTTTTTGACGGAAATCGCCAGTCTCACACTGAACATGAACGTCTGTGACGCTATCCCGAGGACGCAATATGTTGTATCTGAAGGAAATACTGCAATCAATGAGAATAATGTCAGTTTATGGCATTTGTTTCGGCTTTCATTTATACAAACTTAAAAAGGCTAATGAAAAGAAAACACATGTTCGTTATTTTGAGGATACACAACAACAATCTCAGCTGCTGAGAAAATATCTACTAAATTAAAGTCGTGGTGTGTGAGCCGTTAAGCGGGCAAATCTATGCAAATAATGTCGAAAAGAGGCTCTTAAAAACTTTTGATCACGTCCAACCCAGAACGATACCCGCACGTTTGACTTTATTTTCTGACAGAATAAGGTAAGATCTTTGCTGTGAACTGCATTTTACCTGTGATTTTTGTACCGCTTTGGAGATTTTAGCTTTTACTTTGGAAGAATTTGTCAAGGAGGAAAAAAAACTGCAAAGGGGCTTGTGTTTGATTTTATTAATTTAATTTAATTTTGCGTCAAATTATTCCATATTCCGTCATAGGACAAGTCAACTGCAGCTAAATCCATTGTACTATGTAGAATTTAGCGATATTCATCCGTTACGAAGAAGCGCGGCTTTTAAAATCACCGAATTTCGGCCATCGAATAAGGTTGAAAAAGCGCACTCAGACTGGAAAGAAGTTTTGTGCTGTAGCGAAGCACAGAAAAGGATTTTGAAAAAAATTAGTCCGATTTTAATCATTCCTCATTAAGTCCTTTCCACCCACAAAAAATAAAGGGAAGGTTTAGTGGCGATCCCAAACTCGCCGGACCGCTCTTAGGTGGACAGCCACTTAATGCACGAAAACAGTTGCGAAAAGAAATCCCATAACAACACAACAGAGTTACGTTATTTATTGTAAATAATTGTAAATAGAAAAGTCTTAATGTATATGAATATTTTAATCTAGCTTACTTGCATGATGTTAATAAAATTCGTCATATTCAGGGTGTTTGTTTATCGTTCCTTATTTTAAACATGGTACATTTGCCGAGTATTCAAGTCTTACAACGTTCGTAGTACCATAAACTACCTTATGAGAAAGCTTTAAGGCACGGTACAAGTACGTTTTCTACCAGCGACGGCTTTCATTTTTAATACCGGTTTACGCACACCTTGCCAGTTAAATGCTCATTACTTTTCACTTTATTTGTTCTTCCATTACTCGTCTGTTATAGGTTTAAAGCGATCTGCCTCCCTCGAACTCTAAATAGACTTTTCGGCTATAATTATCCTAACTGCAAGAAAATTTCCCCTCTCTTTCGAATAAAAATTCCATGCGCTCAACATTAAAACAGTCATTATTCGTCACAGTTCAAGGCAATGCATCCAAATGATAGCAAATTGTACTTGAAATTTTGTGCTTTTTCAGAGCCAAGACTTTCAGACTCTAAAATTAGTGACACGGTAAAGATAATTAGAAACACTAAAAATAGTCCTGGGACGCCATTTTGATGGTTTTTGCGTTGAGAAGATACAAATTCTTGGCTTTTCTTTAGTGCAATGCCACTTTATATTGCATATTATTTGTACAAGCCACTTCCTAGATAAATGCACCATCTCTCACAAAAGGGATTTCTTGGCCCAAAGCCCACGACAAAAGTCTGGAATACTTAAACAATTTTTTTCTGAAAACTGTGAATTTTTCCCCTTCTGCTTGATGTCGACTCTTGAAACCGCCAGTGTTTGAAAACTTATCACAATTTTATCAATGAAACCATTTTATTTTCTTCTTACAACGACTTCCTCATTTTATTCTTGTATTTTTGACTTGGTTTAGGGGCCTATCAAACATCGTTTAGCTAAACTAAGCTATTATTAGTGAGTTGTGTGCTAATTATCATGTACCTTCAAATTTTCCAAAGCGTCAGTGAATAGGCTCTTATCGCTGTTTTAGTTAAAATATCATCACTACGATAAAAGTCACACGTTTTCATTGTACAACAACTTACTTTATTTAACAGTAATTCATTCCTGTGCTGAAAACTCCGGTAATAATGACGAACAGTTCAACAAATGCGAAATTTTCCTCCACGTCTGGTGGGTTTCGCTGCGCCGAACACGGTAGGTTTTGACTCACCGGGTTGGATTGATCCGTCGATCACTCGTCACGATTTCCCTTTATAGTACGAAGCCTCTGCCACAAAAAGTAAGTACCATTCTATGTTTTCGGGAAACTAAACAGTTTCCATTTAAACCGGGTCCTTCTTGCACAAACAGACTATCAATCTGAATGAGAGAAAGTGTCAACCGACGCCTCCAAAGCTGCCTCTCGCCTTCCGACATATCCCTTCCCTAATTTTCTGATGCTTCAGAAGATGGCTACGCCCTCACTCGACACAGATGATTTTATCATGATTCTCCGCCAATTCATAAGTAGAAGAGGACCACCTAAAGAGATTTGGTCTAAGAGGGGCACTAATTTTGTCGGAGCCAACAGAGACTTGAGAGAGTCTATTGTGCGTTGGAATGAAGAGAAGATTGATCGCCAGTTGCAGCAGAAGGGCATCAAGTGGGTCATTCAGCCTCCTGCTGTCCCCCATACGTCCGGAGTTTGGGATCGTCTTGTACAGATTACAAAGAAGCATCTGAAGAGCGCAGTTGCAGATAGGCTACTCAGTGACATTGAACTTACAACACTGTTAGCTGAAGTAGAGTCCATAGTTAATAACCGCCCCATAACCACTGTTTCAGATGATCCTGAAGATTGTTCAGTGCTGACACCTAACCATTTCCTTCTTCAGAAAGCCACTCAACTTCCACCTGGAGCATTTGTGACAGAGGATTCGTTTTCTAGAAAGCGATGGAGAAAGGTGCAGTTTCTTTGCGGATCACTACTGGAATAAGTGGATACGAGAATATTTGCCGACTCTTCAGAAAAGATCAAAGTGGGTCAAGTCAAGAAGAAATGTACAGATTGGCGACCTGGTACTTATAGCCGAGGATAACGTGTTGCGTAACCGATGGCCAATGGGACGGGTGATGGAATTGTTTTGCGGAGAAGACAGAGGAGTACAGTATGTCAAAATCAAAACAGCAGAAGTTAGGCCTGCTTGAGGAAGCTTCTTAAACAGACACGTTAGTTAAGTTTTTAAAGACACTTGATTTAAGTTGATTTTTTGTTGGGGCCGCCGTCTTTTTCCCGCGAATTTAATTATGTTAATGTATTTTCTTTGTTTTCAAGTACGTGACATAGTTGTGAGCAGTCGGTCACAAAATTTAGAGCCTAAGCGTCGATGTTTTCGCATGGATTCTATGTTCTTTTTGGTAGCTTGATAGTTCAGTTTGATGCGGTTGCATGAACAAGTTTTTTCAAGTATCATCGATGAATTTGCATTTGCTCGTGAATTTGCATTTGCTCCTTGTGGATTAAACAGAATTTACTAACAACGCGTGGACTAGTAATTTGTGCCGTGTGATCTTCTCATCGAAGTATCCCACACCTCCTCACTTTACTTTTACCGTGAAGGATGTCAAAGGTGCTACGCCTGTGGTTAAAAGTGTTGAAAATGACCAAGGACCGTGACATCAGTCACACTCTTTGAACTCGCAATTCTTTTTACTTATTTTTTTTTCTTTACAATGTCACTTCAGAATCGCATGGTTCTGTGATACACTTCACATGAAGTGTATCAGGTGACATGGCAGTCAGCCACAGACTGCATGGCTCTGTCATTTTCTGTCCATTTTGACCGTTCTCCTTCTTTAATTGTAACTTTATGAACTGAGCGAATGGAGAAACTCCAGAAGAAATATCTTATAAAACCTTTCATAGAAAAGAGTGGAAAACAATGAAAATTGAGACATGAAGAGAACTTTATTTTTTAATCATATACAGGACGCTCTTGCTGCGTATGAAAGGGCGCAAAAGGAATTAATATCCTTGAAAGAACAAAATAAAGCGCTTCTTTGTGAGCTCAACAATGAAAGAGTAAGTCACTTCATGTGATTTTTGTGTTTTTCAGCTAGCGAATACAGCCGTTACCACTTCAAAATGCTCCTAGCCAAGAGGAGCGAGAAGAGATAGCTGTTTTTCTGCAGTAATCCATCTTTTTTATCCATGCGATTTGTTTTATGGCTTCAGAGAGTGAAACTCTCATCCCCGCTTGCTCTGGGAGCTTATCAGTCGGGAACATCAGTCTTTCCCTCTCCTGTCTATGAGCACAGCAGAGGGAACGGGAAGAACTGGAGTTCTTTTCATTGCCTTGCCGTGAATTTTATCACACTGCCGTCAAAATATCCACCTGAAACAGAAACTTTAAACATTTTTTCAGGTGATTAGACCAAAAACGTGTTTAGAGCAAAAGGAAGGTGTTTATATTGAATTACCATTATAGTTTTCTTAAATGGAAAGTGGGTAAAACATCAAACAAGGTAATGCAATTTTGTTATTTATCTTAAAATTTTAAACATTTTCTTCCAGATGTTAAGAAAGAAGTACTATGACAAGGTACAAGAATTGAAAGGGAACATCAGGGTACTTTGTCGGATACGACCACTCAATAAATCAGAGAAAGAGCGGGTGAGTCATGGCGTGATTTATCCCCTTAGTACACCATTCACTGTTAGTAAAACAAACGGTCGAAAGTTTGACATGAAACTATTGTTGTGATACTGTAATTCAAATAGAGAACTTTAAGTGTGTGTCATTGTGTGTCATGCAATTTTAAAGAAAAAAAGAAGGATTACCGTGATTAAGGAATATTTAAGTAGAAAGAAATGATGAAAGTATAAAATGCTGTGTAATGTAAATAAAGAGAGAGCTCAAGCATGAATCATGTAAAATGAAAAAAAAAACAGGAGTACAATGATAATGGGAAAAAAGGAGAAAGTTAAAGAAGCTTGTATATTATTGTATATTATGGAAAAAAATTTAACTCGTGGAAGATCAATGCATTTAATGCATGAAAACAGTTGCGAAAAGAAATCCCATAACAACACAACAGAGTTACGTTATTTATTGTAAATAATTGTAAATAGAAAAGTCTTAATGTATATGAATATTTTAATCTAGCTTACTTGCATGATGTTAATAAAATTCGTCATATTCAGGGTGTTTGTTTATCGTTCCTTATTTTAAACACGGTACATTTGCCGAGTATTCAAGTCTTACAACGTTCGTAGTACCATAAACTACCTTATGAGAAAGCTTTAAGGCACGGTACAAGTACGTTTTCTACCAGCGACGGCTTTCATTTTTAATACCGGTTTACGCACACCTTGCCAGTTAAATGCTCATTACTTTTCACTTTATTTGTTCTTCCATTACTCGTCTGTTATAGGTTTAAAGCGATCTGCCTCCCTCGAACTCTAAATAGACTTTTTGGCTATAATTATCCTAACTGCAAGAAAATTTCCCCTCTCTTTCGAATAAAAATTCCATGCGCTCAACATTAAAACAGTCATTATTCTTCACAGTTCAAGGCAATGCATCCAAATGATAGTAAATTGTACTTGAAATTTTGTACTTTTTCAGAGCCAAGACTTTCAGACTCTAAAATTAGTGACACGGTAAAGATAATTAGAAACACTAAAAATAGTCCTGGGACGCCATTTTGATGGTTTTTGCGTTGAGAAGATACAAATTTTTGGCTTTTCTTTAGTGCAATGCCACTTTATATTGCATATTGTTTGTACAAGCCACTTCCTAGATAAATGCACCATCTCTCACAAAAGGGATTTCTTGGCCCAAAGCCCACGACAAAAGTCTGGAATACTTAAACAATTTTTTTCTGAAAACTGTGAATTTTTCCCCTTCTGCTTGATGTCGACTCTTGAAACCGCCAGTGTTTGAAAACTTATCACAATTTTATCAATGAAACCATTTTATTTTCTTCTTACAACGACTTCCTCATTTTATTCTTGTATTTTTGACTTGGTTTAGGGGCCCATCAAACATCGTTTAGCTAAACTAAGCTATTATTAGTGAGTTGCGTGCTAATTATCATGTACCTTCAAATTTTCCAAAGCGTCAGTGAATAGGCTCTTATCGCTGTTTTAGTTAAAATATCATCACTACGATAAAAGTCACACGTTTTCATTGTACAACAACTTACTTTATTTAACAGTAATTCATTCCTGTGCTGCAAACTCCGGTAATAATGACGAACAGTTCAACAAATGCGAAATTTTCCTCCACGTCTGGTGGGTTTCGCTGCGCCGAACACGGTAGGTTTTGACTCACCGGGTTGGATTGATCCGTCGATCACTCGTCACGATTTCCCTTTATAGTACGAAGCCTCTGCCACAAAAAGTAAGTACCATTCTATGTTTTCGGGAAACTAAACAGTTTCCATTTAAACCGGGTCCTTCTTGCACAAACAGACTATCAATCTGAATGAGAGAAAGTGTCAACCGACGCCTCCAAAGCTGCCTCTCGCCTTCCGACATACCCTTTCCCTAATTTTCTGATGCTTCAGAAGATGGCTACGCCCTCACTCGACACAGATGATTTTATCATGATTCTCCGCCAATTCATAAGTAGAAGAGGACCACCTAAAGAGATTTGGTCTGATTTGGTCTGTTGAGAGGTGCTGTCCAAGATACCTGAAGCAGATCGTGCGAAGCCACCTCTAGATTCTGATCTTGAGAACCTCCCAGTAGAAAGGACACTAGGTGTGCCGTGGGATGTAGAGAAAGATGCTTTCTTGTTCAAGGTTCACGAACCCCATCAACCACCTACTAAACGTGGAATTCTGTCAGCAGTAAGTTCGCTGTATGATCCCATGGGATTTGTTTGCCCAGTTGTCCTGGAAGCTAAGAAGATTTTGCAACCACTGTGGAAGCTAAATATGGGATGAGACGATCTGATACCTGTAGATTTACAATGCCTCTGGAACGAGTGGAAGCACGAGTTGGCTGTCTTGTCACAAGTTCAACCTGATCGACAGCACAGTAGTCGACATATCCCTTCCCTAATTTTCTGATGCTTCAGAAGATGGCTACGCCCTCACTCGACACAGATGATTTTATTATGATTCTCCGCCAATTCATAAGTAGAAGAGGACCACCTAAAGAGATTTGGTCTGACAGGGGCACTAATTTTGTCGGAGCCAACAGAGAGTTGAGAGAGTCTATTGTGCGTTGGAATGAAGAGAAGATTGATCGCCAGTTGCAGCAGAAGGGCATCAAGTGGGTCATTCAGCCTCCTGCTGTCCCCCATACGTCCGGAGTTTGGGATCGTCTTGTACAGATTACAAAGAAGCATCTGAAGAGCGCAGTTGCAGATGGGCTACTCAGTGACATTGAACTTACAACACTGTTAGCTGAAGTAGAGTCCATAGTTAATAACCGCCCCATAACCACTGTTTCAGATGATCCTGAAGATTGTTCAGTGCTGACACCTAACCATTTCCTTCTTCAGAAAGCCACTCAACTTCCACCTGGAGCATTTGTGACAGAGGATTCGTTTTCTAGAAAGCGATGGAGAAAGGTGCAGTTTCTTTGCGGATCACTACTGGAATAAGTGGATACGAGAATATTTGCCGACTCTTCAGAAAAGATCAAAGTGGGTCAAGTCAAGAAGAAATGTACAGATTGGCGACCTGGTACTTATAGCCGAGGATAACGTGTTGCGTAACCGATGGCCAATGGGACGGGTGATGAAATTGTTTTGAGGAGAAGACAGAGGAGTACAGTATGTCAAAATCAAAACAGCAGAAGTTAGGCCTGCTTGAGGAAGCTTCTTAAACAGACACGTTAGTTGAGTTTTTAAAGACACTTGATTTAAGTTGATTTTTTGTTGGGGCCGCCATCTTTTTTCCGCGAATTTAATTACGTTAATGTATTTTCTTTGTTTTCAAGTACGTGACATAGTTGTGAGCAGTCGGTCACAAAGTTTAGAGCCTAAGCGTCGATGTTTTCGCATGGATCCT
>OZ037786.1:12959318-13039318 GCA_964035525.1 Porites cylindrica | reverse complement strand
CCATGGCTACCACAAACTGGAACTGGAGGAGAATAGACATGACAACCACTTTAGCGACACATGTAGGTCTCTACAGAAACAAGAGACCTAATTTTGGTACGAGATCCAAATTGACATCCGTATGGCCACATTGGTCGAAAAGCATGTAGGGAAATGCCTCGCTTGCCAATCTACCATGCCCTGTCACACCAGAGAGCCTCTACAGATCACAGACTTGCCAAGGGGTCCACGGAAAAAGGTCAGTGTAGATTCCGCAGGGCCGTCATGAAACAAAGACGGCTTTGGTCTTTTCGGACCAGTATGCCAGGAATCCAGTCGTTGAGTTTACATCAAGTACTTCTGCTGATTACGTCATTCCCCTATTTATGCATGTGTTCAACTAGTACAGAATCCCCGAAGAGATCAAACAGATAATGGGCCCCCGTTTAATGGATCAAAGTTTGCAAATTTTGCTCAGGAACAAGGGTTCAGACATTAAAAGGTCACCCTTGGGTGGGCTGAAGCGAATGGAGACGTGGAGTCTTTGTTTCATGCAAACCCTCAAGAAGAGTGCAAGAATTTCAAAACTTGACGGAAAAGCTGCTAATGCGCCACGTCCCACCCAGCTACAAAGGAAAGCCCTGACATGCTCATGTTCAGTAGAGGAGCTCTGGAGGAAGTTACGGAAAGGATCGTACCTGGAGGAGAAATTCCATACGACCCAATCAGACAGAGACGCAGCTAAAAAGAAGCAGATGAAAGAGTACGCGGACAAGAGGCGGAACGCCCGGGAAAGCCTTATTGTGGTTGGAGACCAAGTTCTTTTGAATCAGAGCAAGCCAGATGTTCTGACCCCAGCATTTGACCCCGACCCTTCTCAGCAATAAGACCAACACACACGAGGGGTTTTGCTCCCGGAGCATGCTCCAGGATCATTTTGCACGTGTCAGTACACACAAGGGAGCATTATTTGCCCCGGGAGCTTGCTCCCAAGTATTTAACCGGTTAAATATCGTGGAGCATTTTGCGGGGTGGAAATTCTGCTCCCGAGGATGAAGTATACCCATGAAATCGTTGGCACACACGGAGGAGCTTTGCTCCCCGAGCGTGCCCCTGGAGCATGCTCCAGGAGCAAAACCATTCGTGTGTGTCGGCCTATAGGCGTGAAAGGAAGTATGATCACCGTGAAAAGGGGTAGTTTAAATCCCTGAATTCATCCCATTGTAAGTTGCTGAAGGACGCGAGGGAGGAGTATGTAGCTGTGGATTTGGACCAGGAAGGTCTGTATACATTCAGTGCGGAAGAAACTGAAACAGGAGCCAGGGAAGATTTGCGTTTGCAACCTGACAACCTCCGCGCATCCAGTGAGATGACAATTCACAGTCCATGTAATGAGCCTGATGGTCCACGGACATCCCTAGGAGTGATGGAAACAGAGGGACATCAATAGAAGCCAGACAATATTGCAGTAAGCGGGCCAAGGAGATCAGTGCGTGTAAGGATGTCTATTTGGAACACTATTACAGGGACTTTGAGCCACACTAGAAAAAAAGGGGGAGATGTAGTGTCGGGTCACAAGGGACTTAATGTAGGATAATTAGATGCGAAATGAGCATTAACACTCGAAGCAAAAAGGGACTTGATTTGCATATAAGACAGTGGTGGACGGACTAGTAGGAAGACTGTTAACAGAACTAAGGGCGTATAATGTAACGGTTTATTGAACTCCACTCGCAACTTTACACCAGTCTAGGAACATTGTGTTGGGAGTTAAGTTTATTTGAACGTTTATTTGCTGCGGTTAGAGTTCGCGGGGTGTCATTTTTTTTACCAATTTTACCCCGTGGGTGTGTTGAACATGTGCTTTTGGAAAAAGACAAGGCGCCGCCATGTTTTGCGCCTAGAATTATGTTATGAATTATTGTGAAGTTTCTTTCATGTTTTATTGGAACGGTGTCAATCTACTAGCAGCGTACGACAAGCAACAATGTAAGCATGATTTGACATTTTAAATTCAGCTTTTCCTTCAAAGTTTTTTGCATGTAAGCGAACAAAATGTTTTCATAAATTTGTCATGCAGGTTGTACCACTACAATTGCTGCAGGTCTCAATATTGTACTACGCTACACCACACTGTCGTGTGTTTAAAGTGCATTGAAATGTGCTGTGTCGTCTGCCGACGCCGTTATAGTAAAAAGTTGTTGCAAAGAGACTGAAAGTTGCCAGCCAAGGAAAGGATATCTTTGTGTTGTCCGAATTGCCAGCCAATTCATTCGTGTACTGTGTGAGTTCCCGCCAACTCATCTCTAATTCTGTGTTTCGCATTTTGTGGGTTATGCTCAACTTCTTTCGAGTTGCCAGTCAACTCGACTCATTCCTGTGTTTTGGATTTTGTAAATTACATTGGACGTGTTTTAAGTGGCCAGCCAATTCGTTCCTGTGTTTTGGATTTTGTGAATTACATTGGACGTGTTTCGAGTCGCCAGTCAACTCAACTCATTCTGTGTTTTGGATTTTGTGAATTACATTGGACGTGTTTCGAGTTGCCAGCCAATTCGTTCCTGTGTTTTGGATTTTGTGAATTACATTGGACGTGTTTCGCATTGCCAGCCAATTCATTCCTCTGTGTTTTGACTTCTGTGGATTGCATTCCTGTTCCAAGTATCCATAAGTTTATTCCTGTGTGCACTGGATTTTCTTGTTTGTATTTTTATGCATTTTATCTTGGGAGGCAATAATTTATTCTGTGGACAAGATTGTGTTTGAATGTGTCAAGTTCCTAGACATCTTATTCTGATATATTAGTGCATACATTGTCTTGTGAATGAAGTTATGAGTACTGCAGAAGAAAAAAAGCAGGAAAGAACTAAGGCCAGGCAGCAAGTTACTACAGCCTCGTGTAGACTATAACTAGAGCTATTGATAGGGGTGTAGAAATTGATATTTTAACAGTGTTGATGGTTGAATTGGAGAAAGCGTTTGATGATTTTTGTAATATATAGATTTACCCAGAGCTAAGAGCGATAGCTCCAATTAAGTTATATAAATTTAATTTATAATTTAACTCAAACAATAAACTTTTAATCCACAAATCAGTTAACTTAAGGGCACATTCATGTGATTTTTGAGAGAAAGGGTAAGTTATTTTAGAGTGAAACATCTTTTAATAGCCTTTTTTACAGTTCCCAGCGCCATCTTGGAATAGTAACCGCGCAGACACCACATCGAGGCTCGCGTTGAGTCGTATTTTCGCACGTGGTGTGTTTATGAGAACAAAGGACGCTTTCCCTTGCTTTTCTTCGCTGTTTTTGTCGTTTCTTTGATATTTCATTGGATTATGTCGTCTTCAAAGAAAAGAGGTAAACATTGTGCCGTTTTTGGCTGTAACAACAGCTACTATAATGACGAAGGGCTCTTCGGTGGCTATCATTTCTTCAAATTCCCCATGAGCCCCAAGCGAAGAAATCGCTGGTGTAATCTCATTAAGAGGCAACATGGAAGAGATGGCTTTACCGTGACAAGTTCAACTGTAGTTTGCAATGAACATTTTAAGCAGGAGGACATAGTGAGAAAGTTGTCAGGCCGCTGGGACTTGAAGAAAGGTTTGTGAAATATACATCAACCTTATAGCAATAATGATATGCTTATCACATTTCAGTGCAGGTGCCCTTACATTTAGCTCAATCTCTTTTTTCTTTTTATCTTATAACGATAGGGCTATTAAGCTCATGAATAATGATTATTAACGATTAAAAGTGCTTTGTTTTTTAGTGACTGTAGTATTTCGATAGCAATCGATGTTTTCCTTCTTTGTCCTGTCTCTTGTTTATCAAAGAATCCTAGTGTTGTGTGAATCAATGGCTTGCAGGCAATAATGAGTTTCACTGAGGACACTGGACCCGAGCGCTGTGTTATTGTTATCAATGTACATGTATTTTTATTATAATTATTTCATATTGTAAAAATTTACACCTTTCAATCAAAAGGTGCTGAGCCATCACAGTTTTCATGGACCTCACAAAAAAAAACCCATAAAGCCCCTGTTGAACGAGTACCAAGCACAGCAGTTTCTGCAGAGGAAATGGATGTAGAAGATTCATTCGAAGAGTCCTCAAATCTATCACTGCCACTGGAAAAAGTTTCAGCAGCAAGTGATCAAGCTTCGCCTTCATTCACTGTTGATCAGGATCAGGTTGACGCCTCTGATAATGGTGTTATCAGACAACTGCAACAAAAGATTACTTTGCTGGAACTAAAACTCGCTGATTGTGAAGAAAGTTCGAGAGAAGTGAAAAGTGAGAATGAGCTTCTGCTAAGCCGTCAATTTTCCTTAGAGAAAATAGAGGATGATAACTCAGCCATCTTATTTTACACATCGTATGAGGCACTGATAATTTTTTTTAAATATATTGAGCCAAAATTAGAAAAGATGCAGTACTGGAAGGGAGAGCGCCTTGTGAAAGGGAGTCAGCCTTATCAGGAGGATGAAAATCGCAAAAAACAAGGACCCTCTCGGAAACTATCATTTCTAGATGAATTTCTGTTAGTACTGATGCGGCTGAAGGCTGGCGTATTTGTACAGGACCTCGCAGACAGATTTGGTGTAAGCATCAGCCTTGTGTCAGGGATTTGTATTACGTGGATTAATTTATTGTACTATGAACACAAAGATATTTTCTCTTTCCCAACCCAAGAGTTGGTGCGCAAAAATATGCCAGAAGAATTTGCTGAATTTGCAACAACCAGAATAATTTTGGACTGCACTGAGCTTTTCATTCAGCGTCCATCTGCAATGCTTGCACAGTCAGAAAAGTGGTCTGATTACAAGCACCACAACACTTGGAAGCTACTAGTGGGAGTGACACCAAATGGCCAAGTGTCTTTCCTTTCAGACCTTTGGGGTGGACGAGTGTCTGATAAACAAATTACTCGAGAAAGTGGAGTGCTGGATTTAATTGAAAGTGGAGACAATATCATGGTTGACCGTGGCTTTGACATAAAGGACATTGTGCCTGAGGGTGTCACAGTCAATATGCCACCCTTTTTAGCGGGACGCGACCAACTAACCACAGCAGAGACAGAGGAAACAATGACCATTGCCTCTGTACGGATCCATGTGGAAAGAGCAATTGGTCGGATAAAGACTTGCCACATTTTAGATGGTAGTCTGCCCAATACACTTAGCCCCTATGCGACACAGATAGCAACAGTATGTGGACTTCTTACAAACTTCCTTCCACCTTTGCTAACACCTGCTAATCCGAAACCATAGTTGTCGCTATTGGTGACTTAACGGCCACGTTTCTTTTTGTACGATTTATTGATTAGTATATTTTTTTTTGCTTTCACTATTATTTACAGCTGAAAAGACAGCTTGGGCAGATGATGTTTACTGTCCAATAAGCCATTTCTGAGTTCCTCTAGTCTCTGTTTCAAAATGTAAATCTACATGTATTGATTAAAAAAATTATTGTTTATCTTTGAGTGAAACTTTTTTATATTTTCACAGCAGCATACCTGATGCCAGGGACGCACAAAATCCAGACCCAAGTTGGCAAGAGGCCTGTGCAGTGACTACAAGAAGTCAAGCTAAGAAAAAGGATGAACGCACAGCCTTCAAGGTGCCAAGTAGCCGTGAGAGCCCTATCGTGGATAGAGAGAAGCTCAAGCAGACGCAGCGTGAAGATGAGCGTCTGCGCAAGTACTGGGATCGAGACGATGCGAGCCAGTTAGATCAAGACCTTACCCAGTACCTTACAGCATGAGAGAATCACTGAGGAAAGATATTGCTGACATGATCAAAATGGGAGTTATTAGAGAATCCAGTTCTCCGTACGCATCACCTGTTGTAGTAGTGAAGAAAAAAGACAACACAAACCGCGTGTGTGTTGATTATCGGAAATTGAATAAACTAACTGTATTTGATCCTGAGCCTATGCCAACTGCTGAACATTTGTTCCAGAAGCTTAATGGAGACAAGTTTTACTCAAAAATTGACCTTAGCAAGGGATACTGGCAGATAGCTATACCAGAGGAGGACATTCCGAAAACTGCGTTCGTAACACCTGACGGGTCGTACGAGTTTTTGAAGATGCCGTTTGGAATGATTAACTCGGCGGGATGATATATTGGTTCACACCCGTACTTGTACAAGCTGGGTTGACTATTGGACCTACGAAGTGCCTATTCGGAGTAAACAGTGTGGATTTCCTAGGCCACCGACTGGAGCAAGGAATGATTGGTCTAGATCAGGATAACGTGGAGAAAATTAAAGACGCCTCAAGGCCAAGCACAAAGAAACAGGTGCAGTCGTTTATGGGTCTAGCAGGATACTACAGAGACTTCATTCCCAACTTCGCAGCGATCGCAGCACCCTTATCTGATCTCACACAGAAAGGCCAACTCAATAAAGTTGAGTGGAGTGAAGCACAAGAAAAAGCCTACCAAACAATCAAGTCCTACCTAACAAGCGAACCTATTCTACGTCTCCCCAATCCAGCTAAAACTTATTTCTTACGGACGGACGCTTCCAACAATGGAATTGGTGCAGTATTGATGCAAAGGCACGAAGAGAAATTATTCCCGGTTTGTTATGCAAGCAAGAAATTGTCACGTGCGGAGTGCAACTATTCTACAATCGAGAAAGAGTGTCTAGCGATTGTATGGGGAATCAAGAGATTTTATCTATATTTGTACGGTGTACCGTTTGTGCTGCAGACAGACCACGAGCCGCTGAAGAACATGGACAGTGCAAAATATACCAACGCACGAGTCATGTGATGGGTGATGTTTCTACAAAGTTAAAATTTCAAGGTGGAAGCCATCAAAGGATCAGAGAATCTCGGAGCGGAGATTATCTTAGCCGAGTATAAGAATAACCTGAGATACACCGGACTACCCCTGTTGTACATTAGCTAACAATTTTTCTGTTGTATTGGAAATTTAGGAAATTTCTTCGGAAAAGGGGTTATGTTACGAAAAATTGTATTGCGTGACTAGCGTGACTTTCTAGAAGCTTCGTGACAGTTCGTAGTTTGTTTATTTTAGGATCTTATGTAAGCGTTTCTAAAGCGGTACATTTCGTAATCTTTCTATAATTAGACTATTTGGAAAGTTCTAGAATTTTATTGTAAACGTATATAAGTAGGCGAGCCCGAGTTAAGTTTTAACTAGTTTTTCACAAGCGAGGAGAGTTTGACGTTAGTCGTGTTTAGTCAAGTGTGACGAAGGCAGAGTTTATTCAAGTTGGTGGGGGCCGTATAAGTTTATCAAGTTAATTGAAGTTGGCGGAGGCCGTGTACGTTTAGCGAGTTACGTGCTGTCGTGGAGTTTTATTCCAAAAATGAACGTAGTTTCCACGACGTAAATCTTCTTGTTGCTGTTCCGACAGCCCTGCGTTCAGTTTGGTTTGCAAGCTACCCGTCCTCTAAAAGATGACCTGCGTAACATTGGGGGCCTGTCCGGGAGTGAACTGTGCAAGACTTCATGAAATAAGATATAACAAAAACAAACATCAAATACAATAATTACTCAGGCTTACCATTCGAGATTCAGTTCCTGAAAGCTATCAAGGAAGGCCACAGTTGCTTGAGACTTTAGAACCCTCTTACGCATTAAGGTGAAAAACGGAAACGATGCCATCCGAAATCGAATTACCGAATTTTGACAAGTGACGCATTTCTCAACCAAAAAACCCAGTAAACAAACCAGTCATGAATAACAGAAGACTCTTGATAGAAGCTGTATTTCATTTTGTACATCCAGAGGAAAAAGACAGTTAAAAACATCACAAGTTGACACAAAACTCTGTCAGCTTCAGCTGTCAAGGTAAACAACTTTCAAGATGCTGCATAATTTTTCCGCATGAACTCACCTGTCAAATTTTGACCAATCAGAGTATAAAAATTGGATGTAGAGAGTGACCAACGCATGACTATGGTAAGATAAGGTCTTCCCCGCATGTACTTTTAAAAAACTGGCTGAATTTTTGCGTCAGAGGTCAGTTTGAAATCAAATCCTAATAGTGCGGGGCCGTAGTGACATAAACACAACATATTTGATATGAATCATTGGAAAAAATAAACTTGAGCCTGTGATCATTTGAAACTGGTAATTTGTCAGCGGATAGCTTCAAACAAATACTCTACCTCGATGAGTCGACCCTTGAGCCCTCAGTACGGTCAGGTGATACTGGTCAGCTGATGCCCTGTTTTGACAGCTGTCAATTGATCACAACACTGATATGCAATTAGTTTTCTCTTGGGCTCCCAAAGAGAGAGAATAAACATTGGTTTTCCTGTGGTGGGGACAGACGGTCGGCGGTCGCTGTACGGTCACGTGATTACCAAACTTTCTGGGATGGGTAGATTTACACGTGGAGCTCCGCTATAATAGATGAGGAGTATGAAATTGTGGTTTCAGATGAAGAACATGCCGGACACGAGATTGTCAATGGACTTGACTTGACTGCCTACAGGGCAAATGTTAGTGAGGTGTATACGGGGGCCAGGAATGCCTTTGTACAGGCAAAAGCAGCGAAGACAACAAGTGTTGCTCAACTTGATTTAGTACCCCCATCAGCTAATCCTCCTACCCAAGATGGAAATACTACACCATCAGCACAAGGACCAGTTCAAACAGCAACAAGCTCAAGTCTTAGTCAAACGTCTGTAGCTGGAACTGTGTCTAGTATGTCATATCAGAATGACAGTGTCGCAGCATCAGTTAGCAAAGTTCAAGCAACTGACTTCCATGAAGGGGCAGGACCCTTCATTCCTTCTCAGTCACCCTTTCATCAACCCACAGCAACTCATGTTTATCCTGGACAAACAAAGAATTTTTTCCCTTATCAACCTGTCAGTTATGCTATGCCAGCCCAGGCAAATAATCTTCTTACTGGACCAGGTCCCATCAGCCATGCAGGCTACAGTATGCCTCCAAGTCAGCATTACTTTTTAACCAATGCCCTTATTTCAACAGTCAATTGGAGGACAGCCTTATCCTGGACAGCAAGTGAATACTTCACCACACCACCTAAGCAACAGTGGGGTAGCAGATCAAAGCGAGGGAGCAGTTGTGACTGGTGTCCATTTAAAGAAGATGACCCTCCCAATTTTTTCAGGACAGCGAAAGGACTGGCCAGAGTTTAACACAGTCTGGAAGCCGTTAGCAGAGGGGGCATACACGAACAAGATAGCCCTGGCTCACGAACTAAAGAGATCAGTGAAAGGAGAAGCAAGTCAGAGGATTAAGTCGGTCTATGTAACTAAACCGGAAGCTTATGATGCCATGTGGAAGAAGTTGGATGATTTTTATGATGATGCAAGTGCCACTGTGCAAGCAGCCCTTGAGGCTCTGTCTAAACTTAAACCGGTTTCAGAGGCTGATTATAGGGGGCTTGTTGAATTCACAAGTATCATGACACGAGTCAAATAGAGAAGCTCCAGCCTTTCAAACCCTCTATGAAGTTTTCGGAAGGAGAGAGAGAAGCAGTGGCTCGATTAGCTGAGCACCAACCAAGACAGAGAAAGTTATTTGAAGGTACTAAATTGGGGGATCGTGGAAAGGGAGCTACACATTTTGGAACTGGACAAAAAAGACAGTATTATCCTTGTGCTTTCCACAGAAGAGATACACACAAGTGACTGTACAGAATGTTAGAAGCTCCCCATCAGTGTGGAGGGTGGACGGTTTAAACTTCTCAAACAATTGAATGCCTGTTGTGTCTGGAAATCACCCACAACAGAAGTGCCCCAACAAGAAACAGTGCTCCTTGTGTGGCAGTGAAAAACACCACGTTCTCTTGTGCAAGTCAGAAAAGGGTAAAACGAATCCCAAAACTGATTTTTATATACGTGCCGAGTCCGCAAGTCATGCGACACAAGGAGCTGGCCTTGCCCTTTACCCAATCCAACAAGCAAAGGTGTGTGAGAGCGGAAAAAATGTCAATATTTTGTGATGGTGGATCAAACACAACCTACATAAAGCACCAAGCTGCTGATAAAATCAAGGCAAAGAAACTGAACAAATTCACATTTGATATCACCATTATGGGGAATCTAGAGAAGACATACAACACTCGACAATATCATTTCACCTTGAGAACAGATTCGGGCAAGAAAGTCAGTGTTACGGCATTTCGTATGGACAGAATTAGTGGTCCTGTAACTAAGTTGAACACTTCATCCTTAGCCAAATTGCTTCCTACATATGACCCAGAGTCACTGCAAAGGAAGACTAACAGGGTAGACATTCTTCTGGGTTGTGACTATTTTGGATTATTTCCAAAGTGTGGGGAAAACTTAAGTATAATGAGAGGAGAATTTGGAGTCTGCCTTCAGGTGCCCATCCTGATCTGGTTGAACAAACTGAGTATGACTCTAATCTTGTCAAGAGAATTCACAATTCAGTGATTAAACATGAAGCATACCATGTATATCTTCACACTCATCCAGAATTTTAGCCAGATTGTCCTTCCCTAGCCGAGGTGTTTGATAACAGTGAAAAGCAAGTTAGCTCCAGAGTTCAGACGAATGTTGTAGAATTCTTCACTGGAAAAAATGCGGGACGAGAAGTGGAAAACTTCATTTTTGGTGAAGACCTAGGAACAGAAATCACATCGAGGTGTGGTAGTTGTCATTGTGGAAAGTGTCCTGTTGTTGGTCACACCTACTCGTTCAAGGAAGAGCAAGAGTTGAAGTTAATCCATGAGAATTTGGAGTATGATGTAGCGAATCAGTGCTGGGTAACAAGCTATCCCTGGCTGGTGGACCCATCCACCCTTCCAAACAATTATCATGCACCTTAGCTACCCTGAGGAAGACTGAGCAAACTCTCAGCAAAAATATGCAGTGGGCGGAGACATGGTCTGGTCCCTTATTCTACACCTCTCATCTGGCTGTGGTCAACCCAAAGTCAAACTCCACACCAGTATGTATTGTGTTTAACTCCAGCCAGGTGCACAAAGGAACCTTGCTCAATTCCTGTTTGGCTAAAGGACCAGATCGCTATAATGAACAATCTTTTAGGCATCTTGCTGCGCCGGAGAGAGGAACAAGTAGCTCTTGTGGGAGATATTCGCAAGATGTTTAATTCTGTACACTTGAAGCCTTTGGACCAGCACTGTCATCGATTTCTGTGGCGCAGTCTGAAGACAGATCAAGCTCCTGGTGTGTACGTTATGACACGCGTCAGTATGGGAGACACCCTGGCTCCAGCTATTAGTACAGAAGCCATTTACAAGACAGCAGACATGTTCGAGAGTGACAGTCCAAAGGCGGCAACTCCCCTGAAAAGATCCAGCTATGTGGATGATTCAATTGACTCAGAGCCAAATAAATCCGAAGCACTGGAAGTTGCCCGTGAAACAGAGAACGTGCTTGTCAAGGAAGGTTTCGCAGTAGAGTGTTGGCAATTCAGTCAAGAGTCAGGCACTCACACTGGCAGTGAATTGCGTGGTGAGAATGACAAGGTTACTACACCCAGCGGTGCTGTTCATATGCAGACCAACATGAAGAAAGGCACTCGTGATACCCTGAGAGTGTTGGGTGTTGGTTGGAATCCGGTGCAAGATACTGTGGTGTTTGAAGTAACTCTCAATTTCAGCAAAAAGAGGAAAGGAGTGCACACAGGTCCAAATCTAGAGAAGGCTGACGTGCCCCAAGCCTTACCTCTAGTGTTGACAAGAATTGTTTTGGGATAAGTGATGGTGATATATGTTCCTATATTGCTAGAAGCAAACCTTTCCATGCTGGAAATGCCGTACAGATAACTGCTCTGCACCTGAAAGAAGCAGAGGACTTTATTGTGAAGGATGTCCAGAAATCCATTGAAGGTGAGCTCAAGAAGAGTAGCAACAAGGGAGGCAGAGGAGGTCGCTATGCAAAACTGAGACCTGTACTTGATGTGAATGGGATGTGGCTTGTTGGTGAACGGCTAACAAGGTACGACACGATGACGCCAGATTCTTCCCCACAGAAGTTGTTACCCAATCAGAATCCAGCTACACGCCTATTCATGCAACGAGCTCACCAAGGTGGACAGAGGACGAGACACAATCTTGGCCCTATTTAGAATGCGCTACTCGGCACCACATGGAAGCAAATTGGCAAGATCAGTGAAAATGAGCTGTCAGCTTTGTAGGTTGCCCGATGCAAACTTCTTGGAGCAGCAGACGGAACTACTGCCGGTAGCAAGACTTAAACCAGCACCTGCATTTAACCATGTCCGATTTGTTTGGCCCCTAATAGTATATAGTTCGAGGCGAGTTCCAAAAACACACCAGTGGCAAAGCATATGGTGTTATGTTCTGTGCACATCGAGACAGTGTTTGGATATGCCTCAAGCAATTTGCTAATGGTTCTTAGCAGATTTGCAAGTATCTGTGGATGGCCAAAGAAAATTTACAGTGACCCAGGTTCTCAACTTGTGGGTGTAGAGAGGGAGCTCAAGGAAGCCTGGAAAAAGATTGATCGGACGTCATCACAGAGAAGCTCCGCACAGGATGGATCAACTTGGGTATTTGGTCCTGCTGGCAGTCCTTGGCATCAAGGAGCAGTTGAATCATTAATCAAGGCGGCGAAGCGTGCCATTCATTTTTCAGTGAGTAACCAACAACTGTCTGTGCCTGAGTTTCTCACTATCTGCCGTAAAGTGTCTTATTTGCTGAACGAGCGTCCTATTGGTGTGAAACCAAGTGAGGATTCAATCATCAATGTTCTAACACCCAATAGTTTGTTGCTGGGATGAACCACCGCATCTAACCCCTTGGGATGGCAACCTTATGAGGCAAACACGTCCTCGCGGTATCATCTTGTCCAGTCAGTGGTGGAGACCTTCTGGAAAAGATGGAAGGAATTGTACGCACCAACTCTGTTAGTACAGTGCAAATGGCACACCGAGAGACGCAATTTGCGCCCAGGAGATATAGTATCATGGCAGACAAGAACACGCTGAGAGGAGATTATCGCTTGGCGCTTGTGAAAGAGGTGTTTCCAGGAGAAGATGGAAAAGTGCGAAGAGTGGCTATTCAGCACAAGAGTTATCGAACTGGGGAGAGAGCTCATGATTACCGAGGTGCAAGAGTCACTGTAGTCTCGAGAGCAGCGCATCGCCTTGCCCTGCTTGTTCCGGCAGAGTAAAGCCTGTAACTTAAGTCAACAAATGCAAAGAATATGACGATGAACGGTTTACTGAACTGATATTTAACTTTTGGTTTTCTTTTGTTTAAGAACTGTCAGCGCAGTGACCCCCACCCTCGCCCTGTGTTGGGAATTAAGTTTATTCGGACGTTTATTCGCTGCGATTAGAGTTCGCGGGGTGTCGAGCACGTGCTTTTGGAAAAAGACAAGGCGCCGCCATATTTTGCGCCTAGAATTATGTCATGAATATTATTATTGTGAAGTTTCTTTCGTGTTTTATTGGAACACTGTCAATCTACTAGCAGCGTACGACGAGCAACAACGTAAGCATGATTTGACATTTTAAATTCAGCTTTTCCTTTGAAGTTTTTTGCATGTAAGCGAACAAAATGTTTTCATAAATGTGTCATGCAGGTTTTACCACTACAATCGCTGTTGTGTGTTTGTACTGCAAATTAAAGTGCCTTGAAATGTGCTGTTGTCTGCTGACGCTGTTATAAACATGACTGGAAAAATATGAAAAAAAAAAACTATACAAACGAACAAGCAATATCTATACTAGTAGTTCGATGACCACATATCAGTTCAATAATCACTGACAGCAGTAATTCACAAACCACACAGCAGCCCAATGCTGTAGGCAATAATTCAAGTAATTGAAACAGCGTATTTCACTCTTTCGGGATGTGGAGAGAGGGTGCGGTGTATTGTAGGTTGACAAGGCAGCGGTCATATTTACATTGCTGGTTTTTAGTATTTTTAACAAGAACATTTTTCATATTACTTTGTTTTTTTTTCTTTTACTTAGCATTGCAGAAATATCTGACACCATGATTTAAGTTTCTCTTCATTTCTTTAGCCTGGTTGCCAGTGCACCGGACACTCCTATCACTTCTTCTGGTGACAATTTTAAATACAGAGGACCCCAACTAGTTTTATGATCATTAAGGTAATAACTTTTATGAGCTCATCAGTCAAAAACAATAAGCATCACATGCTGGCAAAATGTTGAAAGCTTTATCTCATCAGGAGCTCAGAAGGCAATCAAGAAAGTAGGTAATGGGGTGGGGAGGGGGAACAAACTTTATCCAAGGGGAATTTGCCCATTGATTCCAATAAAATTCCTCATCATGCAACTTCAACTTCAACTTCAACTTCAACCTTATTCATTCAATCTCAATTTACAATTTCATGATAGCTTCCATCCGCGTATAGGAGAGCCTAATCGAGGCGGGGGAAGAGACACACAAATTTAAAGAAAGGAAAGGAAAAAAAAGGAAATATTTTACAAACAGTACCAGCTGTCGTAAAATAAAAATCATAGTATGTATTGAGCTAATTTAATTACAATATGATTTACACAGAGAATATAAGTTTAGTTGTGTTCCTGAGCTAGTTAAATTTAACTTGATGCATGATTTCAGTGATTTCAAGATAGTCATCAGATTTAGATAAAATTTTAAAGAGCTTACTCCTTATCTTTTTCCGAAAGGTAGATTTTGGTAAGTTTCTCATATCTGAGGGTAAAGAATTCCAGATTTTTGGTCCAACTCTTCAAAAAGAACTACGCATTTTTTTCAAGCCTCGAGTGTTCGGTGGATATGAGTGCACCTCAGAAATCCTAGTAAAGGCTCACTTGATATTTTCAGGTGCAGAATTGTTGGCAACGTCCCAAATGATAGTACAAAGACAATCAAAGTAAATAAAAGGTAAGGGAAAGACTTTCGAATTTAAGAAAAGTGGTACAGCATGTTGCTTATAATCCGTAAAGTAAATCAGGCGTAGGGCTCGTTTTTGAATTAAGAGTATCTTATTTAAATAAGTTCTAGGTGCAGAGCCCCAAGCACAGATGCCATAATAAAGACAGGGGTTGATAAGGGGCTTGATAGATATTCAAGAAGGGACGTAATGAAATATTATGTCTTAGCTTTGCTAGAATTCCCACGGTTCTAGTTATCTTTAAACAGATTAGATTAATATGGTTTTTCCAGGAAAGTTCACGATCAATCAGAACACCAAGGTATTTGACAAAATCTTTCTTTTCTAAGGTACTCAATGCATCTATAGCTGGATCATAAGCTTTGATGGAGAGATTATATGTTAAACATTTCTGCCGAGGACGGAAAAGCACATAATTAGATTTTTTGAAATGAAGGGATAGCTTATTGGCCAAAAGCCAGTCACTAACATCATTTAGTTCAGAATTAACTATCTGCTCAAGATTATGGAGGATCTTGTTTGCATAAATAATGCTTATGTCATCAGCAAATAAATAAAACGAAAGATACTTTGAAGAATTTGCAATGTCATTCACATACAATAAAACTAAAGGTGGGCCCAGCATAGAGCCCTGTGGAACACCATACAAAGTTGTTTCACTATTGGAGATGTAAGAGCCGTTTGAAGTGGTTTGTTTCCTGTAAGTTAAGCAACATCGGAACCAATTATTAACAATACCTCTGATGTATATAAAAATCAAGATTTTGAAGAAGAATATAGTGATCAACGGTATCAAAGGCTTTTTTCAGATCTATAAAGAGTCCACACGTGAATTTACCACTATTCCTGTTATTCTGAATTGTATTAACAATATCCAGAATTGCATTTTGAGTATCATGACCACCCCTGAAGCCATATTGGGAGTTAATCAATATATTGTGCTCAATGATAAATTTACTGAGTTTCTGAAACATTAGTTTTTGAAATACTCTATTCTTTCATTCTTATAAGTTTAAAATAGCCAACCAAAAATACTCTCTTTCATTGGGAAACAAACATTACCAGTAAACAACCTTTGTTGAAGAGATCGAGGAGTCTAGATTATATGGTTCCAGTAAAATGCACGTCTCCAAAGTTTCTTCAAACGAATCCACAGTAGAGCCATCTAAGCAAGCCACTATAGTTTGGGTCCTCAAACATACTTAGCCTGAGGCAACACGACTTTTACGGTGCGTTTCACAAAACTTTTGACGAAAAACTTTCTAGTGGGGATGTTGAGACGAAAATGAAAACCCTTCAAAAAGAATTACCGCAACAATAAGACAGTTTTCCTGCCAGATAACAATCCCGTTCATCAATATCTGTCAGAATAGCAAAGAAAACATAGACAGCCCATTCATGGCGAACAGAAAATTATGCTTGGTGTCAATAGCATGCCTGAGAGACCCCTGCAGTTTTGGTCAGCTCTTGATCGAGGACCCCAAGACTGAAACGCTCATGATACCTTCAGCCAGCTGCCTCGAACTCAAATTCAGAGTCTGACAGTGACAGTGACAGGGAAGGGTGCATTGTTGGATCTATAAGTAACTCTTCAGAACTTAAAGACTCAGTAGATCAGGCAGCGGATAGCTAACAAGAGCAAGAAGCTAAAGCAACGATACCTGAGTCTAGTACACCCACACGGAAAAGGATACGAGTCCTCTGACAAAACTGTGCTGTGGCATAATATACATGTAGAAATGTAACCTAGAACCTATAATAAATCACCAAATTAAATCAAAGTAGGTAGAAGGGAAACATTAATCCGTAAGAAAAATGAAAGTAAACAGCACAAAAATCCTCATTACAAAAATTCTAGAAAAGATGTGACCCTCCCCTTGAATAGGTCACAAAGAGGTATGGCCCTCCCCTTTTGGTACTCATTTTCACTGTTGACCATCCACTCTAAGGCCCCAGCCCTCCCTCCATCCAAGAAAAAAAGTAATATTACATTGCCTTTGTAGATCCACATGTGCAAGCTTTCCTACCCAAACAATGATAGAGAATTGTACGAACTTGTGAGTACTTTTCAAAAGAACAGCTTTTCAAGACTTGAAGAACATATAAAAATGATACATGTAGATTTAATTTTGGACATTTTTTACAAAAATTACCAAAATCCTCTTAATAGCACAGATTAACAAAGGTGCAACAACCGAAAAACACCATGGTATGGCAAAGCTATGCTTGACAGAAAAGAGATCAACATAGCCGTACTGATGGAAGATTGTGCAAACCCAGTAGCCTACTTGAACGACCCAATGAAGAATCGTTTGAGACAATTTCAGGAAGAAAACATTATTGAAAGACTTCCAGAACATTGAGACAGCAGTGAAAAGATGTTTTGAATGACAAGTTGCCACAGAAACTAAACAGACCGAACCAGCAAAGATGACTGAACTTCCATCAAAACCATGAGCAATCTTACAAGATGACCTCTGCGGACCATTCGTAAATGGGGAATACGCCTTAGTTGTAACGGATCAGTATTCCAGATACTCTGAAGTGGAATTTGTTACCTGCATGACTTCATTTGGCGCAACAAGGCGGAAATTGAAAAAGATTTGCTCAACTTATGGGGTACCTGAAATCTTTCCAACAGACAACAGACCACCGTTTAATTCACGCATGTTCGCTGTCTTCGCACAAGAATCTGGATTCAAACACAAGCAAGTCACCCCGCTTCATCCTAAAGTACAAGGTCAAGTTGAGGGATTCAATAAGATGGTTAACAAAGCTATTACCATCACAAGACAAGAAGACAAAACCATGTAGAACCCCACGAGACAAGGCCAAGAAACACATTGAAAATGGGCAACGCGGTGATTGTAAAACATGAGAACAAACGCAAGAGCCAAAGACCATATGAGCCTTACATTACATTATCAAAACAATTGACGATGAATTTTTGCAGAAAATATAGAAAAAGAGATAGAGAAATGTCACTATCCAGAAACAGTGCTGACAAAAATGTTACAATGGTAAATTTTTTTACCACCTTATAAAACTTTTCTTGAAAACAGTAAGTCATTGTTGATTTTATTAATCACGTCTGTTTTTTCCCTTCATCACCACGAAAAGTGATGACACCTTGAAACAAAGCCCCTCAGCTACCCTTTTACACCACCACCAGAAAGCCCAAAGCAGGTACGGTCGGTCGAAAAGCAAGGTAGAGAAAGGCTGCAATGCTACAATGGCCAGATGAAAGGCAGAAGAGTGACCATGAGATAAGGAGAAACCCTGACTGAGCATTCAACCAAGTGATGCAAAGGTCATGGTTATAGCCAATCCATAGGTCCATAGGTGGCAGTAGACAGCATTGATAACTGATAACTGATCAGCTGCTTTGGTAGTTGTAACATCTTTTTTAGGGTTTCACTTTTCAAGTGTGGCTTTCCAGAAGCAAACACCTGTGTGTTTGTGGCATCATTACATTCAAGGCAGTTGTAGTTATAGTGTGCAGTGTTCTGTTTCTCCTGAAGAACCATGTGCAATCGCAAACATAAATACTTTTTAATGTCTCTCAAGATCCACCCTTTAGATTTGACTACTTTGAGTAGGTGTAATAGTTTTTTATTTACTTCCATATTTTCACATTATTGTTGTTTTATTTCTAATTTTGTGTTTTTTATTGTAATTTTATTGTAATGAGCATCTGATGATTCACCTGTTACAATGTACATGCCCTAAAAAGCCCTTTTCTCTTCCTCATGACCAACTAAAGCAATCCGATATTTCCTGCAGTGGGTTTTGAGTTAACCCTTGCTAGTATGCAGATATTTTTATACGCAGTGATTTTAAGCTATTTGGCGCTAGGTATTTTGGTGACTGGCCAGCAGCCTTACATTTTTATCACTCAATGCTTGTTTTAGATTTGACTGAAACCCAAGGGTTTCTTTTGTTTTAATGCCCCCTGTCGATTCAAACATTTAATTGTTTAAGTTTAGTATGTAACTGCTGCAACACCTGGCATGGTAAGATAACATGGTGATACTTAAATGTCCTTGTTACATTCCCAACATGAAAGACTTCGGGAAAGCCACACTTGCAGTTGTGCATTTTATCTTCCAGGTTTAGTGCCCTTTTAAATTCTAATCCACTTTACATTCCTTTTAAGAGATATAGAGACTTGGTTCTTTATTTCATGTTCTTTGTTTCTACCACATTAATTTGTTTGTCACAAGTATTTGGGCTACATGTTACAAAAAAAAAATGAAGTTTTTAACAGTCAGAAGTTGCATGTTACCATTACTTCTGTGATTTTCAACTACATGTATTTTCACAGTGGATTTCTTCTTTCTGATTTTGCAGTCACTACTCTTTACATTGTTAGTATATTTGAGGTCAAGTTTGGGAGAACATGTATCTTGCAATCTGCCACATTCACAAGCTGCGCATCTCTCATAAGTTGAATAGCATGTCAACAGGCATTTTGTTCCCCTGAAACTAATATATGAACCTAGAGAGGCAAAAGTGACCAGGGGACTGGTACGAGTAGTAGTAGCACAAAGACGCTTGTAGAGACTATCTGCACTGTCCTGCCACCTGGTTTCCCGTTAACGGAAAATGGCCAAATTTGTCTCCAACCTATTCAACAAAAGGAGGAATAGGACACCGACTAACGCAGAAGACTCAATATCTTTACTTAAGGTAAAAAAAGCACAGAAAACTGGCTAAGCAGATGTAGAAGACGACAACGAAATCTGGACAGCACTTGATGTCTCAGAATTTGGCAGGAAAGCTGAGAAAAAATCTTTGAACGTTCATGTGATAGAAACATCTATCAAAAGTACCAAAACAAAAACTAACAGCATAGAACAATGTACAGCAACATTAGAAACTTCAGACAAGGTGCAAATTTCACCAGCACTCAGTTTACTCAAATGTCAATTTAAAGAAAGCCCAAGCAGCAATCGCTGAACAATCTTAGGAAAACTGCAGCCAGAAAAAGATGGGGCCATTTAATTGGACCAGTATCAATTTTTCTGCAAATGAGTAGAATTCCCTTGATCTGCCACACAAGGAAGCCCCCTCTTTCTCCAGTTTTAAACAAAACCTCTCCAAAATGACTTTTAAAGTACCTGTTAATAAGTAAAAACTTACTACCTACTTGTGTGCTATTAAATGTACGACTTTTGTTTTTTATTTCTAATTTATTGATGTACATCTCACTTTTTCGAACTTTCATCATTTTTAAAACTTTTACCATGTAAACTTTTTTCAACTTTCAACTCGTAAATTATTATATTTATTAGTGAGTTTAGTTCCTGTAAATCACTGGTTTGGGTGAAGCTGGCATCCTCGATAAAGACAATCATCATTCATTCATTTATCGCATTTTTCACATCCATAATTTCATAATTTTACCTCTTTGTGCACATTTTCTTCTTTTTATCCTATGCACTACTTTCTGTGTTGTTAACGGTCTTTATTTAACATCTCTTTGTACCCAAAAGGCAGTCAAATTTCGTCTAATTAGAATTGGAACAATTTCTCACACTGTTGTTCTTTTGGTTTAAGTCTTCTTTTTTTCTTCACCACAAAGAACCTAGAGTAAAATAAAAGTAATTCAGTTTTTAGATACCTACGATATTGTGGTTAATGTAAATGGCATAGATCTGTCATTAAGTAGCACTGTAATTGAGTGGACCTATAATAAAGTAGATTTGTAAGTAAGTGGCACTGTTATGTTTTAGCAGTGTATTTTTTCTCTCTCTTTCTCCATTGTTTTTTTCTTAATTTCTTTTTTAATCTCTTTTTTTTCTTTGTCACTGTATTTTCTGAGTAAAGTTAATGAGAAAATATAAATAAAGATAAAGGGTAAGTGTACATTTAAGTGTACATTAATAAAAGCTATATTCCCTTGGGTGTTCTGTGCATTATTGGGTGTCCTGTGCAATTAATAAGGGAGGTTTTTTCGAGATTGCATTTGTGTCGACACACATCTGCCTCGCTTTGAGGCAATTGCTTACGTTTTGCCTCACTTTAATGCGCTAACTCACGTGGTGATTCGTGTGTCCTCAGCGTTCATCTTTCAAACGTTTGCTGAGGTCTGCTATTAATGTCTTCGCAAAGCGTACATATTTCAAGAGTTTGCTGAAGGTCTACTATCGAAATGTGTTTCTTGAATCTTCCAAAGCATTCAACACCCCGAGTAAAATCTTACTTTGGATTAAGCCTTCATATTTTTCAGCACAGTTTGTCACTGTCTTTGGAAAATGTGTGTGACTCCTGGTGCATGGTTCAATGAAAGCGGGTTGTTAAGCTCGGTGCCGTTGTGCAAAGTAAATCTACCAAGTTGTGTAGCTCGGCGGCTATTGTGCCACAAAGTAAATCTACTGAAATGTGTAGCTTGGTGGCCGTTGTGCCACAAAGTAAATCTACTGAGTTATGTAGCTCGGAGGCTGTTGTGCCACACAAAGTAACTCTATCAAGTTGTGTAGTAGCTTGGCGGCCGTCGTGCCACAAAGTAAATCTAGTAAATCTACCGAGTCGTGTAGCTCGGCAGCTGTTGTGCCACACAAAGTAAATCTACCGAGTTGTGTAGTAGCTCAGCAGCCGTTGTGCCACAAAGTAAAGCTACCGAGTTGTGTAGCTTGGCGACTGTCACACAAAGTAAATATACCGAGTTGAGCAGCTCAGCGGCCGTTGTGCCACAAAGTAAATCTACCGAGATGTGAAGCTCGGCGGCACCATTTCATCATGACTTGTGATGTTTTCGGTTCTGGACAAACGAACATTTTAGCTCCATGTTATTTGTTCCGAAAAACGTATAAACCAGCCTACAGTAGGGCCACTCAAGTCACTGAAATCAACTCACTCAACCAAATTACTGAAAAAGTTATATTGACGTGAGCACACACATTCCACTGGAGGCTTTGATGATTCCCTTGAAATGTGTGAGAGATGTAGTGTAAGTGAACCAGTGTTCAAACACAATTCATTGTGCTCCAGCATTCACCACAAAAAATGTGGTCTTGGTTCAGTTTAATATCAACACAAGTTAAGAAGACTTACCAGTGAACGGTTTCATTTCAAAGTAAATTTAAAGCAAGCAAGCAAGCAAGCTAGCTTTTTAACAATACCTGGCCCAGATAACCCAGGCTTAGTGCAAAATTTGAATTCAGAAGTGAAAGCTTAAACAGTTAATTCAGTTTAATTCATGTCAACAAGTTCATGATTGGATGCTCTTAAAAATAGCAGAGAACATTATCTGAAGAAATGTTTTTGAACAAAAGAAAAAGAAACCCAGGTTAAGTGCTAATCAGGCCCTCGAACAACTGCGCCCTCTGGCCAGCACTTGAGACAAACCATACGATATCTTAAGCATTCAAAACCTTTTCATAATGAGACAGTTTAATAGAGGTTTCGTTGTATGCAACCCTTACGTTCAAAATATGCCATAATCATACTTATCTACCGCAAGAACCATCCACTCTTCCCCCTCAACTCGAACGCACTCTCCTAAGCTCCGATTACTCATAATTATGGGCATAAGGCATTGTCCTTTCATAACTGAAAGATTTAAATAAACTTCATGATGTATATTATTAAACATTATTTTTTCTAATTGCACTTTTAGATTTTTATTTGTTTATTTTGCTCATTCCATCATTAATTTTACTTCCTCTTTTGCCATTTCTATGTGATAATGTAAAATTCATTCTGTTATTGTATTGGATTAATAATAGTACCAATAATAATAATGTGCTTATTAAATTGCTATTAGTAAAGTAGACTTAGATTGGCAGATCAATGGATAAGCAGGTCATGACAGTGGAACTCTACAATGTACATTGAAGCAGAAGTACATGAATAGATCAGTGAAACATTACATCGGTAGATTAATGCATCAGCAGATCAACCAATCAATAGATTCATAGAGCTGTGAATTCTTAGCAGAGTAAATCTCCAGCTTTTTTGGTAAATCAAAGATTCTGGTATTATATATACCATTGAACCTCTCTAATACGGACACCGAAGGGACAGAGCCAAGTGTCTGTATTAGAGATCGAGGTGTCCCTATAGAAGAGTCACGATGACGTCACTTTTATGACTTGACTTGCAGTTTTAAGTGTTCAGTAGCTAAAACGAGGCTCACACTCAAAAGTTGTAGAGAAATGTACAATTCTGAAAGTGTCTTTTGCTATTTTGCAAGTGCAGTAAACAGTAAACTAAAGTACAAAATGTAATAGAAAAGATCTTTATGCTATATTTCGTTATTGAAGCCTTCAAAAAGTCTGCTATGTTCCTCTGTATACCTCTCACAAATCATTGTTGGTATGTCCAGTGACTGGGCTTTTGAAATCACCTTGCATACCTCATCAGCCAGACTAGAAGGGATTCACCCTGTGTAGATTCACCTGATCAGGATTCAGGATTCACCTGATCACCGCAGTGTCCATAATAAAGAGGCTAAGTTTATATGAATTTACTCTCTGGGGCTGAGATTTAGTGTTTATTGTCCGTGTTAGAGAGAGTTCCGTATTATAGAGGGTTTTTTTCAAGAAAATATATGAGTTTTGTAGGGCCATTGGAAACTGTCCGTAATAGAGAGGTGTCCATACCAAGAGGTTCGACTGTATCACCAAAATCAGTAGACTTGATGGCAGACCAAGTTAACTGACTAAAAAGCTTCAAGTAAATCTAAAGTTACTTATCTACCACTTTGTGTTTCATTTCATTATTTTCTGGAGTTTATTTTGTTCCAACATTATCACATGTTTGTACAAACAATGTCAATTTTATTCTTTGGCTTGCACAAATTAGTGCAAACCAAAGAGAAAAGCTCTCAATTGCCATAAAATTTCGAAAATAAGCCCCTCCATGTATAAGCTCCCCAAACCAGTAAGGAGAAAACCCTCTGCTAAATCGCCCCTTCAAATAGAAGCTCCCCAGGGGCTTGTACTTGGAAAATTGCCCTCAAATACAAAGTAAAAGAAAGCAAAATCAGTAAATTTACTTACAACTGTAAGGCTAGCCCAGTCTAGTTTGAAACACGAATTCCCTCCGTAGATAAGCCCCTCTGAATATAATCCCCGCCAGAAATAAGCCCCTCAAAAAGGGCCTTTAAAAAATATAAGCCCTGGGGCTTATTTTCAGAATTTTACAGTATGTTATTTGAATAAAGCAAACATAGGTTCCATTATCCTACGAGCGAGTAAACAGTTATGCACCTTACATAACTTAAGTCATACAAAGAGCATCTCTAAATCCAAAATTTCGATCAAGTACAAGATTTTCACTTTGGTAGTGAGAGAGCAGTTTATGTTGAGACAAAAATTGAAACTTACAGTTTTTCTTTTCCCTTCAAAACAGCTGCTCCACAAAATGTCATTGAACACACATACATCTGTATCCACCAAATACCTTGAAGTGTCAATGTCACAGCAACTGCAATAAGATCAGTGACAGCTTAATTAAGTTATTTTGATCTACAACTACTCCTTGACCTTCAAAGTTCACAACAGATAAACAGCAGCACAGCCAGGGCTTGACCTTGGCTGAAATAAATGGTCAAATACTAGTAAATTTGTTTCCTTCACATTAGCTAAAAAATACATAACCAGATTCTAACTATGTTTTCTAATTGAATTCACTGCTGTCTTCCTTGTTTGAAGAAGTTATGTGGTAAGAATAGCATACACGTAATTTAACCCTTTCACAGCCCCCAAGACCAAGACCAAGACCAAGGCCATGTAATGGCAGGATAATTTTTCAAAATAATCCTTAAAATAATGATGTGGATGAAATACTATCATAAGTATGGCATGAAATTATGCCTGCTAACATTCAACACCAGCATCTCTGTGGTAGCCTTTACCACTTGTTATTCCCACCTTAAGTTGCACCATCAGACTCTTGATTCCCTGGTTACCAAATTCTCCACCTTGACAGACTCAGATATCTACTGGGCCAAATAGTGCAAGGAACACCATCCCATAGGTTGTGTTCCACTAACCAACATGGATGATGTAAAGAGAAACAAATGGACTTTGCAGCAGCTGGATCGACATTTTCTCCTATCACACAATGCTGATTAAGTCTGCTGTTCAAGCGTGCTGCTTCATTATCAACATCCAACAAGGGAACTGCATGATCCTGCCAAGAATCCCCACAGACTCGAGATCAACAGCCCCCACAAGATCAATTGCAATCTCAAGACTAAAACAATTCACAATGTACCTGAATAAGAAAAGTACAGATGAGTCTATGACAAGCAGTTTGATGACTTCCACAGAGTACATACATAAGCCTTCACTATGATCCATGCCCAGCATAGTGAATGTCTGTACTAAAGCTGAACCACTTTGAGTGTTGGACAGCATACAACAGTGAACACAATACCCAGATGCTGCACAGTTACTAAGACCCAGCCAATGCTCTTGTCCCTACAAAGGATTCAGCAGTTTCAAAAAATAATTTACGCTCAAGCACATGTTTTTCTTGAGCAGACATTACACTATTAATAGTACATAATATTTATATGCTTTCCACTCGGGTTTGTCCATTCAATGTTAATGCTACATTTGGTATAAGGTCAAATACAGCTCCCAATACAGTTGTATTACTAATACATGTAGCTTATAAAATCAGAAACCTCTTTCTTTCCCAGTGGTTGATTTAGTAATGAAAAAATTTCAAGTCCATTTAAATCTGGTCTACAGGGGTACAAATATTTATGACCCATTCAATGGACGTTACTTTTGTAAGGACAGAATTACCTAACAGACAAAAAAACCATCCAAATGCTACATTTGGTATAAGGTCAAATACAGCTCCCAATACAGTTGTATTACTATTACATGTAGCTTATAAAATCAGAAATCTCTTTCTTTCCCAGTGGTTGATTTAGTAATGAAAAAATTTCAAGTTTATTGAAATCTGGTCTACAGGGGTACAATTATTTATGACCCATTCAATGGACGTTACTTTTGTGAGGACAGAATTACCTAACAGACAAACAAACCCATCCAAAGGGAATGGACAAGACTGCACATTATACATAGACGTGAACGCTAAACAGGCTGTGATTGATCACTGCCCATGATCTATTAAAGGACAGATAAAAGGATGATGTGATGTACTGTTTAACATGAAAAGCAGTTTTGAAAATGCAAGTTTTTCAAGTCTTGCACAAATTTAGGCTATTGTCAGGTGGTGTGCGTACTACGATCACTAAGCATCATGGGCAGCATTCAAAACCTGACCATTTGTGTCAAGATGGCACGAAGTGAACATCTCAACTGTGGAGTGAATATTCGTTAATTACGCTGTAGAAATATATGATTTTGCTTTGAATCTCTTCTGGAAGATTTTGAAAAACAAAGTCTGTAGAAATCTCGGGGAAAAAAACGGTCTCATTCCGTTGATAAGTGTATTCGGTGTATTTTGTTGGTAATCACTTGCATCCTGTTTGCAAGTCTGCAAATGACCGAGAAAAGTCAGCAGAGAATCGCTTTGTTCAATGCTTCAATCATGAAAAGCACTGAACTTAAGACCCGTGGTTTGCTGGAAATTTTGAATTCACTGTGAAATCAGTGTATCTAGTGCCTAGAGGTGCTGACATGCACAGCTGTGATAATATGTGACTCTCCACAAGGATGCCAGCATAATGGTGATAACACAGGCACGCGTGCGATGATACGGCACGCTACTTAAGCATGACATCTGACACACGAATGTGCATAATTAATAAGGAAACAATAGCTTTTGTTTTGCACGTCTTAACACACTCAATCTTTTATGCTGAGCAGCGTGTTAAATGACACACTTCGTGTATGTGTATGTGTTAAAGTCGTGCAATATGGCACGTTAGCACGAAAAGAGTTGTTAGGCAACCAAAGAGGCTAACCAAGAAAGCCTTTAGTTTTAGAAGTTACTCGAACATTAAAAAAGGCGCCTGCTGTAAAAAGTTCTTGCTAGCACAAACGCTCGCACCTTACGCTGAAAGATGAAAAATGAAATAACAGGACCGTAAATTATTGACAAAAAATCAATAGCAATAATGTGGCTCTTAAAAAATATAACTTGATGGGCCATACAACTTGTTCTGAACAACAGTTGACTCCCTAGTAAAAACCTGTGTGTAAGAACCTACACTTTTCCAAGTTTGGCAAAACAGGTTCTTATATTTGGGGGTAGTTATTGGCAATTTAGGCTAAACAAGGTTCTTAATTAGGTTCTTAAGTTTTCAGTAGAAATCATTTCTGTACAAGCAGAAAAAATAGGTTTGGTCCTTTATGATACAGCATTTATTTATAACTGTCTTGTCATGAGCCTTGTGCAAGGATATACACTATAAACAAAGTATCTTTATACTTCTTAGTTAAAAATGCTTATGAAAATATCCCATAATTCACATATAAGAACCTAATAAATTTTGCTTGGCTAAACAGGTTCTTATATTTTGGGGTATGAAAATGGGAAATTTCTGCCAGCAGGTTCTTAAACCGCTAGCAGCGCTCCAAGCTCATTTTTTCAGTAAGTCGCCTTTTGGCGACCTTCATTTTTAAAATGGTCGCCAATGGAAAATTTCGGTCGCCAAAAATTGTCGTTTCATTAACGCAAGACACTTCATACTACTTACATGAAGGAGCTACTGCTGAACGTTGTGTACGGAAATAAATCGTGTTTTTAACACTCCATTGTTACTTGCCTGCAGGTTGTAAACGCAGTACAAGATGGCAAAAACAGGCAAAGACATTTATGAGAGGTAACCAGAACAATTTACTGCAAAGTCGGATGTTGAAACCCGGAACATGTATTTGCAGTGATATCATTGAAACAAATCTGAATATACGTGAATATACATTTGTTCGTACCGTCTACTTGCTAAGAAACATCTTTCTTTAGCTAAATCATTGGCATTGAAACCACTCACATATGTAAATTAAAACTTGAATCAACAATAACAATAACAATAACAATACTTCTGGCCTAAATAAACGTTTCTTACTTCAAAGTTGATGACAAAAATACTGTTTGTACGTGCTAAATGATCCTTATGCCAGAACTGTACACATGTCTTGCCATGCAAGAGGAACAGATTCATCATTGAATTTACACAGAAGAAAAGCTTGGTAATATTTCTTTAATTTAACGATGATTCAGTTAAAAAGCGGTAAAACGTGAAGTCAACTTTATTCTTTTGAGCTTATATCCTTTGATCGCCAAATGGCGACTTTCGCCGATAATTCAGTCGCCATTTTTTTTTTCACTCGCCATGGCGACCAAAATGGTCGCAGCTTGGAGCGCTGGCTAGGATAACTCAAACTTTTTTCTGTTTCCCATATAAAGGTTCGAATTATCAGGAGTCGACTGAAACATGACAAGCCAAAACAGCATTGAAGCAGATTTCTACATTCCTGTTGTGCGTAAAATGTTCGCATAATTACATATCAATCAGTAGAACAATTTAAATACTACGTGCATGAGGTTTACAGTTGGCACAACGAAAGAGAGAAATCACTCATGTAGTATGACTAAAACTTAAACCCATGCTTTTATACGACTAAGAGGTGCTTCGAATTACTGCAAGTTTCGTCTTAGTTACATGTCTTATTATGGGGTATTGTACATTACCATAGTTACTTGAAAGTCACATTGTGTAATGCTAAAACACAACACAGTAAACATGGTGCACAATGCATTGGAACATTCTCACTGTGGAGTAAATTTCACAACGGAAGATTCAGATCAATTAAAACATGTCAAGGAAATGCAAATGATTCAAAACGAGAGAGATCGAGGAAGAAAATAACTTAAAAGCCTCACACAAGCAAAAAAGTTTCACTGTGGTTACAGCCTTGTGCCAGATTGTTACTAGACGTTCATGGCTTTACGCAACCTTACCAAAGTTCCAAAACTGTGTCTAGTGTATTTTGCTGTTGACAAAAGTACGTGCATTATTGAAACAAAAAAACTGCGATTGAAAGAGACCGGGAAGCTTTTATCAGAGACTGCACCAAATGCCAGAGACGTGATTATGGTCAAAAGTGGAGGCAAGCTGCTGGAAGCTATGGTTATTGCGACAGGTGGTAAGTAGCGTCGTCTTTTCCAATCTTTTTCCCGCTTATTGATAACAGATCTAACGAATGTCTCGCTGCATTTCAAGTTTTTGTTATACGTATAATTGTTGCTGCCCTTTAAGGCTTTATAACAATTGCATTTTCTCAATTTTTAGGTAACGAAGATAGCATTAATAAAGAGGAAAGGGCTTTTGTTGAGGCGAACCCAGGGCTTTTCAACCCGGAACCAGTTTCTCCTGGAAAGAAAATAACCAACAAAGATAAGGATGCTAGTACGTCAAAAAAACAAAAAGCTTCAAGTGACAAGGTAGGCCTGTAATGTTGAACAATTCTTTCAGCAAGATTCAACACAAGAGCATTACAATCTTCGAAGAATATTCAACTTGCAGATTTATATTTGGTCTCTTTTTAAAGCTTAGGGGGTCTACTTTTCAGGGAAACAAAGATTTATGGTGCGGAATGAAGCCTCCCAATTATTTTCCTTCAAAGACAAAATAAATTTTGTGGTGTTATTATTTTTTCTTCGCGGTATAAACAGGCAGTGTATTTGGATTCGTGTGGACAGGGCCTTAGTTTTGTCTGTCTTGTGAGTACCTAGCACGAGCGTCCAGTTGCTTTTCTTGTAGCTATTAACATGAGGCATTTGGAAAGAACACTTTACTGCAAATCTTACTCATACCTGTAGTATAGAGACGTTACATGATGCGAAAAATAAACTTTGCAGCCAGTCTTCGTTCTGTTATCTGCTGAATTCGGCAATTCTGACGAGACAATAGGGGAAGCGCGTGCGCAGTATTAAAATCAGGTTAAAATGGGAGCCTCGCTTATTGCACCTAATTAACTGCCCACACATTTTTAAATTTGTAGTTGCAGATGTTGAATGAATTCATGAGGGAGCAGGATGAAAAACAGGCCCAGTTAAGACAGCAGCGCATTAACAGTGAGAAAGCTAGAACAACTAAAAGGGCATCCATTCAGTGTGACAGATGAGACGTCCTTGAAAAATCAAACGTGGCTGTACAGACCGAGTTTCCAGACCTAATGGACGATCTGAAGGAACAAATCAGACAGCTGACTAAGATCGTGGCCGATCTTACTGCCCTGAAGAACAGACACCAAGGTGAAGTGCCTAAACTTTCAAGTAATCAGCCAGTTCCAGAGACGCCACCAGAAGGACCCACATAGTCACCAAGCATGAGTCAGAGCGTTCCCTTGGCAGTTGTCAACAGTGGAGCCATGCTACAAGCGCCTTCACTCCAACCATCTCTGTAATCACAGGTATCCACCATTGATCAGAATGCCCCTTTTGTGCAGCGCAGATACAGCAGTCACGGCCCCACAGATAATAACCGGCAAAAGGTTGAATCGATAGTTTCCTTAAACAAGTTTGGAGGTAACATTATTACAACCGCTATGACCTGTGTAGACGTCCTCTTTACGGACGAAGAATTGGCTAATGGCAACACTTCTGGGTCTAATGGCTACCAGCAGTTGGATGAGTTAAAGCTCCTTTTTCTAGAGTCGACGCTCCATCAGAAATTTGAATCTCTAGTTTCTACTAGGCAGTGGGAGGGTGTTCCAACACGAATCAACACCAGATGCAGGGGGAAAAGACGAACTGCAATAATTAGAAGACTACAGAAAACTACAAATTTTAATTGGACTGTCTTAAGAAACAACATAACATCGCAATTTATGTAGTTCAGGAAACCGATTATTAGGAGAGTATTCTTTTTGGTTCCGTACATATCAGTGTAAAAAAAAATAGATTGGGCCATTTTGTTTTCCTTACTTAACTCTATCTGAAGTTCTTGAGTGAAAAATATTGTATGTTTTATGATTTAGATGTTTGTGACATTTAAAATAAACTACGATTGGGAGGATCAGTCTTACGTATTTTTGGCAATTCTTTGTTTTTAGATACAGTCGACTCCCAATTACTTGAGCCTTCAAGGGAAATCGAGCAAATAACCGGAAGCAAGGAAATAAGCAATTGGATGGGAAGGAAAGGCAACTAAGTAACAAAGTATACAGGCATGGACACTGAATTTGAACTGGAGTGACAAAAAAGTAAAGACAAAGAATTTACTTGGTTGTTTGGAAATAAATTCAATGTTTCGGACTTCTAGTACAGGTTTTTTTTTCTCAGATTTGTCACGCGCTTATGACACCGTTAAGAGTTATTAAGGGTAAAATTGTTTTGAAATGAGCTAAGAGGAAACAAAAATTACTTCGAGTTAGCGGGAGGTTCGAGTTATCAAGGGTAAAATTACAGTAAACATTAGAAGGAAATCGAGGGGAAATCGACTTTGGTTTGAGTTGGCGCAGGTTCAAGTTACTGGGAGTCAACTGTATTTTGCTGACGTAGTCGGGAGCGATTTGGTTAGCAGCTGAAATTTGATTCCTTTCCCCTGGGATCTTAACATTCTGCCCGCAACAGAATGATTGAAGCAGGATTGAAGCAGAAGCAATGCTCACTAATTTGAAGCATCAAAATGAGAGGAACAAACAATTTTCTTCGGTCCATAGTTCCTTTCAGAAAAGAGATGTTTGAAAGTTTTTATTAGCGAAGAGGTAACTGTGCCTCTGAACACAGCAACAGTATCAACACAGTCTTGTGAAGCCGCTTTTAGAAGCCTGCCTTTCAAACGTAATTTAAAACCTTTGCCTACCTCCGAAAAAGTAAATGAAAAGGAATTTATTTTGGATAACAAAAAATGGAAATATTGTTGTCATTTGTGCCATGAAAAGGGCCTAGCTGTAGAGCTGAAAATTATTCTCATTATGTTGTCCCAGTTTGGCATAATTTCAGCAAAAGGAATTTATTTGCGATAACAAAAGCGGAAAAAATATTGTGGTCATTCGTGCCATGAAAAGGGCCTACCTGCAGAGCTGGAAATTATAATATGTTGCCCCAGCTATGGCCTAATTTCAGCCGTCAGTCAGTACAATATTTTTGATTATGAAATCGATCTTGTTATTTATTTCTCGAAATTTCTATCTTTTAAGATAAGAATGTGGCAAACAAAACAGGCTACATGCGACAATTTGTGATTCATTTAGAAGATAACAGGTGAAATTTACAACATATATCGCCAATTTGATGATAAGTTATGAACGCGTGCTTGTGATCTTGCTATAAATTACTGTGATTTGAGAAAAGAAAAACGAGTTTCATGTCACAATTTGTGATTCACTGGAAGATAACAGGCGAAATTTGCAACATGAATCACTAATTCAGTGATAAAAATAAGCTACAAATTGGTGTCATGATTTTGCTTTATTGAAGATAGAATAATTTTTCGCGCATGCAATCTCTTACAGATGTTTGATCTGATCTGGGTCTCAATATTATTATTATTATTACACGGCCCAAACGTGATATTTTGTACACAAGAGTGCAATATGACATTGTTTATCTGGAACAAAAGAACATTTTAATTAGGCATGCATATTTGTAACACGCTGCTACCGTGTTAACAAAACGTAGTTACTAAAACATGGAACGACCTAAAACCACCTAAAACCACCTAAAACCACCTACAACCACCTACAACCACCTCAAAAAATTCAACAACCACCTACAACCACCTCAAAAAAATCTACAACCACTCGGAAACAATCTAAAACCATCTAAAACAAGGTATAAATGTCTCAAATAAGGCGAGAAGACAACATGTCACGTACATGAAATACGAGAATCGAACAAAACATCCACCTCCCCCTAAAATCTTACTCTCCCTGGTCCCCTGTTCCCTTGTATCATCAACCATTAAGCTTAACACAAAACTTCCACCGCACTGTCCTCTTTATGTTGGGAGGGCTGGAATATAAGTTTGATTTTGTTTCCTCTCTCTTGTGAAACTCATCGACAATTTGATTATAATTTAAGCAACAACTGATGGTTTGTGATTTTTAATTGTTTTAAAATCATGTTTCAAATGTCACAGTACCAGTGATTACATATGGTGCGAAATCTGGAATATGTCTGGAAAATTTCATTTAGAATCTCAGCAGGAGCAAAACGTGATCATGAGTCACCATTGCATACGTGTCACCATTCGTACAACACGATGGCGTTCTTGCGAAAGGAGGATCCCGAAGGTACGTACAGTTCCTTTAAAATATTTCTAATGCAGACCATTCTTATTCATACTTTTTCTAGACTGCTTGCATTCCGCCTTTTCCCTTAAAATCCGTCTAGTTCTTATCTCCGCCAGCCCGATTGAAAGCCACGACGTTATATAATACCTAATGTGACTGTTTTTTTTAGCCATAGTGATACTCACTCTCTCGCATTTCATTTCGTGACTTAAGCCAAAGGTTGATGATACAAGGGACCAGGGAGAGTAAGATTTTGGGGGGAGGTGGATGTTTTGTTCGATTCTCGTATTTCATGTACGTGACATGTTGTCGTCTCGCCTTATTTGAGACATTTATACCTCGTTTTAGATGGTTTTAGATTGTCTGCGAGTGTTTGTAGATTTTTTTGAGGTGGTTGTAGATGGTTGTAGCTGGTTGTTGAATTTTTTGAGGTGGTTGTAGGTGGTTGTAGGTGGTTTTAGGTCGTTCCATGTTTTAGTGACTACGGTTAACAAAACTTTCTTTTGTCTACCATGCTAAAATAGCGTGCCTGTGTTATCACCATTATGCTGGAAATCCTGTGGAGGGTCACATACTGTATACTCCTAAAACAGTAGGAGCTTCTTCAGAATACCCGGCCACGGTATTTAAACACAGTAAGCTTACTTTCTTTGTTCCTTTTGTTTAACACCTGTATTTACCATCATACGAAGACAAGTACATAAAGTAGAGAGTATTTGTATACAAGGATTGACTTGTGTCCTCTTTATAGATAATATATTGCGCACTCAAGCAATACTACAAATTTGCATATATATTTCCTATTGGTATGAGTCATAGAATGTCTTACAGTATAGCCTGTGAACAGGCCTTTGGTCGAGCGGGGAACTGGGAAGACGAAAAAGCGAAAAGGCCTGTAGACAAACATTTGGGACCGCTGTTCCACGGCACCCGCTGTGCATCAGATCCTGATGCAAGCTCCTATTGGCTAGAGACCCTGACTGTTGACAGGTCTGATCATTGGCTTTTTGGTCGGCACATAGCACGCGATTTGATCACAATGTGGCAATAACAAAACAGTCTGGAGACTGTTAAGGTTATTCAAAAGCTATTACCAAGGGAGGAACTACGCGCTCCAGTCAAAAGACTCACACTATCTTAAGAAAAACACCAAGCTGGATTTTACCGTGTCACAATGCAATTCTCCATAATTGATGTACCTTCAGTTTAAGCTGCACTTCAACCTTGTAATTTTGGATCTGTAAATCACTATCCGTGAAAATTTTAAACATTCTGCAAAGAAAACTAACAAGCTGGGCCCAGCATGATACAATAATTGGAGAAAAACAAAACATTCACGGACCAAAGAAAATCGTTTAGTAATTCAGATCCAGAATGCACTTTGGAGAAAACTAAGACCCTTGTTCAGCCGCAACGAAAAGCTAAGTTGTACTTCGAAAGAGGTCAAAGAAAATCCTCTTGCATCAGAAGGCAAATCCTGTGACCAGAAACAAAAACCACAGTAAATCGATATGTGTGCCGTGACCTCTCAGTGTGATTCAACAAGCAGCTAATATTGCATTTGTTCAGTGAAATTTTCAGGACATAATCTACCCAGTAGAGGAAAAAACTTATGGGAACAAGCAGCATTTTGGCATGAGGTAAAAGTCGTGTAAGCCTATTGACCCTTTTTATTGCTGTAAATACCCAAAGGTATTTGACCTCTTTGTACTGTCTTCCGAGCTTCATGTTCTGGAGAAGTCATGATAGTATCTGTTAACTTTTGCACAAAATTCAGGTAAATCCGCAAAATCCCGCGAAATTCACAAAAACACACAAAATACCGTGAATTTGGTAGAAATCTTATCAATAATATTATATGTCTGTACAGCAATTTTGAAACTTGTCTCAGCTACAGGGGGTATTTACTTGCCGTAAACGCACAAATTTATTCAAAACTTCATCACTGAAACATGCAAACAACGTTCGAAACTACCAAGCGTAGATTATGTTGTGCAAAACTGGGCACTAACCATTATGTTAAAGGCTTTGCCATTGGTTCATTTCTGGAACGTATTGTTGTTGAAAGAGCAAATGATGACCTCTGTTAGAAAAACATTAAAAACGCTGGTCTGATTAGTGCAAAACCGATCGATTTCTAGCGAAATTTGCCCTGAAAATAACCACAAAATCCGCTGTTTTTTTTACCGGTTGCTTTTCAGCCAAGTTTGCCCAGAAAATTCCCGAGAAATTCCCACGAAATCGGCCAATTCTTCCACAATTTTGTCCCTAAAAATCATGGAAAATTCGACTTTTTATTCCGCGACCTATCAGAAGCCCTGTATATAAAAAAGGCACTACTGCTACAGGGAGCAAAACCTGGTCCAAGCGACTAAAATAAATGGTTAAAATCAAAAAAATAATAATAAAGTGACTTGATCTAAGAAGGCTATTGAAATTAGATCCCTGGCTCTGTCTTGGTCAGATAGCACTCCATGCACTAAAACACGACAGGGCTGTGTGATACTCAAAAACCGAAATTGCTAAACAGAAAATCAAGTTTCTATGTGCCTCTCGAAAGGCTGTGACAGAACATCTCAGCTGAAAAGCAGACCAACATTAGCACAAACCGGAAATTTATAACTTTGTTCTGTTGTTGTGCGGCCAGGTAGATACCATATGAATTTAGGACAAATGGAGCACTTTATATCCTCTGAGTACTAAGTAGTGTAACATAAGAATTCCACTAAAAAAGAATTGAGAAACCTTTGCCTATAAATTTGACCTAATGCACTCTTTCTTAAACTGGTTTGAAGCCCACCTCTCCAAACAATTCTTAGTAAAATATCATAACATGATTTTACCAGCAGTAATGATACTGCGTAAGAAATCACTCATCTCTACAGTTTTTTCCATGTTTAATGTAGTTGTGGCACGCGTTGATTATTTTCAGGATATATTTTATCGAAACTAGGCTGGATTTTGTTTCCTTTAAATTATGATAAAAATCTTCAAAGACGAAGGAAATTTGTTGGCAAACATGACTTTCCCATACAAAACTCTTATACTGGTAAGGTTCAATGTCTGTCTGCGACTATCTTTTAGTCGCAGACACGTGAATCGATCAATGGCAAGGGGTATCGTTGCGCATTACATCACAGAGGGCAGGATCCAGGAGAGACCAAGAGGTGGAAGAAAAGAAACAACGTGCACATTGATGATGAGATGAGAGACTCTCTAGAGCAAATTATCAACGAAAACTGTCTGCTCAAATAAACAGTGAGTTGAGGAGACGGTTACCAGCCAAACCGGAGATACATGACCGCACTGTATCAAGAACGTTAGACGGGATGCTGTTCCAAGTGAAACTGGTAAGACCCCTCCCTGCTGACAGAAACAGACCTGACGTGCTGAACAAGCAAGTCGATTAAGCTAACTGGATTATGAACCACGCCATAGTCCGCCACTGTGTGTTTGTCAACGAATGCGGCTACAATATTTGGACGGCCAGAAGTCATGACAGGGCGCGGCAAGGAGAGAGGGGGTACCGCCAAGTGTGCGGCCAGCGTGGATGAAACCTGACCGTGACAATGGCAATATCGCCCATAAACGGACTTGTGTTTTCATCAGCCGCTGTGGGAGGAATGAACGCTGAACGTTTTAACAACTTCCTGGCACAGGCGAGGATGAACTTAGATCCTGACAAGTCGGTGATCTTTGTTTATGACGGAGCGTTGGCCCACGAAAACCCTACCATTCTCGCCCCAAAAACAGAGCTTAAAATGCTTCCACCTTACAGCCCTTTCCTCAACATCCTGGAACAGGCAATAAGCAGTCTCAAAGCCGCCATCAAGGCCGACATTTCCCGCCCTGAAATTCAAAGACCTGTGGACAACAGAGATGAAGCAAGAGCCCGAAGAATGCCACTAGAAGATTTTCGAACACAACAACTTCTTGAAGCTCTAAACACAAACATCGACCCCGTGACCGCAGCTAAATGTGCTCAATGGTTTCGTTTCATGCAGACCTACCTGCCAAGATGTTTAAACAGAGAGGTTATTGAGGGATAGACTAAAATTCAGGACAAAATAGTTTGAAATACTATTCAATCAATTTTCAATTATTGAAAATTGATTTTTGTTTATTGAATTTAAAGAATGCGTAATTGTTTGTACAAGCGCATTAATGTTTGTCTCATCCACGCTAAGGCCGTCCAGGAATTGTAATGAAATGCAAACAGTGTGACAGAAATGTTAATAAATGATACATGCACTTTAATGTTTGTCTGTTGTCCCTATTGACTTTCAAGATGGTGTTAATGACTTGCATACTAGCGCAAATGAAAGTATATTTTTCTCTTTTGTATGCCGAATGACGCATATGAATGCCCAAAAGTGTTATTGAATGTTGATTAAAATGCAAAAATCGCTATTGAATCTGATTTATGCGCAAATGTTTGTATTTTCGCGCTAATGAATGTCTATTTGCGCAATTATTGATCGCCGTTTCACGCAAATGATTGCGTATTTTCTCGTAATGAACAGCAAAAGGTGTAGTACAGTAAAACCCTGTGACTTAGAACCTGAATTTTAAGAACCTGTTAGGCTAAAATACGCCAGATGAGCCCTATCTATGTAAAAACCTGTTTGGCCTAAAATTTGAAACAGGTTCTTATTTTCTGAAATCTGTGAAAAAATTCTGTACACTTGAGCAAAGATAAATCAACATTCAGAATCTTCTTTGGAGACAAAGCTGTCTCATAATTCCAACTGCAATGTACAAAATGCCAATGTTTAAATCAAATAAAATTTTTATATTGATACAAATACAAATTAAGTACATTCCTCTTCTTATGTCCATTCTCACATAACTTCTAGTTTGCTATGCAGGACTTTTTTATATGAGGAATAAGGTGAAACACAAAATTAATACTCTTTTGTCTTTAGGCTCATGGTTTTACTGCCCCATTGTTCCACTTTTTATATTTCCTTACCCTGTCACCATTTTCTCGGCCTTGGTTCTCCAATATCAAAAGTACATTCAATGATCAAGCAATTTACATTTTGTATATTTTAACTCAAGCCACCAAAATATGCAAATTGCTTGATATTAATAATCACAGGAGTTCAGGTTTCAGGAGTAATCAATGATCGTTTATTGCAACAGTGCTGCTTCGTATGGTCCGAAATTGTAGGACCATGCACACTCATCAGGCAACTTCAATTGCTTGATATATATATTAAACAGTGTAAATGGGCAAACATATTGAATGACATCACTTAACCTGTGTGGCAGGCATTTCAAAGGGAAGGGAAAGGGGGTTTTTGGTGCAAGAGAAACATGAGGGAAGGAGGGAGGGAAATGCCTCCTAGGAGACTACTGTTTTGTGCATTAGAAACATCCACCAGGTGAATGTTGAAATCCCTCCCTCCTTCCTTGTGCACTCTTCGCATTTCTCTTGCGCCCACAACCTCTTTCCCTTTCCTTTCAAATGCCTGCCACCAAGGCTAGACATCATTGAATAAGCACTTTGTTGCCTAGCTGCCCTGGCAGTATTTCTCAGCGGTCAAAACAGTAACCAAATTCATGAAACCTTGAAACTGACATAAACATAACATCCACACAACAAAACACACTAGTCTTGGAAGTAGATCATGATTGTTTTTTCTCAAGAGTGATGTGTATATTTCTCTGAATAAACTAAAGTGCAAGCTTAGTGGATGTTATGAAATTCTTCTACACTGCACTAGCTATTATTGCAATTCTCCCAAAAATCATTTTTCATAGACAATGCCTGTTTTCAAAATGCACAGCCCGGCTTAACTGTAAAATCATTTAATTTAATGTCTGTAATAATATTCTTATCCTACTGATTTTACACCTGCATAGAGAGAATCACATGTATGACTGCAATTTTATTATGTTGTTTTAGTCCTATTACAGAAACAGACATTCCTACATCAGCATACTCATCAGCATATTTATATACCAATTTCAAACATTTTATGCTCACCTAATACTATTGTTTGGAGGAACCAGTTGCCGCTGCCCCACTATTTTGTGATTATAAAGCTTGTGGTTACAACAGCAACACTTCCAGTAACATGTCACATTCGTCTTCGCGAGGCTACATTTTCCCATGAAAACATGGCGGTTTCAGTTCGGATAAAGTATCACAAAACGTGGGGCACGTTGAGGAGTATTTATACCTTGGCGTAGAACAAGGTTTGTAGGAACACTTAAAACTATCTTCTACTTTCGATAGGCAATACAATGGAAATTATAGCTTCTTAAAAACCGGGTTCAAATTTCGTGCTCTTACAGGAGGAATCTTGGTGCTCCACGTTTTAGACTGAAATGAAGGATATTGATTTTTTTTCTTCACAGAAAAAATTTAAACAAATACTAGCTTGTGTATTACTTGAGAAAAACGATCTAAGGAAAGAACGATATCTATTGCAAAACAAAGCATAATTATCACCCAGGAAATTTCTCGACCTTCACGGCACCACCATCTTGAAATTTTGCATCCAAAATGCATCGCAATCGTAGTGTGTACACCACATAGGCTATTGTCAAATAATACTAACTTGAAAATGTCCTATTACCCTATAGATAGTCGGTTTTTCACAAGGGAGTGATTTAGCTGAGTTATTACATACATGTGTATAAATTATTATTAGTCCCCAGTTTGTATAATGTACATGACACAGCTCATAGTACTGTATGGCACCATCCATCAGATTTGATTGTTTAAAAATATTGCAGACATGTGCAATTTAGCACATTTTTCAAGACAAAAGCAAAGCAAGGTAAGATAAATGTTTGTTTTAACTTTACTCTTTTAATTTACATTGTAAATCTAAATGCTAGAGAAATTCTGGTCACCAAAATGGCAACTAAACCAGAATTCTTAGTCACCAAGGAGAAAATGTTAGTCACACTGGTGACCATATCAGTCACAGTTTCAAGCCATGCAAATACAAATCAGTTGTAACAGTTTTGTTCTATGGAAGTGATAGACCTCTTTCAACATGCATCAAAAAAAGGTAACATAACGCTCACAGATCAATAAAGATACAAAAAAGTCCCTTAGTCATATTCATTCTTGAAATGAAAACGTCCAAAAACTGTGGCCTTAATCTTACTTTAAATGTATAACCAGGGTATCTAGAAGATAGTAATGCTGCGGCACATTCTGCTGATACTGCCATTAGTTAGGCAGTGAGACTTAAAAGAATCAAAAATGACATTGAATGTCCTATTTACATGTTGGAAAGTACTAGAATAATTACTATCAGTCTATAGAAAGAACTCGTGGGAACGTTGTTTAGAAAATGATCAAGTGGTTATCAACTCTGGTTTTCCCACAGTAAATTGTAGGAAATAATAGAAATTGAGATTGTTTATCCAGATATTTAATATACGGTGCACAATATTTTTTTCTGGAAACACAATACTTTTCTTGCTGTTTGTTGTACTTTATTAAGTAACAGTTATTTAGCTATATATCTATAGAAAACAACAACACGAAAAACGGAAAAAAAAAGAAAGTAGGAATAAAGAATTCGGTAGGACTCGAACCCGACACCTTCGACTCGACGCGACTACACCTAACCACTACAACACAGAGGCTGACTACGAAATTTTTGGGAAAAGTGTTTCATTTTATTCCTTTTCTATGAAATTTCCGCCGGCAAGATGATCGCCAGCCGCATTAACCGAGCTATTAACAGTGAGAAAACAATGTAAACGCATATTCCATGGCAATGAATGAATGAAAGAACATAATTATGCTTTTCAAAACGCCGATACACGTCCTGGTCTGCAAAGTAGGACACAAAACATATGTTTTGTTATCTCGATTTCCGCTGTTATTTTGAAGCGAATGGTCAAATCACATCCATTTTTGGCTCATACAGTTTCTTAAGAATAGCATTGCATGACATTTTCTCACTTTCACATCACCTTCTAGCAAGCTGGAATTTGTATATCCCCCGTGTTGCGGAGTCGAAGAGCAAATGCTCATCTTCTCGTCAGGTTTAACACCTGGACGAGTCAAAGGCTCTTGAATTGAAATCCACTCCCCAAGTTAACCATCGTACTCATCTGAAAGACTCCTGCGTGTCTTAAAATTTGGTAAGACCTCTAACCATGCTGTAGAACTGAGCAGCGAATGATGCACTACTTCCCTGTGTTCTTATTTGCGTTGTTCGTGGCGCAATGCACTCTGGTTAAATGCAATGCATTGTGGTAAAAAGTGATGAATTCGAGGATTCGTCGCCCCTTATATATTTCCTTTAAATCCTTTTATGTTGCTGCTCGCTCCCTTCGGTCGCTCCGTAGCAACAACGACTTTTAAAATCATTGCAGTTCACTCTTAAAACAAATGGAAAAGCATGGCAACACTGACTCCAAGCTTCCCTACTTTATCCTGAATTAATGAGTGACTAAAAACAATTGAGTATTTCTTTCAAAACAGGCAACAGTCAAAGGACTTCAAATTTATTCATACATTGAGGACGTTACCCAAAAACTCATGGAATCAAGGCATGCATTTTGCAATCCCAAGGCTTACTGTTTGATGGAAACCATACTGTATTACAAAACAGTTTTGGAGCTGTCAGTACAATAAAACTCTGTTTCAGGGAATTTGGATAGAAAAGGCTTTTGCTCTTGACCACCATGTTATCGTGTCAATGATGTTATCATGAGCAAACCAGCAATAAAGACAATGTGTCTGTGAGCTCCATTTATAATGTTGGCAAAGAAAAATGACAAGAAAATACAGTAAAAACAACTGTAAACAGTTAAAACGTCGACATTATTATAGTACTTGTATTGAAAATTAACTGCTGAAAATACCTGACCATGTTGCTGGCCATGATGGTACAAACAAAAAACCAACCAGTCACAATTTCAGTTCAGTTCAGTTCAGTGGCCTCACCTCATTGCCCTCAGGGAAGTGTCTGCCATTAACTCAAGTCCCAAATTGGCCAAAAGTGTCCAACATCAACATTATTTTCACCTAACAGTATCAATACACAATCAAGAGGAAAGATTATAAGAATAAACAAAAAATGATCATCAAAAGAAAAATGCTTTGACAACTCAACTACAAGGCTGCGCTCTAAGAAAAATTGAAGGGAGCCCAGTGCTCTGAATTTGTGAAATCTAAGTGCCCAGCATATGACTTCTATAAAAAAGCTAAGATTTTCCAGTCGCCGGAGAACAAAAGTTAGGCACCAAGGGCCACGGGACTCTACTAGAGCACAGCCTTGAACTAATATTTTCAGGGTTTGAGCCAGGCCATGCTATTGCACCAACCCCACAATAACATTTAAAATGTCGCACCAGAAAACAATTGAGGGGTCATTTTGTCCCCTTCAGCATTATTTAGAAAAAGACCCGAAAAAAAAATTACAAATTTTCAGTACAGCGAATTGAACATAACAAGCAGAGCACAAATTGGGAGAAACAAAACTTGCCAAATGTTGAAAATTATAGCTAAATAATTATCAAAGTTTCCACTGAAAGGGCAAGAGTTTTAAACAATGATACAGAAATAACTTCAACTGATGGACAAGGCAGCCATGTTGGTGGTGTGTTGGTGGTCAATAAAACATAATTTTTTCTCAAAGAATTTACATAAACATAGAGTTTTGTTCCCAGAGGAGAGAAATGCTTTTGTTCTTAGGTAATTTCGACAACGAAGTGATCGAAAAAGAAGACTGAAGCACGGAGCACCCAAATCTCGAAAATGAAGCACTCTAAACTCGAAACCTCTCTGCCCTTTAAAAACACAAGGCAGTCCCTTGTCAAGTCAACAATGCTAATACAGCAGGAATCAAGCAGGACAACGAATAGAATGCAGTTCAAAACTATTCAAGTAGAATTGTGAGGTGTTGCAAATGCATTTCCGCCACCCTGACTCAATTTAAAAAAGTGATGATTTCCTGTGTTGGACATAATCAAAGTGTATTACAAAGGCTGCTATTTTCACTCGGCCAAATTACTAGCTGAAAATTCATTCTAGGTTTTTCTTTACAAAACTAGGTAAGCGTGACGTCTGTTTTCTTCCTATGTTTTCACTGTGAAATCTTACCCAGATATTTCAGCCAGTGGTCAAGAGATTCAAAATTGCAATAGCGCGCAACTTTCGAAAATGACGGAAGAAGAAGCGCTTTTTTGGTCCCAGGATCTGGGCTACTGAGGGGCATTTGCCTGCCTTCTCAGTCCCACAGGTGGGGCATTTGCAAACTTTTCTGCTGGCCAGGGGCCAGGCATTTGCCAACCCCGGGGCTATTCCGGAGTTTTTGACATGCACAGTTTCCTTTCAGAATATAACTACACAGACAAAAAGCAGATTGGGTCATCTGTCAAGGACAGGGGGGTTGTCAAGGCATGTAAATCAGGGCTCAAAATTAAAAAAATCTTCAAGTAGACTTTTGACGACCAACTGTAGAAATATAGTTGCCAGATGCAAATTTTTAGTCGGCAGTTTGTATAATGTAAATGACACAGCTCATTAAGTATCAGGGCTTCTGATATTTAGCGCGGATGCAGAGCCGCAAAATTCAGGTCAATCTGCGAAATTCACAAAAACATGCAAAATACCGCGAAACTCGCTAGAAATCTTATCAAATACATGTCGATCAATATATTTGAAACTTATCTCGGCTATTGGGGTTGTCTAATTGCCGTAAACTAGAAAATTTATCTTGAAACTTCATCACCACAACAAGTGGACAACGTTCCAAAACTACCAGGTGGAAATTATGTTGCAAAAAACTGGACACTAGTCATGACGTTAAGAGCTTTGCCACTGGCTCATTTCTTGAGCGCTTTGTTGTTAAAATAGCAAATGATGTTAAAAAACATTGAACATGCTCAACAAATCAGCACAAAATCGATTGATTTCTAGCAAAATTTGCACAGAAAATTCCCATGAAATCAGCCATTTTTTACCAATTGGTGAGGTTAGCACTGAAAATTTCAGTGAATTTGTGTCTGAAAATCCCCTGAAATTTGACTTTTTTTTTTCGCAACCTATCAGAAGCCCTGTAGTATGGATGAGTATCAGGCGTTTCTGGGGGAAAAGGGGAAAGATGGAAGTGAAAAAGGGACATCCATCCCCCATCTAAAATCTCCTCTCCCCTAGCCCCTTAGAAGGCCTGATACTCAGGCTAATCGCGGACAGAAGTTGGTATAAATTTGGATGTAAACTGGCTTTGTTTATGCGATTTGGCACATTTTTCACGACAAAAGCAAAGCAAGATATGATGAAGTGTTTGTTTTAAATTTAGTCTTTTAACTCAAATCTAAATTATAGAGAAACCTGGTCACCCAAGTGGCGACTAAACCAGAATTTTTAGTCGCCAAGGAGAAAATGTTAGTCGCATTGGTGATTGTATCAGTCGCAATTTCGAGCCCTGATGTTCTCGATTTTATGCCCACATTTTTTCATTGCCTATCAAGCCAGAATTACATGGCAAAACTCGGGAGCTATCAACATGAATCAACGTTTTTTTAGTGAATCAAATTTCTGTTGATATTATTATTTTGAAGAACACCTTTCATATTTATAACCTATTCAAAACATATAGCTTTACAGCGCTCTATTAATTTTAATGTCAATAATTTCATATCAATACTAAAACCATAAACTGGTGCACGTTGTCGCAGAGTGAAGTCTTAATTAGAATCCTAGCGTTATTACAAAGGAAGACATTACTTGAAACAAAAATTGCACATTAAAATGTTTAAAACAGCACTATTCGACTGTTCAATCAATGAAAAATGTTGCAGTGTTGACAGAGTTCGGGGCATTTGCCCTCGTTTTTCGTCCTCACCCTATCTAAGGGGGCTGGGCGCATGTGGAATTGACTGATGCATAAACTATAAACTTGCATGTGTACCGAAAAATGCTTATTAAGTATCGCTTTACTAATAAGACCGGACTTCCAATGTAGAAACGTTCAGTTCAACGGTTCGCAGGCTTAACATAAAACCTTGGGATGGATTTGTGAACCTTTGGAGGTGCGGATGCATTTGTTGCCTCCACCTGGTACGGCTTGCGTCGTGCAAGACTTAAAGTTCTAGTTCTTCAACCTACAGTGGTTTCGAGTTGTTGGTGCTTCGTTTTCGAGATTTGGGTGCTTCGTACTTCGGTCTTCGTTTTCGAGAGTTTCGTTTTCGAAACTACCTTCGTTCGTAACCCTAACACACCATCAATATGGCCGCCGTCACGTCACGTGCAAACCAGCAATGGGAAGTACAGCACTCCTCACAGCAACAGCCGTACAAGCAGCGAAAATTAAACTTTTGGACAGAAATAACCTAAAACCGAATGTTTGTTATAAGGGTTAATGATAAAAGGACAGCAGCTCTCGCCTGTAATTGAGTACCGAACGTTTAGGCAGAAACATGATAAGCTTACAATGTTTACTATCGTTGTAAGAACAGCTGAAGAACAGGCTTCGCGAAGCACACTGTTCGCCGTTGGCTTGAAACACTTACACGCAACAGACTTGTATAGGCAATTAAATAAAAATTCCGTATTGAACTTACTTCAACAAAAGCACTGGCGAAAACGAAGACGAAATACTACCAACAAATACCCGTCCTGGCTGACCAGCTGTCGCACTAGCTCATCTTCGTGACTTTCCAGCGCAAACCAGGGGCAAACGGTGTGGTCCAGTGGTCCCAGAATGCACTGCCGCCTAGAGACAGCAGCGAAAACATCAGGACTCGCGGGAAAACAAAACTAACTGGGCGCTTTCCATTTAGGAAAAAAAACCGGAAATTTCGGTGGTAGCAAAAGTGGAATTTCCGATTGGTAAAAAGTTGTTCCATTTGGTCGTAAACCCCGGTACCCGACCGTGGACCTGGAACTGGTACAAACTACGAGAAACGTAACTGGAACACGAGATTCCGTTCGGAAATTCCAACCGGGAAAACGGGACCACCTTTTTAGATTTTCCACTTTTTCTGGGAATTTTCCAGTGGGACGAACCGACGAAACGTGTTCCATTTACCGCCGAACCGGAAATTCCGGAAATTTTGAGTAAATGGAAAGCGCCCACTGTTTCCCTCGGGATCTGGCCTAAGTCAACCTCGTCCCCAGGGCTTTTTCCTTTTTTAAGGAAAAAGCCCTGGGGACGAGGTTGGGCCTAAGTGTATAACTACAGATCTTCGAGATTTGTTATATAATTTTAGAAATTTGCAATGGATTTCGATAGCACTCAACTGTAAAAAAAAACTTTCGTACATTCTAGATTTTCACTTCTATTAAAACATAACAACATGGCTTGAGGCTTTGTTGGAAAATTGGAGCAAGTTAGCACTTACAGTTACTGTATATTTTATGGAAGTTAAAATTGCAAGCTGTACGTTTTCACAAGCAAAAACAAGGGATATTCTAGCCTCCCACGCAGACGTTCTTAGGGGTTCGCCACGCGTTCCTGACCGGCAGGAACGAGTGACAAACCCCTAAGAACGTCTGCGCGGCAGGCTAGGGGTTTTCTGGCCTTTACGAACGGAAATTCACGCAGAGTTATACTAACTCGTAGCATGTTCCGATAAATATCGCAGCCAAACGGGTCGCGCGTAGTGACAGACGCCTGCCAAACAAGAGGCTCTGAGTAGACTATACTCATGCGCATCGTCGAAATTCCTTTGCCACCAATCAATGAAATAAACAGAATGCTGACCAATATATGCCAACGACTAGCCTGTATTGTTGTAAGCTATTCCCCATTTCCACTTCCTTGCACGCCTTACTGAAAATACAGTGCCGTAGCAAGGTTAGATTTAGCGTGAAGAACGTGGCCGCTGAACGTGCCTGTCAAAATTATTGGGGGGGGGGGGGCAAATTTCCCTCCGTATATCATCCTCGGAGACCCAGGGGCAGTCAGTCAGGAAGGGAGAAAAGGTGCGGCAGAAGTTTTCAAGCATGACTGAAAACTTTTGCCGCGCCTTTTCTCCCGGCCCAACTGACTGCCCCCGGGTCTCCGAGGATGTCCGTATATAAGCCCCTCCGAATATAAGCCCCTCCAAAAATAAGCTTAGTTGCGTATGAGTAATAATCTGGTAATATTATTTGCCAAACAATCGCCTCGTGGTTGAGCTTGAGAACTTCAACATGACAAACAATTCCAACGATCATTCGGCTTTCGATTTACAATCCCACCGACCTCATTGGATTTCTCTAGTTCTTCGGCAAACCCACATAGTCTTGCGCTAACGGCGCTGAATGTTGTTTCCTCGTTGGATGGACAGAATAAAAGCTTTTCGTCACATCCTCCTCATTTGTAAGGATATAAGCCCCATTAGCTGACTAAAACTCCTTTTCTTTTGCAAAAATACGGCGAGAAGGTGATTATTTCACACTTTTGCAATTTAAATCCTCTGAATTAGCGGTTTAGATTGCCGTTTTTGCTGTTCATTAATTAATCTTATCCTCGTTAGCATTCTTTATAGAAAAAATACTAATAAGGATGACATTTTATTTCATTGCAAGTGACATGAATATTAATTATCAACAAGGCAACTGACACAATAAATGGTTGGTGAACATTTAATGTTCTTCCAAAATAATACACGCAGGAGATTTACTTTTGCAAAAAATTAAACCTTTGTTCTTTCACCAATTTAATCAGTCAAAAGATCAGTGCCTAAGCAGTTATATTAACTATCAGCAGCTGTATCAGTGTCCAAGCGTTGCACTCAAGACTTGCACGCAAGGCTCGAGTACTAGATTATTGTTTACCTACTATTCGGCCATTCCAGAAAAATTTTTTCAAGGAATACTTTTTCAGTAGAATAGTTGACTTTGGGGTACCATTTTCAATTAACTTCCTGTCTTCCTCGGCATTTTTAGGCTTCCGAAAAGCTCTGGAACAAGACGCTATGTCCTCTTTGGTTAGTGTCGTTCGGAAAATTTCTAAACATGTGTTAGATTTGATTTCCTTACATAATAATTTCATGCGTAACTTTTTTTTTGTATGCTAATTTCCAACGTTCACAAAAGCGTCATTGTTATGAACTCCATTGAGACACGCTTTTCCAGGAATGTTTTTGAAGTCCTTCAATAAACTCGCGCCTCGTGGTTTATACCCCGATAAAACACTCCCGCTCGTTTATTAAACATTACATAAACTTGAATAAAATACAAAGATCTAATGAGCGAGTGGCACAGGACAAAGAGTCTCTCAATAGGTAAAATGATTTGTAATGATGGTCTTAAAAACAAAAGGTCCGCAAATTCGTTGCATTTCTCATGGGAGTTTAGGGCTGTCTTCAATCAACGTAAATCGAGCTGCAAAAGGACACGCTGGTTGACAAAAATCTCTCCAAAGAAAATATATCTTCCAAAAAAACAAAAGATCCTCAAATGCGTTGCATTCCGCACGGGAGGATGGAGGACCGGCTCAATTTAAATCGAACTGCAAAGAACACGCTGGTTCTGATAAACGTTTTAATACAACCCTATTCCTTGATTAGCTACCGCATAAAATTCAATTTACAAAGGAAAAGATAACACTGAAAACTCTGGTTCTGGGTAGAGAAGAGAACACGTTACCTCAATGTAAATCGAGCAGCGAAAAACAAGCTGTTTCCGACAAAAATTGCAGCGTTTAACACTACTCCTTGATCAGCTGCTGCTTTAAACGCAATTTTTTAAAGCAAACCAGAGCACTAATAGCCCTTTCAAACTGGAAATCGCATTAAAGCTTGCTCACCTGTTAAGGCTTCTTGAAAAGAAAACAAACAGCTGCACACGGGTCACCCAATTTCGAGCCACAAATTGTAAATACAAGGTCATGACGTCACTGCCCAAATATGGGGCCTTACTTACACCCAAATATGATCAAAAATGCAAATTTTAGAGGTTAACAGTTTTTCGGCCAAATGTCAGTTAACTACCATTTTTTTGGCCAATTAATAATTTTGGGTAGCTATTAACTTTCTTTTTCCTGCAGTGAATATTATACGGCTCAGAACCCGAATTTTCTTTACTTCAGCACGTCAATCACGTTTGGGGGTAGGCCCTACTAAAATCAAGTTTATCAAGTTTATAAAATCAAGTTTATGTGAATTCATGTGAATTCACATAAACTCCGCCATTAGTGCAATTAATAAGTAACTAAAAATCTATAAAAGAATATCACTATCTAACCGAAGTAGTAAAATGTGTTAGCCATAGCTGTTAACACCCCTATTGACCGATTTTTGCTGTAAGGCATGTACAAATTAGATTAAGTCGTGTGATCATCATTATGACACCAGCCTCATAGATCCGGACGCACCGGCCAGTCATGATCTCGTAATGATCTTCCCGACCTGGTCATGCATATCCTGGCATAAGCTATTTCAAAGTCACCTTCTTCGTAACTTTCATAAAAAAATCAGTCATTGAATCAGTCTCCCATTTATGATGCTGTATGTCCTGTATCTTGTTGTTAACCTACGGTTTCAATCTAAGGTCAGTCCTGCAATCAGTTGCCACAGACGACAGAAAACAATATAAATGCCAACATATACTCTTAAATATTAACAAATATAAACTGGGCCATTATTTTTGCAATTCAATTGATGCGATAGAAAATAACATCACATAATCCCATATATACCGCTGCTGGCACGATAAAAATACCGCTTTATCTCCCTCATAACAACTTCATTTTCTTTTGTCACTGTTTGCACCGATTGGAGAGACATAGAAAGACATGAAAGTATTTGACTTTTTGTGAGTGTAGCCCACTTTGAATTCGTACTGAGATTTTTTAGGCGTTTTCTCAATATGGTTCCAGAGTCTTGGGTCAAGAGTTCAAAAGCACTAAATGTTTTGTCTTGAAGTGAGAAACCGCCAGCTGAACCGCGTGTAGGTTTTCCACCTGAGTTGCCGGATCAGTTTTTTGTACCTCGACGGTCGACATCCTCCTTTGCGTCCCTCGATAGTACCTTTTGGGTATTTCAAAAGAGTCTTAATGATATCTAATTAAGGGTTTTTTAATAAATGACACTATTTCACAAAGACCGGATTAAACACCAGCCTAATATTCTAAATAGTTAAAACTGCAACATCAGTTAGAAAAATGTTTTCTCGTAAGAACAAATTCCATGTACTTAGAAGACTAAAGATGCTGATTTCTTTGAGCCATCAGAGTTTGTTTTTGGCAAGATCTAATGCTAAGAGTCACAGGTTTTTCCTTTGGGTAGTAATGTTTAACTTGACGATCTTTTGGGTCCGTGAAAACATTGTTTTTCTCTTCCGAACACAAAAATCTTTTTAATATTAGAATTATTGGCTGAGTTTTCTACAAACAGCCCTATGGATGACACTTTCTGTTTGCTTCACAGTAATTTTCAAGGAGTCATAATAACTCCTCTAGTGGAGTTAATTTAACTCCTTACAGTGGAGTTATTTTTTGGGGAGTTATTTTAACTCCAAAAAGGAGTTTAAAGAACTCTTTTTCGGGAGTAAAAATGACCCCAGATATTGAGGGGTTAAAATAACCCCCAAAAAGGAGCTATCCTGAACCTAAAATTTTTACTCCACTTTCAGAGTTAAATTAACTCCAAAAAGAGTAAAAGCAACCCATGTAAGGAGTAAAAATAACCCCATTGTCGGAGTTATTTTAACTCCAGACTGGGAGTAAAAAGAACTCTTTTTCAGGAGTGAAAATGGCCCCAAATTTGGAGTTAAATTAGGAGTTGAAGTAACCCCAAAAAAGGGGTTATCCTGTACCTAAAATTTTTACTCCATTTTGGGCGTTATAATAACTCCTGAAAAATTACGGTGCGGGTACTGCCCTGGTGCCTTTGCACATAGCAATATCATTTAATGTGCCATTGGGCCATCAGCGGGACAGAAAAATGTCAGAAAAAGGCATGTCTGTTTGCAAAACTTTGTTACTTACATTAACATCAATGATCATTTTCAGTATAATTAATAGAATGTCACTTAACGGTTAATTTTTCATTTCTCAGTTAACTACTAATGTTTTGGCAAATTATCAGTTAACTACAATTTTTTTGGCCGAATATCAGTTAACCCTATTGGCACCCTCACAAAGGCAAGTTGCTCGAGATTGTCCAAAACGTTTCCCGTAATTTCTCAAAAAGTTGCTCGAAAAAACAAAACCTTGTTTTGGTCTGATGCTAAAATAAGCAAATTGTACAACAAAATTAAGATTTCTAAGCATTTTTGTGCAATTTTGCGGCGTAATCAGCGATGCTAAATAAATTTTTCTCTACCTGTAATACTTGGTAAAATGTTTTATACTTTACGTACCTCAGTTTTCAGCTCTTTTGATCTGTTGTATTTACCAACTTTTAGTAAATAAGCTTTTTTAGTTATGACAAGTCGTTTTTATTTATCAATGCAAATTATGTCCGGTACACTGCCCGACACTTACATCAATGCATAAGTGAACACCGTTATTCAGCCATCGGAAAACACCTTGAAACACAGCATGGCAACAACAGAACAAAGACTGACCATCTTTTCAAAGTTCTGAGGAAATGTAACTACAAGTTTGATTGCCTAGTCTACGAGATGTTATACATAAAGGCATAGTTAATTGAGTGGAATGGTTATGAAACCCGTCAGACTCCTTTGTTATATGTTTTTGTGGACCTGAAAGTGCACAACGTTCAAAAGAATTCCTATCATTTTGATTGTATTGACCAATAAAAACGTTGCATTAATTTATTCCGTAACAATTTGCCAACAGAAAACAAAGGATTGTGCACTTTCACGGTGCTTTGAACATGAACTGCAGCACTGTTGTTTTTATCATCGATGTTTGCCGCTTTTCATAACCAGTCTCCTCTAATAACTATGATAAAGGACATCAAGCCTTCTCTTAACACGCAAGCCGACTCCATTCGCGCCAAACTATTTACGTGACACTTTCGTACATTTTTTTTAAAATTCTTTTTTCTCTTATTGTGTTTCTTACCTTGGGAATTATACCCATTGGACCAGCAAATGTTCTATGTATTGTTTCAAATTTTACATATTCGTTTTACAGCTTATACTTTTTCACTTTTCCGCTTGATAATGGCGTAACGTAGCGCGGAAACGTCGTTCAATTTTTTAAATGTTTTTGAAATGTATTTTAAAAATCTTTTAGCGTTTAAGTTTTTCAGGTTCCTCTATTTTTTTTCTTACCTAAACGAACTCCCGCTATTTCAGTTCGCAGTGATGTCTCTCGTTCGTAACGAAGTTCTTTCATACCTTTAAAAACTTTTACAGCCTAAGTTCTTGAACGTTTTGTGGCTTTCGCCCCTGCGTCTACCAAAAGTTGATATCTGTCTTGTTCATTCAGGTATACAAACCTCGCACTGTTCTTTTAAGGTGACTGAACACAGTTTTACGGGGCAGTTTGTGAGTATATGTCATTTATCAAATCATGGCAAGAGAAAGGTTGCAGCTCACAAGCTAAATCATGGCAAGTGAATAATATACTGATGAAAGATTTTGATTGACAGGTAAAATTTGACGTTTTCGTAGTTTCCGTGGCAACATGAGCGATTAAATGCAACCTTAAAATTTCACTTTTGCTCAGTTTACAGAAAATTCGCTCATTAGATTTTCCTATAAATTTGCACACAGCTTGTTATAATTAATCATTACCATTTGAAACTTATTTGACCAAATTTTAACAGACGAGTTTTTGGATAATCAATAATATAACTGTTCTGTAATTATTAAAATAATGTGTCAAAAAAAGCGTTCAACTTCCGTTTTAAAGTTCTTATCATTCAAAATACGATAAAAGTAAAAATTCTGCCAAGTATCACAAAATTTTAATGAGTAGATTTTGAGAAATCGTCTTCTGTGTACCATTGCTTTTTCGCCACCATGTTTGTTTGTTCTAATTTAAAACAAGCGCCGTCACGCGTGTTGCCGTTGACCCCTGCAAAACTGTGTTCAGCCACCTTAAGTTGAAATTTTATGTAACTGGCCATCACTCTCTTCGTCTTTTTCAACATTTAGAAACTGAAAGCCAAGGACAAAGCACGGAAAATCTTCAGCCACAATGGCGGACAGGAAAAAATATAAATTTCTGTGTTTGGCAGCGAGTGTGACGTAGCTTGTGTGCATATGTTGCACTATAATGCACGCATGACGTGTGCTGCGAACTTTATGGAGATATTAATGAACTGGTCTCGAACAATCAGAATCCAATGTTAACCTTGGCGTTTTTATAAAGTCAAATAGTGCCTGGCCGTAGTACAATCAGCTTCGCAGAATTCAATATGTCTTCCTTGTCTAATTTGGCTGATCAGGTCCTCTAATAGATCCTACGTTGTGCGGCATATTCATTCGCGGTCCTTTTGTAGTTCATGTCTATTTAATATACAGAGGACCATACAAGCAGTTGTTAGATCAACCTCCTCACCAGAGATGCCAGCCTCTGGAGATCTAAAGTCTGGAGACTTTCTCTTTTGCACTACCCTCCTGAATGTCAACGGACACCCGCTTTTTTCTCTCCCCTCCTCCCACATAAATCGACTTAGCCTCCAAATTTTGACCTGGGAATGGCTTAAGACATATATGAAGTCTTACATGAAGTACTTACCATGAAACCTCGTTTTCATCATTGTAATGATGAAATAATCTTTATCAGTAGAAACCTTAAGGTTGAGGTTTTTCCGCATTTCCCGCGAAGCGCAAACGTCAAAAAGTCACGTGACTATGGCCTTGCCGTCAGGTTTGCGGTTTGTGGTTTACGTTTGTAGGGCTAGACAACGCTCCAGAGGTAAGTGATCTACCGCAAGGGTTTTTGCCCCCTAAAACATCACAATCCCATGTTCGAGAAGAAATACAACCTTTTAGAACTCTTTTGCTTATTGATTATCGAATTCTATTTCAAAAAACGTAATTTTGAAGACAATTTCTCATCTAAAATAGAAGTAAGTCCCAAATATGGGTAGAAGGGTAACGTGAAACCATTAACCCCAAACCGCAATTTGTCGTTTGCAGTAAAATGACCAACCTCGATCTTAAGGTCCCTAGTGATTAAAGACGTGCAAATATGCCCCCAAAACCGTACTATGTGTACTGAGGTTTGACAATAAAAATGTGCCAAATTTTAAACAAAAGCACAGAAAAGCTGAAAAGTCGATTTTATCCGAGCAGGAGCCCATCACTAGGCTCCTGATCCGGGAGATTTGGAGACTCGTACGAGAGAGCTAGCGGGAGATCAGTTCCGTATCCGGGAAACTCCCCGATAATCTGGGAGAGTTGGCATATATACCTGCCAATAATTACAATTTGTAACCTGTAGTCTTTATAATTATATTAATTCTTTATGAAGTTCGGCCTAGAATAAAGGGTTAAGAAACTAAGAACTTGCAATGTGTAGGTATATGATACTAATGTTGAGATCTCGTTATTTTGTCAGGCTGTTATAGCATTGTTTTTTTTAGGTGTTTTTATTTCTTTTAATGTAAAAATAATATTAATGATAAGAACGGTACTATCGGAAAACAGTAAAACATTTTTGCCTCTAGTTAAGAACCAGTCAACTTTGCTTTGCATTGTATACAGCATTAGGACCATGACTGTTCCCCGATATCAGCCTCACACACTGTTCATTATGAAGAAACGTTATTCCGGGAAAGAGAGACACACTCCTAGCCGAGTCCTTTTTTCACAGGTCTTTTAAGTGGGGAAACAGTTGCCACCTTTACTCAAGCCAACATCGCTCGCGCACGCTCTGTCTAGACGAACGGTTGGGGTAAGTTTAAGCGGAAAGGAGAGTGATTCTACACTATCGAATTCATTCTCTCTTTGTCAACTTGAATAGTCTTTATTCGTACCAATCGACAGCAACATAAGAAAACAAAGTCTAATGAAAATCAGTACTATCTTCCTTACAAACAATGAACTTCAGAGCACGAAAAAACAGTTGTGGCCATCTTGCACGTCGAACAAAATCACCTAGACTAATTTACCCCTGCCTACAATAAATTTTATCCGTAAAGAGACTTTCATTTTTTAACTGGTTTAAGATCTCAGTCAATCCATGGGCCCCAGAACCCGTTTTTGCGGGCCAGCTTCATTGCTTTCGGATCAGGGCGTTTTTTCCCAGAAGGCATCTCGCCCTTCTTGTAATACCTGACCCTTTTTCGTAACGTCTCTACCACATCCGGGAGCTTCCTACTGAGGTCTTGATGCTCATTTGGGTCAGCGGTGATATTGAAAAGGGCAACTTTAATTTTGCCGCGAGATTTCTGCGGATTAGAAAAGAAGGCAGTGAGAAGATTAGAGAAGATATGTATGTGAAGAAATGTGTCTTGCCACGATATAAATGAACATTGAACTAAACTGGATGATAAGTTCTTAAACAGCAAATCGCAACTCGTTGGTTTATTCATAATTAATTTTGTAGGATTAAAAGAAGGAAAGTGGATATCTAAGTTAATCAACACGTCAGCACGGTATTGGTGACTTCGTGTATGGTTCAGAATTCATGGATGACAACAATTCGTTTAATTATGGATAGCGCTTTGCAGTGGAAAAACCTCTATCCATCAGATAACGCAATTGGTCTCGTGCGGAATACCCAATTACCCGTGCGGACAGGCAGGGGAGCGGGGGAGGGGGTGACCGGCATGTAAAGTGGGCAGGGAGGCTCGTCGGGCAATTAGGATTAAATCCGGCGTGGCCTAAGCTGAATTTCACCCCTAAAACATACCATTCTAGTAAATAGTAAAATGAGGGCCATTGCAGAGACGTTGTCATTTAAAAAAAGCTTTCCTTCGCTTAATTTTTTTTTAACTTCTACTTTCTAAGTTGGTATAATTAAATGAAAAAATTCATACAAACGAAGTAACCCTCCCTAACAAATATTCATGCACTGGCTTAAAAAATTCATACAAGGGAAATGGTAAAGGAAAAATTCACGCGGCTGGAAAATTCCCCACCCCCACCCCTTATAACTATTCTAATCACCCGTCCCTAATCCCTCTTTTGTTGCCTTAAAAAAGTTAATAAATAATAACAAGTGCGTTATTAATTAAATTATTATGGTTTATTTTTTAATTTCTTTGTTTATACAGGAACATCTGGTTTAGCATGAAGCTAATTTAAACAGAGTCCTGTAAAAGAAATACAGAAACAAACAATATACAAAGAAAGGTTGAGTTTGATAGTACGGGTGAACGTAGTCCTAAATAGGACTGTTGTTGTTGACAGTGACTGACGTTTCGACAACCTGTGCGGTAGTCATCTTCAGAGTCAAAGTGAGTTGTATCACGTCAGTTGATGGTGTTATACTCTGGTTATTGACGTGATACAACTCACTTTGACTCTGACGATGACGTCTTAGTGTATGTCCCGGATACTCACAAACCAATCACCTGCGCATACTTGCGATCCTCCATCCGACATAATTTTGGATTTTTCCCCTAAATAAAGAATATCGTACCATCTCGCCAACGCTCGCCAGCAATAATTCCAAAAAACGATTAATTAACACCAAAAGTGTATAATGTGGCAGAGGGAGTCTTAGGGCGTTGGCTTAGCTGTAAGCAGCTGTAATTAAACAGAATTCTAATTCCTGAGACGACTTTTCAATATAATTTTATTGTTTGAAACGTCAATAAATCCACGTGTGACTGCTTCAAACAATGCAGAATTATCAGTGGCGACAGTTGAGGTTTCTCTTGAAAACACTGATTTTAAAGTTTGCAGACCTCTCCAGGAACCAACTTCCGATTAATTTCAAGGGTTTAATTGGTCTAAAAATATTTTTGGTGAAATTCCCATCAGTCCCAAGGGCTCAGCAGGGCGTTTCCCTCTCTATCCCATCATACTCTCTTGTTAATACCTTTTTCGTTTTCCGTCTTCCAGAGGACAACTCTGGCGGTTTGTACCATTGCTGATTGCCTACGTTTAACAACAGTTTCATGTCGCCCACACGAATTGCCGCACTACCTCCGTCAATATTGTGAAGAATCTCTGATCTTTCTGATGGGACCCCTTCAGAAATAGTGGGCCATATATTGAAGCCATCCAGTGCTGAACTATTAGAATTCTTCTCTACGCCTTACAAGGAATAAGAAGCAAAAGTTAATAGCGTTTTGTTTTTCTACTAAAATGAACAATCAACAAGTCTTACAGAGTACAGGCCACTTCACTGAAGGAGGGACGCGATCTAAACGTAACCATAAATGCGGGCAAACCTGCAAGATGGAGGAGGGTTGGGTACCAGTCAGTCACATGAATAAGCTCCTTACACCTGACTCCAGTCCTCTGCAGCATTTTTCCACGAACAAAACCCACTCCTCTGATCCCTCCCTCCCAGAGGCTACCTTTTTTACCACGAAGAGGCCAGTTATAACCACCAAAAGAAGGTGTTCCGCCATTATCAGTAGTCACAATCAACAAAGTGTTGTTCCATAAACTAAACAGAAAGTAAACCAAAACTAATAATCTGAGTTAAACATGAGAAGGTACCTTATTACATGAAATTTTCGCGACATGTTTATTTCGCGATTTTGCGAAAATTTTATATTTTGAATCACTTTAAATTTGCGTTTTTGAGTACAACAATTTACATTTCATAGGCAATGTTATTTGACATGTCTTTGAATTAAATAAAATGACTTTTAATATCAATTGAAAGGAACAATAACGTCAAAATTAGGAAAAACCAATGCAAGCAGTTCATGTTTACTTTGTACACAAGAGCCATTTGTTGTACATGAATTATTGTTCTTGAGTCAATTGACCGCAACATCCGTTTACACTGAAAATTCACCAGAAAATTAAAAATGTGATTTGTTAACGTTTCAGTGGTAATAAACTAGTTCTTTCTTGATTATGGACATAATGTGAGTCACTTAATTTTCGCGTCATGTTATGTTCTCGACACTCTTTCGTCGCCAAAGGTTGATTCGTGGCGTCACTTTAATTTCGCGATTTTTTTTGTATCGCGAAATTCGCGAAAATTTCATGTAATGAGGTACTAACACAGCAAATAAAAAAGGGAGTAAGGATGGATATTCTTGAAGAAGATGAATGGATTACAGTTACGGTTTTTGGAAACTTGTTAACATATCAGTTCTTCAAAGTTCATTTTTGTTGTTTTTAACGTTTTATATAATACTTGGGATAAATATTTGTTTGACACAAAGCGGTGATTTAGTCATTAACAAGTTATTTTTCAAGTATTAGGTAAAGCTCAATATTTGCCGAACTTCTTAGGGAGACTATACTAGAACAGGCAATCAAATAACCGCTATAGTAATTAAAATTCTGCTAAAAATGTTCACAGCAAAAACTGTGTTCAACACGTACAGTTTGGTAACTTTAAGAGGAGATTTCTTCCACGACAAACCTAAACTGTACTTGCGTGGGTAAAAAAATGTTTGGTTTTAATGGAGGACTTCCAAAGTGAGAACACCATTTGGCAATTTACACAACCTATTAACGAAATGACAAGAAAAAGGGTTCCCCTAGGATAATATCGTATTTCCTTTTGTTTCTCCCCAGGAATTTACTTCCGTGTCCCTTGGGGCTTACTAGGGTACGGGGACTTCAAAGTCTTTCGGATGCCTTCATGTAATTTTGATGCCAAATAAAAGGATTTGATAGGTCCAGATCTCCTTGTATTATCTACTCACCCAGCTGTCTTCATAGTCTGTGTTATATTTCCTATTGCTTCATCAGCATTTTCAACCATTCCTGCATAGATCCTTCTCTTTTTATCTGCGATCTTTCGGTAATTTTTCTTGTACTCCTTGGGAACTTGAAGAGGACCATGGACGCTTTGAAATGGTAGATATAAAAACAATGGTTTCGAGGCATTGTGGGATAGGATTACCCTCTGTGCTTGCTGCAATGAAAAGCGCTCGAAATTGACATTTAACTTACTGACTTGTAGCCAGATCACGCTAAAATATGTATTCATATGTAATGAATTAAAAAAATAATGGTCGAAGCTTGTTAAACCAGAGTCATATTTATTGGAACTGTTTAATTTCTTGTCGTGTTACTTAATGCTGCCCTCTCCTGACTAATCAACAATAATAGGGAGCTTTAGCATGGACGACGGCGCGGAGGGCGGCGAAAACGTCACTTCAGATATGAATTCGCGTTTTTTCAGACTTTGTCGCGTTTATTACAGTTCGCTGAAAATGTGAAATATAGGCGAATTTCCCAGAAGTTTGTTTGTTGGGGACCGCCCTCAAGTTAAGAAGCAGAAACAAAAATTTTGTCGTCACTTGTTTGCGTTTTCTATGAAACCTGCAGTGATGGTAAAGAAGTGTACAAAAAAGCATGATGCAGGTGAAGAGTTGTTGGTTTGCTAATCCACACCTGCTATATCACCGGTTCTCTTTGTCGTTGCCGTCGTTGTTGCTAAAGTTCCTTAACCCTCTGACGTACAAGCAAATTCATACCCCCACCGTGGTATAAGGGGCGGAGGGAGGATGGATGGAACTCTTCCCCGAAGTTTTTTGTATGTTGCAGTATTTTGAAACGATTTTACCTTTAGTGGAAAGCCTTTGATTTTCGTAACAAAATGAGGTATATTTTATGGGTGGTGGCGCTGCTGGAGGCCTGTGACGTCACCAACAATGGTAGCCATCCTGGCCGCTATCTTGGATTTTACTAAGAATTAGGAATCAGGTTAAAACCTAGCCTCCGAACAGCAGATGCATTTCCGGTCGTCGCTTCTCTACCTCCGAAAGTTTTTCTTTTCTTTTTTTTTTTCGGAGGGAGAGAAGCGACGACCGGAAATGCGTCTGCTGTTCGCTGGTCAGTGAAAACCTCGACAAATGTTAATTTTTTGTGCTCTACATGAAAAATAACACATAAATAAGCACTTTGCATAATTTTAGCCACTTTATTTACTTTTATTGTTGAATTAAGTTGAAAAAACATGTATTTTCACCCAAAATTGGCTTGACCACCTGCTACTTATGACGTCATATCTCGTAACCATAGCAACTACCATCACTAAACTTGTCGCCAAATATGCGCGAGGGATGAACGAACAGCTACTGAAAACCTCAGGTGCTGATGTTTTATCCTCAAGGAAAAAACTCAGAAAAACCTTATGGGAGGGGAGGGGGGGTGCCATCTATCCCCACTTCTTGTATGTCCGAGGGTTAATATCTTGGGCTCAACAGTCTTGTTACCAGAGGATTTTTTGCGATAACAACTATTTCATGTCTCTTCTACAAAAGATCAGGAGGGTGAAATAAACTAAACGAAGAATAAATAAATAAATAAATAAGAATCTAGTGTTATTCCAAACCTCAGCGAAAAGATTCATAGAATAAACTCCGTCCTTATTTTTTACAGGCGATTTGTTATCATGTAGATCAAGAATTCCGGATCTCATGTGACTGTAATGATCTCCAGCACCAAGGTACATGCCATAAAATGAGTCGAAGCCACGGTGTAGTGGAGTGTATGGCCAGCTAAAGAATCCCAGATGCCACTTGCCTACAATATGCGTAGAATATCCTGTTGTGAAATATAAATAGATGCATTTTAGAGCTTTTAAAATATATTTCTTAGTGGCTCCCATGTAAGGGAAAACGGATTCCAGAATCTGAGAAATTTTTCATTGTGGAATACGGAATACAGCTCAAGGAATCCGGAGTTCAACTATAAAACGATTAAAATCCACAATTCAAGTTCCACTACAAAGACCAGAATCCATGCCAGTAACTAGAATCCAGAATCCAAGACTGTATTGGATTCTCTTTCATGAGGTGACTTACTGAAAATTTCCTTAGACTTAAAGCATCATCAAATGCAGCTGCTTTAAATTAAATTGCCTGTGTGTTCATGCGTAAAGATGGCTCCCGGGGGTCGGAAAAGTATTACACAGCCATATTTTGTCGATATTTGTTTTTTACATTAACTTCGCTTTTACTAAGTGAATACATACGAGAAACTTAAGGGTTACATACGGATACATACAAGCAACATACGGATATATACATACTTTTTAAGCAATCTTCAGTTTTAACAATTGTGAGAAATGTATCTTTAAAACCGTACAAAGATGTATTTATAACAATTTTTTTAATAATGTCTCAAAATGCAACCTAAGTTAATCATTCCATTTAGCGACAGGTAGCCAAAACAATTTTTTCCTTATATTCGCATGCTACCCGCATGTAACCGTGTGGTGTTTTAGTCAAGATCTCTGATCCGAGTAACATACGGGTAACATACGGACATACGGATACATACAAGCGTTAATATATAGATTTAGCCAGGGCTAAAGGCGAAGCTCCCATTAATAAATTTATAATTTAAATCAAACAATAAACTTGTAATCCACAAATCAGTTAACTTAAGGGCACATATGTAACTTTTTTGGGAAAGCTAAGGCTAAGTGATTTTAGAGTGAAAAAAAGTCTTACATTGATAGCCGTATATATACACCCAAATAATGGCAATCATCTTCGATCACATTTGAGAGCCATAATGTCTCTTGATCACAGTTGATTAGGCCTGGAAAACGAATTCTTGGAAAACAAATCAGGCCGAATTTTTTTGCGTTCGACAAGTTTACTTAACAAAATCTTGCCAGCAACTCTGGGCGCGTGTAAACCAACATTGCATACTTTTTATACATCACATCTGAGGTGAAACAGTAATATGAGGCATTGTTTTTATTATACAGACCTCAGACAAAATGCAGTATTTCACAATTTTTCAAGCCAAATTGCACTTATTCAATATTCAGAACCGTATGAAGCACGCGTGGGCTTTTAGCAAAACCGTCAAAAAAATGTCCAAAATCACCTATACGGCCACCCAGTTCTCATTTTTGACAAGCGCCAAATTTTCAGTGAACATTAAAAGAGTTAAGCTTTAACATAATGAAGAATTTATTGTGTTTATTTTTTTAAAGGGTTTTTTTAAGGATGTATAAGTCTTAAAAAGCGTTTGATACGCGCGGCATTTTGAGTACTCCTGCAAGCGATGTTTATGAACGACTGAAAACAAATGGCAAAGCGATTTAAATTGCAAGAGCCGCTACTAACAATCAATAAAAGAAATGTAATTCGGTGAAACATTTACAGAGACAACAATTTTCATTCACGACGACAAGTATTAAAGCATCTCTAAAAATCCTCAGTCTTTAAGCTTAAGCTTAAAGCTTTTAGCCGGCGTCCTGGTGTTTACTGTTTTTAAAGATGAACTCGAGGCAAGAAAATCACTCAAAGCTTTCTTTCTACAGCCAAAATTATAACTAAATACTCTTCGGAACGTTTTTTCTTTCTATTTGCGGAGAGAAAATATCGACTAAAGGGTTTTTAAAGCTCTGTAAGCTTATATCAAACCTTATACTAGATCGGATCAGTAGGGCCATTTATACGAGGAAAAGTAAGACGCGTCTTACATAAGACGCGAACTTTCCGTATAAACGGCACATTTCGTCTAAAATAAGACGCGGCTTAGCTAAGACGCGTCTTATTAGATAAGACATGCTCGTATAAATGGTAGAGTTCGCGTCTTATTTAAGACGCGTCTTATGTAGCCTGCGTAGCAAGCGTTTCCGTGCTGTTTCGGAGCAAAGAAAGACCGAGGAACGAGATTCTCGGTTCCTTGCTCGGAAACAGCACGGAAACGCTTGCTACGCAGGCCACGTCCTATGTAAGACGCGTCTTATTTTTCCTCGTATGAATGGCCCTATTGTCTCAGATCTTTATACTACAAACGTGCATAAACTAGCCTCATAAACTGCGCTCGACTTCATGAAATTAGATATAAAAAAACAAACACATACACTGTATACAGTAATAACTCAGGCTTACCATTCGAGATGCAGCTCCTGAAAGCTATCGAGTAAGGCCAGAATCGCTTGAGGGACTTTTCAACCCGCATCCAGCAAGGTGAAAAACGAAAACAAAGTCATCCGAAGTCATCGGATTTCCAACTTTGATAAGCGGCGCATATCTCAACCAAAAATTCGATAAACAAACCAGCCATAAATAACAGAAGACTGTTGATAGCAGCCGTATTTCATTTTATGCATCCAGTGGAAAAAGACAGTGAAAAGCATCACAAGTTGATAAAAAACACTGTTAGCTTCCGCTGTCAAAGTAAACAAGTTTCAAGATGCTGTATAAATTTTCTGCATGAACTCACCTGCCAAATTTTGACCAATCAGAGCATAAAAATTGGACGGTGGTAGAGCGTGATCAACGCGTGACTATGGTGAGAAAAGTGAAAAGCCTCTGTCTTCCCTGCTTGTATTTTTAAATGACTGGCTGAATTTTCGCGTCCGAGATCAGTTTGAAATCGAAATGTTAATAGCGCGGGGCCACAGTGACATTAACACGACACTTTCTGTCATCATGTCATTATTTTGCTGCCGTTCTCTTTGCCTTTGTATTTCGCTTTCGGGTTGCCTTTTTCTATTCATTCTAGCCATGCTAGCTCTGTCTCCAGTCTGCTTGCCGGCGTTTTTCACTATAATGTTGTCTCCTTCTTCTCGCCCTGACTCTTTCTACTTGCCGACTTTCTTCACTAAAATTTTGTCTTCTTTTTCTACTTCTAGCGCTCTCTCTTTGGCGATCGTCTTCGCTTGCTCTACGCGTGTTGACTCTTGCTCTCTGCCGTTCACCTTCTCTTTGCTCTCTGCTTAAAAACTGTCGTCTACACGCTAAAATCTCTCTGCTGTTGTTTGTTGACATAATAGTTTCGTAAGTTGTAATAAAAAGTTATAAAGACTCTGTCGAAAAATCTTTTTGCTATTAAAGTTGCTTTGAAATTTCTTTTTTCAAAACCAGTTGCGCGATATAATTGCGCGACGTTGCGCCATGCGATTTCCCTCCAAAAAGTCTCTACTAGTACTTTCCCCTACCCTAAGAGTCCATGCGGACTACTTTCCACTACCCGGAAAGTCCGTACGGACGGACGTCATAACCAAAATTTCTCGGATGGATAGTTTACCAAATTATCTTAGTTATGGTGCTCCGCTCGCGCGCGCAAGGAGCTCCGCTATAATCACGCTGCGCGCCCGTCCGATCAGATACGGACCAAATAGCACTTCACTCAGTTCAATAACTGATGAACTTGCAATACCATTGATATTGATTAGACCGCGAGCGGAAGTCCTTCTTTCCTCAGAACCAGGGGCGAGCGAAAAAGTAACATAAGGGCAATTACAAATGATTAAAATTAGGGGAGATTTGGACGGAGAGAGAGGAAAAACGACTATTCTACTTCTCACTCGTGCTGTCCGTCTACTGCGACTAAAAAAAAACAAGAAGGAACTGAACGCAGTCTAGATATCGATTTTTGATTTACACTGATTGAGTACGTCAAGCATTTGGGAGCAAATGGAACTTGCTAGCACAATTAAAGGCTGTTGTGGTCAGTTTGTCCATACCTGCTTCTTTGAGTTTCTGTGGTAAGATGGGGATGTTAAGTGGAAGTCCATATGGCTCCGTAGGGCGTATAACTCCATGCTGGAAACCTAATATTACAATCAATCAATATATTCGTTTTAAAACAGTGTTAAAAGGCTAATGATCAAGCGTCAGGTCAAGAAGGCTGGATATTGGACATTTTGTTCTCTGGACCCAACTGAACTCTAAAATTTTGTTAAAATTTTTTATTTACTTTTTTTATTTTCAAAGAAGACTAGTGGGCAGCGCACAAAGCGAGAAACCGTCGTTACTTGTTATATTTCTCGAACCGGTTTTATCTAATAACACAGACTTTCATCAAGCTAGGAGAATAACAAGATAGAACTAAGGAAAATACTTTATATATAGCTCTGATGATTATGGCAAAATCACGCTCCTGTTAGGACGTGAACAGCAAAAACAACTGCCACAAAATATGCCAGCAGGATATGGCTATAATTATCCCGTGAGCAGAGGTTTCTCTCTTGCACGTGTTTACGAAGTCGTTGCTTTGCTTGCTAGTCGCGAAAAGCCATGCAGGAGAGAAACCTTTACTCGCAGGCTAATCCGCTTAGTAACAAAATGTGCAATTATGTTTAGTTTTGGAGATTAATGTTATTTTTTTACAAAAATACGTGGTCATGGGCTCCTGAAAATTATTTAATTTTCTTAAATTGTAACGCCAAAATCTGTTGCGCGTTTTGGTGGACTAAGACGTAGTAGTTATTTTTTTGTTGATTCATGTTATTTTTTTTTTGTCTCTGAACATGAAGGACGTGAGGAAGTGGAATCCGAGGAAGTCACGTCCGCGTAAGTCAAACCAGAGACTGCGCATGTAGAGTTTCTGGCACCCATCATGCAGAACCAAGAACGGAGGGGGGCGTAATGGTTTGCGGTATTGCGGTATTGGGTTATTTTTGGTGCGGTGTTGCGGTAATTTTTGTTTCAAAGTACGGTATTGCGGTTTTCAGAGTCCAAGCGGTGTGCGGTAAGTTCAAATCTTATGTCGCGGTAGGCGGTGAAAAAATCGTTGTGTCGCGGTGATCTGCTTCTTTTTCATGACAAGAGGATACAAATCCTGAAAGGTCTCCCTAGCTAGCCTGCGTGACCTGCGTTTCTTCCTATAGTTGCACAGTCGGGGATCGTATATTGCGCAAACAGTCCAGACAAATCGTATGGCTTGTAATTTCAGTTAATACTTGATACGATTAACGACATTGACTTTTTTATCCAATGATACGTAAACATGTCACATTATATATAACGTCATGGACCTTGTGGAAATAGTCAGCTTGGTTAACCTCCAATCTTACCGCCACTCTCGTGCCGGTCGTAAAACAATGGCGAGCGATCCAGAGGGTCAACTGAGTGATCAGTCAGATATTCCAGCAAATAGTGAGGTCAGTGAGGTCGTTATAAATTGCGTAGTGTCGAAAGATAATCTATGAAGATGGTGTGGTCTAAAAACTATTACTCGTCCTTCTCGTTGTGCATGCAGGAATGAAGAATCTACTAGTATTCGTGTGTGCTTAGCCTACGTAGCATGGGGGCCCGGGGGGTGGGGGTACTTCCTTATAAGAGGCTAATGGGGATGTGCCGCTGGATGGGTCGCATTTTCACGACTGGATTGACTATAATGGGGTCGCATTTTCAGAGAGTTACTAGAATGGGGTCGCACATTTTCTGCTCTTTTGGGGCAAGACAGTTCTTCATATTTACGGTTAGCAAACATACCAGAATGTTTGTATTGTAGATGAAAAGTAAAGTGTTCTCCATTCAATCTAAAAAATGGTCAATTCATTAAAATAGGAAGTGACAAAGCTGGGATCGCGAAAATTAAATATTTGTCCAAAAGTGACTAAGATGGAGTCTATAATTGGGCACTGAATAGACTATAATGGGATAGAGGCTCTGAGAGGCCAGTGGCAACTACCAAGCAAAAATCAACCCAAGTACTCCTCCGGGCATGGCAGTTTTACGTGGTTTTGTCGGCAGCACCACTGTGAGCGGCTTACCAGCTCCCGCCCCAATCTCCTTGCCCGCGCCCGCCTTTATTATTTAGCGCGCCCAACCAAAACCGCCATGCTACGCAGGCTAGTGTGTGCTGTGTGCCCTTCGAATCCCAAAGGCAGCCCGGGTCGACGTTTTGAAATCCTCAACAAAGAATCGGGTTAATTGTGAATCTGAAACAACCTCATAAGAGTCAACTGTTTACCGTCCGTTTATGATCTAGGTCAGTAATATATAAAGTAATACTAGAAAACTCCTGTTGTATCATTTACATAAACGTATACATGTAATGAACAAAGTTAAACGAGTGGGATGATCTTATGTTTATCGTACGCTTGACATCGACGCATCATTATTTGGAAAGACTGACATAAAAGTATTATTTCTATTTGAAAGGAGGATTTTTAGCATTGACAACGTCAACTTTTCCCCAGTTGTAACTGCGGTTTCCGTATTTGGCTAAATTTTGATGCGGTATTGCGGTATTCTCGCGCTACCATGTGCGGTATTGCGGTATTCGTACCCCCCTTACGCCCCCCTCAAGAACGAGAAGTCCAAAGACTACTGCAAGGCTGATTTAAGACAACATGTATTTTTTTTATAACAATATTTCGGCTGGCCATACCAGCCTTCTTCAGGTTTACAGATGTTACTGAACTTGTGTAGCAATCACAACATTATATAAATGGAGAATGTCGCAATAAAAATTGTTTAAAAGGGAGTGCGGAAATAACGTACAACACAAAAAAATGGAAAGGAAAAATACTAAAGAGATGGATTACAATAATTCGTCACGGCGGTTTAGGCCATGAGTTTCAAGGGTCATGGCCTTATCTATCAAATGCGACTCCCTGTCCTTACGAACTGAGTCACGTGAAGAATGAATTTTCTCTAGTGGGATTAACTGCATGTCAGCATGAGAATGGTTAGAGCCCGGGGGGGGGAGGGGGGGTACTCCCATACATTACCTATACGGGTATGTGCCGCCCAACGAGGTCGTGATTTTGAAGCTCCTGATTTAGAATTTAGAACGGGGTATCAATTTCAGAGGCGTTTTCTAGAACGGGGTATAATATTTCGAGCGCAGGAAAGCTCCAGTTTTGTAAGCAGCCATTTGAAATTATTTAAGGACAGATTTCTTTTAAAAATACGGTTCAATGCGTTAACAAGCAAACTGTTGTACTCTTTGCACCTTAGAACGGAGTATAAAAAATTGACCCATTTCTAGAACTGGGTATCAGTTTTAGGGCGAATTCTAGAACGGGGTATCAGTTTTAGGGGAAATTTTTTTTAGAACGGGGTGCCAATTTGGAGTCCCGGCCCGGGCGGCACATACCCACCCAAAGAATACCCAAGTGCCCCCCCCCCGGGGGTTAGAGTGAGAGAGAAAGTGTTTAGAAACAGTAGTGGGTTTAGATTTAATGTTAGTTTTGTCGACTGCACGTCTGTGTTCGTTAGATCTGTTCTTGAGACGTCGCTTAGTTTCACCTATATATTGTAAATTACAACGGTTACATTGAACCATGTAGATCACGTTTTTAGTGTTACAAGTAATGTGTGAAGTGGTTGAGCGTGTTTCACCTGTAGCGTAAAAGGTATAACGTGTGAGGCCGTTAGTAATTAGTCTGTTCCAGGCGTTCAGATAGTAGAGCGCGGCGGTAAATAGGGAGCGAGTTAAGTTGTACACCGGGAAAACGGGGGGGGGGGGGGGGGGAGTGGAACGGGAGGGGGGCGAGAGCGAGGGAGTTCTCTCCCCCTTTCCCCCTCTAGTCGCCCCTCGTTTTTTTTTCCCGCGCTCTACTATCTAAACGCCTGGAACAGGCTAGTTAGTAATATATGGACAAGTGGCACAATTTTGTCCTCAGCGGAAGGAGCCTGGCGGAAAATGATTGTTGGAGATAACCCATCATGCAAATGTTTCCGGCCGGCTGTGTCACGCTATTTACTATCTTTTTCTAAAAAAGCTAAAACATCGATTGAATTCTAAAAACTAATGGTCTGCTTTTAAGGCGATATTTGAGCATCTCTCTCCTCCACGCTTCTTTGTGTTGTAGGGAGGTTGGGGAGAAAGAAACAGAGATCGTCACGTCCAGCTCTTTCTAGTTTTCGATTCTTGCTATTTTTATTGGCCAGGATACTATTACGCAGCGGGAGCCTCTGCGGAGGAGAGAGTTAAAGCCATAAAAGGTAGTTTAGAATGATGGCGAAGTAAGTAGTTGTGTCTTTTATCTTTGAACAAATTACCCTGAGACACCAAGATACATCACTTGTAAATACCCCTGGTGGCAAAGAAATTATCCGTAAACCAGAGAAATGAATTCAACGGTGAGATTGAAACTTTGGAAAACATCGCGAGAGACGAGCGATGGCATTACTGACTACGACAAGCTATTCAGTTTAAGTAGTGCAAGTATAAAATGCTAAATAATTTCACAAAGCATTTTTACCTGTATGTATAGGGTACATTCCGGTAAGGAGAGCACCTCTGGTTGGAGAGCAAATTGGTTGTACATAGTAATTATCCAGTATTACGCCTTCAGAAGCAAATTTATCCATGTTTGGAGTGTTGATTTGTGACTCGCCATGAAACCTAACATCACTCCATCCTAAATCGTCTAAGACTATCAGCAAAACATGTGGCGGAAAGGCAATAACTTGGAGCACAAACAACGAAAACGACGAAAACAAGAGAGCAAGAATCAGAAAATGTTTGGACCGCATTTTGTAACCTTCCTCCTCTTCTCTTTGTTTTTGAAGCGAAGTGTCAACAAATGAGGTCCGATTTCCTAAAATACCCATTCAGTGCAACCCGATCCACCCTCCAATGTCATACCTACACGTATCAAGAAATTGTATCGGGTCCAATTCACCAAAACAATATCCTTTTGTCCTAGGTGATGCTTCCGAAAAAAGACCGAACAGTCTGCGCATGATCGTTTAATCCTCGGAGCGACAAATTTGTAATACTGGGGGGGAGGAGAGAGGTTTTTTGCCTTGACGCGATGCTTTTGATCGGATCGTGCTTTTATACTTAGCGCTCTGAACAAAAAAAATATGATTTCAGAAATACTTTACAGAGAACGTTCTTAAACTGTTATTAAAACAAGCTTATTATTTGCGCGTCCTACATTCAGAGGTGCGATCTTTGAATGTAATCCATACCTTTTTCTAAGATAATAAACGACTTTCGTTCTTATTCTCATCCAAGCCTTCCAGAATAGAACCTTTTACCAGACGAAACTCTTTGTACATAGCCTTTGGCTCCTCCTTCAGGTCGATGTGTCGTCTGTCGATCTACTAGCCTGTTCCAGGCTCTCAGATGGTGGGGAAGGCGCAAAAGAGTTGGGAAGACGAGAAAGAGAAAGGCTCGCGTCGCCCCTCCTCGCCCCAGTTTTCTCCCTTGTTTGTGTTTTTGCGCTTTCCCAATTTCCGCGGGTCTACAGCTTACGCCCATCGCATTTTCGTAGTAATTGGGTCGCTTTTCCTAAATTTTCGTCTTCATTCGATTTGAACAATAGAAAAAAAAAGAAGACAGAGAAGAAGAGAAGTCGTCATCGACGGTAGGTGTATTTGTCATTCTTGACAATGTTTCCAGCTCGCCTTCATGGTCACTCTGAAATTAAAAGCGACGTTTAGTGCACAATCAGAAAAGTTCAGTACAAACGTATCGTTCTTTTAATCAGCTTATTAGTAATCACTTGAAAGATTTTATACTCGATGATATTCAAACAACCAGTTTCTTACCGTCTCGTCTTTATTATGATTCTGTTCAGATTGCGATCACTGAAAAGGCGTCATCGAGATTCGATTGCGAGCAGTCTAGTCTCTTCCTTTCCCTTTGAGACACTTAATAACGCGAGCACGAGCGAGGGGCGAGCGCCGAACCCGCGAGAAACGAGGAAGAGCAACAATCTCTCCTCCTTTTTTGTATCTTTAAGCTCACCGCGCTTGGCTGTCAGGAAAAATGGACAACCGTTCACGGTCAACATCATGTAAACTAAATTCGTATACCACTCGCGTCATAAATACCATACTCTATTGTGGATAGTGTTCGCTTTGAGATCACCACCAACGAAACTCAGGTTTGAAATCGTTCAAGTCTCCCCAAGAACAAGCTGACAGAATCGAACGCTTAAGGTGGGCTGTAGCCACGCCTATAGAATTATGCTCGTACCATAAATGTTGATTTTACAACTTTACAACTCGTCAGAGTTTCCTGCCACTTTCTTTAGTCATTTTTGAATGAAGCCTTACTTCCGTTTTTTTTGGCGGAAAAATTGTCGGCCGAATCTAAATGAATTTCAACAGTCGAAACTTCATAACGCTTAAATAATATCAGCAGGAGCGTACCGTCAATATACGCACATACACCCGTGCGTACAAGTACAGCTGAAATATGGAAAAATGATACACTTTTTATTTCCTGAAAAAGCCTTTTTGCATCAATTAATCGGGATGATTTTCTTTCTGTCTTTCTTTTATCTTTTATTATTCCATAATTCTGATGGCGTCTCTGGCCTTTTTTCTCCCTTAAACATGCACTTGGGTACAATGTATATCCAGCACCACCTTTTAGCGATTGCGACCACCTTTTTTGGATGACGACTTTGCAATTTTCCATTGCTGGTTTTTACCCTCCTGTAGGCGACAACTTAAGAAATGGCTTCATCTCTATGTTCGTTGTATTTACTGCACAGCAAGCAATTAAACTCAATGTTCTTAATTGAATAATTAATTTCAAGAATTAATTCAATAACTTTTATTTCAAAATGTAGATGGATACGAAACCACTGTGGCTCAAGTCGTTGGCAGACAACTTTCGTCGATAGCGACCTTTTATTTCTGGGGTCGTCGACGGTGAAGGATCGACAGTATAATAATAATAATTATTTTTTTAACAGATTGAAATGACATTTTCTGGTGTAAAATTTACGTTGTTGCTGTTGTTGTTTTTTGTTTTGTTTTTCTCTTTTTAATTCCAGGAAGAAGACAACTACCTAAGCTACGAAAGTTTCCCGGTGTTGTGTCTTGATGCCGCCTCCACCCTTCACCGCCATCCAAGAAGTATGTTTGCAAACAGACTTTTGACTGCTGCCGTGAAAGTAACCACGCCTTCTACACGGGACCAAAAAACGGATTTACCGAACGTCAAAGGTGAAGTCAAACGGGCGATAAAGGCCACCTTTGCACACCTTTGTACAACTTTGACGCGCGACAAATGTTTACCTTTGCTCGCGGTCAAAGGCGAGTCTTCAGGCGATAAAGGCCGTTTTTGTCACGCCTTTAACCCCTACCTTTGACGCGCGTCAAAGGTATATTTCATTAGCATTTGCACCCCTATCAAAGGCGTCGTCAAATATGTCTGAGATTCAGGCCAAAGGTGTGACAAAAGCGCGGCAAAGTTATGTCTGTGATTAAAGTCAAAGGCTTGTGAAAAGTGTCGTCAAATGTGTCTGAGCCCCAGGTCAAATGTGTGACAAAGTTGTCGTCAAATGCGTCTGAGATTTAAGTCAAAGGTTTAACAAAGGTGTTGCCAAATATGTTTGTTTTTTTTTTCCTCCCCTCGCATCGCGCCCCTCGCTTGTCTCGCGCTTCGCGTGAATTCCGCGTTCGCCTCGCGCTTCGCGCGAATGCCGCGTTATTGCCTCGCTAGTCATAAGCGCTTGATATACAGGCTAGAATCCAACTTGAGATTTCAATCAAATTCAATTGCGACCTGGATACCGTTTAAAAAGGTGGACAGATAAGAGACTGAGTTCTTGATCTTGTACTTTATTGTCCTAAAACCTCATTAGATGATTAGAAAGCTGAATAATTCCGATTAAAACTTAAACGCATAAAAATGATTTTTTAAAACCTTTTCACGATTTATTGTCTAAAGTACTCATTGCAGTCTGTCAATGGACAATCATAATGACTGCCGCAAATTTTTGAAGCACTATAAATGTTCCAGATACACGCTGTTGTCACGGACGGCAGCCTGCAAAATAGTTTAAAACACTTCTTTCACGCAAGCCAGTGCAAAAATCATGGTAAGTAAGAAATGTTCTTGATCAGGAGCCCATCTGTCTTGATGTTATCTTTGCGAAGATTTTCATTTTAGAGTGCTTTTGATTCTTGATGTAAGTGAAAGACAAACGCCATGTATCTAACTTCAATCCTCCTCTGTTGTGTGTTTCGTTCCACTGGAGACTTTTCACTTTGCCTTGTTTCTTTTATCTGTGAAATAATTGTAAAAGAATATAGCAATTTGAGATAAAAAAAATTCAGTCATAGTGTTTTAAATAAATTTTTCGGCCCCTCTCCCTTTTCACTATCCTCCTTTTCTGCAGAAAATCCCCCTTTCTCTTTACCTATATCAAAACTTAAAGACCCGGTTAAAAATGTGTAGCGAACCTAATGCTTTTGAATGGGAACATTACATTTCGTGTACATGCATTGTCATTAAGTTCGTCATTTGTGAAATTTGACGTTTGAATCGAGCCTTATTATCACTTAATAAAGTCCAGGAAAATTCAATCAAAATTTCCCTTTATGCCCAAAGCTTAAAATTAAACTAAAGAAACACTTTATATTATACTTAGCCTGCATAACAGGCGTTTCCAATAGAGTTATTGCGCGAGTTAGCCCCTCCCGGCCCCCCTTCCTCTTTTTTGCCCTCTACAAACTTAGTCTCTTGCACAAAACTCGCGCGGAAAAGGCTATTTTTAAAGTTATTGTCCAGTCACAATAAAGAAGGGACAGCTCGGTATGTTTGAATGATTATTATTAAATGTTGAAACATACCCAGCTGCCACTGTGGTGGCACAAAAATCAATGGAATATTTTAAAAATTATGCAGCCTGAGCCCCGTTACGTATAGAACCCAGAAAAATCAATAGAATGAGATACTCACGTCTGTAAAACATCCGAAGTCTTCAAATAACCACACTTCTTTGTTTCATAAACTGCACTGAATCCTGTTCAAATAAGCTTATGTACTTGCTTCAGTACTATGCCCATCAAAGTCTAGTACAGATATTTTTATTGAAGTACACTGTCTATGAAAAAAATATATGTAAGTCTTATATTATTTCATTACCCTGAAGTAGTTTTCGTAGTTAAGTATAACTGTTAGAAAAACCAGAGTTGGTTAATCTTGATGTTAGTAGGTTCTCTCATGGAGTTTTGACTTGAATTGCATTGTGAAATACTTTTGCAGAAATGCACTAACCCTATTAAGAAAAAAGGGCTTGATCTAATGTTAACTCTGCTGTGATATAGAAAAATTTTTATAGTTTACTGAACCAGATTTAACAATCAGAAAAGTTCCCAAGCACGACATACACGCTGATACACGCCTGTTCGGAGTTGGTTTCCGTAAGCTTAAGACAGTAAAACAACTATGAAGTTTGAAGAGCAACTATTGCATGCACACATAGAAAAGAATGACACGTACCTTTTGAACAAGCTTGTGGTCTAAACTCTAAGGATAAGGGTGAAAACATTTGTTAACAAAAGCTGGACTGCTTCGTACAAAAAACCAGCTTTTGTTTTCTTCAGATTTGCGTAGTTTGTTTGTTTGCGCGGGCGGAGAGAGTTTGCAGCCGCGACAATTTCGCGCCAAAAACAGGGTCTCTTGCTTGGGTTCAGTCTTCCATCGTCCAGTTGTTGAGTCATTGTTTTGCGTCGCTGTCATTACATGGTATATTGATCGATCAAGGAGAAAATGATCCACTCAAGATAAGACAAAAAAAAATCACTTCGAAAAAGTACATATTCTAGAGCATTTTCAAAAATAATTATAAAACAGCAATTTAATGATTACCCGCACGTGTTCGGTATTGTCGTTTAAAACAGTATTCAAATACAGCTTTTTAATTTCCTTTCTTAATATCAGTTTCGACATAAGTGTTTGTAGACGTAATTCATTGCATATTTGCTCTCACCTTTCAACACCATTCAACTTATTTTCAGCCACTACACTTTTGACTTCATCTTTGACGTGCGTCAAAGGTAAAGTCAATTAAGTTACCAGCATATTTGACAACGACTTTGATAAGGGTTAAAGGAATAGCAAAGCACTGATTCATTTGACTTCATCTTTGACGCGCGTCAAAGGAGAAGTCAAAGTTGTTACCAATTTGACTTCACCTTTACCGAGGTCAAAGGAGTAAGCAAAGAGGTTATATATTTGATGACATCTTTGACGCGCGTCAAAGGTGAAGTCAAAGCCAATACCATATTTGACTTAACTTTTGACGCGTGTCAAAAGTGCAGTAAATCCAATTTTTCGTCCCGTGCTACATCTGCATTAGCATGGCCGGGTAGTACACTTACCGTGCGTGTACGCACGGAGCGTACAAACGCGTGTGCGACTGTATCGACCAAAACATCGTACTCGGAACTACCCTACAAGCTTCCAACACAACCCCCTACTAATAAACCCACCGCGAAACCCTAATATTGGTATTCAAGGCTACAACCAGGCTCAATGTGAATGCGACCATTTGAACTTTAGTTTCTTCGCGTACATTATAATTTCAAACAATTACCCCTATACGAGAGCTGTTGTCCTGAAAGTTGACAGGAACTTTTAATTTCACTAGGTTTGTTCTTGAATATTGTTTAAATTTATAATATGAGCCGCTGCTTTCTTTCTTTTCTTTTTTTCTTTTTCTTTTTCAAGACACTTTTTTTCAAGTGGAATGCTACCCAGGCTAACTTTTCAGTTTCTCTTGAAGCACTACGATAACTGTACAATTCGTATCATAACAATTATTCTAAAACATTCACTCTGAGTTCCACAGTCTATCTTTATCTTCCTTTGTATTGTTGTTTATTTTGAACTATATTCTCGTTGGGAGGGGGGGGGGGGGGGGGGGGGTGGGGTGGGGTGAGGGGGTAGAGACATCACACCATTTGAAATATTGAGAGACTGATAACCGGTCACGTTCACCTTTATCTCTTGCTTAACTGGAGAGACACAACGAAAAGGGAAAGTCAGTATTATGTTAACATTACTTTCAAGAAAGCAGAACATGCAGGTTATTAACTTGATAAGATCTGTATTAATTTTTATCGTTATACACCTGTCAATGTATATTTGTAAACCCCATGGGGGAAGTGTGGGAAAAGGGTGGAGTCTGATCAAACAGTAAAAATTTGGCTCAATTTCCCCGAGGTTGTGTGAGGATAATATTTTCAACAAATATAGCAAAACTCCCCATCCAGAGGCATTTTCCTTTTATGATGAATGTCAAAAACCTGTCACATCTCCCTTCTGAGGAAACAGGATGTGTGACCTATTGTACGTCTCCATAAAAAGCATTGCTGCAAACAAATTTCTGCTGCAAATTTTGTTTAACACTGTTATGGTAAAACGCTTTCTGTAATCTTCCAAAATGAGTGAAAGTATAAACACCTTTCATTAAACTTGTCTCGTAGGTCCGGTTCCTGAAAGGCTGATTAGTGTTAATCCAGGATTAAAATATTGTTCTGTTTTTGTACTTGACATTCCTATGCATTGCTCAGGGTAACATTTTGTGTTATCATTACTGTATCTTGTAGTAAAGGCTGAACAGTATTTTGTAACCTCGAGTTGCATGTTCTTAGACGTGAAAACCGTTCGTCAAACTTTGCTTAATCCGTGGGTTAAACTAAACCATCTTTCGAGGAACCGGGCCCTGATATATTTGTTTCATTCATATACAAAGACTTGGTGCTTCTATTAAATATTTCATTAGAGTGGAACACTGCTAGCCTATTCAAGGGACGCCTCCCAAGTTCAGAGGACACAAAATCTGGTCCTGGAAAGGGGGAAAGGGATAACCTTTTCTGGGTTCGGAAACTTGGGTTTAAGGTGATTCACTGGGTTTGCACTGTGCATCTCTTACTACGCATAACAAGATGGTCACCGTAAAAGAGAGAGTCTGAAGTAACATTATTAACATGAAGTTGACTGAAGAGAAACGCTAGTAGAATTTTCGCTTGTGGTTTTTTCTTGCCGAGGTAAGACTCAATGTGTTGGGAATGTGCATAACGTAAGCAGCATGCGTGTTGCTGAGTTTAAGGTCTCGGTAAAGGAAAACGAGGTGCCCACAGAAAAAAATTCTAGTCGCGCGAGTATTTTCGCTACAAAGGCAAGTTACATATCAAATTAAAGCTAAAAGACTAAATTACCTTATAGAAGATTTTATTTCATCGAATTTCAAAAGGTGCTTAAGTTTTTTGTTCTCGAACTCAGAGGTATGGAGTTTACTGCTGAAGCTCCAGCCCTTTCGCGTTGTTAAATATTCACTTCCTTTTTATTGCATCTGATTGACAGATAAAAGACCTAAAAAAGGGTGTGAGGAAATTTGCAGATGTCTCGTGTTAGCGGAATTATTGCATTTCAAACTAAAAAGTCGAATCTCGAGCGCGATTTACGCAAAGAAACTGACATAAAATGAGTTACAAAGGGAAATCGGAAAATTCCTCACACCTTTTTTGAGTCTATATCATTATCCATCATATCTGAAAGTTTCAAAGCGATAGCTTAAAACCTGTCCCGACTGGAGGTCGGAGAATTTTGATTTTTGCGTCTAAAATAGAGTGAGAGAAAATCAGCTCTAAAGATTTAGCGCGAAGTCCACGCTTGGCTGGTTAGCTCAGAAAAGGTTCATTTTAGAAGGGTTAAAAAGCACTTTCTGATTTTCTTTTTCTGCCAAATTAAAATTTAGGACCCACTCATGCCAAAAATCCAAAAAAAACAAAATCGAGTAATGTACTAAAATTTTCATTTACCGAGACCTTAACTTGCTCACATGGACCTCATGGAGAACCTCTCCGAGTGGATGTTAAACTTGTACTTACTAACTTTGATTTTCATTTAAACGCTTTCTTTATCAAATTGTGTCCTAACTGTGATATTTCGATGTAAATTCTGTAAAAACGGATTTTTTATTACTCAGCTTTCCCCTTTCACATGCCATTTTGAATCTCGCCCCAGTCCTCTCTCAAACATCGGAGAAAATGCGTTTGGTGCGCACTTTCTGCAGCTCTACGGCAAAAACGAGCACTGTGACCCCTATTTTGTTTTTCATGATTTTGATAAGGACAGTGCTTCCTTTCGATGAGGAAAAAATTTGCACAAATCTATGTTCAGTTTTTTGGCAATTTTACTAAATTGTACGGATTGAGCTATCGCAGGTCGAATAGCTCGTGTCCAATTTAATTCTAATTTGGAGCGTAAAGTAAAAACAAGGGCATTAAAAGGCATTTTCAAGTACGTAAGTGGATAAACAATACATTAAAGTCAAATTCATCGAAAAAAATCTCTCCTTCTTGTCCACTTTTGGGCTGCGCGTGGTTTTTGTCAAAGGGTCCTAAATAGCCGTATTTGTCAGCATTGTGATGTCAAAACGAGCACGATGACTCATTTTTTTTATTACTTTTTTATCATCTTCTTGACTTGTTACACACAAAAAACAAACAAAAGATAGAAATTAGAGTTTTCTGGTTGTTTATTACCGATTTAATTCATAATACTCGCTGATTTTATATCTTCTTTGCGTCTACTCCGTGGGCGAGATATGGGTGGGGAGGGGGGGGGGGGGGGGGGGGGCACGGATGAAGTACAAAAAAATTCCTGCCAAATTTTCCTACCAAAAAAATTCCGCAATAGAAAATTTCAGCCCCCAAATATGTCTCTTTAAACTCCGTATAATAAGCTGGCATTTCGTCTTTTTTGTCAATGACCTTTTTGTGTTTATCGTAAGGTGACACTCGTTCCCGTAAGAGGTCTTGGCGCGGAAATTCACGTAACTAAATCGCAATTTCATTGGCTGTTTATGGCATTCCGCGAATGCATTGGCGCGTATCGTCTTTCTGTTGGCGAATTCCCGATCGGTCGCTCGCTCGGAACTTCTTAGAGGCCAACTGGCGTTGCGAAAAGATTTTCGTTTTCCTAGTTCCTTGAAGTGCCTGTTATCCCTTTCAATTTTTTTCCAAGCCTGCTTTGGACACTTCCAGCCTACCCGATTCGGTAGTTAGAGAATTTTGTTTTTTTTTTTGTTTTTTGTTTTTTTTATTCGAATTCAACGCCGTGGTTGTTCATTTCAGCTCATGTCTTTGCGCAAGGTTTGAGCTTTCACCAGATTTACCTTTTATCGATTTGGTTCTATCTAATTTCTGTTTTAAGGTAAGATATGTCACCTCATTATTTGCGATCTGTTTATCTGCAAAATCTCCTTTCTCTGAAACCAGCGAGATGGTTCAGCGATCGTACATGCGTGACCACCGAATGAGTTCACCTCTGATGATTTGTCTTATTATTAAAAAGTGCCTGCTCTATTGATAATTTATCAAGTACTGTTTAACAAATTTGCTGTTTATCCTTTTGTCTAGGATTGAAGTCTTGCCCGAGAAGACAACGTTTCTGACCTGAATTGTGGGTAGCACGTTCGAACATTTGTTTTACCACTTCAATCAGATTCTTCGGTTTCCACGCGTAAACAATGGCTAAGTTATGCTTTGTACTGCTAAGTGTCGGTAAGTTGTCTGAAATTGTTATAGACTTTTCATATCTTAACGCCGTCTTAGTATGGTTAGTTCATATCAGTACCTTTATGAAATACCTCTTTAGCCCCCCACATCATTTGGAAATCAGTAATCGTATATTTTGTGTTGAGAAATTTGAACGGTTTTTTCATTATCATAGACCTCATGCAGTAAGGATTTAATGCCTTGGGCGGTTTTATGGCTGCCGCAATAATTAGCTTTGTCCCAGTATGAAATAATTGCGTGAGTTATTAAAAGCCTAAACACTCAGAGACTTCACAACGTGATATTTTTTGTGTTGTATTAATTTGAAAGGCGCGATGTCCAAGAATTTTTGTGGTTTCCTGTACGACGTTCACACCCTGGTACCATATACCATACTTGTGAAAATGTAAATGTAAAAATAATTTGTCACCCAAGCCTAAAAGAAAGCCACAAAACGGCCCATAACTTGCCTCATTCCCCACAAAAAATTGTGTTTTTCTAAACAAGCTACTTTGACAAAATGAAAAACTTGATGGAGGGTTTGAAAAGGGGAAGGCAAGGCGGGGGGGGGGGGGGGAGGGGGAGGTATTTGCTCAAAAATGCTTAGAATGATCATAAGTAGATGTAACAACCAGCCGGAGATGTCTGTTCTAAAGTAGGGTGTACACTGCATATATGACATTTGCAAAGATCGGGTATGATAGTTTGAGGACACAACAACTTAACCCTATCATTTATGATGGAAATGAACACTCTATCAAGAATGCGAAAATGAAAATCTGAAAATAATGTATAAATACAATGTGGTTTTATGTGAGGGGAAGGGGTCATGATCTTTTTTCAGTGCAAACTGGCCAACTTGAGCCTCTTTAAATAAAGTTTATTTCATTTCTTTCTCTCTACCAGTTTACCAAGTAATGAGTCAAAATCCATGTGATAAACGCAGCTGTTATCCAGCCACTGGTGATCTTATGATTGGTCGAGCTGATCAACTGTCTGCATCATCCACTTGTGGAATGATTGAAGCAGAGGATTACTGTATTGTGTCACATCTCCTTGATGATAATGAGTGTTTTGTCTGTGATGTGAA